>CM065118.1:2292500-2892500 GCA_033026305.1 Cirrhinus molitorella
CTTTTTCTTTTACCACAACAAAACTAGGGACTGAAAAAAAGTGATTTTTCAAATGACATTTCCTTTACTTGTCTAGTGAAATATTAATATTTGTTAACATCCATAAGTAGGTCATATTTGCCACAATTAGCTCATGAACACAAGAAGCTTTTTTGTTCCAACTGTACCCACGTGGGGTACTGCTGAAACAGTACCCGAGTACAGTTGAGACACCCATCCGTAATGCTGTGAAGCTGCCTAACCAATTAATTGCAAATGTGAACATTTTTCATTTCCATTTAGTATTTTATGTGATTATTTGTTAATTTAAAAGCAGTACATATGTAAAACATTGTATTGTAATGACAAACAGCGATAATAAAACAGATAAAACAGATCAGATGCAAACAATAACCTAATAAACATAATAACAATGAACATAATAAATAAAAATGATAACAATAGCCTAATAAACCATATAAACAATATTGTGACTATTAACTTACATCTTGCATCGTGCAACTAAACTGCATGTGCTGCGATAGGATTCAAGGGTGGGTACAGTTGATACATTGTGTGCCAAGTTACCCCACTGACCATTAACAATGAGCTTGCATGACACAAAGTCATGCAATACGTCAGTTTGCACAGATTAAGGTTTAAGAAAATGTAAGTTAACTTTAACAGTCATGTAAGGATGAGAAGCTATTCAATGTGGAAGAGATGTGGTCAAGTAAAAAACATTCGCTGATATCTTAAGAAAGGAGAAGTGCACATACTTGTACATGTGAAGTATGAGTTAAATGAGCATCTGTTCATCACAAAGCTATAGAGTATTGCAATATATATATATATATATATATATATATATATATCACATGCAGTATTTGTGTTTATGTTTGTAGTGTTTGTAGTTTGGCATGTAAAATTGTATCCAGGGCATTCTTTTTTCATAATGAAAATACTTTCATGACTTATTCGTGAATTTTGTAGTCTTGAAAGGTTACACAGATTTTGATGTTGTACATTTTAGCTTTAATGAACAGTGATATAATGCACAGAGAAGCCATTGCGCATTATTTAGCTCCTCTCGGTGCTGGTTTGTGATTACTTGTTGACAGAGTGAGAGAAACCTATAACATTTAAATTTAGAACATGAAGTTTGTGCAGAGAATATATTATGCATTAGAATATATTGACGTCTTATAAGATGATAACTGTATTTTCACTTTTCAAGCAGCATCACTGTTTCTCCCAAAAGACATTTTGTTCATCCAGGTTATTGTACTCTTTTACACAGACCTGTAAATAAAGCACATTAGGACTCACATAATGATGTCTTAACCAACAAATACTTTAAGAGTTGGGTGTATAAATTTACTTGCCTTCCTCTATGATTTCCTCTTCCACCTCTTGTTGGGGAGGTTTTGTCCAGGACAGTTTGACATCAGTGATCCCTCTTAATTCCAGAGCAGACTGCAGCTAATAGAAAGATTCAAGAGTTCCTTGTACTTTTTTTAAAATAACGTATCAAAATGTTTTTTTTTTTTTTTTTTTTTAGTTTTAAAGTTTTGCTTTTAATCTTTATGAAGGGGCAAGCATTGCAGCAGAAAACAGGAGTGGCAACTAACTATAGTTTGTTAGTGTTAGTGAATGTGTATTTTTTCTTTCTAACCTGAGTTAGGAGTTTGTCATTATCTGAAGCAGCTAAATCAGGAATGGATGCAAATTTCATCCTCACAAAGTTTTTTCTCACTGAAAAAATACAAATTGACATCATGAAGTGAACACACAAAAGTCATGGAATGAGTTTCACAAGAGAAATAAATACTGTAGAAATTGCCTTTAAATGTTCAAATGAAAAAACATGTTTTTCCAAATGGTTTCCAGTGGATAAAAACTTGAAGTAGATTAATATTTGTGTATTCATTGGCCGTTCTTGATATGACATGGACTGAAGGAAAGTGTATGTTTGTATGTGTATATTTATTGTTTTTATTTATATGAATTACCTGGCAAACTCCCATAGACTTCCACCTCACACAGTGAAAGAGTCCCTGTTACTTTGGGAATAACCATGTTCACGTAACGTCCTTCCATATCAGGACACGAGTAGCTGTGGGAAGCTCCTGCAGGAATACTAGTAACCACAGCACATCTAGAAATATTCAAAGAGATGATTGAAAACATATAGGCAATTCACACCTCATTAAGGAAGAGTGGAATAAAGCAACACAGTGGCTTATTGAGTAAAGTGTAATGCAGCAGGTAGCATCAAATCTAAAAGATTATGAAGCTCGACTGATGGATTACTGGATTATACTGGCTAGTAACTTTTCTCACATGGGATTGCTGTTGCCGTTGTTTTCCGGAGAGTTTCCGATGCGAATCTCTGCTCCGTCTAGTCGTCCTGGACAGCAGTCGACTCTGTTTGTGATGGTCACGGTGCTAATATAGTAATTATCCAGCAGATCCAGCCTCCACCACGGATTCTTCTCCATCTTTGAATGGGAGCAGAATGAGGCTGCACCCGGAGCGTATTTTATTCCATCAATGGCACGATCAGCCCTCCAGTATTCAAATACAGACGACTGAGCCGCATTACCAGTTAATTTCACTTTATCTGGAAAGTGATTCAGCTGCATTTTAGGGAACATTTTAACCAAGTTCAATCTGCATTTATTTGTGATGCGATCTAGGAAAACCCGTCGGATATCGCGCTGAGACGTTTTCAGGAAATTCAAAAAATAATGTGGAATGCCAATTTCTTCTTATCAAAATTAGGTTTTCTTTAAATTATTATTCTGTAACATCTTGTCTATAATCTCTGAAAATATCTTGGCGAAATTCACTTGTTTAGTGAATATAAAACAGCGGTGTTAATTATTGGGCCTAAAACCTCTGCAAGTAATAACTTAAAACACGGACTAATAATTGATGGCTGCTCTGTAAATTCATCATCATCAGTTAGGAACCTAGGTGTGCTATTTGTAGCAATTTTTCCTTCGAAAACCTCATTTCTAGCATTTGCAAAACAGCATTTTTCCATCTTAATAACATATCGAAATTACGACTTATGCTCTCAATGTCAAATGCAGAAACATTAATTAATGCATTTATGAGCTCCAGGATAGATTATTGTAACGCTTTATTGGGTGGTTGTTCTGCACGCTTAATAAACAAACTCCAGCTGGTCCAAAATGCAGCAGCTAGAGTTCTTACTAGAACCAGAAAGTAAGAGCATATTAGCCCGGTTCTGTCAACACTGCACTGGCTTCCTATTAAACATCGTATTGATTTTAAAATCTTGTTTACTTATAAAGCCCTCAGTGGTTTAGCTCCTCATTACTTGAGCGAGCTCTTATCACATTGTAGTCTCTTACGTCCGCTGCGTTCGCAAAACTCTGGCAATCTGATAATAGCCAGAATATCAAAATCAATTGCAGGTGGCAGATCATTTTCTTATTTAGCGCCCAAAATCTGGAACAATCTACCTAACTTTGTTCAGGAGGCAGACACACTCTGTCAGTTTAAATCTACACTAAAGATCTGTTTAACCTGGCTTACACATAACACATTAACACATTTCTATAATTCAAATCCATTAAGGGATTGTTAGGCTGCATTAATTAGGTCAGCCGGAACCGGGAACACTTTCCATAACACCTGATGTACTCATTGCATCATAAGAAGAATGGCATCTACGCTAATATTAGTCTGTCTCTTGCTTATTCCGAGGTCATCGTCACTCAGATCAAGTCTGTATCCTGATCAAATGGTCACTGCAATCCCCTGATCCAGTCCATATTCGGATGGTGGGTCAGCACCTATAGATGACCTCTACAGTTACAAATTGCTTGTTTGTTGGTCAGAGGAGAACTGACCCCCCGACTGAGCCTGGTTTCTCCCATGTTTTTTTTCTCCATTTCTGTCACGATGGAGTTTTGGTTCCTTGCCGCTGTCGCCTCTGGCTTGCTCAGTTGGGGACACTTAATTTCCAGCGATATTGTATACTAATTGAACTGAGCTGGATGATAGCATCACTGAATTCCATGATTAACTCGCTTTAACTGAAAAATGGTAACCGTTTCCTTTTGCATTATTGACACTACCTTCCTGTTTGATACTGTAAAGCTGCTTTGACACAATCTGTATTGTAAAAAGAGCTATATAAATAAAGGTGACTTGACTTGACACATAAAAAGTGATATAAACAGTGAGCGAATAGTTGTGCTGCGCTGGCTTTTCTAAATGTAAACTACAACTACAAGGTACATTATTTGTGCTATTTAAACATACAAGGGGTGATCAAAAGTTCAGAGACTATACTCATGATAAACAATGGAAAACAGACATTAGTCTGTTTGTGTAATGATGTTGTATAGTGCTCCTACATCTCTTGTTAAACCCGTGAAGTGAAAGTGAAAGCCGTCTTACTGTAAAACCGTTTTTTTCTCAAAATTCCATTCCTAAAAATCATAGCTATAGCCAACTTCAACTTTTGTTACATTCAAGCTATGGACAAAAAATGGTTTTGGAAAGGGCTTGAACCCAGCTCTCATATTTTATCAAAATCTAAAAAAGATAAAATGTCACCATAGCCTCTTTCACACAGAGATCCCGGAAAATAAATAATGTAATGCATTCAGGGAATTGTCCCAGGATCATTTGATTTTGGTTCATTCAACCTGCCAGTGACTTTTTGGAATCTGTGCATGCATTCAAACACAATCCATAAAGACATGACATTAGGACATTAGGCTTTAATGCGACTCGTGCCATTCCACTAAACTGGCGAACGATCTCCACTTCAGTGCAATAGTAAGAATATCTGCCTTTAAATCGCGTTAAAAGAGAATCGTTTCTGGAATCAATCCCGGGACGTGTTTGCGTTCACACAGAAGGCACCTCTGCAATTTTCCGGCAAATTTATAGAATCAATGCGCAGTGTGAAAGGAGCTCATGTGTTGAGTTTTCCTGGATCGCATCACATTTGATAAAAAATAAACTCTATTTATTATTATTATTATTTTTTTTTTTGAAGGATTGTGTGACACTGAAGACTGGATTAATGATGCGGAAAATTTAGCTTTGCTTCACAGGAATAAATTACATTTTATATTATATATTACAATAGAAAACACAATATTGCGGGGTTTTTTTTTAATTACTGTCAATAATTACCATTTCCATAGACTCTCACTTCACACAGAGTGAGATTCTTTGAATCTCCAGGAATTACCAAATTCACATAACGGCCTTGCATTTCACCACATGAGTAAGAGACGGATTTGCCTGCTGGAATACCGGAAATTTCCGCACATCTAGAGAGGGAGAGAATATGAAACATTATCCACTTTATTCAATATCGCAGGAATCTCAGGTTCTTTTAAAATAATTTTACATAATGTTGCACAACATGTTAATGTTTTTTTCTTTAATTTTAAAATGCTACATTTAAGTAAATACTAATTTGTCGTCACTTGGGATTGCTGTTGCCGTTATTCTGCAAGGAGTTTCCGATGCGAATTTCGGCACCGTTGATTTGTTCAAAGCAGCAGTCTATCCTGTTAGTGACGATCACTTCTCTAATAGTTTGTAGATCCATCAGATCCAGCCTCCACCATGGGTTTGCCTCGGTTTCGGTGTGAGTGCAGTATAATTCGTTATCATCAATGGCTGCGTTAGACTCGTAGCGGAATGTAGATGACTGTACAGCTTTGCCCTTGATTGCAATATTCTCTACAAAGGGTCATGGGAAACACAAATAACCATATTATTCTTTTCTATAATTCCTATGTGGAATGGGCTAAATGAGACATTTTTAACAGACTCTCAGAGTTTGTGTCTTAAGGTCTAAATGTTGTTGGAAGGACTGACAGAAACCTTTTTAAAAGCCTTTTGACCAGTGTGAGATTAATTATAAATAATGTGAACCCCCTTCAACCTTTTGTATTTCTCTGTAGATCCTCCTGTTGTTCATAAAAAATGTTTTGCAGATGTATGAGTGTTCATGTTTAGGACACGCAAATCCTACTTAAGTAGGTGCTTAGGCAAATAAAGCTAAACGCAATTGCAGCAAACCACTAAACTTTCATTTTGCATGTCACAGATTCTAAGTCGAAAAAAATAAAGAAAATTTAGAATTTAGAATCATTTATAATATTATAATGTTGCATTTTAATCAAATTAATTTTCAATTTGAAGAAGGAAAAAGATAAGCTCTAATGGTCTCTTACCAGTTTTCACTGCTTGAACTGCTGGACTTCCTGTAGAAAAATCACAAATATAACTGATTAACTTTAAACTTTTAGCACTCAAACATTTCTAAATTAGTATGCACTATAAGAGAAAGAGGTACACTATAGACTTTCTTTTTTCAATTGCCCCTTCTTGGACTGTGAAAATCCCTGTGGGGGGAAAAAAGGGTTCCCGTGTGATTCACAGATATATTGACTGATTTATACTCCTGATTACTGAAATTAGACATATTTAAGGTTGGCTTTACCCAGTAAGAGAAACAGGTACTTGTTGAGCTCCTTCATTTTTCAGGGAGAAAAGCAGAAACACTAATAAAGAAATACATATATAGTAAACATAATATGATTTATTTCCAAATAAAGTACATATGATGAAAAATGTGGAAAGCATAAATGTGGTCAAAAAAACATTTAGGGCAATTTCAACAACATTATCATATTATAGGATCACAAAAGATTGATATTTTATTTTATTAATGATAATTTGTTGCACTGTAGCATAAATGTAGACAAAGGAAGGGGAAGTTTGACAATACTTTGTCATCACAGTACAGTAAATCTGTATCACAACGGATTGAATTTTTGGTTATTCTCAAATGCTCCCAAGGATTTATTATTATTTTCAAGAGCAGATAACTAAAGCAGAACGTAGTAATATATATATATATATTTTTTTTTGCTTATGAATGAACTTTTTCTTTCCAATTTATGACAATAATAACTCATTCAAGAATCTGGTCTTACAAAACAACATTGGCTTTTAATGTAAAAGTATAATTTTTAGCATTAATATTTAGCATATTTCACAAGTTCTACATATATTTATTTTAATAATGTTGTAGTTGCACTAAACAAATAAGCCTTACCTTTCAATATTGCATACAGTCCAAATATAATCAGCCTTAAAATGGTAGAATAGTACCTCTCTCTTTTCTTGTGTTTTGAAATGGTCCGTCAAATCAGGGTGAATTCTGTCATATGGAGGAGTGTATATGTGCATCACATGGTTGTGATTCTCCACCCCTCATTCTCCACCTCCAACCCTCACTGCTCTATCTCCCTCTATCACAGACTTTACTCCTGTAAAAAGGAGTATTTACAGTTGCAATCAGAATTATTTAACCCCTCAGAGACTGCAGTACTTTACAAACACAAGCTTTTCTGAAGATCCAGGGTTTTATATAAAAAAAAAGCATCTATAGCAGTTTACTGGCACATTAAAAGTGATAATGTCAAAATGTAATGTAATATTTTTGAGTTATAGGATTTTTATTAATTATTCAACCACAAAATCTTTGTACCACAAAACCCTTGAGGCTGTTGCCGAAAAAGCCCAATGTCGTAATTTGATCAGAGCAACTGTGAAAAATGCTGTAATGTACAGCCAAAGACTTGCAGAATGACACGTTGAAAGGAGGAAAAACATTTCAATGCAGAGTATAAGAAGAACACTAGACAAGTATGGCCTTCCAGTCTTTGGTGAATGCCACTCTTGACCAAGAAGAACATAAAAGGCCGACTTGAACATGTTAAAATTCATTTGGGTAGAGCTGAGTTCTGGAAGAATGTTTTATGGAGTGATGAGACCAAACTGGAACTTTTTGGACCCATTTTGGCAAGAATTGTGATGCCTTTGGTGCAAAGACTGAAGCTGATGATCAATGGACTCTTCTGCAGTTATACATTCAAATCTACTTATGCTTGGTTCAGGAATCAGGATGAGTGGCCTGTTCAGTCTCCAGATTTAATTCTCATTGAAAGTATTTGTTTGCCACTGCTTTCTTCAAATTCAGTGTGAAAACCAAAGAATATCAGTGATCTGGAAGCTTTTCCAGGTGAGGAAGGGGCCAAGACTGCAGTAGAGAGCTGACAGAAGCTTCTAAGCAGGGTTTATTGGTGGTTTTAAAGAATAAACGATTCTGCGCAAAATTTGACTTTTGGCGGTTGAATAATTTTGAACAAGAATGTTTAGAGCCAATTTAAATTTTATCATGATTCATCAATGTGACTTTCTTAGAATCACACGAATGTGTATTAATACATTTTCTCTAATAGTTTACTGATGCATTTGTTGAGTTGTTTTCATAATATTTTGTTCTCCTTAGCAATATGTTTTGCCAATCAAGGGGGTTGAATAATTTTTATTGCAACTGTAGATGCCAATGCCATTAAGGTTTTAAAGACAATTGCCTTTTGGAGCATGAACCAATATTGACATGCACTTCAATTATGCAAGTGCACATGTAACATGTACTAATCTTAATGTTTAAGCATATAATGATATTGAAGGGAATTGCGTCCTTCTAATTTTATAGCAAACATTTGGACCCTTTTTATTCTAACATGACAGTGCCTCTGTGTATAAGGCAAGGTTCATAGAGAAATGTTTGATTGAGTCAGTGTGGAAGACTGGTCTGTATAAAGCCAAGACTTAATCCCAGCTGAACACCTCTGGTGTGACTTTAAATCTAGACCTTGAGATAAAAACCCATCACCAAACACCAATGACTTGTACATACAAGCATAGTTCCTGTATTTAAAAATTGTATTTCCATCTCTTTTGCTTCAGTTTTGGAAGTGTCTAATATGACTGTACCCATATGCACAAGTCATTGGTGTTTTGTCTGAGTTTTTGGCTCAAGGTCTGCATTTTAAAGTCACACCAGAGGTATTCAGCTGGGATTAGGACTTGGCTTTATACAGACCAGTCAAGTTCTTCCACACTGACTGAATCTAAACATTCCCTATGAACCTTGCCTTATACACAGAGGCATTGTCATGTTCAAACTGTCCAAACTTTTGCTATAAAATCAGGACACATTTCCCTAGAACATCATTGTATGCTTAAACATTAGGATTAGTACTCATGGAAAAGACTAAAGTAGTCAAACTTGTTCATTAGAAGGGGTGTCCCAATACTTTTGGCAATATATGCGTTGTGAATTTTTGTGTATGCATCTTTTTTTTTTTTTTTTTTTGTAATGCTCATATTTGCTAATATATTTTGTGAGAAACAAACCTTTCTGAAGCTTTAAATCATTTGTACAAACTGCTTCGCAAAAGAAATTCAACTCCTGCTGGTCAAAACTGTGTAAATGCAACAAACTCAGGCAGAAAACAAGCATAAATCCAACTTTTAAAAACCCATTGCCAGTGTTTTGTTTAAAATGTAATCTACAAAATGCAACTCCAAATCATCAAATGCCATTAAATAAAGTAGGAAACATCTGTGTAATATGTGTTATGTTATGAAATTGTAGAGCTTGCTTTGTTTATGGAGAGTTTCATAAATCAGGCTAAGACGATTAACTACAACTCTTTTTTTTTTTTTTTTTTTTTTTTTTCATTATGCATGGAACATTAAAAGAAATAAAAATAAAATAATAATCCTAGATCAGGTAAAAACCATGTGGACACTGGTTCATAAAGATCACCCCTAGTGCTGTAAACTGAATTGTTGTTAGAAAACTTCACACACAGTCTTCTGAAGTGGTATTGTGTTTATTGGAAGCACAAGTATCATGAAAAAGCATGAACAGCATGCAGACAGTTAAAAAATGTCCAGGGCAGGTACTCAAGGCTACATTTAAATAATATATAGTGTATATATAGGAATATAATGCACATATAGTGTTTTATTTTCTAATGGTGGCATGTCTGATGTCAAACCATTCTGTTGTGCAATTAAAAAATATTACACCACGTTCTGATACTAAACACTCATCTATAATGAACAGTGCTACATGGAGAAGTAGTTGTGCTTTTTTAGTTCCTCATTATGATGGTTTTTTGATAACTCTTGAGAGAGTGAGAGAAATCTATACTAGTCATTTAAATTTAGAAAATGTTCTTATATATGCATGGTTATTTATTGGCTGCATTATATATGTTTCTCTCTGAAGGCAATTTGTGCATCCACGTTACAGGATTTGTTGGCATGTACCTGCAAAGCAAGCACATTAATTATGCATAATTATGTACCTTAACCAAATAATGTTTTTCAAGTTTGTGTTGGTGTAAATATACTTGCCTTCCTCTTAGTCTTGTTCCTCCTCCTCTCTCTGGGGAGGTTTTGTCCAGGACAGTGTGACATTTTTGATCCCTCTTACTTCCAGGGCAGACTCCAGCTAAAAAACATCAACTGGTAATACATTTTTCTTAATATTTTCAGATGAATTCGTTGTACTTTTTAAACATGCTGTATCAGCGCTACTTCTCCAGATAAAGGGCATTTATAAAACAAATTGGCAAAGCAGCTGATATCAGCTGAACATTTTGAGTTTAATTCGCGCGTGAAATTCACTTCACAACAGACGCGTCATGGGAGGGGGGTTCTGCCAGGTGGCTCTAGTCTTGTTGTGCTTTATGTGCTATGGAAGGCTGAAAAATGGCATAGATTAGCAAGATCCTTTTTATTCCTGTTTCTGTAAGAGTAAAAGTGCACAATTGCTACTCAAAACTAGCCCAAAAGTAGCCCAATTGCATTTCGAGGTGGGTCCCCCAGTAAAAATCACCATGCAGGGGGTAAAATACACATTTTGGTGGGGCTCCTCTGGTAAAATTAGCATTCCAGGGGCTTAATATTACATTATTGGGGTCACATCAACCCGTGGACATGAAAATCAACTCGCAGCAACTGTATAAAAGTAGCCCGATTTCGCGGGATTACCACGGACTTGGCAACACTGAATGTTGTATCGTACATCTCCAGGAATCCACATACAGCGACGATTTTGTCCTCCATTGTCGTCAGGGTTGCCAGGTTTTCACAACAACACCCGCCCAATTGCTACTCAAAATTAGCCCAAAAGTAGCCCAATTGCATTTCAAGGGGGGTCCCCCAGTAAAAATCACCATACAGGGGGTAAAATACACATTTTGGTGGGGCTCCTCTGGTAAAATTAGCATTCCAGGGGCTTAATATTACATTATTGGGGTCACATCAACCCGTGGACATGAAAATCAACTCGCAGCAACTGTATAAAAGTAGCCTGATTTCGCGGGATTACCACGGACTTGGCAACACTGAATGTTGTATCGTACATCTCCAGGAATCCACATACAGCGATGATTTTGTCCTCCATTGTTGTCAGGGTTGCCAGGTTTTCACAACAACACCCGCCCAATTGCTACTCAAAACTAGCCCAAAAGTAGCCCAATTGCATTTCAAGGGGGGTCCCCCAGTAAAAATCACCATACAGGGGGTAAAATACACATTTTTTGGTGGGGTTCCTCTGGTAAAAATAGCATTCCAGGGGCTAAATATTACGTTATTGGGGACGCTTCAACCCGCGGACATGAAAATCAACCTGCGGCAACTGTATAAAAGTAGCCCAATTCCGCGGGAAAACCACGGACTTGGCAACATTGATTGTTGTCTCTGAAGGATCTGATGATTCTCAAATGCAAATTATGTGTGTTTTGCTTCACGAGAGCAAACATACGTTGTGTTGTTTTTTAATATTCTTCATTTATTCTTCATTCCTTTATTCATTTTTAATCATTTATCATTTAAGCATTTTATTATTCTATTTAATCATTTATATTAGTCATTATAGTCATTTATATATTGATTACATTGATTCATTAATTGATTAATCATTTATATTGTTATATTATTGTTGTTTTTAATATATTTTTCCATTGTTGTTTAGTCTTATGACTGTGTGGTTTCAAGGGCTGTTTGTCTTCATGAATAAGAGATACAAGGGAATGTTTATGAACCGCAAGGTTTATGGGATGTTGTTGTGAAGACATTTGCTATAACAATACTTGTTGAATTTCTGTTCTTCAGACGAAGTCTGAGCATTGAGACATACGCAACTAAGACTATTCAATAAACTCTGCTCCTTTTTATCATCATTACTTCATCTCCTGCTTCTACTCTTCATTTTCACTGGTTTTTCCTCAGTCAACTTCTTTGCTGACAGAAGACTGTTAATAGTGTTTTGGGTATTTTGGGTACCAGACAAGACCTCCTGTTAACGAGGTTTGGGTACTAGATGACTCTGCTGACGAGTTGTTCTGTTACCGGAAAAACTGATATTTTCTGACGGGATCCGGGTTGGATCCTAATTGTCTAGGCATGAGGAGCGCGATCTAACATCTCGGATTTCTGCTTCCGCTCGCTACGTCAGAATCACGTCACTACTAGATCAAGCTCCTGATTGGTTAACGCGCCGCAAAGTCCAATTTTTTTTAAATTTGCGCGAATTACGCCGCAGGATATCTATCGCATTTATTTTGTACTAGGGATGCTCACATTGACCGTTTAACCGTTAACCGCCAGTAAGAATTTTAAACGATTAATGATATCAGTTAAACGGTTTAAAAGGTTTTTTCTAGAAGTATTTTTTTAATTTACTGCACGGTGAAAGAACAATGCTATATATAAGAATTTGTTTACTCACAGGCGAGTGTCGACACGTGCAGCATGCATAGGCTATACAGGCTTATATAAATATGGCTATTCAGACATATTTCGCAGAGCAAGCACCTGTTTCACCTTCACTTAACTGATGCAGCCTATACGCAACACAATGGCCAGCGGCAATATTGGATAAATGGCTATCAGAGTGAATACAATCACTTGAAAAAGCTGTCACACATCTTAATCAGAATCAGAATCAGAATCAGAAAGAGCTTTATTGCCAAGTATGCTTGCGCATACAAGGAATTTGTTTTTGTGACATTAGCTTCCAGGGTGCATAGACAAAAACACAGACAATAAAAGAATAAAATAAAATAAAATAAATAAAGGTAATAGAGAATAGAAAATATACATACGTAAATATAAATATATATAGACAAAAAATATTTATATCGAAAAATGAATTAAGAAATAAGTGGCATATACAGTTGTGCTGTTGATGCTTGATGGAAGTTATTGCACATATTTTTATTGCACAACGGGGTGAACATTTAGCTGTTCATAAGTCGGATTGCCTGGGGGAAAAAAACTATTCTTGTGCCTGGTTGTCCTGGTGTTAGGGGCTCTGTAACGTCGGCCAGATGGCAAAGGTTCAAAGAGTGAATGGCTTGGATGTGAGGGATCCAGGGTGATTTTCTGAGCTCTTTTCTTCACCCTGGATGTATACAGTTCTTGAAGGGTGGGCAGGGGAGCACCAATAATCCTCTCTGCAGTCCGAACTGTTCTCTGTAATCTTCTGATGTCTGATTTTGTGGCTGAGACAAACCAGACAGTTATTGATGTGCACAGAACAGACTCGATGACAGCTGAGTAAAACTGCTTTAACAACTCCTGTGGTAGGTTGAACTTCTTCAGCTGGCGAAGGAAGTACAATCTTTGTTGGGCCTTTTTTACAATGGAGTCAATGTGAGTGTCCCACTTCATGTCCTGGGAGATGAAAGATCCCAGGAACTTAAATGTCTCCACTGTAGCCACAGTGCTGTCCATGATGGTGAGTGGGGAAAGTGCAGGGGGGTTCCTCCTGAAGTCCACTATCATCTCTACTGTTTTGAGCGTGTTGAGCTCCAGGTTGTTATGACTGCACCAGACAGCCAGCTCTTTTACCTCCCGTCTGTAAGCAGACTCATCACCGTCCTGAATGAGGCCGATAAGTGTGGTGTCATCCGCAAACTTCAGGAGCTTGACAGAGGAGTCTTTAGAGGTGCAATCATTGGTGTAGAGGGAGAAGAGCAGAGGGGAGAGAACACAACCCTGAGGGGCACCGGTGCTGATAGTGCGACTGCTGGACATGAATTTCCCCATTCTCACCTGCTGTTGCCTATCTGTCAGAAAGCTGTTGATCCATTGACAGATAGGGCTGGGAACAGAGAGCTGGAGCAATTTGGTTTGGAGGAGTGTAGGAATGATGGTATTGAAAGCTGAACTGAAGTCCACAAACAGGATCCTCACGTAAGACCGTGGCCTGTCCAGATGTTGCAGAATGAAGTGCAAAGCCATGTTTACAGCATCATCCACGGATCTGTTTGCTCGGTAAGCAAACTGCAGGGGGTCCAGTAAGGGTCCAGTAATGTCCTTCAGATAGGCCAGAACCAGTTTCTCAAACGACTTCATGACGACAGACGTTAGCGCCACAGGTCTGTAGTCGTTAAGTCCTGTTATCTTGGGTTTCTTGGGAATGGGGATGATGGTGGAGCGCTTGAAGCAGGCAGGGACTTCACACAATGCAAGAGATTTGTTGAAAATTTGTGAGAAAATGGGGGCCAGCTCATCAGCACAGGTTTTCAGACAGACTGGTGACAAACCATCTGGACCTGATGCCTTTTTTCTTTTGTTTTTCCTGAAGACCTGGCACACGTCGTTTTCAGTTAATTGTAAGGCAGGAGGGGGGGAGAGGGGGGTTGCTGGAGGTGTTGATGGTTGTGAGAAGAGATCGTCTGGACAGGTGTGGGGGCTTTCAAATCTACAATAAAACTCATTCAGGTCTTCAGAAAGTCGTTGATTCGCCTCAGTGTTTGGGGATGGTGTCTTGTAATTTGTGATGGCTTTCAGACCGGTCCACACTGAAGATGGGTCGTTAGAAATGAACTGATCTTCTAACCTTTTTGCATAGGTCCTTTTAGCCACTCTAATCTCCTTATTCAGTGTGTTCCTGGCCTGATTGTATACAGCTCTATCCCCTTTCCTGTAGGCATCCTCTTTGGCCTGACGAAGATGTCTGAGTTTTGCTGTAAACCATGGCTTATCATTGCTGAATGTTAGATAAGTTCTGGTAGGAATGCATATATCCTCACAGAAACTGATGTATGAAGTAACAGTCTCTGTGAGCTCGTCCAGGTCTGTGGCAGCAGCTTCGAAAATACTCCAATCAGTCAATCCAAAACAGGCTTGTAAGGCCTGCTCTGTTTCGGTGGTCCATCTCTTCACAGTCTTTACTACAGGTTTAGCAGATTTAAGTTTTTGCCTGTAGGTTGGAATAAGGTGGACCACGCAGTGATCAGAGAGCCCCAAAGCTGCCCGCGCGACAGAGTGATATGCGTCTTTAATTGTTGTGTAACAATGATCCAAAATATTACTGTCTCTGGTGGGACATGTAACATGCTGTCTGTATTTTGGGAGTTCACGGGAGAGATTTGCTTTGTTAAAATCCCCAAGAATGATTAAAACAGAGTCCAGGTGTTTTTGCTCCGTGTCCGTGATCTGATCGGCGAGTTTCTCTAACGCCACGCTCACATTTGCTTGCGGTGGAATGTACACACTCACCAGAATAAACGAGCAAAACTCTCGCGGCGAATAGAACGGCTTACAGTTAATAAAGAGCGCTTCTAGGTCAAAACAGCACATCTTCTTTAACACTGTTACATCTGTACACCACCTCTCATTGATGTAAAAGCACGTCCTGCCGCCACGCGATTTCCCCGTTGATTCCGCGTCGCGGTCCGCTCTGAACAGCCGATGGCCCGGCAAATGAAGCGCGCTGTCTGGGATCCCGTCGTTCAGCCAGGTTTCCGTGAAACACAGAGCAGCAGAGTGTGAGAAATCCTTGTTTGTCCGGGAGAGCAGAAGGAGTTCGTCCGTTTTGTTGGGTAGAGAGCGGAGATTCGCTAGGTGTATACTAGGCAGCGAAGTACGGAATCCCCGCTGACGAAGCTTTACGAGCGCTCCGGCTCTTCTTCCCCGTCTGCGCGTCCTCAAGCGCCTGATTAGCGCTGCCGCTCCGCCAACTACGATGTTCACCAAAACGTCCGAGTAATCAAAAACCGGTAGAAAGTTTTGTGGTGAGTTCTGCCGAATGTTCAGCAGTTCATCCCTGGTGAAACTGATTGTGTTTGTAAAACAAAAAACAGGAAAAACTAACAAAAACACCAAAACAACTGGAGAGCTAAGCACAGAGGCTGCCATCTGCGGCGCCATCTTGCAAAGGTCATCGCTTTCTCAAAGTTAATAAAGAGTAATAAAAGAACCTTTAAACTGCTCAATTAATCTCTTATTTACATCATGTCTGCATTTTCTGTTTTAATGATAGTTCACGAACGTAGAGCAGAACTGAACAGAACACTACCAGCATTTTGGATGCTGAGAGGATTGTAACCTAACCGCCTCAGACTGACCACTGCATTCATAAAGGCTTCAGAAACACGCTGTGAATAGAAACATACATATGTCCATTGGATGAGAAGCCCCGAAACGCAAATTGACCGCAGATATTAGTGGTGTTTTTGCCGCGGGACTAACAGTTAACAGGCAGCGCTCAAGTCCTACAGCATGTCTCCATGTACGTCTCCTTCAGCTATTAAAATAGTTACATTTTGTATGTAATGGCAAAGTGATTATATTTCGTTTCGTTTTTTTTTATTAAGTTAATTTAGAAAAACTTTTGGAGCTTTTTTTTGCTCGTTGTTTTTTTAAGTAACGAACAGCGGCCAGCAGAAGACTGTTCATAGTCTGAACAATTTGCCTTCTCAAATCATCACGACTTACATGAAATAAAATCTATAGATCTAAAACAGTTAAAGTAGCTAACCTAGATAAATGTGCGCAAGGTTTATTTCATTTTTGGAGAGTGGAAGCTGGAACCGCTTTGCAGGACATGGAGGCGCCAGCGCGCTCATTTGCATTTTTTTTCAGTGAATATATAAATAGAAAGCTTTGAATGATTACTTAACGAAACAAAACAAATCAGAAAAAATCTATTTCATTAGGCTATGTAATCCGTAAAGATACATTTCTTTCTAAAGGTGCGTTCAAAAAGGAGATTGGGAGTCAGGGTCTTTGCTACACTATTCTCTGCTGGTGCGTGATAATTTGAGGATATGTGAATTTTTATTGTTGCTCTGCTGCTGTGTATGCTGCTGTTTGCGAGTTAAAATAAAATATTTGTTTGTAATTTTTATGTATCATCATATATTTTTATTTTATACTAATTTATTATTCTAATTTGATCAGTTAACGGTTAATGTTCGGTTGACGAGCAGCGGTTGTCGGTCAGGAAAATTAACCGAAATGAGCATCCCTATTTTGTACAGTGATTCATTCAGATATTTTATCCAAATGAGTATCATCACTAATAGAACAGGAGAGTTAAATATAACAAGTCTTTGTTTATGGTTGTGGATTAGTTGTGAGAGGTTTATTCAGCTGTTTCTTTAAACTTTTGATAGTCTCAGCAGATCAGGTGACGATTGGCAGCCACGAGATTTCAAGAAGATTTCACCACAGAGAAACAGAGGGAGTGAAGTTTCTGGAAAGTGACTTCTTGTTTTATCATTGAAGCACAAATTGTTTTATAAAATCTCTTTTTCAGTGCTACAGTAGCAGACAAGTGCCTTTTTGCTTCTAAAGAAAATAAAGAGTGAAAAATGCTGATTAAAATTAGATTATGAGTATAGTGAATAATATTATCAGTCCATGATGATGCATGATACTATTACAGAATTGTGATGTTTGTACTGTTGTTATAATGTGTTTTACTGATTGATCTTTGTGTATTCGATGGAAGTGACTTTACAGTGTTATGCTTTTACATTTTGCTTTTACTTTTAGCAAAAACCAAACATTCATGAATTGATAAGCATGCACTTTCTAACCTGATAGAGGAGTTTGTCGCTCTCTGGGCCAGTTAAATCAGAAGTGGAGGCAAATTTCATCTTCACAAATTGTTTTATCACTGGAAAAACAAAACAAAAAAACACAAATGCACACTAGAAGTCATAGAATGAGTTTTATGAGAAATAAATTAGTTTATAGATTTTTGGAACTGTGTATGTTTAGAGTTTCTAAATGTCTGTGAACTTATTTTGATGCAGTTATTTTGTCTGTCTTCTACACAAGTACAACACAGTGCATATTTGTATCTCGTAGCCTATATATAGGTGTATTATGACTTTTTTTAAGTACCTGGAAAACCCCTATAGACTTCAACCTCACAGAGCGTAAGAACCTTTTTATCTCCAG
Organism: Cirrhinus molitorella; assembly: GCA_033026305.1. NCBI lineage: Eukaryota > Metazoa > Chordata > Actinopteri > Cypriniformes > Cyprinidae > Cirrhinus > Cirrhinus molitorella. The sequence continues at coordinate 2,310,621 of CM065118.1, forward strand.
GAATAATGATGTTCACATAACGTCCCTCCATGTACGGACACGAGTAGCCATAGGAAGCTCCTGCTGGAATACTAGTAACCACAGCACATCTAGAGAGAGTCAAAGAGATGATGGAAAACACACCAATAAATTACTGTACACCTAATTAATGTGGAGTGAAATAAAGCAAAGCAATAGGGTCATTCCGTGTCAACTGGGGTCAAATTTTTGATTTTACCAATATATTTTTCTGAGGAAAGATAGACGTGTGATGAAAGCCAAAATATTTAAAATATTAAATATCAAATGTCATGGGTTAAGTAATCCACTATTTTGTAGAGGGAGGTCAAAATGGCAATTTTCACCTTAGATTCAGAGTCAAGTTACAGGGAGGTAAAAATGACTTCAGAAAGATGGCAACATTTATTTATTTATTGCACAGAGATTGGTAGCTCTATTAGTAAAATCTGTTGACTTTAGCAATCCTTGTTGCATTATGTGCCAATGGTGACCATTCAAACATGGGGAAACAGCACTTTTCAAATTTTTCTCCAAAGTTTGCATGTCTGTAACTCAGGAAGTATTAAATATATTTTAATACATATTGGGTTTTAACAGACTTTCCTTTTGGCATCTTTATATTTAATGTCCTATGAGATTTGGTTCCAGAGATATTAGAATTTCAATACGGCTCTGGCTGTAAATCGTAAAAATGTACACATTTTCAGTGGTCTAAAACCAAATGTGGGTCATCTTGAAAAAAATACAATACTGCTTTTCTTTTAAAGAAGAATGTCTGAAGGACAAATCATGTTGAAACTAGAGATGTATCTTGTTTGCTTCTGTCAAGACAACTGCATTAAACAGACCAGTGTGAGTGCCATAAATATACTTTTTCCAAAGTTTGCATTTAAGTTTTTGAAATTTGGTTGCTTTGACAAAGAATGACCCAATAGCTTGTTGAGCAAATCTGAAAATATGAGATAAACGTAAGAAGCTTACAGTGTATATAGCAACAGTGGGGATTGCAAAAATCTCTTTTACCTAATGATAACATATAAAACTGGAGCAACACTGTTAAGAAATGGAAACAAAAATAATTGCAAAAAAGCACAGCAGTGACTGCCTGCTCACAAAAGGCATTCAAATTCCATAATTCTCTCAGACTACTTACGTATTTGTTTATATTTCATAATAATAAAAGTATTGATTTTATTTATTTTTTTGACAAATCAAGAGTTTTATATTGCAGTGTCTCTTCAGGGGATTCATATTACACCAAGCAAGAAGTGCACAGCCTTTTTTTTTTCAGGTTTTTGTCTGTAATGCATATCTAAAGAATACTACAGGTCCTTCTCAAAAAATTAGCATATTGTGATAAAGTTCATTATTTTCTGTAATGTACTGATAAACATTAGACTTTCATATATTTTAGATTCATTACACACAACTGAAGTAGTTCAAGCCTTTTTTTTGTTTTAATATTGATGATTTTGGCATACAGCTCATGAAAACCCAAAATTCCTATCTCAAAAAATTAGCATATTTCATCCGACCAATTAAATGAAAAGTGTTTTTAATACAAAAAAAGTCAACCTTCAAATAATTATGTTCAGTTATGCACTCAATACTTGGTCGGGAATCCTTTTGCAGAAATGACTGCTTCAATGCGGCGTGGCATGGAGGCAATCAGCCTGTGGCACTGCTGAGGTGTTATGGAGGCCCAGGATGCTTCGATAGCGGCCTTAAGCTCATCCAGAGTGTTGGGTCTTGCGTCTCTCAACTTTCTCTTCACAATATCCCACAGATTCTCTATGGGGTTCAGGTCAGGAGAGTTGGCAGGCCAATTGAGCACAGTAATACCATGGTCAGTAAACCATTTACCAGTGGTTTTGGCACTGTGAGCAGGTGCCAGGTCGTGCTGAAAAATGAAATCTTCATCTCCATAAAGCTTTTCAGCAGATGGAAGCATGAAGTGCTCCAAAATCTCCTGATAGCTAGCTGCATTGACCCTGCCCTTGATAAAACACAGTGGACCAACACCAGCAGCTGACATGGCACCCCAGACCATCACTGACTGTGGGTACTTGACACTGGACTTCAGGCATTTTGGCATTTCCCTCTCCCCAGTCTTCCTCCAGACTCTGGCACCTTGATTTCCGAATGACATGCAAAATTTGCTTTCATCCGAAAAAAGTACTTTGGACCACTGAGCAACAGTCCAGTGCTGCTTCTCTGTAGCCCAGGTCAGGCGCTTCTGCCGCCGTTTCTGGTTCAAAAGTGGCTTGACCTGGGGAATGCGGCACCTGTAGCCCATTTCCTGCACACGCCTGTACACGGTGGCTCTGGATGTTTCTACTCCAGACTCAGTCCACTGCTTCCGCAGGTCCCCCTCTCGTTGTGCAGCGTTTTCTGCCACACTTTTTCCTTCCCACAGACTTCCCACTGAGGTGCCTTGATACAGCACTCTGGGAACAGCCTATTCGTTCAGAAATTTCTTTCTGTGTCTTACCCTCTTGCTTGAGGGTGTCAATGATGGCCTTCTGGACAGCAGTCAGGTCGGCAGTCTTACCCATGATTGAGCCTCAGGAATCTTTTGCAGGTGTTTAGAGTTAATTAGTTGATTCAGATGATTAGGTTAATAGCTCGTTTAGAGAACCTTTTCATGATATGCTAATTTTTTGAGATAGGAATTTTGGGTTTTCATGAGCTGTATGCCAAAATCATCAATATTAAAACAAAAAAAAGGCTTGAACTACTTCAGTTGTGTGTAATGAATCTAAAATATATGAAAGTCTAATGTTTATCAGTACATTACAGAAAATAATGAACTTTATCACAATATGCTAATTTTTTGAGAAGGACCTGTACTTTTAAAATCCCTAAAAAAAGTAATATTTTTTTTAGTTTGTCTTTTTTGTTATTGTACTTGCATCAGACAATACTGATTCTTATGGCAGCGTTTTAGTGTCATGTAAAAAAAAAAAAAAAATAATAATAATATTACGAGAACAATGTTGTAATATTTTGAGAATAAAGTCATAGCAATTACAAGATCAAAGTTATTCCTAAAATATTGTGAGTAGGAGAAATGCCAGTGGCCTGGCAACTGATTTGTACACATTATTACCAGGAATCTAATCATGCGGCATGTTACTCGGAGACTGTATTAGTAAACGGGAAAAATGATAAAATTGACAGAACTTGAAAGCTGGGATGTTGTTATATGTGACCCTGGACGACAAAATCAGTCATAAGTGTCAATTTCTCGAAACTGAGATTTATACATCACCTGAAAATTGAATAAATAAGCTTTCCATTGATGTGTGGTTTGTTATGATAGGACAATATTTGTCCGAGATGCAACTATTTGAAAATCTGGAATCTGGGTGCAAAAAATTGAAATATTGAGAAAATCAGCTTTAACTTTGTCTAAATTAAGTTCTTAGCAATGCATATTACTTATCAAAAAATTAAGTTTTGATATATTTACGTTAGTAAATTTACAAAATATCTTAATGGAACATGATCTTTGCTTAATATCCTAATGATTTTTGGCATAAAAGAAAAATCAATAATTTTGACCCATACAGTGTATTTTTGGCTATTGCCACAAATATACACCAGCGACTTAAGACTGGCTTTGTGGTCCAGGGTCACCTATTAAAAGTAATAAAGCTTGTATTTCTATATTTTTATTTGATAATTTGTTTATTATTTAGAATTATTATTAATATTATTTATTTTTTTATTTTTTGTGGCACTAAAAGCATGTGTATTATCCAACACACTCCCATGGGAATTCGTAACTATTTTACGTTTCGGTTAATTGGTGGCTAATATGTATACATTTTTACTATCTCAAATCAAATTCTACAACTTCACATTAAATTACCACCTCTTAAAACACAGTTACAGTTACATGAGGAACTTTCTCACATGGGATTGCTGTTGCCGTTGTTTTCCAGAGAGTTTCCGATGCGAATTTCTGCTCCGTTGAGTCGTTCCGGACAGCAGTCGGCTCTGTTTGTGATGATCACGGCTGTAATATAGTAATTATCCAGCAGGTCCAGCCTCCACCATGGATTCTTCTCTGCATTTGTACAGGTACAAGATGAGGCTGCACCCGGAGCGTGTTTTATTCCATCAATGGCACTATGAGCCCCCCAGTATTCAAATACAGACGACTGAACAGCTTGACCACTTAATCTCACGCTTTCATCTGGAAAGTGACCAAGCTCCATGTTAAGCAAGTTAACATAAAATGAAGCCAGCAAGCATACACTACCAATCAAAAGTTTGGAATAATTCAGATCTTCTAATGTATATGAAGAAGCAGAAGTCAATGCTGCTTTTATTTAATGAAAAATACAGTAAAAACAGCATTATGAATGATAATGTTTATACAAAAATATGAAGAGTACAACTGATTTAAACATTGATAATAATCAGAAATGTTTCAGCAAACCAGTATGTTAGAATGATTTCATTTATTCTAAACTATATAAACTGTATATAATATATACAGTTGAACAGACGTTTACATATGACCCCTGTATTTAGCCAGAAGAGTCCCATTGAGACTTCACAGTCTCTTCTTCCAGGGAGACCTGGTCATAAACTTTTAGTTACATTTTTTGGTTTTCCAGCATTTTTATATATTTAAACCTTTTCTGGCAATGACTCTATGATTTTGAGATCCATCTTTTCACCCTGAGGACAACTGAGGGACACATATGCCACAATTACAGAAGGTTTAAACGGTTGGCGATGTTCCAGAAGGAGAAACAACGCATTAAGAGATTAGGGTGATTTTAACTTTTGTCTTCTGGGAAACAAGTACCTTCTGTAGCACCTGAAAGGAAGTACTAAATAAAACAAAAAAAATAAAAAATAAAAATAAAAATAATTACGCAAAATAAGAAGAATGTACACAACTTCATTCTGTTCAAAAGTTTTCAGCCCCATCTATTGAACCTTCTGTAATAGTTGCATATGAGTCTTTCTTTTACATGTATACATTCTTTTGATTCATTCAAATGGCTGGTTTATTCAGGAATTACATAAAAGGCTCTCTTTAAAAGAGCTATTGAATCATTTCAACATTTCATCAGTTTCCAAAATGCAGTTTAAATGCAGCTTCAAAGGGCTCTAAACGATCCCATCCGAGGAAAAAGGGTCTTATCTAGCAAAATGATCTGTTATTTTTGAAACAAATTGACAATTTACATACTTTTTAACTTTGTCTCTTCTCTGCGATGCGCATGCATACTTTGTGTGATCTGGGTCAATACAGTTAGGGTATGTCCAAAAACTCACATCTCGTTTTCATCTTCAACTTCAAAATTGTCCTATAATGCTGTTTTACATTATTTTTGTAAAGGGTGTTTGATCTTTGTATGTTCACTTTGTAAACACTGGGTTGGTATTTCTGCAGCGTTGTGGGACAATATTGAAGTTGAAGACAAAAATGTGATGTGAGCTTTTGGACATACCCTAACTGTATTGACCTGGATCACACAGACTATATATAAATTGTCAATTTGTTTTGAAAATAACTGATCGTTTCGCTAGATAAGACCCTTCTTCCTCGGCTGGGATCGTTTAGAGCCCTTTGAAGCTGCATTTAAACTGCATTTTGGAAGTTTAAACTTGGGGGCACCATAGAAGTCTATTATATGGAGAGAAATCCTGAAATGTTTTCCTCAGAAAACTAATAAAAAATATTTGGCAGCACAACCGTTTCCAACATTGATAATTCTAATAATAAATCAGCATATTACAAGGATTTCTGAAGGATCATGTGACACTTAAGACTGGAGTAACAGCTGATGAAAATTCACGAAAATTCAGCTTTGCATCACAGGAATAAATTGTATTGTAAAGTATATTAAAATAAATACCATTATTTTATGTTGTAATAACATTCTGCAATATTACTATATTACTTTTTTTCTGTATTTTTGATCAGATAAATGCAGATGAGCATAAGAGACTTCTTTAAAAAATCATTAAATGAGAGATGTATGTGTGTATATATATGTGTGTGTATGTGTATATATGTGTATATGTGTATATATATATATATATATATATATATATATATATATATATATATATATATATATGTGTGTGTGTGTGTGCTTCAAGAAGTACCGTCTCCGTAAACTCCCACTTCACACAGAGTTAGATTCTTTGAATCTCCAGGAATGAACAGATTCACATATTGGCCTTGCAATCCACTGCATGAGTAAGTAATGGATTCACCTGCTGGAATACCAGAAATGATCGCACATCTAGAGAGAGGGAGAGAATATGAAATATTATTCACTTTACATTAACTTAAGCAATAACACACAGCCATGAGTCTCTTCTCCTTTTAAAACAATTCCACATAATATTGCACATGTTCACATTTTACTATTTTAAATTATTTTAAATTGTTTTTTTTTTTGTTTTTTTAAGTAAAGCAGGGATCCTCAAATCTGGCCCACATGATCCACTTTCCTGAAAAGTTTAGATCTAACCCTAATCAAACACACCTGAGCACACTAATCAGTGTATTCAGGATCATTAGAAAATCACAGGTAGGTGAGTTTGATCAGGGTTGGAGCTAAACTCTGAAGCGCATTGGCCCTCCAGGGCAAGATTTGAGGAACCCTGAAGTAAAGGAATTTTTTTCATTACAAAGGATTGCTGTTGCCATTATTCTCCAGTGAGTTTCCGATGTGAATCTCGGCTTCATTGATTTGTTCAAAGCAGCAGTCCATCCTATTAGTGACGATCACTTTTCTAACGATTTGTTGAGTCTTCAGATCCAGCCTCCACCATGGGTTGGTCTCCGTTTTAGTGTGGGTGCAGGAATAATCTTTATTATCAATGGCAGTATTTGGGTGAGAGTAAAATGTAGACGACTGTACAGCTTTTCCCTTGATTGCGATATTCTCTAGAAAGGGTAAAGGGAAATACAAATACCCATGTTATGTGTAATAATTCATTTGCACTGGGATTCTTACATTTAAAAAAGAATCAGAGCATTACTTTCTTAAAAAAAAAAAATATTAGCAATCTGGTTTCTTCAGAGAACATGTCCTTCTGATAATGTATTCAGCAATAGATTAAATAAACTTTACATACCTTGCAAGTTATTTGTTGTGGCATAAATGGCAATGGTGCCTGTTGCAGAAAAGAACAGCAAATGGTTATATATCTGGAATAATTTTAAAATAAAGCATGACAGATTTATGTTATGTGAACAGTTGATGCAGATTGTATTTCCAGGGGAACAACAGAGTTTTGCAAGTGTTTGATTGTTCCCATAATTTTGGTGATGAATGTTATATAATCAAAGCCCAGTTCGATACTGGATTTGCACATTGTTTAATACTGAAAGTTTGAGCTTTTCCAGTGATAAAGGATCCCAGTCAGGATTCGGGACCTGCAGGCGATAATTGAAACTGCATCAAATTTCTATGTTTTGTTAGCAGTCAGCACGCAAATGCTCGTGACTCTTTAACTCCACTCACGGCACGCTTTCATAGAGAATTGAGACTTTTGGGAGATATGAAGGATGCAGTACCACTCAAAATTAACATGAGATCAGGCTGATTACAGTACCTGATTATTGTTTTTTAATGAGTTGCACATTATCATTTACATTTAAAGTGTACAAATAGTAGACCAACACATACTTTTATAAATAAATACTTTGAACAAGAAATAATCAGCTTATGGTACATTTGTGTAGCTCAATTTGAATTTGGCCCTATGTTAAGATTAAAACCAAATCTATGCTGGAGGTTAATCGTCAGCCCATGCGAAGGAACCATTTGCTTAAAACCTTATTTGAAAAAGAGATAATGAGATTAAACAAAAGTGCCACAAGCAAAAAATGCACACTTATTTTACTGCGGAGCCACTAAAGGTTGCTAGCTGCCTGTTAAATTACAGTACATAATATATATTTCACTTACCACGTGAGCAGAGTAATGAGAGATGACTGATAGAACAATGGCAAATGATTTGCAGATCCTGAGCACCACTGACAAACATCTCTGCAGGAGACCAACGCTCTGCAGGATGTGATTGCGAATTTGAAAGCGAAAGTAAACCGCAAGCATGCATTGAAAAGCTGTTTAATTACTTATTTGTCATACTATTTACTGGTGTGATTTTTGTTTCAAAATACTTGTGCGTTCGATGTCCAGTGTGCACCAAAAAATGGCTGAAAAATCATGAATTGTGATTTAAAAATCGGAAAATCGTGTTTTAATCTAATCGTGACCTCAAGAATCGATGTGAATCAAACTGTGAGGTACTAGGGGAGGGTGATTTGATAAAAATATTCTATCATGATTTTTTTCAGAAATATCACAATTCATGATTTTATCACAATTCTTTGTCATGTTGGTTTTACTATTTTTCAAGTTGTGCAGTGCAGCCAAACTAATTTCCCTTTAAAAAAAAAAAAAAAAAAAAAAAAAGCCTTTCAAGGTAACAAAGTATAAAAAAAAATAAATAAATTAATAAATAAAATAAAAATAATAATAATAATAATAATAATAATAATAATAATAATAAAGAATGGCAGATATTTAGGCCAAAGTGAGCGAATATATAAATCTTTGTCATTATTTTATATTTGTTATTAAAAAAATAAGAACAAAGATGCACATTACATATAATACAAATAAAAGAGTGCTTTATTTTTCAGGTACAGCAGGTGTATTTAGCTTTAGAGTTTAAGAAATTGAATTAACTATTTGATCTTTTCTATTATTAAATTCAATAGAGACCAGATACTGTCTGGCTACCCACATTTTTCAAAATATATTATTTTGTGTTTAGCACAAGAAAGAAATTAATACAAGTTTGGGACAACATGTAAGTGAGTAAATGATGACAGGATTATCATTTTGGGTGAGCTATCCCTTTAATGACTAGTAATAATTAATAATCAGTCTGCTGTACCTTTAAGAGCTGCACGCATCTAATATACAGGTGTGTGTCCGTTTTTCTCTCAATCGTTTACTTTCACTTTAGACATAAGCTTTGTTTAAAGTTTCTATTGTTTAAAGTTTCTTTTGAATCAGATACCATACATGACTTAGTTCAGTAATTAGGCACTATTTGACAGACTTTTAGTATGTGCACTTCAGGTGTACACTCTCTGGAAAAGTGCATGCATGTCTGAGCAGCATGCATATGAAATGTTTAACCGGCAAGACTTTAATGCAAATAATGTCCTTTTGTGATTGTGAATAAGTGCAGTGCTCTGTGAGTCTAACTCTACCGCTGACTAACTCTGTTGTGAAATATGTGGCGTTGTACAGTATATTGAGACGGAGGCGCCAAAACTGCAGCTGATGGCACCATACTACGATAATTCTCCAAAAGCATCAAGAGACATCAAAAATCATCATATCAGACACCCTTAGTTGGCACTCAAGACCAAAACCCCTAGTTGTCTATTTTAGGGAAGACTTTTTCTTATGTCTATTATTAGTGAAAAAAATAAAAAATACTCACCAAGAAGTGAAAACAGGAATATAAGCATCCACATCTTACTTTTAAGGGGGACTACAACCAGACACGAAGATTACATAAAATAAGAAAGAGGATGATTATTTGCCTTTAATTGAGCTCTGCATGACCAATGATGTAGGAAGGACGCAACCTGCCTTTAACTCTGGCTTATTTTATCGGCTTGATTGGTTCTGTACTTCTCCTCTCGAGTACTCTCTCCACCCATCTGTGTTTTTCTCTTTTCATCTTTTAACTCCGCCCTTTTAAATCCGTCATCGTTCTTGTCAGCCCTTTTGATGAGCTCAAATGAAATTGGCCATAGCAAAAAGTCTCAGCATAAGGCCATTTCAGATGCAAAAGGCACTCATTTGTAAACCAAAATGTGTCATGACTCTAATTGCTGATATTTTGGTCATCTTTAATTTGTTTTAGGGCTATCAGATTGCGACGTGTTTAGAAACGGTGTAATGCGTTTATTAAGCATTTCTCTAAATATAAGGTTTTATCATGATAGACACAGATTTAACTGCTGCGACACACAATTTGCATTGGCTACCAATAGCTGCTCCATAAAATTCAAGGCATTAATGTTTGCCTACAAAACCTTCAGCGGCTCTGCACCCTTTTACATAAATTAAATTCATTACTTCAGACTTATGTGTCCTCTAGAAGCTTGCATTTTGCATCTTCAAGAGTCGGCTAAAAACACATCTTTTCCATCTTTATTTGTCCCTCGAACTCTAGCGCCCTCTTTTCTAATTCTGTTCTTTAAAAAAGCCCTTTTAGACTTATAATCTATTCATTTACTTACTGCTTGTTTTCTTTAAAAAAAAGCTAACACTAGCTTCTCTTTATACAATTAACAAAAAAGCAAAAAAAGAAGGCCTCAAACACTTACTTGCTTTTTCTTTTTTATTCTATTTTCTTTTTATTTTTTATATAATAAACATTCCCTTGCTGTGTGTACTTTGTGAGGCTAAATGAGACTTGTCTTAGCACTATTCCTCTTTTGTGAGTCGCTTTGAATAAAAGCATCTGATAAATGTCTAAATGTATATTAAAATTAAATTAAACCAATTATCATAGTCATAGTCTTCTTTTCGATGAAATACCAATGGTTCTATAGGCTAATACATTCTTTATAACAACTTGTTTACAACATTCTTCTTTCCTTCAAACAGACATTTAGTTACATTTAGATTAATCTTTATTTGGACTACTAAAGTGATTCAGTCAAGAGCAGTGAGTGATTTTATGTCTTTTTTTGCTTGATTAACATCAGTGCCACAGATAATAGCAACTAAATTAGGCTGCTGTCCCTTATCCTCTCTCTCTCTCTCTCTCTCTCTCTCTCTCTCTCTCTCTCTCTCTCTCTCTCTCTATATATATATATATATATATATATATATATATATATATATATATATATATATATATATATATATATATATATATATATATATATATATATGAGATCAGATAACATTTTAAGCTGTTACATTAATCTGTTTCAGTGCTTCAAAAAAAGCTGTTCAGATGTGCACCCTTTATAAAGTTTTTTTTTTTTTTTTTTTTTTTTTAATTAAAAAAATTAATGACTTAATTAATGACTAGGTAACACTTTATTTTAAGGTGTCCTTTTTACATATCAAGAGTTACGATGCAAAACCACCTAAAAGCCATGTCAGTCAAAAATGAGATAATGATACTGAATGAATGCTCTAGACACACATTATACGTCCATCACATACTTTTACTTCAAACTCGCTAAAATCCCAGCCTTAGCCCAATCAGAAGTAACCAGTACTTACATAGAAACCTAGACAAAAATGCATTTTTTGAAGAAAAATGTCGGATGGATTTAGAGGCTTTTGCATCTCTTCATTTGTTACCTGTACTTACTGTTATAATAACAATAAATTATGCATAATTACATGCAAGTAACCCTAAGCCAAACAGTAAGTGAATGTAGTTAATTAATATTACTCAGTACTAAAATTACAGTAATTACACTTTAACAAGGACACCTTAAAATAAAGTGTTACGGTCTATATTACATATTCTGATACTAAACGCTTCATCCTTAGGGAACAGTGATATAGCAGTCATGCTTTATGTAGCGCCTCAATTGTGGTTTTTGATAACTTGTTGAAAAAGTAAAAGATTTAAATTCAGAAAATGAAGTTCTTGTAGAATATGCTTGGTAATTTATTGGCTGTATTATATTTATTATTTATTTTCAGAATCATTGTGGAATTATTTGTTTTCCTCTGAAGACATTTTGTGCATCCAGGTTATTGGATTCTTGCACACGGACCTGTAAAGCAAGCATATTCAGACTTGCATAATTATGTACCAAAATAATAATAATGTATCTTGTCCAAAACGTGTTTTTCAGAAGTGTGTTTGTGTAAATGTGCTTACCTTCCTCTACTTCTACGTCCCGTTCCACCTCCCGCTGGGGAGGTTTTGTCCAGGACAATTTGACATTGGTGATCCCTCTTACCCCCAGAGCAGACTGCAACTAAAAAAAAGTGTCCTCATGTGGTATATACATTTTTCTTGATATTTTCAGTTGAGTTCATTGTGCTTTTAAAACATTCTGTGTCAGAACTATTTCTCCAAATAAAACGGATTTTTGAAACTTTAGCCCCTCTGTGTGGCATTTTTACAATATACAGTGTATGTTTTTCTCTAAATGAGGAACATCATGAGTAGAACAGGAGTTAAACATCATAAGTGCCCTGAAGAGGATTATTCAGCCTTTTCTTTAAACTTTTGACGGTCTCAGCAGATCAAGTGAAGATTGGCAGCTCGTTTCACCACGAATGAACAGAGGGAGTGAAGTTTCTGGAAGGCAGTTTCTCATTTCATCATTGAAGCACAGATAGTTTTATAAATCTTCATGATGAGCCTCATTACTTACTATGGTTATGACACAACATACAGTGATTTGTGATGTTTTTTCTGTTGTTAATGGATTTTTCTGATTGATGCAAACAAGCAATTTTATGCTTTTAGGTTTTGCTTTTATATTTGACCGAAAACAAAAATGTGCTTGAATTGGTAAGCATGTACTTTTTACCTGAAAGAGGAGTTTGTCGTGCTCTGGGCCAGTTAAGTCAGAGGTGGATGCAAATTTCATCTTTACAAAATGTCTCACTAAAAAATACAAAATAAAAATGCATATAATAAGTAAACACACACAAATAAAAAAAAAAAAAAAAAATGTGTATGGATTTCTTTTGAATGTTCATCTGACAAAATGTCTTGCCAAAAATGTTCCAGCAGATTCTACCTCTGCTGTTGTTAAAAGTTAGATCAAGTAGATTAATATTAGTGTATTGAAAGGCCCTTTATTAATTTAACATGGACTTCAAGAACATTTTTGCTGCTAAATGTCTGAACGTTTATTGATGCAGTTATTGTGTCTTGTCTGTCTTCTACAATATTTATTTACACAGTATAAATGGCATATTACCTGGAAAGCCCCTGCTGACTTCAACCTCACAAAGCGTAAGAATCTTATCTCCAGGAATAACGATGTTCACATAACGTCCCTCCATATCGAGACACGCGTAGCTGTAGGAAGCTCCTGCTGGAATACTAGTAACCACAGCACATCTAGAGAGAGTCAAAGAGATAATGAAAAACAATTATTTTTTATACTTAATGAAGAGTGAAATAAAGCACCACAATGGCTTGTAGAGCAGAGTGTAACACATTAATAATTGGGATCATCTGAAAATGTAGAAACACTTCAGTAAAAGAGCTTTTATCTACCTTCAAATGAACAAGCATGTATTTCCCATGTAAAAATCCCATCTACATAATGACTATATATATAAAACTTGCATTTACAGTGTTGCAATAGATCGTAATGTACACAGGCTTTTGCTTTCTTTCTTGCTATCTTTTTATAGAAGAATATGTTTTAAAATAATTTGTCTCTTTTTTTTTTTTTTCTTTAGACACCAGACAATACTATTTTAGCAAAATGGTGGTTAATTAATATGTACTTGTATGCACTTTTTCATACGATCCGAAATTATACATTTTCCTATTTTTTCAATACCAGTTACTTGAGGAAATGTCTCACATGGGATTGCTGTTGCCGTTGTTTTCCAGAGAGTTTCCGATGCGAATCTCTGCTCCGTCGAGTCGCGCTGGACAGCAGTCAGCTCTGTTTGTGATGGTCACGGTGATAATATAGTAAGTGTCCAGCAGATCCAGCCTCCACCACGGATTTGTCTCCCTCTTCGAATGGGTACAAAATGAGGCTGCACCCGGAGCGTATTTTTTTCCATCAATTGCACGATCAGCCCGCCAGTATTCAAATACAGACGACTGAGCCGCATTACCACTTAACTTCACATTATCTGGAAAGTGAAAAAGCTTCATTTTAGGGAACATGTTAAGCAAGTTAGTATAAATATTTCGGCAAGCAAGCATACACTACCAGTCAAACACTGAACACTCAGCAATAATCTGTTTCAACACTCATAATAACAAGAAATGTTTCTTGAGCAGCAAAACAGCATGTTAGAATGAATTCTGAGGAGAAAGAAGTATTAGTAAGGTAATCTCTTACAATATTGGTCAAGCCTCGGTGAGGAGAAAAGAACATTAAAATCGTAATTATTCCAAAGTTTTGACCAATATTTATGTTTGTATTAGGGATGTAACGATATTATCAGTATCATGCAATATCAAAACTGTCTCAATATTATTGTGGTCACATGATGATATGAAACTATAGGTCTTCCGGGCAAAAAGTGTAATATATTTAAACTTCTTATTCTAACATGAAAGGTCTTTAAAGTTGTGTTTTGGGCCATTATTGAATGTGCTGTGAGTTTAGCGCACGTTTGGGAACGCAATGGCCACCAGTTATGCTTTATTTTTGTGGCAGATCATTACAAGCTTTGACTAGATTTGGAGCTGGAGTTTTCCTTCAAAATAAAAGCTCTGCAGTTTCCATCAAAATAAAAGCTTAAAAGAGCAGTATGAATTGCTGACAGTGAGCAGTTTAAAATGCAGTCCAAGTATTATTGTATTTTTTTACTGTACACTGTAAAAAACTATTTGTTGAGTCAACTTAAAATAAATTGTTAGCTGGCTGCCTTAAAATTAAGTTCAGTCAACTCGAAAAAAGTTCAGTTAACTTGGGTTGTTACGTTTTACTAAGTGACAACTTAGGTATTGAAGTTGATTAAACGTACAAACACAGCGGTTAAATTTAACAAACAAATTTATATATATGGAATATAAGTTGCAACTTAACATTTCAGCTTGAATAAATTTATTTGAGTTGACTGAACTTAAAATTTTAAGGCAGCAGGGTAACAAATTATTTTAAGTTGACTCAACATTTTTTTTTTTTTAACCGTGTAGTGTAACCTATTAAATTTTAATTTATTTTACAGTGTAGTTGTCTTTCAATATATGGCTAATACTGTCATTGTTAATATTATTATATTCTAATTTGTTTGGCTTCCTAAAACACCAGTGTGCATGTAATTTAGACTGAGACAGTATATCACAACTAAAAAGATGTCCTCTTTAGTTAGTTCAGGTACAAGTCAATTTACTGACTTTTTTCTGACTTTCCGAGTTTTCTTAGTTAAGAACATGGGTTGGAGCTCTTATTTTTGAACTCTCAAAATGCATTCGATAGAATAATTTAACTTAAAAATGTACAAAATTTTTTTCCCAGTTCTTCATTTGTCTTTTTTTTTTAATTACCGCAATAAATATCGTATTGTGGACTTCATAACGCGGTTTTGCCGCATTGTCATATTTTGATATCGTTGCATCCCTAATTTATAGTATGTTTAGGTGTCATGTACCATTTCCATAGACTCTCACTTCACACAGAGTGAGATTCTTTGAATCTCCAGGAATGACCACATTCACGTAACGGCCTTGCATTTCACCACATGAGTAAGAGACGGATTGACCTGCTGGAATACCAGATATTTCTGCACATCTAGAAAGAAAGAGAGAATATGATACATGCATCATTTTACTGTAGTCGTTTAAGTTTTAAGAACCATCTGTGTTTGAAATTGCTTAGTTTATGTAAGTAAATTGCAAATTTTTCATCACATTGGATTGCTATTGCCGTTGTTCTCCAGGGAGTTTCCGACGCGAATCTCAGCTCCGTTGATTTGTTCAAAGCAGCAGTCGATTCTGTTAGTGACGATCACTTCTTTAATGATTTGAATATCCAACAGATCCAGCCTCCACCATGGGTTCGTCTCGGTTTCAGTGTGGGTACAATATAAATCACCATTATCAATGGCTTTATTAGCCTCGTAGCGGAGTGTAGACGACTGTACAGCCTTTCCATTGATCGCAATATTCTCTAGAAAAAGAAAAACAAGTAACAACGTTTTTCTTTTTTAAATCCAGCATCGCTTAAGTTACCTGATACAAGCATTTTAAACTTTGTATTTCTAAATAAGAGCGTTACTTTATCATATAACTATTAGTAATCTACACTGCATTGGTTTCTTCAGAGAATATGTCCTTTTGATAATGTATTCAGCTACAGATTAAAGAAACGTTATATATACCTTGCTGGTCATTTGTCGTGGCATGAATGGAAATGGTGCCTGTTGCAGAAATAAATAGCAAGTAGTTATATATCTGGAATAATTTAATGGAAAAGCATTAAAAATCTGGATTGCAGGGACATATGCATAACAAAGTTAGGAAGCTGTTATACAATCTCTAGTAACATTTATATTATAATATTTGGTAACAATTCATTTTAAGATAGAAAGTCCTTTTAAGTATATTAGTAGTTAATATTACTCAGTACTTAAATATATAATTGCACTGTAACAAGGACACCTTAAACTAAAGTCTGACCTCATATTTATATTCAAGACTAAATGTCAAATAAGTGTTGTACACTGTTGTAAAAAAAAAAAAAAAAAAAAAAAAAAAAACAAAAAAAAAAAAATATATATATATATATATATATATATATATATTTGGTGCAATGCACTTATTGTGTTCCTAACATGTTTTTACATTGTACTATGTGCTATAATTTACACATATATATATATATATATATATATATATATATATATATATATATATATATATATACATCAAATTTACGGTAGAAAACCGGCAGCTGTGGTTGCCAGAATTTTACCGTAAAAAATACAGTTTCAACGTTTTACAGTTTACAGCTTTCACTTAAATTTACAGGTAAATACCGTAATTTCATTAATTGATAGAATGGTAATGTACCAACCTATCGAAGTACTGAATACTGAAAGAGTCATGATGAACCAATGCCCATCACAATCAGCTTTTAAATATATGAACATATATAGAAGGTGCACAGTGTCATTCACACAAGCACTAAACAACATCATGATAACACACATTAAAATGAAATAATGCAACAAACATTAATTTAACATTAGATGTAGCATACAACCCTAATGTACAAACCTGCTAAGAAGAAAACATGGTGAATGTCAGTTTATGTGTCATGAACTGCGCCGTTGTGGCTCCCTCACTTCATCTCTAGAGGGAGCCTTCATTTCTCTATGGACCATTCATTCACTACATTTCCCATAATCCCATTTTCATGAACTTCCTCTCACCTCTCACCCCTGTCGGCCATCTTGCTTGCACACACCTGGCAGTCATTACACCTCTTTACTCACAGCATAAAAGCAACCCTCACACACATTGTGAAGTCTTGATCAGTTCTCTGTTAATTCCAAGCGTCTTTCCCGTGTTTTATTTCCCGTTGCTGTTTCCGTCTGGTTCCTGTTTTTTTTATTGTTTTCCGCCGGCCTATTGACCCCTAGCTTGTTTATTGGATTACGTTTGTTGCTTGCCGCCTGCCTCAATTGCTACCTGGTTTAACCACTTCCCTTTGTGTCCTATGCGCTGTACCAGTTCGACTAGATTATCTACCACAATAAAGTTTGCAAATGGATCCACATGTGTTTGACTCATCCGTGACATTATGGTTATTCACTGTAAATTTTACAGTCTTTTCCCGTTAACCATTTACCAGGTTTTTAATGTAGCATTTTTACAGCTTTTTACTGTTAAATTCATAGTCATTTTTTACAGTGTATGTTTCTTGGTCACGTTTTCATATTGTAATTATCTATTTATCTATTTTCATCCTGTTGGACCTTAACGATTATGTATTTACATTTAAAGATGTACTTATTATGTTCATGTTGTTATAAGGTGGTATGGGTGGGTTTAAGGGTGAGTAAAGGTGTAAGGGATGGGTCAACAGTGTAATTATGAATGTAATTACAGAAGTTAATTGCAGATGTAAATTATAGCACATAGTACAATGTAAAAACATGTTAGGAACACAATAAGTGCATTGCACCAAATTATTATTTTTTTGAATTGCAAGTACATAGTAGTTAAAGCCATCTAAAAAGTGAGACCATTTATTTAGAAATTACAAATGTGATAGTGTCCTGATTATTATGTTTTTTTTTTTTTTTTTTTTTTTAATTGACTAACCAATTGTACATTATAGTTTACATATCAGTGTATAGATGGTATTAGACCAGTGCATATTTTTTATACATTCTCTTTCTAAACAAGAAGAAATAATCAGCTTATGGTGCATCTGTGTAGTTTAATTAGAATTTGGCCCTGTATAATTATTAAAACCAAATTTACGCTCGTGGGCGAGATTAGGCATCAGCCCATGCAAAGGAATCATTTGGTTAAAACCTTATTTGGAAAAGAGATTATGATATTAAACTATAGTGGCACAACCAAGGGATGTGCTCTTTTTTATTTTAAAAAATGAAACTATTCTTAAAACTGAAAATCAGATGTGTATTAGATAGACTGTATACATAGACTACACAGTTGTATTGGCATTAACTTTAATTCGCTTGTGGAAACAGCTTGCTAATTTTTAATGGTTGTACTTTAACCATTTGAGTATGTGTTTGCTACTCAAGATCAAACCTCTTGTTGTTTGTGCATTTGAGAAGCAAATTCTTTTTCAAAGTAATTCTTGTCTATTATTCATACAAGAGATATGAGAGATACTCACAGAGAAGTGAAAACAGGTATCCAAACATCCGCATCTTACTTTTAAGCAGGACTACAACCAGATATGAAGATCACCTCAAATAAGAAAGAGGATGATTATTTGTCTTTAATTCAACTCTGCATGACCAATTATTACTTTTTTTTTTCCTGTCAGCTTGATTGGTTTCATAAGATGTTTTTCTTTACCTCTTCTCTCGTCTACTTTCTCCACCCATCTTTTTTCTCATCCTTTAACTCCACCCTCTTAACTTTTTGCTATATCAATTGATTATTAGTATATTTTGCTTACAGCATGTCTTTAAATATTTCACTGCATTGTTGTGATTGATCATCAAATTCCATGTATAGTAATATATAATTCAAAATGATAGAAAACTTTTACAAAACGATTTTAGTAGTGCATTTTTTATTCATTTATTTTTTGATATGAAAGTCTCATTTGAAAGATTTGAAGGGCCGTCATCCTTCTTGCCAATTCTCTTGGAGAGCTCAAGTGAAATTGGCCATAGCAAAAAGTCCCATCATAAGGAACATCTATGCAAATATGTGATGAGCATTAGTCTATAGGCCATTTCCGATGCAAAGGGCGCTCATTTGTAAAGCAAAATGTGTCGTTACTCTGAAATTCTGAATTTAAATCACAACTCAAAGCCTACTTTCCTACCTAATACTAAAATAGTAAAAGTTTCTCAGAGTATTTTTGTTATGTGTATATGTCTTGCCTTTGCTACTCTTTGTGTTTGTTTGTATATACTGTCCATTTTCTGTTGTTTACTCAATGCTATGTGTCTCTGCCACGATATGCAACTGCAATCACTTTTGTTTCTGGACTGGGCAACTGTCTATTGTCCACTTAATTGACTATGTGAATTGATTTTCTGTTATGTTACTGCTTTTGTAAAGTGTCCTTAAGTGTGGGAACAGCGCTATTTACACTATTACTATTATGCTGAGATTCTTGTTGTTGGTCATCTTTAGTTTGTTCAGACTGGGACTTTGCTACACTAATAAAGGGTTGGGCCTTTTATAGACCCTGTTTGCATGTTGTGTAAACAGGGCTCTACTTGTACTTTTTTTTTACTTTCTTTTTTAAAAAAAAAGTAGGAGCACAGTCACAATTTCAGGAGCACCTTCTAATCAATATAAAAAATATCTGATCCAAAATTAGCCCTCCCATTACAAGGTGATATTTGATTCCTTAAACTGATTTACAGGTTACCTTTGTAAAGTATTAAAGATGTCATATATATATATATATATATATATATATATATATATATATATATATATATATATATACACACACATTTTTATATATATATATGTGTGTATGTGTGTGTGTGTGTGTGTGTGTGTGTGTGTATATATATATATATATATATATATATATATATATATATATATATACACACAGTGGGTACGGAAAGTATTCAGACCCCCTTAAATTGTTCACTCTGTTATATTGCAGCCATTTGCTAAAATCTTTTAAGTTCATTTTTTTCCTCATTAATGTACACACAGCACCCCATATTGACAGAAGAACACAGAATTGTTGACATTTTTGCAGATTTATAAAAAAAAAATGAAATATCACATGGTCCTAAGTATTCAGACCCTTTGCTGTGACACTCATCCTTTGATCATCCTTGAGATAGTTCTACACCTTCATTTGAGTCCAGCTGTGTTTGATTATACTGATTGGACTTGATTAGGAAAGCCACAAACCTGTCTATATAAGACCTTACAGCTCACAGTGCATGTCAGAGCAAATGAGAATCATGAGGTCAAAGGAACTGCCTGAAGAGCTCAGAGACAGAATTGTGGCAAGGCACAGATCTGGCCAAGGTTACAAAAAAAATTCTGCTGCACTTAACGTTCCTAAGAGCACAGTGGCCTCCATAATCCTTAAATGGAAGACATTTGGGACGACCAGAACCCTTCCTAGAGCTGGTCCAGCCAAACTGAGCTATTGGGGGAGAAGAGCCTTGGTGAGAGAGGTAAAGAAGAACCCAAAGATCACTGTGGCTGAGCTCCAGAGATGCAGTCGGTTGATAATCAACGAAGCTCTTAAATCACTGCACAATCAATCTCTTATTTACACTCTCTCTACACTTTATGAAAGGATTCGTGAGATATCAGTGACGTTGCAAAGCCTGTATAAGCTCCCCTCAGCACAAACAAACTGTTTTTTTTTTTGTTTGTTTTTTTGGGCACTTGCAGAGAAGAGTCCTGACTTCAGAGATATACTCTATATACAGTAGGGTTTCAGAAGTCTCAGAATCATTGATCTATAATTTAAAATTTAAACCTGTAAATAAATGTTTGAGAATTTAAAAAGTAAATAAATGCACACACACACAATGGCAGCTTTCCAAAACCTACATGGATTTATTTAGCAGACTTGTAAAAAAAAAAAAACAATATCACAGCAACAAATCCATAACAAGCTTTTAGATTAAAGTCCTTAATGACTCTCACACATTTAAACAATTTCAATTATCCCAAAAATAATGTCGTACAGGCAGCACAGTAAATAATATTGTAAATTGTATACAGGCTCTACTTCAGTATGTTGTTCAGTGTTCTTTTACTATCAAATGGTTTATGTTAGCTTAAACACGGCAGCAGAGGTGCTTGAAGAGGCTTTACATTATTAATAAGCGATTATGAAGAAATTTGAATCAATTTCAACTTTCCAGGATATCATGGCACTTTATTACAACCTGTAAATGAAACTTTTTTTTTTCTTATTACATCACGTTTTTATAATAATTTAATTCATGCAGCTTATTTCATAAACTTCTGTACAGAATGCAGTGAAAACCAACTCACTTTTAGGAGCGTCCACCTTCTGGATCACCTGTTGAGGGGTTTGATACCAGCTCAGTGTCACGTTTGTGAATCCTCTGTCAGCCAGAGCAGATCCCAACTGAAAATAACATTGCAATGCTAAACCAGTTAGATCAGAATATGACAATATCTCTCAATTGCTTGTACACTATGCATTACATAGGCTCAGCAGACTCGATCAACGGACTGTGGGATGGATATTTTATAATTTTATTTAGAAGGGTTAACAGATTTCAAATAAACACTGTTAATGCACATTTAGTTAACAAAATGAAACAATAGACATGCTATAATCAATGCTTCAATGCTATAAAAGTGTGCAAACACATGCAAACTAAAAGCAGCATTGTGATTAAATTAGTAGATATGGCCATGGAACATACGTATTGCAAAATCATTGCTTTTGCTCTGTTTCATTCATATTTTGCAATTCTTTATTTTTGTTTGCAAAACTTCTTGCAATACTTAATTTTCTCTGTCTTACGAGTTATGAGCCTGCCATATTTAAACAGCAACATTAATTACTATGTCTGCATTTTCACTCTCAGAATTGCTTTTGTATTTGAATTTTCGATGTCTACACCTGTCAGTCAGTGTCAGGGGCGGGACTGTACTATGGGGTGTGGTTGTAATGGGAGATGATAGAGCGTCCCATGGCACCTAAGTTTTGCATCTGCCTCAAGATCTGTCACCATTTACAGTCACCGGACACTGCGATTCATGCACGTGATTTTTAATATCACCTTAGCTGTTGCATGTTCTGTGACAGCTGCACCTTGATAGATCTGACTGGTGAATTGTCACCTGGACTCTGGAGCAGTAGCAGCATTTTGTGTTTTGTCATGTGCATCAATCGGAGTGTAAACAGACAGAGATGTTGAGGCAGGAATAAGATGTAAGAATATATATATATATATATATATATATATATATATATATATATTCTTAGGAGTAAAAACAGTAAAACATCTAGAGGCAGGCATGACAAAGCACATTGATTGACAGGTTTTTGTGTAAGGCATGGGAAATTCATTTCAAATGCAAAAAAAAGTCATGATTCCATGTGAATTTTGGCAGGTTACATGTGCGACGCAGAGAGAGTAAAAAGGCAGATTGCAATTCATATTGCTCTTTAAATATGACAGGCTCATAACATGAGGCATGGGAAATACAGTTGCAATCTAAACATGTCTAATTAATTGAAATTGTGAATATTATGCAATTGATCAAAAGTTTACAAATCATACAATTTACAGTATCGTGAAAATGTTAAAATGTATTAAAGTTTAAGAAACGTTACATTTTAGTTTTGTTGTTCCCCTCAAGTTCTGTTTAAATTTTTTTTTTACCAAAAAAAGTGCATTTTGACTCTTATGAGACACTGTTTGATTGAGTAAACAAACCAAAAAAAAAAAAAAGTTTAATTAATTCATTTAATATTTACAGTCACTATTTCATATCACGACTTGATCCATTTGTACAGCTCTGCTTTTGATTTATTTATCCCAATTTTCATAAATGACATGATGACATAATGACATAATTCCACTTTGCAAAATCATGACCCTATTTAGGTTATCTTTCTTTCTCACCTTTTCCAGAATGTTTTCTCTCATTGTCGGGTTGGTCAAATCATGTCTGAAGTTCAACTTAATCTTTACAGTTGATCTTTTTAAAATAGGACCTAAACAAACAAACATTATTTGACATTTATATAAATACATACACCAGAATAAAAACATTATTACTTGAGTTTGTGTTCATTAAAAGCACCCATAGCAATATGAAAACATTATTATTAGTTTTATAATTGTACATTAAAACTAGGGCTGGTAAGCAATTACATTTTTTAATCTAATTAACTGCACACCAAATTTGGCTGAGAAATTACTCCCAAAAGATAATTTAAAGTTGTTTTTGTGAAAATGATGGGCATCGGAGGGTATTAGAAGTGGTTATACGCCAAGCCGCCTAATAAAGAAGTGGGTATACGCCGTACACCTGCGTATACCCTCCACTACACCACTGATGTAAACAATATCACTGTCATAGTTTGTATGTTGATCCAGCTGCGAAATTGCAGAAATTGAAACCATTTCGAAAAATGAAATCCCTTTCGCTTGTCACTGCGCGGATGGATAGGAAAAAAACTACATGGAAAAGATACCTTTTATCGTATCACGTCTGGTTGGGACACAGTGACCCACAGTTTGATCCCCCAAAAATCTAAAAATATTAATGCTGATAGATCTAATAATTAAATTTGCAATTAGGGAAAGTGCAGACCCAGTGTGAGCAGGAACAATTGACATGGAAATCCAGATTTTGTGTTTGTTCCTTTGTTTTTAATATTCAACCGGGAAAGTTATTTAGTTTTCTGTATCTGAATATAAAAATGTTCATAATTGTTTGAATAAAACAGACTTCTGTGAAAAAAAAAAAAAAACATTATAAAATAATATTTATCTTCTGGCTCTTTTAACAAAAAAAAACAACAACAATAAAAACAAAAACAGCAGACAACAAAAACAAGAGCAAACATTTTGGTCATAACATGGTCGTTGGTCCTCAGCTTGGTATTGTTGGCAGAATTTGGCCCTCGGTGAAAACTAATTGAGGAACACTGCTTTAGGCTCTACCATGCAGTAAGTTGTTGCCCTGCCTCATATTTGTCATCAGTAGTGATGAGTCGTTCTTCAACGATTTATTCATTTTGAACAAATCTTTTATGTGACTCGGGAAGAGTCGTCTTGGGGAGTGATTCGTTCAGTCGTGCATGCACAGCATCCTATAGGTTTAGTTAGTTTACCTGTTAGTTTGGGTTTTTCGGTTTTTGGGTTTTCAAACCCGAAAACTTGTCCGATAAGAGTTGAGGTGAGCTAAGCATAGACTAAAGACCCAGGTAAACAATTAATGAATATTTTCTGTTTGTTATAGCATTATAGTTTTCTTGTTTGTAGTGAGATCAATGTTTGTGAAAAAAGATTAGTTCATTTTGCTGAACGAGACTCAAAGGTCCGAGTTGGTAAAATGATAAATGAAACTTCCCATCACTAGTCATCAGTCAGCTGTAGGCCTATGAAATGTCAGATGACCCATGTAGGTCTGGGGCGGGGCAAGTGCGTTAAATGCGTTAATAATTTTAACTGGTTATTTTCACTGTAATTAATGAATCTAATTAACACATTAAATTACCAGCTAATTAAAACTAATCAAATGAATAATATTTTTTTATTATAATCCAGTACTTCAGATATACCTTCTCCAAAAACCTCCACCTCACACAGAGTGATAGTCTTCTTGCTTCCAGGAATGAACAAATTCAGGTAACGTCCATCCATCCCACCGCACGAGTAGCTGTAAGAGTCACCTCCTGGAATAGCAGGAATAACAGCACATCTACGGACAGAGAGACACATGAGGGATATAAAAGTGCTGTCACATTTGTATCAATCCATTATTTTTGTGCTGGTTTCTCACATGGGATTGTCGTTGCCATTGTTCTCCAGAGAGTTTCCGATGCAAATCTCCGCTCCGTTAATTTGTTCTACGCAACAGTCGTTTCTGTTAGTGACGAGCACTTGACTAATTTTATACACGTGACTCAGATCCAGCCTCCACCACGGGTTGGTCTCAGTCAGGGTTGAGGAGCATCCTGTACCCAACCTCTGGAGACCTCGATTACCATCAATGGCTTTTTCAGCAAACCAGTCCTCAAATGTTGACGACTGTGTCGCGGTTCCATTTGATGCCAGATTTACTAGAAGATGTGAAGAAAAGTGTGTGAGAGAGTGCTTGGCTCAGTGTTTTTTTAGGTACAAGTAATATGACCAAAGAGGCTCCTACTAAAAAATGATGTCTTTAGCACATTGAGTCATTTTTGGGTTATCATGTTAAGTGTTAATTTCGCTGACGAATAACTTTCGTCATAATTTCCATAACGACAAGAACTAAAATTCTTTTTGAAGGACAAAAACTATGACAAAATCTACTGGCATTTTCGTCAAAGAATAAAAATGAGACGAGAATGTTAGGGAGGGATGATATGAAAAGAGATTCATTCAGAAAAATCTGTTGCGTAGTAGGTTAGATGCGTGCAAACCGGCAGGACACAAAATACACGTGCTGCATGTCTTATAAAACGCTCAAATATTTCAAAATGTGGGAGTACGAGTGCAGACATATGGATACATTTGACGACGCAAGAGATAACTCAATTCGGTCTGGTTTTCTGAGCACATACACCAAAGCATACACACAGAAAGCACGTCTCGCACTCTTTCGCATTGCACAAACTGAGAAATCCACACAAAATGATCCCGAATTATCCGCTTTGATGAGTACTCACGTAAACGCAGTCGATTACGTCTTAAATTAACGTAACAATAGAGAGAAAGTGTATCAGTACATTGCATCCATTGCATGGGTTTTAAAGGGATAGCAGCCACATGTCCGAGTCACTGATGTTAATCAAGCAACAAAAGAAAGACAGAAAACCGCACACTGCTCTTGACTGAATCACTTACATAGCCCTAAAGATGAATCTAAATTCATTAATAGATATCAATTTATAATTAGCCTATATAACCATTGGTATTTCATTGGAAAGAAGACCATGTTCTTTGAGAAGTGGTTTTATTTCATTTTAATATTAAGGCATGTTGTCCATCACCGCAGGTAAATTTTTTATCATGATTAAACCTTAATATCAAACCTATATAATCAGGCATGTGATCAGAGACCAAAAAGAAGGAAAATCTGACCACGCCCACAAGCCACACCCCAGTACAGTATATACATATATATCAGTAAATACATATTATATTATATATAGTAAAGTATATAGAATTGTTATTATTAAAGTACCTGCCAAAAGGAAACATTACAGTTATCAAGGATTTTGAAATAAATATCTTCTATATCTATAAATATCTGCTCATCAAGGCTGTAAAATATTATTACAAATAAAAAAAGGTTTTACATTTTAATATATTATTAAATGTAATGTTATTCCTGTGATACAAAGCAGAATCTTACTCCAGTTTTTAGTGTCACATGATCTTTTAGAAATCATTACAATTTATTTGACTCTCAAGAAACATTTCTGATTCAAATCAATGTTGAAAATAATTTTACTGCAAATGGTGATACACTTTATTTTTCATGACTTTTTTGATAAATATAAAGTTAATGATAAACATTTATTTGCATTTATCAGATATATTAATTAAATGTGATGATGCATTTATTAAATAGAAATTATTTTAAATGTCTTCACTCATTTTTTTAAATCACGTTCATGCATGGTGTTTTTTATTACTTATTTTTATTCATTTCTCTCTCTTTTTAAAATCTTATACAAATGTTTGAATGGTAGCTATCATTGTTTTCACAAAATATTAGGATTATATAGCCTAAGGATTACGTGACACTGAAACTTCTCTCTGTAAACAACAGATTTAGGCTATAAACGTTTCTAATAAGGAATGTTGTGTTCCCAAATGCAAATTAAAGAGGCTTGAACCAGTGATAGATCAGTGAATCGAAACTAAACACAGTATTTTAACAGCAGACATGTAGCACTTCAGCCTACAGTATATTATATAATTACATCACAACCGTTGCGATTTTCATGACAGCATTACACATGTAAAATTCTTGCCATAAAAAGTTACCACGTTAATTGTGCAGATGGCGCCGCGAGCTCATACAGTGCTCTCAGGACCACTCCGTCCATGAAATTTGAGAAAACAATCTTTTCGCAGTTTATTTAAAGATGCAGTCCGTAAGTTTTGCCTCTTTGTCGCCATCTGTCTCACAACCTGCCACAGTTAAATGCGGAATTATTTCCATGCGTGGGTTGTGCTCCGGCTCGGCTCCAGCGTGGATGAATCTAATGTTTCGGTAGCTGTCAGTCACCGCACCGCTGTGGATATTCACTGTACTTAGGAATCACTGATCAAATATATGGCCCAAATAAGAATCTTCATCGGATATTGTCATCTAAGAGTAAGTGACAAGTCTAAAACTTTTGTTATGACCAACTGAGGAAAAACGCTACAGGTGTTTAAATCTAACGATCGGTTATTATCTCATATCTCATCAAACTAGCAAGTTATTATTACTGGTATACCTTGTTCTCAAATTGTTCATGTTAACATCAGCATCGCGTAACTATGTGTATGTAGTGTGTAGGCCTATTATAACGTTTCTGTTTCTGTACAGTCTAATCTCTGATTGACATAAAATTCAAATTTCATATCAATTTTATTTCAAGAAATCCGAAAAAGCAAATCATTCTTCCTTAGGACCGGTGTTCTTTAAAATACAAAACTTGTGTAATCTCACGTAGGCTATCTGCAAACAGATGCACATTTAAAACTGGTGTAGGCTCATCTAATTTCAGTCACTTGTGTTTCATAAACATACATTTTCTGGATCACAATCCACAATCAACAAAATAAGTGTAATTATTTCAGCCGCTGTGGGAAAAGGCTATAAAATATTCGGCATCTGCAGCATTCTCACATGCGATAAAGCTACTAGCCGGGACGCCTTCTTTTATGTTTACAAACGTGACGTAATGACGCAGTGGCATGCTTGAATTTCCCGCGAAAACCTACCCGAACCACTCAATTTAAAAACATTATTATAAGCTAACTATTGTGAATCGGGCTTAAGTAAGGCAATAGTTTTGAACACTGGCTGGTGATGTATTTTCTCAAAAATGTATTTTGTGTAATTTTTTAACTCAAAAAGTTACGGACTGCAGCTTTAATTAATTGTTTAAGGCCATTTGCGTGATTTCAATTCCATGCCCCACCTCCCCACCAAAAAAAAAACAAAAAAAAAAAACGCGGATCTACACGAATTACATGGGACATCCCTAAGAGTCGGAAAATACGGAAATCCGTATTTATACGGAAAAATCACATCCCTGATAATGAGTTTGGAAATTTTAGAGAAATGCTTAATAAATGCATTGCACTGTAACTAAACCCATTACATTTTAGCCCACTAAATTTACTGTAGATTTAGTCGACTAAAATCTGCTGACAAGCTTTGCAGATGCTGATTTTCTTTTCCAGCAGGACTTTAGCACCTGCCCACAGTGCAGCAACCACTTGCTGTATTTTCTCAAAAATGTATTTTGTGTAATTTTTTAACTCAAAAAGTTACGGACTGCAGCTTTAATTAATTGTTTAAGGCCATTTGCGTGATTTCAATTCCATGCCCCACCTCCCCACCAAAAAAAAAACAAAAAAAAAAAACGCGGATCTACACGAATTACATGGGACATCCCTAAGAGTCGGAAAATACGGAAATCCGTATTTATACGGAAAAATCACATCCCTGATAATGAGTTTGGAAATTTTAGAGAAATGCTTAATAAATGCATTGCACTGTAACTAAACCCATTACATTTTAGCCCACTAAATTTACTGTAGATTTAGTCGACTAAAATCTGCTGACAAGCTTTGCAGATGCTGATTTTCTTTTCCAGCAGGACTTTAGCACCTGCCCACAGTGCAGCAACCACTTGCTGACCATGATATTACTGTGCTGTACTGGCCAGCCAACATGCCTGACCTGAACCCCATTGAGAATCTATAGGATATTCTTAAGAGAAAGATGAGAAACAGATGATCTGAAGGCACAATAGTGCCTCAGCAGTGCCATAGGCTGATCACTTCCATGCCACACTTCACTGATGCTGTCATTAGTGCTAAGAGCAAGTCATTTGCTGTAATATGTGCTGCCGACCAAGTATTGAGTGCATAAATGAAAATACGTTTGCAAATCCATTTTTTGATTGATCTTAGGAAATATTCTAATATTTTGCGAGTGTTGACTTTTATGAGCTGTAAGCTCTAATCATCAAAATCAAACCAAAACTGAAAATGTTGAAATGTTTTACTTTACATGTAATGAATCTAGAATATATGAAAGTTTCAGTTTTACAAACAAATTAACTTTTTCACAATATTTATTTTTTTTTGTTTGAGATGCACCTGTATCATTCGTTGTATTTATAGTTATCGGTATTGTTCTTGGTGTGAACGGCCTTGAGACATATTAAACTATTGATTCCTATTAAACTTTTAAATGATTCAGTTGAGAGAGTGGTTTTGTCTTTTTCTCTGAAAAGCTGGTTTATTAGGTCATTTAAAAAAAGGTTAAATTTTCTTTAATCCCTCTTGTTATGGATGCGGTTTTGATTCTCAAAGCAGTGTGTTGTCACATTGTTTAAGCCTCACCCACTGCATTGCCATGGTTTCCGCTCTCAGAGAGTCAACTTTGGTTGTACTCTGTCCTCCATTTTCTCTGCGCTCGAGCAGCTGTAACGTCAACAGTGTCTCGCAAGCAATCCCAGAGTTCTGTTTGGATGTAAGACTGAACACAAGAGTCTTCATTTTCTCCCAACATCTGAGCCACTTTTTGAAGGTAATATGCCTGAAAATCTACCCAAATACGTTGCATGTCTGTGCAAATCATCTCACTCCAGACTGCGTTGTGAATGTCATGTCGTTATAGCGCTCAGCTGACGTTTTAAATTATCTAAGTATTTTAACGGCGCCACACCGATGACAGGTCTGCACTGTGAGCCCTTTTACTTTGCATTGTTTCATCAGTTATCTCGCTCTGTCATGTTGCTTCTATTGACTGTTTAATGCTGTAGGTATGCAAAGCAGAGATGTATACACTACACCACCTAAACAACTGATACACACCAAAACCGCTCTTTTTGAGACACACGCCAAACATTACATTTTCCAGATGTTATAATAAAAGATCTGTGGGGTATTTTGAGTTGAAACTTTCGATTAGCGAACTATCAATAACTATTTGCGCTAAGTATTTCAGGAAAAACATTAATTTGTAATCTATAGCACTGATTTACCTAATAAGTATTACCTGCCAAATACCCGTAGACTTGAACCTCAGAAAGAACAAGAGTTTGCCCATCTCCAGGAATATGAACGAGAATGAGAAGTTGAGTGTTTGACCAGCTGGAATGGTTGGAATTTCAGCACATCTACAGACAGAAAGATCATCTGTTATGTGTTTCTGTTCGTCTTATCTGCAGCCACATCAGTACAAGTAAAAGAAAACCTTACATTGGGTTGCTGTAAAGGTCAGCCAAGTTCCCGACACGAATCACCGCACCATTTATCCAACAATAATATTGGTTGTATAGATTAGTGATGGCAACTGTGTTCACTTGGTATACATGCTGTAATTCCAGTTTCCACCACGGGTCCGTCTGTGTGTTGGTGTGGGAGCATGTGCCACGGTCACCATCGACAGCACGCTCAGGAGCGAGGGTGCTATACTGGGATGACTGACTTGTTTTTTGCCATGATGCTGCAATCTCTGGAAAATCAAGTTTCAAGGATTTAGGCCTCTTTATTCAGTTCTTCATCAGACTTTCTTCAAAAGCATTTTATTATAACCTCATTTATTCTGTCATCATATGCTCACTTTCATGACGAAGCTCTGGATTGTTCTGTCTGATTTCTCTTAGATTAATTTGTACTTTCATTCATTACATCCCTTTGTTTTAGGCCTCATGGGCTTAGCGTATAATATCATTAGGGGCGTTTAATCTAAAATAAAGCCTGGGAAATAATCTAAAATGCATTCTTGCAGAACATTTGTTGTATGAACTGACAATGTATTTTAAGTAGTGCTGTCAAACGATTAATCACATCCAAAATAAAAGTTTGTTTACATACTATATATTTGTGTACTGTGTATATTTATTATGTATATATAAATACAAACACATGCATGTACATACTAAGGAAAAATATTTTTGATTTATATATAAAATATTTATATTTATTTATAATCTAAATTGTATTCAGGTATAAATATATATACATATAAATATTTGATTTTAATATATACATGCATGTGTGTGTATTTACATGTACATAATAAATATACAAAGTAAACACACATATAGTATGTAAACATAAACTTTTATTTTGGATGTGATTAATCGTTTGACAGCCCTAATTTTAAGTGTTTGGCAAAAACCCTGTGCTTGATAAAACCCTGTGCTTTAGAACCAAATCTAAAACTAAAAGTCATTAAATTGAACGATTCTTACCATCTGCTCCATTTGCCATTCCTTGAATCAATAAAAGCCCTGTGCAAACAAGAAGATTCAAATGACCTTCAGAGATGATTTAAATGTGATGTTCATTTGAATTAGTCTGTGCTGCGTATCAGAACATCGCTTGGTTTTCTGAAATTACACAACAGCTTTGTGTGAGGAACAAAAAAGTATTTTTCACATTAATTTCTAGAAATCCAGTGGTGGATCCAAAGGTGGAAAATCTGTATAATAAGAAAAAACTAATGCAAAACGCCAAAAGGCAATAGGAGATGAGCGTAAACTAAACTAGAAATTTTGTAACATCTCTAAAGTTTCCTACATTGCAGAAAACTCAGTGTTAATATTAATGTGAATCTAGTGAAATAGCAGATGCATTAATGTTGTACATTACCCAATAAGATCCACAGGCACTTGCAGAGCATCTTCATGGTTGATTTAATGGCATCGGTCTTTCTTTTAGGATGGAGGGTGTGAGTCATATCAGTTTTATGGACGACGATCTGTGTCACGTGACCAACCTCATCTCTCCTCCCCTACGGCCCGGCTCCTCTGTCTTCATAAAACTTTACGGTAATTTAACAGAAATAAGTACTTCATGAGGATTTTAGTAAATCAATAACTACTTATTGATTAGTTTTAGTTTCCTTTTGACCTAACCTGTTTAACACATTGACTTAAATTGCCATAAAAAAAATACAAAGAGCAGGAAAACATATTCCATTCATTATTATTAACAACATAAAGTGCATTAAAGTACTTTACATCAAGGCTTCCCAAACTAGTGTTTGCTTGAGTATCCTTGTATTACATATAAATAAAAACAATGTGAATTCTGAAAGTAAAATATAAAAGATAAAAGAAGAACTAAGGAGAATTCAACTTAATCTTCATCACGACTCATATTTTCTTTCAAAAAGGAAAATATTTTAAACATCAATTTGCAAGCCCATAAGCGCACACACACACACACACACACACACACACACACACACACATACTGTATGATTTAATGCATTTTAAATAGTTTGCTTGCATGATTTCCACTTGATTTCTTATCAGTTCCAGTGGGTTGTTCAGCACATGATCATTAAATGTTTTGAGTGTAATTTGGGACTAAGCTTTGTGCAATCTCCCTATATTTACATAATCTGAGTATAAAGTTTCTTCTGGATACCTGTTGATATATGTCAATTCAGAAATACTGTACAGAAAAAAAAAACATTTAAGTTTTGTGTACGGTTTGATATTTGAACATAGATTATTGGTAGATTTTAGTGTAAAATAGTTTGCCAAATACAAGGAAGTTTTGTTAGTGGTTGAGCTAAAGTTAAATATCTCATAAATGAGTTTATTTAGCACTCTGCTTGGTGAAATGCACATAGCCCGCTCTAAAAAACTATAAGAAGCCACAAATACTGTATCCCAATGGATACTTTCTGTGTTAAAGGGGACATTGCATACAAAACTCACTTTTACATGGTGTTTGCATATAAATGTCTTAGCAGTGTGTGGGCACAGCCACCCTGCAATGATAAAAAAATCATTTACTATTTGTTTTTTAGTCCCAAAAAACCTAAACAGTCTCAATTATCAAGCCGCTTTGATTTTCTGAGCAGTATGACGTCATAGTGAGGAAACGATGGTTTCCGAGACGCAAGACACGAAACACAGACCAATAAGTGCATATCACTGGAGTGTCCACAGAGTGGCGCTAAAAGAGTGTTTGGGTTTTTCCCCCTGGAACAAATGAACAAACATAAGGTACATTTTATGGTAAAGGCTAGATGGTATACAGATGTATTGTACAATAATTACTGTTTTTTGCATTATTGTAAGGGGTAGGTTTAGAGTAGGTGACGCTAAAAATGTAGCAAATTAGCTCAAAACAGAAAAGGATATGTGACCCTGGACCACAAAACCAGTCTGTATTTGAAGAGTTCAGATGCAAAAGCCTCTAAATCCATCTGACACATTTCTTCAAAAAATGCATTTTTATCAGGCTCAGATGTCTAGGTTTCTATGTAAGTACTGGTACTTCTGATTGAGGTGAGGGTGGGATTTTGGCGAGTTTGAAGTAAAAGTATATGATGGATGTATAATGTGTGTCAAAAGCATTCAATCAGTATCTCATTTTTGGCCGAGATGGCTTTTAGAGGGTTTTGCATTGGAACTCTTCATTTGTAGCAATAGTCAACAATACTTTGTACGTGTCAAATTTATAGATTTTTCTTTTATGCCAAAAATCATTAGGATATTAAGTAAAGATCATGTTCCATGAAGAGATTTTGTATATTTCCTACTTTAAATACGTCAAAACTTAATTTTTAATTGTAATAACACGCATTGCTAAGAACTTCATCTTGACAACGTTAAAGGTGATTTTCTCAATGTTTCGATTTTTTGGCACCCTTAAAAAATTTACCCTTGTGACTGATTTATGTGGTCCCTTATAAATAATTACAATTAATTATGATTATTTATAGTTATTTACATCATGAATACTCATCAAAACTGACAATTCGAGGTACTTGTGTGTATTTCTCAGTTCATGCAACGCAAAATAATGTGAGACGTGCTTTCTGTGTGTATGTGTCGTGTCAAGGCTATGCAAGTTTCGTTAATTTAACTAAATGAAACGGGTTTAGTATAAGCTTTAGACTCACTGTGAGTGAGTGAGTGTTTGTTAAAGTGTTTAGTTAATAAAACGTGCACAAATTACATGAGTTTTTGGTCCTATCACTGCTTGTGAATAATGTCCCTTTTACAATTTCCATCTAACTACACGCTCTAATGCATTAGTACTGTGAGAAACAAATGTGTGCCCACGAATATATGCTTTCTTAGAGTTGATTTGAAATTACACTCAATGGGATGAACAGATTAGTTGATGGCAACTGTTTAATTCTGCTACAATTACTACAGGCAGCTGATGTCAGTGTTAATTTTATTAAGCATTTCTCTAAAATTTCCAAACTCATTATATAGGTTTGATATTAAGGTTTTATCATGATAAACACAATTTAACTGTGGTGATACACAACATGTGTGTGTATATATAATATAATATAATATAATATAATATAATATAATATAACCAATGGTTATATAGGCTAATTATGCATTCTTTATAGTAACTTGTTTACCATATTCTTCATTCTTTTAGCTATGTAAGTGATTCAGTCAAGAGCAGTGTGTGGTTTTCTGTCTTTCTTTTGTTGCTTGGTTAACATCTGTGACTCTTTAAAACCGAATGCACGAATGCAATGTACTGATACACTTTCTCCATACAGTTTACATTCATTGAAGACGTAATCAACTGTGGCGATCACTTTCCTCCGGCTTTGAAGAGTGATGAACTCCAACAATGTTCTGACTCTGTGGTGATTGGGAGTTTCTTCCCAGGTGGAAATCGAAGAAGAGCGAGGATCTGAGAGAGAGACCCAGCTGAAATCGGAAGATCTTTGATGAATGAAAAGACAAGGCTGCAGCCTGGCACAAACTTAGGAGTCCTTAGAAGGCTTCTAGCTCAGCATTCTCCTCTTCTCAGAATCTAAAAAAAACTAGACTGGAAGGTGGTCACTGATGTCAGAGCTCTGATGGAGTTGAAGAACCAGTGGAGATTCACACTTTGGAGGGAAAGTTTACGACTCTTTGTGCATGTGCAATATCCTGTGATGTCCACTTCGCAGGGCACTCAGAGGCAAATAGAACAAATGTCTGAAGCGATAGGAGAAACACAAAATGTGCAGAGCAGAGGTACGCGAGGACTTCAATTGATGAATTCATAGATGCCAAACATGCTATAGGTGCGGATATATTAATGTGATCTATCATAACGCATACAACAGTATACAATACAAGTATACAATAACAGTAACAGTATACAATACAAAAGACAATACAGAAGAACAGTAATAATATACAAAATGACCTGAGGATAGGTGTGTACATTCGCAGTAAGGTTTGTCTTTGATTGAATAGAGTCCTTTTCTTTGGCATTGTGCACTCTTAAATATAAAGGTGCTTTAAAAGGTTCTGCACATAAAAACAGGGGTCTTTAACTCCGGATCTCTTGACCCACTTTCCTGCAGAGTTTAGCTCCAACCCTAATCAAACACACCTGAGCAAGCTAATCAAGATCTTGAAGATTACTACAAAGTTGCAGCTCGGTGTGTTTAATCCAGGTTGGAGCTCATCTCTGCAGGAAAGTGGACCAAGAGAAGAACCATTTTTGGTTCCACAAAGAACCATTTAGTCATAGGTTCTTTAAAGAACCATCTCTTTCTTACCTTTTTATATTCTGAAGTACTTCCTTTCATCACAAAGTACCTTTTGCCAAGCAGAAAGGTTCTTCAGATGTGAAAGGTTGCATTTAGACAAAAAAGGTTATTCTATGGCATCGCAAAGCACCTTTATTTTTAAGAGTGTTTGTCTTTCCTAAGTGCAAATGAAGTGAGTGTTGCTCTGCCCACATTCCTTTGAGCAATAAAACAAGTGCTATCAGATTTGATTTGGATGCCATGGAATTAGAAGTTTGTTATGCCTTTGTGAGCTGTTAGTTGCCTTTTGGGAGGAAGGGTCCATAGACCCATAGAGAGGGGTGTTAGAAATTATTTGTTATGTATAACACAACTCTGTGTCTGATTTGGTCCAGACCCTACACATGAACATAAAACACAATCTTGGATGTAGAAAATTTGATTTACTTGACGTTTTAAAATAGCATAAAGCATGCCATTTTAGCTTGTTTTTCGATATGTCATCGTGAGTCATGCTTTTCGCAGGATTCGTACCCAAGGACAAGTCCAATTCCATGCCGCCTGAGCTACTGAACAAGCTTGTTACATATGGTTTTGTGTCCATTTCTGCTCCCCTGTCATCTAAACCTGCCCTTACTTTATTAAAAATACAGTGTTGGCAGTGGCGAGCGGTGACTTTTTTTACTGGGTATGCTAAGTGCTGAGTCCCAGCCCCCAACCAGCTTTTAGGACAAACATAACGAGGAAAACACTGTGGCATGTGTCGATTTAAAAGTATGCACATTTCCTACCTTATTTGTGAATAAATCTCATCTCCAATCTTTCTTGTATTGTTTCAGGTTTATCTATAGTTATTTTAATGCTAGAAAAACATAGCTGCTTTTCCAAATAAAAAACGCAAAACAACGTTTACACGTATTCTTTTATGATACGTAATATTAAGAGGGTGGGGAGGTGGGGGATTCCCTGTTCTATATCTCTGCTTCGACTGAATTATTTTATTATTATTATTATTATTATTATTAATCACCAGTGAATATAACTCCCACCCAGGTGATACTACGACCATGCAAAATGCAAATAATAATAATATATTTAGAATATTGCCAAGTAAGTTGCAAACAACAATAAAATAAAATAAAAAAAAAATCAGATTTTATTATTTCCTCTTTTCCCCCTATTTGTAAATATTCAAAAAAATAAAAATAAAATAAATAAATAAAAACTTTTTTTATACTTTTATATATTATACTATTTCTATATATTTTTATTTAAACCACTTAGGCATGTTGACAATAACATCTTCAACACGGTCTATATGTTTTCAGTGGACTTTCAAATTTTGAATTGCTTGAGAAATTATGAAAATATACAGTTAAGATGTTTTTTTAATTTTATTTAGTCCAGTCAGTTGTGCATCAAACACAATGTGATTTTCGGCAATCGAGATCTGGCAGCAACAGCGCATTTTTCCGCTTGAGCGAGCGCTTCTCGGACAGTTTACCTCGCCAGTGAAATCACGCGCATATCAGCTAAAGCAGTGAACGCGCGTGAATCCTGAGGAGTCATTGCAATAGAGCGGAGGCTAGTAAACTGCGGAGAATCCGCTTGCCCGGAATTGCTTCCGCATGTGAGATTTACAGAGAATTGCCGTTGTTTGGCAAATAAATAATTTGACGTACTTATTCCCAACTCTTTATTACACTTTAAGGTACATCACAAACACAAGGGATCAACTGACAACCATAAACCATGATTAATAAACCCGTGAACGCATTCTCTCAGACGGCCTGGGTGTGCGGAGCATTAGCAGTTTATATGGACGGAACGCCACTGAGTGTTGGTAGCATAATCTGATAGGGTAGCATTATTTGTCAGAACACCAGAAAGTGAAACACAGTATTGAGCAGTAATCATAAGGCAAGTCAAGGCAAGTTTATTTATATAGCACATTTCATACACAATGGTAATTCAAAGTGCTTTACATAAAAATAAATAATAAAATCATAAGGACATAAGACGAGTTAAAATAATCATTAAAAAGTAATAATCACAACAGTAAAACATTTAAAATGATTTAAAAAAATATTTAAAATGAATTAAAACAGGAATAAAAATGATTAGACATAAAATACAGTGCAAAAGTTAAACTGCTTTATAAATCTTTTAGTGATTGGAAAGATGCATTGAGTGAGTCTGTGCATGCAACCGATTATAACTGTGTATATCACATAACTACACATAACTGTATGGAACCGATTCAAAGTGCTTGCTGTTTTACCGCCTCTAGTGTTCATTTCTTTTAGAAACTTTTGCATCTTGTGAACGGTTCCCCCATGCATTTTTGTCATGAGACCAGGTTGTTAATAGTGAAAGTGTCTTTGTTTTGGGTTGTCCTCATGCGCTGGACACAAAATAATGAACATGCGACATTAATTAAATATACACAGAGTGTAGTCTGATTCACTAACTCTTATGATGATAAACTTCATCAGTTTGAATCAGTCAGATGAATCCTTCACTGAATTGAATCTGACTCTGAACTCTGTTTACATTATTTTCAGTGATGTTTGTATTGAATTGAAGATGTAAAATTTTATGTTTATTAAGGATTTGGGTAGAGCAAATTTAAATTGCAATAACATTTTACAATATTACTGTTTTTATTGTATTTGTGGTCAAATAATTATATTACGCTACATAGTATTGTTTTTTATTTGTCATGAAATACCTGTTTCATAGATTGCATGTGGGATAGAATGCTACTTTATTCACATTATGTAAACAACCATAAGTGCTCATTAAGTTTATTCAGTAGTCAATAACTCAAGTGCGTCTGGAATTAATTATGAAGGTAAATCAGTAGCTAAACTCGAGAGCTTGTTGATCTGAATGTGAGAACTTGTCATATTAATAATTGTATTTGTAAGTTTAAATTTACACTCACAGCTCTGATGTGAAAAGTGGAATCTTTCAATTTGCACTCACGGACAATAACCAAAACACCCGTATTTTGAAATCAAAGTTACAGATTAATAGTTGCAAATGTGTAGAATGGCATTTGCATGAAGAAAATGGCACACACAAATGTGTACAACATATTTACTTTTGCACTTTACTTCAGTTTCGCTGTACAAGGTCAAGTCGGCACTTACAACCTCTCAGATCTGACAGTACAAGTTTCACATCCTAGCGCTATGACTTTTGCTACTCCTTTTGCGCTATTCCTGTCGCAAAACTCACTTGTGCACTTGTAAATGCAGACGTTCAGCTTTTCACATCAGAGCTGTGAGTGTAAATTTAAACTTACAAATATGAATATTAATATGACAAGTTCTCACATTCAGATCAACAAGCTCTCGAGTTTAGCTACTGATTTACCTTCATATTAATACTATGGCAGAGTCATCTAGTAGATTTAGATTTGTATTTTTGAGTAGCTTCAATGTTGGATTTGGGACAGAGAGTGACATGAGATATACAGTTGGGTACAAAAGTCTCAGAATCTGGGATTTAAATTGCAACATGAACACAGACTCACTCAATGCATCTTTCCAATCACTAAAAGATTTATGAAGCAGTGGACTAATCAGCTTTTGGATTAATGTCCTTCATGACTCTCTCACATTAAGACAGTTTAACTTTTCTCTTGAAGTTATCTTAAAAACAGCATCTTGTACAGTAAATAGTATTGCGATTGGTAATTAGGATTTACTTCAATATGTGGTTCAGTTAGTTTTGCTCAGAGCTGGGTTTATTACTTGAAACTGGTATTCTATTACTGATTCTATTACTAGTAACAATCATAAAACATTTAATGCAATATAATCAGACTGCTTTTTGATTACTTTTAGACAAACGTGTTCATCACATTGATTTAAACAGAACAATGTTGTACCATATTCATCTAAAAATGCAAAATGATAGAAAATATATTCTATTAATTGGTAATGACAAAAATGCATTGAACATTACTTTGTCAAGGTGTTCAGAGGGAACTGCATGGGGTTTGTGAGTTTAATAAAAGGCTAATAGTTAATTACATCATAAAAATGTCAAACAAATGGCATAAATTAACATCAAAATAAATAATACTTACAAATTAAATATTTTATTTGTTTACCTGCATGTCATGTGACCAACTTCTGAAAACCAAAAAAAAAAAAAAAAAAAAAGTTTTGGAATCCTTGCATTACTTATTATAGACTTTTAGTAAGCATAATTTTTAGTAAGAAATTATGAAGAAATTTGAATCCAATTTTCCAGGGTATCACGGTACACAACCTGTAAATGAAACACTTTTACTTAATTGCATCACATTACAGTTTTATAATTGTTTACATTCATGCAGCTTATTTCATTAGTTATTGTACAAAACTTGGTTGTGACTCACTTTGAGGAGCGTTCACCTTTTGGATCACCTGTTCAGGGGTTTGATGCCAGCTCAGTGTCACGTTTGTGAATCCTCTGTCAACCAGAGCAGATCCCAACTGAAAATAACATAGTAATACTAAACCAATTAGATCAGAATTTGACAAATTTGACAAATACAAATACACTCAATTCATGACAACTATTTAGTATACATGAATTACACATCCAGGTATTCATACTCAAACAGTAGTTTAAATCGCATATTGTAGATAATTTGTCCATACAGTGAAGGTCAGTGGGTTCCAAAGTTCTTCAAAATATCTTGGAAAAAAGACCCACTGCTTGTAATTTAATGCAAGTATTAAAAGTAATAAAGCATTTTAGATGTGTTTTTGTGAATGTGGTTATATTATGTAAACCAGGATTAAATTATTTGTCTCAAAGTTTAACTGCAGCCATAGGCCTACTTCATGTTGCCATATGTGGACATTTTGTCCATTTGCTTGGTATAACTTTTAACATTTTAAATCTTAGAAGTCAAAGCATGTTACGACCACTTATCAGTTATACAATTGACAAAATTGTGAAAATGTTACAATTTATTAAAAGTATAATGTCACATTTACGGACGCTTTTTTGTTCCCCCAAATCCCAAAAAACATTTTTTACAGTTTCATTATTGTGAGATTGCAGATGCTGAAAACACCATGAGCATCATGTAATTGAGTTTGTGTAGTAAACAAAACTTTAACAATGCGTTTTAATATTCAAGAACACTAGTCTATATCTTGATTTGATCCACCTTGATTTATCTACAAAATTCCACAAATTTCATAATATTGCATTCATGTTATTCTTTAAAATTCATTTTTATGACTGAACTTCTCGGTTCTGTCTGCATTTACACTTTGCAAAACTCATAGTTTCCTTTATAGGGTGTAGTCTCACCTTTTCCAACATGTTGTCTCTTATTGTCGGGTTGGTCAGATCATCTCTGGAGTTCAACATTATCTTCACAAGTGATTTTTTAAAAACAGGACCTAAACAAACGAGCATTATTAAACATTCGTACAAATACATAAAACACATTATTAGTTGAGTTTGTGTTCATTAAGTGTATTATAGTGCACCCATAGCAATGAATATTATTTGTTTTATTATAATCTAGTACTTCAGATATACCTTCTCCAAAAACCTCCACCTCACACAGAGTGAGTGTCTTCATGTCTCCAGGAATGAACAGATTCACGTAACGGCCATCCATCTCACCGCATGAGTAGCTGTAAGCTTCACCTCCTGGAATAGCAGGAATAACAGCACATCTACAGACAGAGAAACACATGAGGGATATAAAAAAAATAACATATTTGTATCTTTCCTTCACATTTGTGCTGGTTCTTAGAGCCTCGAGTTTCTCACAAGGGATTGTCGTTGCCATTGTTCTCCAAAGAGTTCCCGATTCGAATCTCCGCTCCGTTCATTTGTTCTACGCAACAGTCGTTTCTGTTAGTGATGACCACTCGACTAATTCTGTACACATGACTCAGATCCAGCCTCCACCACGGGTTGGTCTCAGTCAGGGTTGAGGAGCATCCTATACGCAACCTCTGGAGACCTCGATTACCATCAATGGCCTTTTCAGCAAACCAGTCCCCAGATGTTGACGACTGTGTCACTGTTCCATTTGATGCCAAATTTCCTAGAAAATAAATAAGGAAAAGTGTAACAGGGAGTTTATTTTTTTTTTTTCCCAAACCACATCAGTGAGAACTTTTTCCCTTGTTTACTTAATGTTACTATGGACAAACAAGGCACAATTTGATGCAGGGACTTCAGAAAACAAAGACAATGCTGTGACTACGTGTGTATCTTAACCCTCTATTCATACACATGTGAGCACAAATACGTACGCACACACACACCTTCCCACCACACACTCGAACACAATCATGCACACATATAGCTGTGCTCATACAGTATGCATGTGCAGTTGTGCTCAAAATTTTACATACCCCTTGCGGAATCTGCAAAATGTTAATTCTTTTAGCAAAATAGAGGGATCATACAAAATGCATGTTATTTTTTATTTAGCACTGACCTGAATAAGATATTTCACATAAAAGACATTTACATATAGTCCACAAGAGAAAACAATAGTTGAATTTATAAAAATGACCCTGTTCAAAAGTTTACATCCCCTTGATTCTTAACACTGTGTTGTTCCTGAATGACCCACAGCTGTGTTTTTTTGTTTAGTGATAGTTGTTCATGAGTCCCTTGTTTGTCCTGAACAGTTAAATTGTCTGCTGTTCATCAGAAAAATCCTTCAGCTCCCACAAATTCTTTGTATATGTATGTATATTCTTTATGTGTGTGTGTGTGTGTGTGTGTATATATATATATATATATATATATATATATATATATATATATATATCATATAGCAAAATTCTTGGCAATACACAGCCCTAGCTCTGACGACAATATTGGATCCGACATTAACCACACAAGTATAACTAGACAACTTCATTGTCAATTAAAGGCCAATTCACACCGCGCCGACAAACGCCCACAGACTAGTCTGTTGGAGTTTGTCGGATCAGTGTGTTACCCCTGTCGGCGTCTGTTGCAGTTGGTCGGAGTTGGTTTTGACCCGACTGAACATGTTTAATCGGCGTTTGTCGGGTCGTGGAATGTCTGAGCAGTGTGGTATGATTTTCCAACAAACGCCAACAAACTCTGACGTGGCCACGAACCGTTGCCATGACGATGCGCATATTTCACTTTAAGCGTGCTTCACCCACGACCCCTTTAGTTTTATTTGCCGTCTTTTCAGGTGAAAAATTACATGCAAAAATAATACAATTTTAATAATAGTAAAAATGTGATTGTGGTTACACAACAGTTTCTTTCCCAGTCAGATTTACACCATCTACAAAGGTGGGATTGACAGCTTGCCTACCCAGTCAGATCGAAGAAATACATATTGTTTTAGAATACAATTAAATTAACTTTTTATTTTGTTAATTAATTACTTCAAAATGTGATTTCTGTTTGTGTTGTGTTTAATTAAAACTAGCCTATAATAATAATAGTTCTAATTATTTAATTCTCTGTTGCATTGCGCCAGTAGGCCTGTTATGTTCTTTGCGCCGATAGCGCTGTCTGTATTCCAACTAGAGCCCTTATAAAAAATAGTTAGGCTAAGTTTTGTATGCAGTGGTAAAGTGATTATATTTCGTTATATTATTATATTTTTTTTTTAGAAAGTTAATTTAGAAAAACGTTTGAAGCATTTTTTGTTGGTTAAATATACGTTTTTATTTTTTTAAAGTAACAAACAGCGGCCAGCGGAAGACTGTTCATAGTCTGTTTGATCAATTTGCAATTCAAATCATCACGATTTGACTAAAATTAAATCTATAGATATAGAACAGTTCAAGCATAAAACAATTTAAACGTTAAACCTAGATAAATGTTCGCTATTACGCACATATCCAATCGTTTGTGCGGAGAGTGAAGCTAAAGCCGCGTTGCACATGGAGGCGCCAGCGCGATCACTTGCATTTTTTTTTCAGTGGAAACAATGTAAAACTATCCGTCAGCAAAGGTAACAGTAAAATATCATTCGGAACTGTAAAGGGTCTACTTTTATTTCAGCCTGTTGTGTGCAATAGTCTATCTTAAAAAATAAAAGCTGCAGGGTTTTACGATCAGAAATTAAGCCTAATTCTCCAGGCACCATGCACCACTGCCTGGCTGTATGCGACGTCAAACTTTCAGTGTCATTTTGGGCAGTTCGCACGTCTGCTTGCTGTATGGTCATATCTGTGGAGATGAGTGTAGCAGTAGTGCTGTGGTAAAAATCAGTCTATCTTGTTCAAGAAGCAGATGCATTTACACTTATCCAGTTGGTTCTGGAATGCGTGCAGGCCACCCCCTGTCCTGAAGTGTTTTGCAAGATCTGATTGTAAACGAATGCGTTTGT
This sequence comes from Cirrhinus molitorella, assembly GCA_033026305.1. Lineage (NCBI taxonomy): Eukaryota > Metazoa > Chordata > Actinopteri > Cypriniformes > Cyprinidae > Cirrhinus > Cirrhinus molitorella. Next base: position 2,354,794 of record CM065118.1, read on the forward strand.
TCGGACTAGTCCCTTTTATTTCTCTCTCTCTCTCTCTCTCTCTCTCTCTCTCTCTCTCTCTCTCTCTCTCTCTCTTTCTTTCTTTCTTTCTTTCTTTCTTTCTTTCTTTCTTTCTTTTATTATAATTGAGAATGCAAATTATTCAGGCCCACCCACCAACCAATTTCTGCCTTCGCCACATCTACAGCAGAAACGAGCAGCTCGGCGCGACGCGACAAAATACAATAGAGTTCTATTGAATATAATCAGTGACGCTGTAGCCTATAAACTGGATGCGGTGCGATGCGACTGTCGCGTCCGGTGTAGACATGGTGTTATTTGACTCTCTGTGACTCGAAGTTTTCCGGAGTTTGTTGAGGCAGTGTGAACATGACAGTTGATTTTCATAAAATTCTAAATCCAACAGCCGAAGTGTCTGTTGGCGTTTGTCGGTGCAGTGTGAATTGGCCTTAAGACTTTCTAACTCATTTAAGACTACGCTAGGAGGTAACTCACCAAAACCTCCCATTTTGACACAATTGAAGTGTTACTGATGCGCTGTCTGAATTGGCTCAGCAAATGTGTACAAATGTGCAACCTTTCAAACTGTAGGCTACTTCCAACACCGTTTGTCTGGCGTAACCCCAGGTATGCGTCGCCACATTTTAACTTTATAAATAATAAAGAAAGGAACATAAACATAAATCTTCTAAGAATGAAGCAGCGATATCTGCTCAGGAAAAAGTTGTCAGAACCGTGTCTAGGGACATCACACTGCTTGTTTGTGTCCTATTATTTGATTATCTCTTGTCCTTAAGCCGGGGACACACTGCACAATTTTCGGCCGTCCCAGACGAAAGATTGCCATCGTGAAACATCTTGACGATTTCGGTGATCGTGGCTCCTAAATGGTGGTCTTGTGTATCGTACAGTGAGAGAGGTTCAAAGACGGCCGTTCTCACGGTCTTGCAACCAAAGATAGCCTACGATCATTTTCTGGCAGTGTCAGAAATTCAGCGTGATTGTCTGGCAATGTGTTCGCTGCTACGACCTACGTCTACTGACCAGCCAATGAAAATGCAGCATGATGAACATGACATGTGACATACACTCACCGGCCACTTTATTAGGTACACCTGTCCAACTGCTCGTTAACGCAAATTTCTAATCAGCCAATCACATGGCAGCAACTCAATGCATTTAGGCATGTAGACATGGTCAAGACGATCTGCTGCAGTTTAAACCGTGCATCAGAATGGGAAAGAAAGGTGATTTAAGTGACTTTGAACGTGGCATGGTTGTTGGTGCCAGATGGGCTGGTCTGAGTATTTCAGAAACTGCTGATCTACTGGGATTTTCACGCAAAACCATCTCAAGGGTTTACAGAGAATGGTCCGAAAAAGAGAAAATATCCAGTGAGCGGCAGTTCTGTGGGCGCAAATGCCTTGTTGAGGCCAGAGGTCAGAGGAGAATGGCCAGACTGGTTCGAGCTGATAGAAAGGCAACAGTAACTCAAATAACCACTCGTTACAACCGAGGTATGCAGAAGAGCATCTCTGAACGCACAACACGTCGAACCTTGAGGCGGATGGGCTACAGCAGCAGAAGACCACACCGGGTGCCACTCCTGTCAGCTAAGAACAGGAAACTGAGGCTACAATTTGCACAGGCTTACCAAAATTGGACAATAGAAGATTGGAAAAATGTTGCCTGGTCTGATGAGTCTCAATTTCTGCTGCGACATTCGGATGGTAGGGTCAGAATTTGGCGTCAACAGCATGAAAGCATGGATCCATTCTGCCTTGTATCAACGGTTCAGGCTGGTGGTGGTGGTGTAATGGTGTGGGGGATATTTTCTTGGCACACTTTGGGCCCATTAGTACCAATTGAGCATCGTGTCAACGCCACAGCCTACCTGAGTATTGTTGCTGACCATGTCCATCCCTTTATGACCACAGTGTACCCATCTTCTGATGGCTACTTCCAGCAGGATAATGTGCATGTCATAAAGCGTGAATCATCTCAGACTGGTTTCTTGAACATGGCAATGAGTTCACTGTACTCAAATGGCCTCCCCCAGTCACCAGATCTCAATCCAATAGAGCACCTTTGGGATGTGGTGGAACGGGAGATTCGCATCATGGATGTGCAGCCGACAAATCTGCAGCAACTGCGTGATGCTATCATGTCAATATGGACCAAAATCTCTGAGGAATGTTTCCAGTACCTTGTTGAATCTATGCCATGATGGATTAAGGCAGTTCTGAAGGCAAAAGAGGGTCCAACCCGGTACTAGTAAGGTGTACCTAATAAAGTGGCCGGTGAGTGTATACAGCAAAGGTTAATGGAGGTTATTTACCTCAAGCTCCCTGTGCAAAAGTGGCATCCCAAGTTGGCCTCTTTTCCCTAGCCATGGACCGGGTCCATATTTCCCTATTCCGCCACCAACTCTTTTTTTCAGCACACGTGAAAACCACAACCGCTAAATCACGAGTCATTTTGCTGTATGACGTTGCGCTAACGTCGGTCGCAGCCGACTCAATAGGCGTCATCACCGCACAATCTACATACATGTCGTACCCAAGATTGTTAGAACCATGTCGCACAGTGTGATGTGGAGTGATCTTATAAGATGGCTGAAATCGCACAGTGTGTAGCAGGCTTTATGCAGAACAGCTAATCACAATTGTGACGGTTCCAGTGAGTAACCGGTAATTTTCGAGTTGCAGGTAATTGGATGGCGGAAGCGGCTGCACACCTGTTTGCAATTTACGGCACGCTATGAAGGTTTGGGGCAGAGATGGCGGGGGGGTGCGCGTTCGTTGGCTGAGTTTGGGCTGCCTTTGCCTTTGTTTTTGTTTGTCGCTATTTGAGCTTGAGACTACCGGAGAGCTGACGAGATGTGACTGGTACAGGAGGACACCGCCACCGTCAAATCTGTTCCCTCGGGGACGCGGCTGCCGTTCCGGAGGCTTGTGTTGAGGACTGTTTGGTTGTCGTAACTGTTGTAAACTTACATGCTCTTACTTAAACATTTATTGCACCAACAGATCACGTTGGTTGGCTTAATACGCAAATAAATTCACATAATAATTGGCTGTGGTGTGTGTTGCTCCTTTACTTTGTTGCGCTTTCGAAAAGAGATCGTAACAAATGGGGGCTCGTCTTAAAGCGGCTAAATGAGCTTTCGGTAACGTTATTTGCATTGTTTTGAGCACGTATTTGGAATGTTTCGTCTCGTAAGTTCAAAGGTAGTCATCAGTAAAGGTAAGCGCAATTTTCTTTTGTGGGTGACACATTATTTATTTTCTCCCTGATAGGAATTAGCAACGCTTTGGCGTTGATTTGTTATTTTGCCTTTTTTATTTTTGTGCAGGCTTTTGGGTGAAGTACACCGCCGTGGTTGCGAATTGAACTGTTTGTTCAGTTTCTAAACCATCGGTATTTTGGTGTTTAATGTCGCTTTGCTCTTGAAAGCTGCATGAAGACTAGGCATAGGTTAGTTTAGTGGGTTGGTAGGCAGTTTAGAAGGGGGAAGGTAAATAATTGTTTCACCTGTTTTGTGTTTTTAAAGAAATTAAATGCACTTACGTTGGGTTTGAAAGTTTAACGTTTTATGAAAGCAAAATGACATCTATAGACGAGTTTATTAAAAATCCAGTAGAGGATGTGTTAAACTCTTTTGTAAAACAACAATTATGGGAATTGGTAGATCATTTTAAAATTGGTGACGTAGATAGAAGATTAAGAAAAAAGGAACTGCGTATTATTGTAAAAAATTGGTTATGTGAGAATGGCCTTATGGTGGCTTCTCCAAAAGAGAAACCGAATGTTGACGTTAAAGGCCCATTAGACATTTTTTCTGGGTTATCGTTTGAAGAAAAAAAAGAGATTTTACAGATGCAACAACTTCATGATCGAGATATGATAAAAGAAACTAAACGTTATGAATTGGAGATTGAAAAAATTAGAAATGAGAATGTACTCCGACAACGTGAGCTTGAGTTTGAACAAAAAAAGTTAGAAGCTGAGCAGTTTGCTCGAGATCATGAGTTGCAGATAGAGCGGTTAAGACTGGAAAAGGAAGGGAGAGTGGTCTCGGATGTTGGGGAGAGAGGTTTAAATTTATCAGGAGGATTTGATTTGGCCAGTAATTTAAGACTGCTTCCCAAATTTAATGAACATGACCCTGATGTTTTTTTTTCCTTGTTCGAGACCATGTCCGAAGAAAGGAATTGGCCGGTATCTATCCGAGTTGTTATGCTCCAGACAGTGATCACTGGTAAGGCACAGGAAGCGTATGCAGCACTCACAATGGAAGATCGAAAAGATTATAACAAGGTAAAAGGGGCTATTTTGAAGGCCTATGAGCTGGTTCCTGAGGCTTACCGCCAGCGATTTCGAGGCTGGAGAAAAGGTGATCACCAAACACACTCTGAGTTGGTAAGAGATCTGGTTTCTCATTTTGATCATTGGTGTGTTGCATCTGCTGTGAATGATTTTGAGAAGCTGCGTGACCTGATTATTTTAGAACAATTTAAAGATATTGTGCCTGAGCATATTGCTATATACATAAATGAAAAGAAACCTAGTGACGTAATAGAAGCTGCAGTTTTAGCAGATGATTATGTATTGACGCATAAAAAGGTGTATAGAGATAATAGGTCAAGTCAGCAGGTTGGTAACTTTAAAGAAAATCGAGTGGGAACAAAGAGATTTGAACAAACTTATCCTTCAAGATCAGAAAACCTTGTTCGAGTGAAGACTGACAGAGACTTGGTATGTAATTATTGTTTTAATCTAGGACATTGGAAAAATAAGTGTCCAATTTTAGCTGCCAAGTGGAAATCGGGAAAAAGGAAATTACAAACTAATGATGTTAAAGCTGTCCTAGCAACTAATGTTTCTGAAACGTCCAATGACTTTGATCGGGGTATTTTTATCGAGGTTGAAAATGTATGTAACTCCAAACAAGGAGCCATAAGAAACTTTGCACCATTTGTTACAGAAGGCTATGTCTCTTTATCAGACTCTGGGAGTAAAGTACCAGTTAAAATCTTGAGAGATACTGGTTCGTCAGAATCTTTTATTCTTGAATCAGTTTTGCCTTTCTCTGAGGGGTCAAGTGAAGGAAGGAATGTTCTCATTAAAGGAATTGGATTAAACACACTTTCTGTTCCTTTGCATAGAGTACATTTGACTTCTGATTTGGTCTGTGGAGAAGTGTCTCTTGGAGTTCGTCCGTCGTTACCAGTTGATGGTGTGACCGTCATCTTAGGGAATAATTTAGCTGGGGGAAGGGTATGGCGAGATGTAATTCCACCTGTTGAGGTAGTGTCTGTACCAGTCCTAAAGGGCGTGGACATGTTACATCAAAATTTCCCAGAAGTATTTACATCTTGTGCTGTGACTCGTGCAAGGAGTCGTGAGTTGTCATTTGAGGATAAAGTAATGTCAAAATATGATGTTCCTGGTTTGTCTACCCTCTCACCTATTTCTTATAGGGAGTTAGTAGAGGCACAGCAGAAAGACCCTGAGTTGCAGAAATTATTTGGTGCTGTTGTTCCATCTGAGGAGGTAAGAAGTGCAGTTAGTGGATATTTCGTCCAAGATGAAATGCTTCTAAGGAAGTATGTACCTTGTAAAAGGGATTTGTTGGATGAGTGTATAATTCAAGTGGTAGTACCGAAACAGTTTCGAGACGTTGTATTACAACATGCACATGGTGGTGTCGCTGGACATTTAGGAGTAAAAAAGACCTACGATCAAATTTTGCGACAGTTTTATTGGCCTCGTTTGAAAAGGGATATTTCGTCTTTTATTAGAACGTGTCACACTTGCCAGATGACTGGGAAGCCAAATCAGGTTTTAAAACCAGCACCTTTGAGTCCTATTGCTGTTACTAGTAAACCGTTTGAGCACTTAATAATTGATTGTGTGGGACCACTCCCTCCGTCTAAATCGGGCAACGCTTATTTGTTAACTATAATGTGCCAGACAACTCGTTATCCGGCAGCTTATGCTATTTGGAAAATTACCACGAAAGCTGTTGTAAAAGCTTTAACCCAATTTATGTCTGTTTTCGGGATACCTAAAACTATTCAGAGCGATAATGGTACTAACTTCACGTCACGAATGTTTGCTGATATTTTAAAAGTGCTTAAAGTGAAGCATAATCTGTCAACAGTTTTTCATCCTCAAAGCCAAGGTTTGTTAGAAAGGTTTCACCAGACGTTGAAATCACTCTTGCGTGCTTACTGTGTAGAACTAAACCGTGACTGGGAAGAAGGTTTACCCTGGCTTTTACTTGCAGCTAGGGGAGTGCAGCAAGAAAGTTTTGGGTTTAGCCCAAATAACTTGGTTTTTGGTCATTGCGTGCGTGGGCCTTTATCAGTTTTGCGTGGGGGATTAGGGGAGGAGGACCCTCCACATAATTTGCCGGACTATGTGAATGGGTTTCGTAGACGTTTATTTTTAGCTGGATTGAGTGCACAGAAAAATCTTGCTCTTGCACAAGTGAAAATGAAAAAGCACTTTGATAGGCATGCTGAGAGTCGTGTCTTTTCCCCAGGTGATCAGGTGTTAGTTCTGTTACCCTCTCCTGGGTCTCCTTTTTGTGCCAAATTTACTGGGCCGTATACTGTTCTTCGAAAATTGTCAGCCGAAAATTATCAAGTTGCAACGGCAGATCGGCGGAAAGCTAAGCAGTGTTTTCATGTAAATTTACTTAAGGCTTATTATACACAAAATTCTGAAGTCCAATCAGTGAAATCTGCTGCCCCTGTTTCTACGGTTTCTTCAGAGTCTTATCAAATTTCTGTTGGGGGGGGAAATGAGATTATTGATGAGGATGTAATTGTTCCCGGTGATGGTGTTCTGCTTCCTCGTTTAAAGAATTCTGAGACTCTTCAGAATTTAGATGCACTGTTATTACATTTGACACCGGTACAGAGCAAAGAACTAATACAGTTGATTTTGGAGTTTCCAGGCTTGTTTTCAGATGTACCCACTCGTACTCACCTGATTCAACATGATGTTGATGTGGGAGATGCACAACCCATTCGTCAACGTTTTTATAGAGCTCCACTCAGTAAGAGGAAGGTATTGGAATCTGAAATTCAGTATATGCTTGAGAATGGGATAGCTGTGCCGTCATGCTCAAGTTGGGCATCACCCTGTTTGTTAGTGAAGAAGCCGGATTCAACTTATAGATTTTGCACTGATTATCGCAAACTAAATGCCATTACCAAACCTGATGCGTTTCCACTTCCTCGAATGGAGGACTGTGTAGATCAGGTGGGTACAGCTAATTTTGTAAGTAAAATCGATCTCCTTAAGGGATACTGGCAAGTGCCACTAACTCCTAGAGCCAGAGAAGTAACCTCATTCATTACACCTTCTGGATTATACTCGTACTCTGTTATGAGTTTTGGTTTACGAAACGCACCTGCCACCTTCCAGAGATTAATGAACCATGTGGTTTTTGGACTGGAAGGGTGTGCAGTGTATTTGGATGACGTAATAGTGTTTAGTGAAACTTGGGAACAACATCTAATTCGGTTACGAGCTCTTTTAACCCGGCTGGTGGAGGCGTGTCTTACGGTTAACCCTCTGGGGTCTGAGGTGATTTTGGGGCCCTTGAGGTGTGCTGACATGCCCTGACATTTGTGCTTATTTCAGCTACTTATAACATACTATTTGCCCATATGTATTTTTCTTGTATTCAGCACACACTGTGCAACAATAATATGTGAGAGAGATAGATGTACATGTTTGCATTTTGTAGAAAAAAAATATTATGCATGGTTAGCACATTTTAGGAAAAAACATTCATCTAAAAGATGGCCTAAAAAAACCTACTGAATAGTTCTGACGAAATCATTGGAGTAATCAGTCTTGTAAGCTAGAATATTTACTTCACAATGATGTGAGAATCATTCCAACCACTTCATCACAAACAAAGATATAATAATTTGAATTTTGAAAGTAAGTTTTTTGGCCAGCATTGCCATATTCATGGAAGTGTTAATAGCTCTGAATATTCATGTAATTCACACAAGGAGAGACAAAAGACACTCCCACAATGGCTAATGTTCCCCCCATCAAAGGTAATGTTCACCCATCAAGTTGGAGCACTGTGAAGAAAGAATGTGAGAATGCTCAAAGATTTTCATCTATTTTATTGTAATTCCTCTATGTGCAAAAGTGTTGTGCCTTGCTTGCTGTGCTAAAAATGTGAAGATATATTAACACTTTTGCTTTTCTATCTTAGATTTTTTTGTCTTGTTTCCAGCCAGAATATCTAAAAATTCTTAAATCAAGAAGGATTTTCTAGACAAGTACAAATTATTGTCTTGTTTTCAGAAAAAATAAGTCAAAATTAAGTGAGGTTTGGCTTAAACCAAGCAAAATAACCTGCCAATAGGGTAAGCAAAATAATCTTATTTCAAACAGAAGGCTAGATTATTTTGCTTACCCCATTGGCAGATTATTTTGCTTGTTTCAAGCAAAAACTCACTTAATTTTCTAGTGTCTGAAAACAAGACATTGTTTACTTGTCTAGAAAATCCTTCTTGATTTAAGAATTTTTAAATATTTTGAATGGAAACAAGACAAAAATCTAAGATAGAGATTTTTTTGCAGTGTGAGCAGCACTCAGATAACAATTAGAGAATCTATATTATTATTTAGTAACGTCAAACAAGTACATATACTTCAATATTATGGCGATGCACATATAATTACATCAGTGAATTATTATATCTGTGCATTTACTCGACCGCAAAAACTGAACTACCCCTGGTATTCCGTACAAATAATGTTAATACAACTACCTCAGATTCAAGTGAAGAGTCATAATGTGATGCAGGTATGCGATCACTAAAAACAGTACAGTCCTATTACTTATATATTTTGTTTTATATTACAGCCTATAGAGCATGAAACCTTCATTGCGTCGTAAGAATTTAGATACAATGAATTGTGTAGTCGCCTATTATATGAATTGTACCTATCCTTTTCACTCGATTTCAAACCTTTTAGCCAGGAGTTATAGTTTTAGAAAAACACAGCTATGTGTTCAAGTATATGTAAGAATAGCACGTTAACTAATGCAAATAAGAAACATTACTTGCTCATCAGAACGATCGCGTCACGTGGATCAGCCGCGCGTCGCATTCTGTTCTTCATCTGGTGAATTCAGTGTGTATTCCTCTCAGTGTGTCTTCTTCCATAAGCGAACAGTAGCTGATATGAACGCGATGAATTCTCAAAGTTAGTTTGCGGTGATGTGGGCGTTAACATTCCCGCGCGGCGCACATGGCTAATTATCATATCAAAAGCGGAGGCGTCAACTTCATTATCGTTAATGAACACTGAGCGCAAAACTCAACATGTTGTTGGTTTCATACGGATTACTTTATAACAGAACATTTGTTTTCGACAAGACTTGCTTTATTTAAAAGTAGAGATATTAAGCTTTCTATCCATGTATATTAACTGTCTGTGTGCTGAGCCTCCACCGAGTTAAAGATACATTTATTGAGGCGTTTCTAATCGCAGTGCGCGGAGACGCTGAAGACAGAAAAAACACCCCGTCTTTTTTCTTTATTTTAAAAAAGAACAAAGTTCAGTTGTTATTCTGAGTGTACACAAAAAAAAGTATACACTTAACCATTTTGAATGATGTATAACTCGTATTTGTGTGACTAATATCGACAGAGCAATTTTAGTATCTTTCGCACTGATCTTAAAAAAAGTGAGCTGGTCGCGCCGGCGCGACCGTCGACCCCAGAGGGTTAACCTGGCAAAGTGTGAGTTTGCCAAGGCTACTGTAAGATACCTGGGAAAGGAGGTTGGCCAAGGCAAAGTACGTCCAGTTCTTGCAAAAGTTTTGGCTATTCAGCAATTTCCTCCTCCATCCACCAAGAAAGAACTTATGCGCTTCTTGGGGATGGTTGGTTATTACCGGGGTTTTTGTTTAAATTTTTCAACCGTGGTCTCCCCATTGACTGACCTGCTTAAAAGTTCAGTGAAATTTGTTTGGAGCGAAAATTGTCAGAAATCCTTTGAGAATGTTAAACTGTTGTTAACAACTTCTCCTGTTTTAGCTGCTCCAAAGCTGGATATGCCTTTTAAACTGCAGGTGGATGCCAGCCAAGTTGGTGCTGGGGCAGTTTTGTTACAGACGGGGGCAGACGGACTAGACTATCCCATAAGCTTCTTCTCCCGTAAGTTTAATGTGTATCAGAAAAATTATTCAGTGATTGAGAAGGAGGCCTTGTCTCTAATTTGGGCACTTCAGTTCTTTGATGTGTACGTGGGGGGGGGATGCCCATAGAGGTATATTCTGATCACAACCCTTTAACGTTTTTACATTCCTTGCAGTCCCCGAGTCAGCGCTTAATGCGTTGGATTCTCTTTTTACAGCCTTACACTTTGACTGTTAAACACCTTAAAGGATCAGATAACGTAGTGGCAGATGCGTTGTCCCGTGTTCCTGACCTGATCAATTAAGCACCAAGGTTTTACAATTGTTTCTGTTTTCTGTGCTCTTGTCATCTTAATTCGCTTTCAGGATCCAGATTGCTGATGGCAAAGTGGGCGGATTGGAGGGAATTGAACAAATCATGTGGTGCTGGGGGTAAAGGTTGTTGAAGTATGTGAATTCTACCGTGGTGGTGGTTGTGCCCTTTTGTTTTTTTTATTATTCGGTTTGTAACCAAACTCTTTTAAATGGGGGTGTGTGACGGTTCCAGTGAGTAACCGGTAATTTTCGAGTTGCAGGTAATTGGATGGCGGAAGCGGCTGCACACCTGTTTGCAATTTACGGCACGCTATGAAGGTTTGGGGCAGAGATGGCGGCGGGGTGCGCGTTCGTTGGCTGAGTTTGGGCTGCCTTTGCCTTTGTTTTTGTTTGTCGCTATTTGAGCTTGAGACTACCGGAGAGCTGACGAGATGTGACTGGTACAGGAGGACACCGCCACCGTCAAATCTGTTCCCTCGGGGACGCGGCTGCCGTTCCGGAGGCTTGTGTTGAGGACTGTTTGGTTGTCGTAACTGTTGTAAACTTACATGCTCTTACTTAAACATTTATTGCACCAACAGATCACGTTGGTTGGCTTAATACACAAATAAATTCACATAATAATTGGCTGTGGTGTGTGTTGCTCCTTTACTTTGTTGCGCTTTCGAAAAGAGATCGTAACACAATGATCTTGTCTTCGGAAATTATAATTTTATTTGCTTGCGTCAGAAACAGCGAATCTCTTTAAAAACAACGGCTGTTGTTTTCACTACATTGCGTTGTTATATTTCGTAAAAGTTTTACCCTCCAACTGCTGACTGACACTGACATATATACTCGCCAGCGCAGATTTTTACTCTCATTTGGTGCCAGGCCTATTCAAATGGAGCGTTCTGCTGAGGGGGGTCAAAACATGTGTAGAACATAATAAAAAAAGGCAGTTCATGACTTTGAGCGTAACACCGTGACTTACCCATCAACTGCCCGTAGACGTTAACCTCACAAAGACTAAGTATCTTCTCATCTCCTGGAATATGAACAATCACATAACGTCCCACCATTTCGCATGAGTAGCTGACTGTGGCTCCAAGAGGAATAGTAGCAATAGTAGCACATCTACAGACAGAAAGATCATGTTTATCATGTTTCTGTTTATTCTCAGTTGCGGACAAATATAAAAGTCAATGAAAATCTCACATTGGGTTTCTGTAAACGTCTTTAGGGAAGTTCCCGACACGAACCACCGCCCCGTTTATCGTCTTGGTTACGTATGGTAACCCTCGTTCCCTGATGGAGGGAACGGAGACGTTGTGTCGAAGTGACGACTAGGGGTCGCTCTTGAGAGCCCGAACACCTCTGACAGCTTTGAGAAAAGGCCAATGAAATTGGTACGCAGTATTTGCATAGCCCGCTCCGCCCCGGAGATCCGGGCATAAGAGGGGGGGGCTAGGCAACACTCATTGTTCTGATCTGAGGAGCCGAAGCACCCGGCTACACTCAGAGGCGGTCCGAGGTTGTGGCAAGGGGGACACAACGTCTCCGTTCCCTCCATCAGGGAACGAGGGTTACCATACGTAACCAAGACGTTCCCCGTCTGTCGTTCACGTTCGACGTTGTGTCGAAGTGACGACTAGGGGTCCCAGTTGAAAACGCCACAACCAGCGGACCGCGTCACGAGTGCATGGAGTGCAAATATTAACAGGTCTTGCGTGTTAGATAAATGTCACTCACCTCTACGTGACCTTCCAATGCCCAAGAGCTTCAGCCAGCCTTTCCTCACCTTTGGTTGAACATCTTGGAGAACATTGGGCCAGTGTCCGTCCTCCCCGGGGGGGGGATGGGCACTACGGAGACCACACCCTGCCCGGAGGGAGGTATTTGTGTGGAGAATACACTTGAGGGCTCGCACTAGGGGAGCACAACAAGGGGACGATCCTGAGGCAGGCTCCGCATGAGGAGAGACTGCTGAGCTCAGGGTCGGAGACAAGTTTTGTCTTAAGGGAAACACCGCATCTCTGGGAGTATAGGTGGAGATACACACATGGGGCCGCATTAGGAGCCACTACATGTGGGGCACCAACCTAATATGAGAGTTCACAAGAGGCAACCTAACCTCATATTAGATTCTGATAGCTAGTTCCTCCGCTGAACATAGCTACGTTGCGGGTGCAACATGATGGAAATTGTCGTTCAGGGTTCACGCCAGGAAACTTACTGAACTGGGGAAGCGTCATCACCCGTGGGGAACGACGCTTCAGCAAGCTTCCACACCGTGTCAGCTTCAGGAGTTACTGGGCTTGCGTTCAGGACTCCCGAAGAGACTGGTTCTACACGCAGATTGTAGAACCTGGCAAACATGTTAGGTGTAGCCCAACCTGCAGCTCTGCAAATGTCTGTTAAAGAGATCCCGTTCGCCAGCGCAACCGACGCTGCGACGCCCCTGGTGGAGTGGGCGTGCACCCCCAGCGGGCAGGGCACCCCTGTGGCCTGGTAGGCCAAACGAATCGCATCCACAATCCAGTGGGAAATTCTTTGTTTGGAGACAGCTTTCCCCTTCTGCTGTCCTCCAAAACAGACAAAGAGCTGACTCGACCGTCTGAAGCTTTCAGTACGTTCCAAGTAAATGCTCAGGGCACGGACTGGGCATAACAAGGAGAGGTTGGGGTCGCCTTCCTGAGAAGGGATAGCTTGCAGAGTGACCACCTGGTCCCTGAAGGGAGTGGTGGGCACTTTGGGCACATAACCGGGCCGGGGTCTCAGGATAACGTGAGAGTTAGCCGGCCCGAATTCGAGGCACGAGTCACTGACGGAGAGGGCTTGGAGGTCTCCCACTCTTTTGATCGATGTGAGCGCAGTCAGGAGAGCCGTCTTTTGGGAGAGAGCACTGAGTTCGACTGACTGGAGCAGCTCAAAGGGATCTGACTGTAGGCCCCGGAGGACCACAGACAGATCCCAAGAGGGGACAAGGCGCGGTCTGACGGGGTTCAGCCTGCGTGCACCTTTAAGGAATCGTATACCCAAATTGTGCTTCCCAACCGATCTACCTTCCACCAGGTCGTGGTTAGCGGCAATAGCGGCTACCTGGACCTTAAGTGTTGAAGCAGAAAGGTGTCTATCCAGTCCTCCTTGGAGGAAGGAAAGCACCGTTCGGATGCCACATCTCCGTGGGTTCTCCCCCCGGGAGGAACACCAGTTTGTGAATTTGCGCCATCTGAGGTCGTACAGCCGCCTCGTGGAAGGAGCTCTCGACTGCAACAGAGTGTTTACCACTGCCAGTGGGAGATCTCTGAAATCCTCCTGGTCGCGTCCAGGGACCATACGTGGAGGTTCCAGAGATCTGGGCGCGGGTGCCATATCGTGCCCTTCCCCTGTGAAAGGAGGTCCTTCCTCAGGGGAATGCGCCAGGGAGGAACGGGGGAGAGGAGCACCAGCTCTGAGAACCAAACCCTGTTGGGCCAGTAGGGGGCCACCAGCAGGATCTGTTCTCTGTCCTCCCTGACTTTGCACAGGGTCTGTGCAATTAGGCTCACTGGTGGAAACGCATACTTGAGGAGGCCCTGAGGCCAGCTGTGTGCCAGTGCATCTGTGCCGAGGGGCGCCTCGGACAGACCGTACCACAACTGGCAGTGAGTGTTCTCTATCGAGGCAAACAGGTCGACCTGGGCCTGACCGAAAAGACTCCAGATCAGCTGAACCGTCTGAGGGTGAAGTCTCCACTCGCCCCGAAGCGAAGTCTGTCGGGAGAGCGCGTCCGCTACCCAATTGAGTTCGCCCGGTATGTGGGTGGCTCGTAGAGACTTGACATTGTTTCGACACCAAAGGAGGAGATGGCGGGCTAGCTGTGATATGCGAAAGGAGCGTACACCGCCCTGGTGATTGATGTAGGCTACAGTCGCAGTGCTGTCTGTGCGGACCAGCACGTGTTTGCCCTGAACCAAAGGTCGGAACCTCTTCAGGGCCAAAAACACTGTCAGCAGTTCGAGGCAATTGATATGCCAATGCAGCCGAGGGCCCGACCAGAGCCCTGCAGCTGCTTGCCCATTGCATACGGCGCCCCAGCTTGTGTTGGATGCATCTGTCATAACCAAAATGCGCCTGGACACTTGTCCTAAGGGCACCCCGGCCCGTAGGAACGAAATGTCTTTCCAAGGACCGAGGGTTTTTAGACATACGGGTGTGACGTGCACCCGGTATGAACCCTGGCGCCATGGCCATCTCGGGACTCGGGAACGCAGCCAGTGTTGTAACGGTCTCATGTGCATCAGGCCCAGCGGCGTGACGGCGGCTGCGGATGCCATGTGACCCAGGAGCCTCTGAAATTGTTTGAGGGGGACCGTCGGGCTGCGTGAGAGCTTCTGGACGCAGCTCAGCACTGACTCTGCACGCTCCGGGGAGAGCCGTGCACTCATGGCAACCGAGTCTAGTTGTATACCGAGAAAAGAGATGCTCCGTACCGGGGCGAGCTTGCTCTTTTCCCAGTTGACCCGAAACCCCAGATGGGCCAGATGGTTGAGAACCACATCCCTGTGTTTGCATACCAACTCCTGAGAGTGTGCTATGACCAGCCAGTCGTCGAGGTAATTGAGAATGCGGATGCCCCTCTCCCGGAGAGGGGCAAGGGCTGCCTCTGCGACTTTCGTAAAGACGCGGGGAGACAGGGAGAGCCCAAATGGAAGGACTTTGTACTGAAATGCTCGACCTTCGAAGGCAAACCGCAGGAAGGGCCTGAGTCTTGGAAGAATCGAGACATGAAAGTACGCGTCTTTCAGGTCTATCGCCACAAACCAATCCTGGAATCTGATGCACGTGAGAATGCGTTTGAGCGTTAGCATTCTGAAGGGGAGCTTGTGAAGGGCCCGATTCAGAATCCTCAGATCCAGGATTGGTCTTAAACCGCCACCTTTCTTGGGTACAATGAAGTAGGGGCTGTAGAACCCTTTCTTCATGTCGGCCGAGGGGACCGGCTCTATCGCGTCCTTCGCCAGAAGGGTCGCGATCTCCGCCCGAAGAACCGCAGCATTCTCGTCCCGAACCTCGGTAGAGAAGATGCTGCTGAACTTGGGCGGATTGCGTGCGAATTGGATAGCATAGCCGAGTCGGATGGTTCTGAGAAGCCAGCGAGAGAGGTTGGGTATCTCGAGCCAAGCTGTAAAACTCTCTGCCAACGGTCTCAGGGGGACCACCGACGTACCTCGGGTGGGTACGGTGTGACTGAGTTGTGGTGAAAGCCCTTTGTTCGGGGGCGTGCTGTCCCGGAGGACACAAGGTGCTTTGATCGCCATAACCGACATACAAGGATCCGTGAGAAGATCGCCTGAGCTCAGGGGATCGACTGACGGATGCGCTTGTTTCTCTGTCAAAGTATGCAGAAGCGCAAGTTTTGCGGTTGAGCATGCTTTGGTGTGTTTTGGTGGCTGGGTACCCCGGAGGGACCCAGCCATGGAAGGATCGACCATCGGAACCGACAGACAAGGATCCATCAGAAGATCGCCTGAGCTCAGGGGATCGACTGATGGATGCACTTGATTCGTCAAAGCATGCCAAAGCGCAGGCCCTGCGGTTGAGCATGCTTTGATGTGTTCTGGTGGCTGGGTACCCCGGAGGGACCCAACCATGGTGGGTGTACCGATCATCGTAACCGATAAGGATCCAACGGAGGACCGCCTGAGTTCAGGGGGTCGACTGAAGGATGCACTTGGTTTGTCAAAGCATGCAGAAGCGCCAGAGATGCGGTCGAGCATGCTTTGACGTGCTTCAGTGGCTGGGTACCCCGGAGGGACGCAGTCGCACTGGTTTTTACGCCCAGAGAAGAAAGAAATTGCTCTTAAATTGACCATGTGGTGGCTGTCCGCCGTGAGGCAGACAGCCAGGATGGAGCCGAAGCCCACACTCGTCCCCTCGCCGAGTGTGGATCTAGACAGGTCAGCAGATCTCTCTCCCCTGGGCGGCTCACTTCAGGAGCGCTTCGAAGCCTGATGAGGGTTCCTAGCGGCCTGAAAATGAGCTAACGGCGCCACCTTCTTGCGAGAACTCGACGGCAAGGCTGGTTTGGGTGCAGGACCAGCCTGAGGCGGGCCCTGAACCAGTCTGGAGAAATGGGGGCGTCAAGAAAGCGAACTTTCTCAGTGTCCTTCATTTCCGCCAGATTTAGCCAAAGGTGGCGCTCCTGGACCACCGTAGTGGACATCGCTCTACCCAGAGCCTGCGTTGCGACATTTGATGCTCGGAAGCATACACAGAACTGAACGCAGTTCCTGCGACACTCTGAGGCGAGATCTCCCTCGTGCAGATCTTATAACACTTTGCCTGGCAGCCAGCAGGATGGCAAAGGTGTGCATGGTGGACACAGCCTGTCCAGAAGACGTGAACCCCTTCACGCTCTGGACGAGAGCCTATGTGGTCCCACCAGGGGGCAGGGCATCAGATATGCAGGTGCTGTACTGAAGCGCCCACCCGCCTGGAGAATCCACGAAGCCTCTCGCGCTGGACCGCCATCGAGGGAAATGAGGGAGGAGGATCTGATATATCGTGTTTCAGCCGAAAAAAAGGCCTATCACGATATAGTCAATCTCGTACGTTACCGAAGCCATGAACACACAGGATGAGGCGGAGGGTTTTTTCTCACTCAAACCTGATGTGTTTCGGTTATCTTGTTCAAGCACGCCCACCACTTCAGCGTCTGCTCAAACTGAGACTCGCTCCCCAGCTTGCTCAGTCGAAGCATCAGCTTCCCATGGTTTAAGTCCTCCCTCCGATGCTGCAGCCAACCTCTCAACCAGCTTTTAAGGTTTTGAACAGAGTAAAGTTGTAAAAAGAACTAATAATCTGTCCAAAAACCTAAACGGGGGTCGCGAGGAACGAGCGATCCGCGGGGGGAAACCCGGCGGAACTAACTCATTTCCTATTGCTCGCCATCGACGCACATCGCAGCGGCCCTCGTACCCGGAAGTAGAAGGGCCGAACGGAAGCGGTCGCGGTGAGCCGCGGCTTCGCGGCTCGTGAGCAGCAACCCATAGTTATGTTCCCTTCCGCAAGCAGAACACAAACTATCAACGAAGCGATGTATCAGCGTGAGACTAGCTCAACCCTGAGCACAACGATCGTGCCGATTGTTATTGTTTACGAGGAAACCGCAACCAGGAAGACACGGACGGAAAGGCAAATGTAAACACAATCCATCCGTGTCGGCTCTTTCAGAGAAATTACTCCTTTTCAGGAGGAAAAGCTCTTTAGAGATCGTCGTCGAAGCACCCAGGGGTATTCTCGCTTACCAAGAGAAGGGTTAAAGGGAGAAACCGCTGCTCGTGCCATAGATCCAACGACGAAGAGGTGAGTAATGCTGTTTTCCCCTAAGAGAATACTGCATTCGGCTCCGAAGAAACAGAACAATGAGTGTTGCCTAGCCCCCCCCTCTTATGCCCGGATCTCCGGGGCGGAGCGGGCTATGCAAATACTGCGTACCAATTTCATTGGCCTTTTCTCAAAGCTGTCAGAGGTGTTCGGGCTCTCAAGAGCGACCCCTAGTCGTCACTTCGACACAACGTCGAACGTGAACGACAGACGGGGAACCTCTGATAAGCCTTTATGTCATCTCTGTTAGTGATGGCTACTTTTTCCACGTGGTATTCATTCAGCAGATCCACGCTCCACCACGGGTCGATCTCAGAGTTGGTGTGGGAACAGCTGTCGTATAAACCATCAACAACATATCTGGATCTCCAGTCCATGTACTGTGATGACATGCTCACGCTGCGCCATAGAGCTACATTCTCTGGAAAACGTTTTAATGATCGAGGTCAGTAAAACATGTTCCTCACCTTTTACCAGCTGACATGTTTCTGTTCAGCAGATCATTTGTTATTCTGTCATCATTTCTCACTTTTCTCATGGTGCTGTCTGATTTCTCTTAATATTTCTTCCAAATTATCTGCATTTGTGTCATTACCACAACTAATCTTAACATGCAATACATGTCTAATTTTGCCTCAGTGTATGAAGTTAGTTCAATCTGATTAGACTAAACTAATTTCTTTCTTTGAAATTCACCATGCAAATTGCCTTCATCTCACATTGCTTTCTGCGTGTGAAATTCATCACAATTTTCACAACCACAATTTTATTTCACTATTTCGATATAATTATTTTAGCTGGAAATAAGGTCGTTAATCGATACGATATCAAAAATAAGCAGTCATAAAAAAAAAAAATAAATAAATAAAAAATGAGAACGAAGCAGTTATCAGAAGCAAGATGAATAACATAAAAAGTTCAGATAAGTTTAAATAGCCTACAAAATAGTATGGAAATTGAATAATGCAATATAAAAGAAAATGCTGCGTTCTCTTAACTTGAATTAAAGAACTATTGGTCCCTATTTAATACTTTAATAAGTGATTCCATCAAGAGAGAGATTTTCTCTTTTTGGGCAGAGACAGCTGCTGGTTTAATAGGTCACTTTTAATATTATTTTACATGACGTGATGAAAGCCAAAATATTAAATGTCATGGATGAATATTTACTGAGTAATCCACTATTTTGTAGAAGGTGGTCAAAATAACATAAGAAAAGATGGCAGCATCATAATGTTATTTTTATGCAGAGATTGGTAGGTCTATTAGTAAATTCTGTTGCCTTTAGCAATCGTTGTTGCATTGGTTTGTATACCTGTAACTCAAGAAGTCTTAAAGGTATCTTATTGCCCTTTTAGACAATAAGTCTTTGTAAACTTTCCTTTTGCCATCTTTATTTTTAAGGCCCTATATGATTCGGTTCCAGAGATATTGGAATGTCAATATCTGTGGCTGTGGGTGTAAATTGTTAAAATGTATTTTCAGTGACAAAAACCAAATGTTGGATCTTTTCCAAAAAAAAAAAAAAAAAAAATATATATATATATATATATACACACATGTATGTATTCCTTTCTTTTAAAGAGTTATGTCTGAAGAGCAAACAATGTTGAAACTAGAGACTAATCTCGTTTCCTTCTGTCAAGAAATGTTTTTATAAAGATATATTTGGACATTAACTTGACTTAAATGCTCCATTATGTAAATACATGAGGAGAGATCTTGCCATGATAGACACATGACTGACAAATTCTTTATTTCTCTCCATTACGGTAGAAAATTAAATGAAATAAAATGTGGACTTTCAGGTTATACTATAAGTAGCCAAATTGGGTGACAGCAAGAGAGCAGAAATGAAGCTTACACTGATGATGTACCGGAGAGGAAACTGATTTTACAGTAAATGATCTTAGCAGTAAGAAAACAAAGTGTTTTAAAGCTTGTTGTTTTATAGAACATAGCAGTTATATATTATTTGAGAACAGTAGGGCCTGAAGATAGGGAGTATGTGTTATTTAATAAAAATATACACATTTACATGAACACATTTAACTTTTGTTTCACAGAACAAAATTACATAGTCATTTTTAATATCATGAATGTCCTGTTATTTTATCCACGTTTTCTTTTTCACTCTAACACATTGATAACTTTAAGCAGTAGTTACCTGCTGAGCAGATTTATTGACATTCTGAAATATACTGTAGCAAAATATCTATTGATTTGCACTTTATCAGCCCTACACAGTGTTTCAGGAAAGCAATAATGATTAACCTAATTATTACCTGCCAAATACCCGTAGACTCGAACCTCACAAAGAACAAGAATCCGCCCATCTCCAGGAATATGAACAAACACATAACGTCCCTCCAGCCCACCGCATGAGAAGTTGAGTGTTTGACCAGCTGGAATGGTTGGAATTTCAGCACATCTACAGACAGAAAGATCATCTGTTATGTGTTTCTGTTCGTCTTATCTGCAGCCACATCAGTACAAGTAAAAGAAAACCTTACATTGGGTTGCTGTAAAGGTCAGGCAAGTTCCCGACACGAATCACCGCACCATTTATCCAATAATAATATTGGTTGTCTAGATTAGTGATGGCGACTGTGTTCACTTGGTATACATGCTGTAATTCCAGTTTCCACCACGGGTCCGTCTGTGTGTTGGTGTGGGAGCATGTGCCACGGTCACCATCGACAACACGCTCAGGAACTAAAGATTCCCACTGGGACGAGTGGATTGTTTTTCGCCATGATGCTGCGATCTCTGGAAAATGTTTCAAGGATCGAAGTCTCTTCATTCAATTCCTTAAAGAATTCTTCAGTTTCCTCAAAAGCATTTTATTGAAATAACCTCATGTATTCTGTCATCATATGCTCAATTTCATAATGATGCTCTGAACTGTTTTGTCGGATTTCTCAGCTTAATTTGTACATTTCATTCAGTACATGGCTATATGAAGTTTTTGAATTGTTTGTGATTAGACAAAGCTTTAATTTCCTTGAGTGAAAATCACAAAATGCTGTTGTGGGTTACTTGTATTTAATATATATAGTATATTAAGTTACCCAACATTTGAAGTATTTGTTGAATAATGACCCCTGTGCTTTTTTGTGGTTTGGAAAAAAAAAAAAAAAACTTTTCTTACCATCTGCTCCATTTGCCATTTCTTGAATTGATAAACACCCTGTGTAAACAACAAGATTCAAATGAACTTCAGAGATTATTTAAATGTAATGTTCATTTGAATTGCTCAGTGCTGCAGATCAGAACAACATGGTCTTCTGAAAATACACAACAGCTTTGTGGTGGGGGGGGGGGAATCATGTCAAGCCATTTTCATATTAATTTCTAGAGATCCAGTGACAAGAACATTATGCGAAATCTGTACATATTTAAAAAAAAGCAATATGAAATCATGAAAAACATTATTTTAGTCTTAAAAAAAACTGATCTAGAACATTGTCAAAAATTTTCGCACAACACGCTGTAAATTCACATTTTCACTTGAAAGGTAAATACCGTAATTTCATTAACTAATATAATCGTAATGTACCAACCTATTGAAGTACTGAAATTAATTTTGTACCTTTGTAATACACAGATAACCACCAAAAGCAGGTGGTGATGAGAAAGTCACATGATCAACCAAAACCCATCACAAGCATCTTTTAAATATTAACATACAGTGTTGGGGAAAGTTACTGTTAAAAGTAATGCACTACAGTCTCGCATTACTCCATAAAAAAGTTACGTATTACGTTATTTAGTTACTTTTCATGGAAAGTAATGTGTTACATTACATTTGTGTTACTTATTAAATCTGGGAAGGGCTTTCGTGATTGTTTTTAATATAAAAAGTTTAAGCAAATGTAAAAGCCCTGTCACACCAAGAAGTGAAATGAAATAAGATGTAACAAACCCTAATATACAAAACTGCTATTAAAAAGAAGAAGAGATATTTCAACAACAACAAAAATCAAATAATAATAATAAAAAAAAAAAAAAAATAACACAGGAAATTCTAGGAATGCCAGTTTAGTTATTTACTGTACATTTTACATTCTTTTTCACTGCAGAAAACTGTATACTACCATAAAATGAGATGCAATGTCCAATACAGTTTTCACCGTATATAGTAGGGGAACTTACCAGTAAACATTTAGCAGTTTTTTACGATAGCCTTTTTACGTTTTTTTTTTTTTACCGTAAAATTCACAGTAATTTTTTACAGTGTAGTAATGCATGAATGTTGTACGTTACCCAGTAAGATCCACAGGCACTTGTAGAGCTTCTTCATGGTTGATTAAAGGTGTCTGTCTTTCTTTCAGGATGGAGAGTGTGAGTGATATCAGTTTCATGGAGCATGATCTGTGTAAATTTACATCACATGACCAGCCTCATCTCTCCTCCCCTCCACCCCAGTCACTCACCTCTCTTTTGTAAGATAATGTAACATAATTAAGTCATTTATTTTCTAATAAGTTCAAAAAAACTGCTATATTGGTGTAAAATGTTTGTTGCTGCACACTGAGTATTTATCACAACAGATGTTTTCACTCAAAAAAGGAAAATATTTTAAACATCAATCTGCATGCCCCTAAACATACATGCTTATGATTTAATGTGTAGGAAACGGTTTAGCTCGATTTCCACTTGATTTGTTATTAGTGCCTGTAGGTTGGCCAGCACATGATCATTACATATTTTGAACTTCATTTGACACTGGACATCGTACAAAATGGATTAATGAGTCTTTTGCATTTCATCCCCTTTGGCGATGTTCCTAGACAATAATCTCTTTGTGTGTTTATACAACTCTGTCTGGCCTGTGTACATAATTTACACAATTGGAAAAAGATGGTTTCTATTGGATATATAGTGATATTTGTCAATTCAGAATGATTGTACAGAAAAGGACATTGTTTAATGTACTGATTTTTGAAATATTGTTTTATGTTGAGTGTGAAATAGGTTGCAAATACTTGCTAGTGGTTAAGTGAATGTGTTTATTGAGCACTCAAAATGGGAAAATGCACATAAAAACTGCAAGAAGTCACATGTACTGTACCACAATGGATACTTTCTTTATCTTTATTCATGATCTGACAAGTATAAAGAAATCTAGGGCAGCAATATTTGTTTTGCAAACACTGCTTAACACTGACTGCAGGAAACATAGAACAACCATAATGCAAATGATCCAAATAAAACCAACACAAGATTCCACAGAAAAACACACCTATTTAAATTATAAAATGATATAGTGCTGTAAGTCAAGAATGTCAGTTTTTAAAGCAAAAAATGATCTATTCACAAGTTTTAATGGGAACACTTTACATCTGTTAACATTAGTTCATGCATTAGATATCATGATGACCTCATATTTACACCATTCATTAATTTAGACTTCTAACATTTCAAGTGAAGTGTAAACAAATATTAGTTATGTGTAATTTATCAGTGAACAACACTTCACTGATAAATTACACATAATTTATCATAATTTATAGGTTAACATTAGATTATGATAGCTAATGCATGAACTAAACAATATTGTAAAATCCAAATGTTACCTTTTCTTAAACTGACATTTTTCAGTGTAGTTTAGTTTAGTATAAGCAAACAAAAAAATGGCATGTAAAGTGATGTTCTTTAATCATAATTAAACTCTACTATGATTGGCTAGATTAAAAAGAAAAGATCTAAGGTAATCTACAAATTCCCAGAACTGTAAGCAGAAATAACTTAAACTGTCTTTATACTGTAGCTGACGACTGCATGGTTATAATTTTATCTCTAATGGTATTGATCTTGGAAGTAAAGAAGTTCATAATGTCATTACTGTTTTGCTTTTGGGAAATGTCAACGCCTGTTGATGCTTTATTTATTTTTTTATTTATTTTTTTGTTAATTTAGCCACTGTACTGAATACATACCTGGGTCTGTGTTTGTTTTCCTTTAAAAGACAATTAAGCAGATCTAGCAGTTTTTAAATGCTTTTCTGTAGGTAGAAGTACTATCTCTCCATGCAATACGAAATACCTCTAGTTTTTTTTTTTTTTTTTTTTTTTCTTCTTTTTCAGCTGTGCTTCATTTTCCGGGCTGCTTTCTTTAGGGTGCAAGTGTGCTTGTTATACTATGTGAACATTTGTTTACAGCTATAACTTCACAGTGCCCATGAAGTTTATGTAACTGTCATTAACTCCTGCGCTTCAGGAATTAATAGGTCTGGCAGAGTCTCCAAGTAGGGTTTTTGTCAAGTTTGATAAGCCTGTCTGCCTTTACTCTGTGATAACAACCGGCTGGATGTACATTATCCCTTAAGTAAAATGTAGTACAATAGATATTTTCACACACACAAAATGTCAATCTACAGTGTAAAAAACAAAAAACACAATTTGTTGAGGCAACTTAAAATAATTTGTTACCCTGCATTCATTTTAAGTTTTAGTCCACTCAAGTAAGTTTATTCAAGTTGAAATGATAAATTGTACTAAGTGACAACTTAGACATTTGAGTTGACTAAACTAATAAATTGTTTGAAAACTTAACAGCTGTGTTTGTTACTAGGCTGCCAGGTTGAATCACCTCAAATATCTAAGTTGTCACTTAGTAAAATGTAATATTTCAAGTTGACCAAACTTTTTTCGAGTTGACTGAACTTTAAATTTCAAAGCAGTCAGGAACAGATTATTTTAAGTTGACTCAACAAATAGTTATTTTTTACAGTGCGCAAGCCCAAAACATACATGTTTTGATAGACCAGAAATAGTTTTGTTTGCTTCTCGTTTTCCACTCGATTACCTGCCAGTGCCAGTGGGTTTTGAACTTCATTTGTATTTGCATTTGGCACTGAATCCGTGTGATTACCTAAAATGAATGTTAAAGAGTTTTTTTTTTTTTTTTTTAATTTCCTCACAAATTCAGGTGTCATCACAGATGCATTTCTTTGCTTGCTTATATAACTCTGTCAGTCATATTTAATATATATATAGAACTTTATTGTTAGGCAATAAATATTTCTGCTACACCATAATGCAAATCATCCAAAATTCAACACAACATTTCCCGAAAACCAACATAGATTTTGGTTTGAACTGTCATCAGCACAGACCAATCATACTAAACTGGTCATTGATGTCTCCGAGAATTGATGTCTTTACCAGATGGAATTGCCAGACTGCCATAATATTGTTATGAAAAATAATGCTCGGAGAAACATTTCAATCGCGATGCGTTTGCCACTACTTTGGCGGAATTTCGGTATCATAGCAACCACAGCATCTCACTGCGAAAAGTAAGTTCCCCTTCTGTCACACTCCGTTCGCGACTTGGTTATACGATTCCTTAAAGGTACCCATAGGCTGAACCCCGTCAGACCGCACCTTGTCCTCTCTTGGGGATCTATCTGTGGTCCTCCGGGGCCTACAATTAGATCCCTTTGAGCCTCTTCAGTTGTACAAAACTTGCATTGCCTTGGTCGGTGGCAAATGTCCGGATGCAGTTTTGGATGAAAGTTTTCATGGTTTTAAGGTCTGATTACGTTCTTCCGGCTTTGAAGAGTGATGAACTCCAACAATGTTCTGACTCTGTGGTGATGGGGGGTTTCTTCCCAGGTGGAAAGTGAAGAAGAGCGAGGATCTGAGAGAGAGATCCAGCTGAAATCCGAGGATCTTTAATGAATGGAAAGACAAGGCCGCAGCCTGGCACAAACTTAGAAGTCCTTAGAAGGCTTCTAGCTCAGCATTCTCCTCTTCTCAGAATCTAAAAGTGTTCACTGATGTGAGGTCTTTTAATTTCTGTCGAGGTCACACCTCTGATGGAGTTGAAGAACCAATGGAGATTCACACTTTCGGAGGGAAAGTTTATGACTCTTTGTCTTTGAGCATGGTAGTTTGCATATGTAAATGGATTGGGTGTTGATGCAAAAACTACTAAAGATTCAGAACACTAATATGTTGCATAGGTATCAACATGTAAGGTGAATTCATAGATGCCAAACATGGTATAGGTGAGGATATATTAACATGATCTATCATAACGCATATATAAAACGGTATTCAATGCAAAAGAACAAGTACTAATATACAAAATGACCTAAGGATAGGTGTGTTCATTCACATTAAGGTTTGAATGAATAGGGGGGAGTCCATTTTTATGGCGTTGTGCACTCTTAAAAAATAAAGGTGCTTTAAAAGGTTCTGCACATCGATGCCATAGAACAAGGGTCTTCAACTCTGGACCTCTTGATCCACTTTCCTGCAGAGTTTAGCTCCAACCTTAATCAAACACACCTGAACAAGTTAATCAAGGTCTTAAAGATTACTACAAAGTTGCAGGTCAGTGTGTTTAATCCAGGTTGGAGCTCATCTCTGCAGTAAAGTGGATCAAGAGGTCCGGAGTTGAGAACCGCTGCCATAGAAGAACCATTCAGTCAAAGTTAACTTTAAAGGAGAAGTTCGGTGTGAAATGGACCTGGGGTGTATTAAAACATGTTACCGAGTACAATCATATGTCCAATTCCCACCTCCGTTAACCCCCAGCTTTCCAAATTACACCATTATTTGCCTGTGCTTCCATTAGGCTTACAATGTTAGTGCTAAGGGCATAGCGTAGCCTATGCAGCTAAATCACTATTTTTACACCATTAACAACGTTCAAAGTAACTCCACACTTAATTGGTGGACTTCTGAGGGCCTTGACATTTAAAACGAGACACTGAAAACTTTGAAAGTGCACCGGTAGTTTATTAAAAAGACAGTTTATATAGACAGTACCTTCAGGGAATTTTCCGGTCGCCGCCATCTTAAAATTAAGGCGTGATAAGTCGATTGACGATTCACGTCACTGAGTAGTAAAAACTTTTGAGCTACGTTTATACCATTTGTGGTATGGTCCTCTTCATTGTCGTGTAGAGTCAGCATATGTTTTCAGGTGGAATCCAAGCACTTCTACAGAATTAATTTTGCAGTCTGTTCCCCTGTCCTACTTCGTTCGTGATCATCAATCGACTTATCACGTCTTAATTTTAAGATGGCAGCGACCGGAAAGTTCCCTGTCTTTTTAAGTCTTTTTAATAAACTACCTGTGCACTTTCAAAGTTCTCAGTGTCTCGTTTTAAATGTCAAGGCTCTCAGAAGTCCACTAATTAAGTGTGGAGTTACTTTGAATGTTGTTAATGGTGTAAAAATCGTGAGTTGGCTGTGACCTATGGAAAGTAGGACTTTTATACACAGTGTGCCATTGTGAAGACTAAGTTTATCCCTCACAGCCTCATTTTCATCCAAGAAAAACATTTCAAATGCTCTCTCTAAGGTCTAACCATTTGTCATATAAAAGCCAAAACGCACATAGCCACGATCAGACATAAGAGGTGCATAACCATAAGTTATTCAATAGTCAATAACTCAAGTGCGTCTGGAATTAATATTATGGCAAAGTCATCTGGAAGTAGATTTTTGTTTTTGACAGAAAGTGACATGAGATATACAGTAGGGTACAAAAGTCTCAGAATCTGTGATTTAAAATCGAATTAATTTAAACTCTCAAATAAATGAAAAAAATTAAAAATTTTAAGAATTAAAAAAAAAAGTAAATAAACACACACTCACTCACTAATGCAGCTTTCCAATCACTAAAGAATTGATTAAGCAGTGGACTAATAAAAACTTACATATGCTTTTGGATTAATGTCCTTAATAACAGTTTAGACAGTTTAACCTTTCTCCTGAAATTATCTTTAAAACAGTATATTGTACAGGCAGCACAGTAAAAAGTATTGTGATTGGTAATTAGGATTTACTTCAATATGTGGTTGATTACTTAAATGGTATTCCATTACTGATTCCAAATTCTATGAAATAAATTGTAGCTTGTAACATAATCATGAAACATTTAACTTTTGATTTACTTTTGAACAAACTTTTTTTTTTTTAATCACATATTGGTTTAAATAGGATAATCTTACCATATTGATATAAAAATGCAAAGAGGAAGAAAATATATTCTATTTATTGGTAATAACAACATAAAGTGCTTTAAGGTTTCTCAAACTGGTGTTCAGAGGGAACTGCCCGTGCGTTTAATGGAAAGCTAATAATTAATAAAATCATGAATATATAAATTATTATTTTAAAATAACCAAAAATCAAATAATAACGCTCACAAAAAAAGTATATTTTATTTGTTTACCGGCATGTCATGTGACCAACTTCAGAAAACTATGAATATACAATACAAATGTTGTACTTAATAATTAAAACATTTATTTTAAAATCTCTTGTGTACTTGTAAATGTATTAGTTGAAAGAGATTTGGGTGACAAATAAATAAATAAATAAATAACCTTTTGGAATTCCTGTATTACTTGTAAATAAGAAGTAACTTGAATTTGTGCATTTTAATGTGTTAGAAGTACAAAAGCCTTCCAAAGATACAGAAATGCATGGTTAAATACACTTCTTTATACTGAAATGATCAAATTTCCTGCCACCTGACTGGCCTTTGTGTGAATGTCAACAAAACTGGAAGACTTTCTAAATGTAAAAACAGTTGGCTATTTTCGAAGGGGAAATGTAAAAGATGGAAGAATTAGGGATAATTTATATATATATATATATATATATATATATATATATATATAAATAATAATAATAAAAAAAAATAATAATAACTGTAGTCCGATTGAGTATTTTAAAATTTAATTGAATCTAATTAAAAGTACTTCATTTTTGCAATCTGATTACAGAATACAGATTACATGTAACCAGTTACTACCCAGCTTTGGTTTTGTTTTACTATCCAATGTTTTATGTAAGCTTACATATGGCAGCAGAAGTGCTTTAAGAGACTTTAAAAATAAAAATAAAAATAATAATAATAATAAAAAAAAAAAACTTTTGAAAGTTGAATACATTTTCCAGGGTATCATGGTACTTTAACACAACCTGTAAATGAAACATTTTTTTTTCATTACATCACATTACAGTTTTTATAATCATTTATATTCATTAGTTATTGTACAGAAAGTGGTTGTGAAAACAGACTCACTTTCAGGAGCGTCCACCTTCTGGATCACCTGTTTAGGGGTTTGATACCAGCTCAGTGTCACGTTTGTGAATCCTCTGTCAGCCAGAGCAGATGCCAACTGAAAATAACACAGCAATACTAAACCAATTAGATCAGGATATGACAATACACTCTTTTTTTATCATAATAAATATCTTATGTACATAAATTACACATCCAGTTATTCATACACAAACAGTAGTTTACATTGCATATTCTAGATATTTTTTCCCCAAAAACTAGACTCGCTGCTTGTAGTTCAATGTAAGTATTAAAAGGAAATAATTTGTCTCGAAGAAGTTTAACTGTAGCCATAAGGAGGTGCCATAGACCTACTTCAATTTTTTTTTTTTTTTTTTTTTAAATGGTTAAATTAAATCTTAGTAATCAAAGCATGTCTAATTTATTGAAATTGTGACCACTTATCAATTATACAATTAACAAAATTGTGAAAATGTTACAATTCATTAAAAGTATATCAGATGGTACATTTTAGGACCCTATGAAATTGGTTTTGTTGTTCCCCCAATCCTGCTTATTTTTCCTAAAATGCATTTTTTACGGTTTAATTATTGTGAGATTGCAGATGCTGAAAATTCTAAAAACCACGAGCGTCACGTGTGATTGAGTTTGTGTAGTAAACAAAATTTTAAAATGGCACTTTAATATTCACAGACACTAGTCTATATCTCGATTTGATCCAATTGTACAGCCCCTCATTTGATTTATTTATCCCTAAATTTTGCAAATTCAGTGATATTGCATTCACGTTATACTTTACAATATTTTTTTATAGCTGAACTTCTTGGTTCTGCCTGCATTTACACTTTGCAAAATCATAGTTTCCTTTATAGGGTGTAGTCTCACCTTTCCCAGAATGTTGTCTCTTATTGTCGGGTTGGTCAGATCATCTCTGGAGTTCAACATTATCTTCACAACTGATTTTCTAAAAACAGGACCTAAACAAACAAGCATTATTAATCTTCTTATTAATAATCTTATATTAAAACTAATAAACTGAATAATATATATATATATATAATTTTTTTATTTTATTTTATTTTTTTTTTTATTATAATCCAGTACTGCAGATATACCTTCTCCAAAAACCTCCACCTCACACAGAGTGAGTGTCTTCATGTCTCCAGGAATGATCAGATTCACGTAACGGCCATCCATCTCACCGCATGAGTAGCTGTAAGAGTCACCTCCTGGAATAGCAGGAATAACAGCACATCTACAGACAGAGAAACACATGAGGGATATAAAAAAATAACATATTTGTATCTTTCCTTCACATTTGTGCTGGTTCTTAGAGCCTCGAGTTTCTCACAAGGGATTGACGTTGCCGTTGTTCTCCAAAGAGTTCCCAATTCGAATCTCCGCTCCGTTCATTTGTTCTACGCAACAGTCGTTTCTGTTAGTGATGACCACTCGACTAATTCTGTACACATGACTCAGATCCAGCCTCCACCACGGGTTGGTCTCAGTCAGGGTTGAGGAGCATCCTATACGCAACCTCTGGAGACCTCGATTACCATCAATGGCCTTTTCAGCAAACCAGTCCCCAGATGTTGACGACTGTGTCACTGTTCCATTTGATGCCAAATTGCCTAGAAAATAAATAAGGAAAAGTGTAACAGGGAGTTTATTTAACAAACTACATCAGTGAGAACTTGGTCCTTTGTTCACTTCATGTTACTGCGGACAATTCAACATTTTGTTTGTTTGTTTGTTTGTTTTCCTCAAAAATGAAATATCGATGACACATTCATGGCAGTTGCTTCGTTTTGAGTTTATATCCTGACTGCTAGATTGCAGTCTTCTCATCTCTGAACTTGAACTCTGAACAGTGACAGGAAATACTAGCGTAACACTGTGTCCTAACTACACACGACGCGACAAACATTTTGGGTGCCTACACCAGACAATCAGAAGAGCGTGTGGGCGGGCTCTCCCTGGAAGCGCACTACACTCACAACGAAATGGACACGTTTATAATCCAATTCATAAATATTACCATTAAATGTACATACTGAGTGACTAATACCATCTTTGTTATGGAATACACTTGTTGGTTCACATTGGGTTCACAGTTTGAACGTACATCTTTGCTTTCATTTATTTATTTTCCAGATCTGAGGTAAACGATCTGTTGTTGCTTTCAGTATGGCTATAAAGGTCACACAAAATGATATTCAAACTCACATTAGACACATTTAACTTCGAATAAAACACATAATCAGTACTTGAGATTATCACTGTCATTAGTTTGAATACTGTTTTCCAGCCGCAAAGTTGCGGAAATAGAAACAGTTTCTAAAATAGAAATTTTGCGTGTCGCCGTCGCAGCTAGTTTAATCCCCGATTAACCCCCGATTAACATGGAAAAGATACCTTTTATTATGTGTCGCAGCATCGCGTCGCGTGTAGTAATTTCGGCTTTTGAGGTAGGTCCATCTGGTGTTCGAATTGTGTCAGAGCTCTTGGGGGGGTCTTTGGTTTAATTTTGATGATTAGAGCTTACAGCTCATGAATGTCAAAAAACCCAGTATCTCAAAATATTAGAATATTTCCTAAGATCAATCAAGAACATTTTTAAAACACAAATGTTCAAGTTATTTAAAGTATGTTTATGCACTCAACTTGGTCGGCAGCACTTATTACAGCAAATGACTTGCTCCTAGCACAAATGACAGCATCAGTGAAGTGTGGCATGGAAGTGATCAGCCTGTGGCACTGCTGGGGCACTAT
This sequence comes from Cirrhinus molitorella, assembly GCA_033026305.1. Lineage (NCBI taxonomy): Eukaryota > Metazoa > Chordata > Actinopteri > Cypriniformes > Cyprinidae > Cirrhinus > Cirrhinus molitorella. The sequence goes on from CM065118.1 coordinate 2,386,475, forward strand.
TGAGCCTAGATCATCTTTATATTGTTGGATCGACTGTTTCTCATCATTCTCTTGAAAATATCCCACAGATTCTCAATGGGGTTCAGGTCAGGCGTGTTGGCTGGCCAATAAAGCACAGTAATATCATGTTCAGCAAACCACTTGCAAGTGGCTGTTGCACTGTGGGCAGGTGCTAATGTCCTGCTGGAAAAGGAAATCAGCATCTACATAAGGCTTGTCAGCAGATGGAAGCATAAAGTGCTCCAAAATCTCCTGGTAGATGACTGCATTGACTTTGCACTTGATAAAACACAATGGACCAACACCAGCAGACGCCACACACCCCAAATCATTACTGACTTCAGAAACTTCACACTGGACTTCAAGCAGCTTGGATTCTGTGCCTCTCCAGTCTTCCTTCAGACTCTGGGACCATGATTTCAACATGGAATGCAAAATTTACTTTTATCTGAAAAGAGGACTTTGGAGCACTGAGCAACAGTCCAGTTCTTTTTCTCCTTAAACTCAGGTAAGATGCTTCTGACGTCGTTTCTGTTTCAGAAGTGGCTTGGTAGTCCTTTTCCTGAAGACATCTGAGTGTGGAGACTTTTGATGCGCTTACTCCGGCTTCATTCTACTCCTTGTGAAGCTCTCCCAAGTGTTTGAATCGGCTTTACTTGACCATATTCTCAAGCTTGCGGTCATCCCTGTTGCTTAAGCACCTTTGTCTACCCAATTTCTTCCTTCCGGTCAACTTTGCATTTAATATGCTTTGATACATCATACAGCCACCCCATTCAGTAATGACCTACTGTGACTTTTAAAAAAACAAGAGATACCCGGAATTTATACTATAGGGATAGTCATTTAATGAAACTCAAATGTAAACATTCTAATATACTAAGATGCTGGATTTTTGACTTTCATGAGCTGTACACTCTAATCATCAAAAAATAAAATAAAATTAGAAAACTTCTGAAATGTTTTACTTTACATGTAATGAATCTAGAATATATGAAATTTTAATGAAATAAATAAATAAATAAATAAAAATAAGTTACAATAAAAAAAATAGACTTTTTTCATGATTTTTTGAGCTGCACCTGTACTTGTGAGTCTTCAATGAACCAGGCCTATTCAAATGAAGCATTCTGCTGAGGGGTTTCAAAACATAAGTAGAACATAATAAAAAAGGCAGTTCATAGCTCTCTTAGCCTAACACCGTGACTTACCTATCAACTGCCCGTAGACCTCAACCTCACAAAGACTAAGTATCTTCTCATCTCCTGGAATATGAACAATCACGTAACGTCCCACCATTTCGCATGAGTAGGTGTCTGTGGCTCCAGGAGGAATAGTAGTAATAGTAGCACATCTACATGCAGAAAGATCATGTTTATCATGTTTCTGTTTATTCTCAGTTGTGGACAAAGATAAAATTCAATGAAAACCTCACATTGGGTTGCTGTAAATGTTGTTAGGGAAGTTCCCGACACGAACCACTGCCCCGTTTATCCTCAGATAATTGAATATGTCATCTCTGTTAGTGATGGCTACTTTTTCCACGTGGTATTCATTCAGCAGATCCACGCTCCACCACGGGTCGATCTCAGAGTTGGTGTGGGAACAGCTGTCGTATAAACCATCAACAACATATCTGGATCTCCAGTCCATGTACTGTGATGACATGCTCACGCTGCGCCATAGAGCTACATTCTCTGGAAAACGTTTTAATGATCGAGGTCAGTAAAACATGTTCCTCACCTTTTACCAGCTGACATGTTTCTGTTCTGCAGATCATTCCAGTCTTTCTGTCATCATTTGCTCATTTTTCTCATGGTGCTGTCTGATTTCTCTTAATATTTCTTCCAAATTATCTGCATTTGTGTCATTACCACAACTAATCTTAACATGCAATACATGTCTAATTTTGCCTCAGTGTATGAAGTTAGTTCAATCTGATTAGACTAAACTAATTTCTTTCTTTGAAATTCACCATGCAAATTGCCTTCATCTCACATTGCTTTCTGCGTGTGAAATTCATCACAATTTTCACAACCACAATTTTATTTCACTATTTCGATATAATTATTTTAGCTGGAAATAAGGTCGTTAATCGATACGATATCAAAAATAAGCAGTCATAAAAAAAATAAATAAATAAATAAAAAATGAGAACGAAGCAGTTATCAGAAGCAAGATGAATAACATAAAAAGTTCAGATAAGTTTAAATAGCCTACAAAATAGTATGGAAATTGAATAATGCAATATAAAAGAAAATGCTGCGTTCTCTTAACTTGAATTAAAGAACTATTGGTCCCTATTTAATACTTTAATAAGTGATTCCATCAAGAGAGAGATTTTCTCTTTTTGGGCAGAGACAGCTGCTGGTTTAATAGGTCACTTTTAATATTATTTTACATGACGTGATGAAAGCCAAAATATTAAATGTCATGGATGAATATTTACTGAGTAATCCACTATTTTGTAGAAGGTGGTCAAAATAACATAAGAAAAGATGGCAGCATCATAATGTTATTTTTATGCAGAGATTGGTAGGTCTATTAGTAAATTCTGTTGCCTTTAGCAATCGTTGTTGCATTGGTTTGTATACCTGTAACTCAAGAAGTCTTAAAGGTATCTTATTGCCCTTTTAGACAATAAGTCTTTGTAAACTTTCCTTTTGCCATCTTTATTTTTAAGGCCCTATATGATTCGGTTCCAGAGATATTGGAATGTCAATATCTGTGGCTGTGGGTGTAAATTGTTAAAATGTATTTTCAGTGACAAAAACCAAATGTTGGATCTTTTCCAAAAAAAAAAAAAAAAACAAAACAAAAAAAAAAAAATATATATATATATATACACACACATGTATGTATTCCTTTCTTTTAAAGAGTTATGTCTGAAGAGCAAACAATGTTGAAACTAGAGACTAATCTCGTTTCCTTCTGTCAAATGTTTTTATAAAGATATATTTGGACATTAACTTGACTTAAATGCTCCATTATGTAAATACATGAGGAGAGATCTTGCCATGATAGACACATGACTGACAAATTCTTTATTTCTCTCCATTACGGTAGAAAATTAAATGAAATAAAATGTGGACTTTCAGGTTATACTATAAGTAGCCAAATTGGGTGACAGCAAGAGAGCAGAAATGAAGCTTACACTGATGATGTACCGGAGAGGAAACTGATTTTACAGTAAATGATCTTAGCAGTAAGAAAAAAAAGTGTTTTAAAGCTTGTTGTTTTATAGAACATAGCAGTTATATATTATTTGAGAACAGTAGGGCCTGAAGATAGGGAGTATGTGTTATTTAATAAAAATATACACATTTACATGAACACATTTAACTTTTGTTTCACAGAACAAAATTACATAGTCATTTTTAATATCATGAATGTCCTGTTATTTTATCCACGTTTTCTTTTTCACTCTAACACATTGATAACTTTAAGCAGTAGTTACCTGCTGAGCAGATTTATTGACATTCTGAAATATAAACGTATATATACTGTAGCAAAATATCTATTGATTTGCACTTTATCAGCCCTACACAGTGTTTCAGGAAAGCAATAATGATTAACCTAATTATTACCTGCCAAATACCCGTAGACTCGAACCTCACAAAGAACAAGAATCCGCCCATCTTCAGGAATATGAACAAACACATAACGTCCCTCCAGCCCACCGCATGAGAAGTTGAGTGTTTGACCAGCTGGAATGGTTGGAATTTCAGCACATCTACAGACAGAAAGATCATCTGTTATGTGTTTCTGTTCGTCTTATCTGCAGCCACATCAGTACAAGTAAAAGAAAACCTTACATTGGGTTGCTGTAAAGGTCAGGCAAGTTCCCGACACGAATCACCGCACCATTTATCCTATAATAATATTGGTTGTCTAGATAAGTGATGTTGACTGTGTTCACTTGGTATACATGCTGTAATTCCAGTTTCCACCACGGGTCCGTCTGTGTGTTGGTGTGGGAGCATGTGCCACGGTTACCATCGACAGCACGCTCAGGAACTAAAGATTCCCACTGGGACGAGTGGATTGTTTTTCGCCATGATGCTGCGATCTCTGGAAAATGTTTCAAGGATCGAAGTCTCTTCATTCAATTCCTTAAAGAATTCTTCAGTTTCCTCAAAAGCATTTTATTGAAATAACCTCATGTATTCTGTCATCATATGCTCAATTTCATAATGATGCTCTGAACTGTTTTGTCGGATTTCTCAGCTTAATTTGTACATTTCATTCAGTACATGGCTATATGAAGTTTTTGAATTGTTTGTGATTAGACAAAGCTTTAATTTCCTTGAGTGAAAATCACAAAATGCTGTTGTGGGTTACTTGTATTTAATATATATAGTATATTAAGTTACCCAACATTTGAAGTATTTGTTGAATAATGACCCCTGTGCTTTTTTGTGGTTTGGAAAAAAAAAAAAAACTTTTCTTACCATCTGCTCCATTTGCCATTTCTTGAATTGACAAACACCCTGTGTAAACAACAAGATTCAAATGAACTTCAGAGATTATTTAAATGTAATGTTCATTTGAATTGCTCAGTGCTGCAGATCAGAACAACATGGTCTTCTGAAAATACACAACAGCTTTGTGGTGGGGGGGGGGGGGGGAATCATGTCAAGCCATTTTCATATTAATTTCTAGAGATCCAGTGACAAGAACATTATGCGAAATCTGTACATATTTAAAAAAAAGCAATATGAAATCATGAAAAACATTATTTTAGTCTTAAAAAAAACTGATCTAGAACATTGTCAAAAATTTTCGCACAACACGCTGTAAATTCACATTTTCACTTGAAAGGTAAATACCGTAATTTCATTAACTAATATAATCATAATGTACCAACCTACTGAAGTACTGAAATTAATTTTGTACCTTTGTAATACACAGATAACCACCAAAAGCAGGTGGTGATGAGAAAGTCACATGATCAACCAAAACCCATCACAAGCATCTTTTAAATATTAACATACAGTGTTGGGGAAAGTTACTGTTAAAAGTAATGCACTACAATCTCGCATTACTCCATAAAAAAGTTACGTATTACGTTATTTAGTTACTTTTCATGGAAAGTAATGTGTTACATTACATTTGTGTTACTTATTAAATCTGGGAAGGGCTTTCGTGATTGTTTTTAATATAAAAAGTTTAAGCAAATGTAAAAGCCCTGTCACACCAAGAAGTGAAATGAAATAAGATGTAACAAACCCTAATGTACAAAACTGCTATTAAAAAAAAGAAAAGATATTTCAACAACAACAAAAATCAAATAATAATAATAAAAAATAAAAAAAAAATAACACAGGAAATTCTAGGAATGCCAGTTTAGTTATTTACTGTACATTTTACATTCTTTCTCACTGCAGAAAACTGTATACTACCATAAAATGAGATGCAATGTCCAATACAGTTTTCACCGTATATAGTAGGGAAACTTACCAGTAAACATTTAGCAGGTTTTTACGATAGCCTTTTTACAGTTTTTTTTTTTTTTACCGTAAAATTCACAGTAATTTTTTACAGTGTAGTAATGCATGAATGTTGTACGTTACCCAGTAAGATCCACAGGCACTTGTAGAGCTTCTTCATGGTTGATTAAAGGTGTCTGTCTTTCTTTCAGGATGGAGAGTGTGAGTGATATCAGTTTCATGGAGCATGATCTGTGTAAATTTACATCACATGACCAGCCTCATCTCTCCTCCCCTCCACCCCAGTCACTCACCTCTCTTTTGTAAGATAATGTAACATAATTAAGTCATTTATTTTCTAATAAGTTCAAAAAAACTGCTATATTGGTGTAAAATGTTTGTTGCTGCACACTGAGTATTTATCACAACAGATGTTTTCACTCAAAAAAGGAAAATATTTTAAACATCAATCTGCATGCCCCTAAACATACATGCTTATGATTTAATGTGTAGGAAACGGTTTAGCTCGATTTCCACTTGACTTGTTATTAGTGCCTGTAGGTTGGCCAGCACATGATCATTACATATTTTGAACTTCATTTGACACTGGACATCGTACAAAATGGATTAATGAGTCTTTTGCATTTCATCCCCTTTGGCGATGTTCCTAGACAATAATCTCTTTGTGTGTTTATACAACTCTGTCTGGCCTGTGTACATAATTTACACAATTGGAAAAAGATGGTTTCTATTGGATATATAGTGATATTTGTCAATTCAGAATGATTGTACAGAAAAGGACATTGTTTAATGTACTGATTTTTGAAATATTGTTTTATGTTGAGTGTGAAATAGGTTGCAAATACTTGCTAGTGGTTAAGTGAATGTGTTTATTGAGCACTCAAAATGGGAAAATGCACATAAAAACTGCAAGAAGTCACATGTACTGTATCACAATGGATACTTTCTTTATCTTTATTCATGATCTGACAAGTATAAAGAAATCTAGGGCAGCAATATTTGTTTTGCAAACACTGCTTAACACTGACTGCAGGAAACATAGAACAACCATAATGCAAATGATCCAAATAAAACCAACACAAGATTCCACAGAAAAACACACCTATTTAAATTATAAAATGATATAGTGCTGTAAGTCAAGAATGTCAGTTTTTAAAGCAAAAAATGATCTATTCACAAGTTTTAATGGGAACACTTTACATCTGTTAACATTAGTTCATGCATTAGATATCATGATGACCTCATATTTACACCATTCATTAATTTAGACTTCTAACATTTCAAGTGAAGTGTAAACAAATATTAGTTATGTGTAGTTTATCAGTGAACAACACTTCACTGATAAATTACACATAATTTATCATAATTTATAGGTTAACATTAGATTATGATAGCTAATGCATGAACTAAACAATATTGTAAAATCCAAATGTTACCTTTCTTAAACTGACATTTTTCAGTGTAGTTTAGTTTAGTATAAGCAAACAAAAAAATGGCATGTAAAGTGATGTTCTTTAATCATAATTAAACTCTACTATGATTGGCTAGATTAAAAAGAAAAGATCTAAGGTAATCTACAAATTCCCAGAACTGTAAGCAGAAATAACTTAAACTGTCTTTATACTGTAGCTGACGACTGCATGGTTATAATTTTATCTCTAATGGTATTGATCTTGGAAGTAAAGAAGTTCATAATGTCATTACTGTTTTGCTTTTGGGAAATGTCAACGCCTGTTGATGCTTTATTTATTTTTTGTTAATTTAGCCACTGTACTGAATACATACCTGGGTCTGTGTTTGTTTTCCTTTAAAAGACAATTAAGCAGATCTAGCAGTTTTTAAATGCTTTTCTGTAGGTAGAAGTACTATCTCTCCATGCAATACGAAATACCTCTAGTTTTTTTTTTTTTTTTTTTTTTTTCTCTTCTTTTTCAGCTGTGCTTCATTTTCCGGGCTGCTTTCTTTAGGGTGCAAGTGTGCTTGTTATACTATGTGAACATTTGTTTACAGCTATAACTTCACAGTGCCCATGAAGTTTATGTAACTGTCATTAACTCCTGCGCTTCAGGAATTAATAGGTCTGGCAGAGTCTCCAAGTAGGGTTTTTGTTAAGTTTGATAAGCCTGTCTGCCTTTACTCTGTGATAACAACCGGCTGGATGTACATTATCCCTTAAGTAAAATGTAGTACAATAGATATTTTCACACACACAAAATGTCAATCTACAGTGTAAAAAACAAAAAACACAATTTGTTGAGGCAACTTAAAATAATTTGTTACCCTGCATTCATTTTAAGTTTTAGTCCACTCAAGTAAGTTTATTCAAGTTGAAATGATAAATTGTACTAAGTGACAACTTAGACATTTGAGTTGACTAAACTAATAAATTGTTTGAAAACTTAACAGCTGTGTTTGTTACTAGGCTGCCAGGTTGAATCACCTCAAATATCTAAGTTGTCACTTAGTAAAATGTAATATTTCAAGTTGACCAAACTTTTTTCGAGTTGACTGAACTCTAAATTTCAAAGCAGTCAGGAACAGATTATTTTAAGTTGACTCAACAAATAGTTATTTTTTACAGTGCGCAAGCCCAAAACATACAGGTCCTTCTCAAAAAATTAGCATATTGTGATAAAGTTCATTATTTTCTGTAATGTACTGATAAACATTAGACTTTCATATATTTTAGATTCATTACACACAACTCGAAGTAGTTCAAGCCTTTTATTGTTTTAATATTGATGATTTTGGCATATAGCTCATGAAAACCCAAAATTCCTGTCTCAAAAAATTAGCATATCATGAAAAGGTTCTCTAAACGAGCTATTAACCTAATCATCTGAATCAACTAATTAACTCTAAACACCTGCAAAAGATTCCTGAGGCTTTTAAAAACTCCCAGCCTGGTTCATTACTCAAAACCGCAATCATGGGTAAGACTGCCGACCTGACTGCTGTCCAGAAGGCCATCATTGACACCCTCAAGCAAGAGGTCTGTGGGAAGGAAAAAGTGTGGCAGAAAACGCTGCACAACGAGAAGAGGTGACCGGACCCTGAGGAAGATTGTGGAGAAGGACCGATTCCAGACCTTGGGGGACCTGCGGAAGCAGCGGACTGAGTCTGGAATAGAAACATCCAGAGCCACCGTGTACAGGCGTGTGCAGGAAATGGGCTACAGGTGCCGCATTCCCCAGGTCAAGCCACTTTTGAACCAGAAACAGCGGCAGAAGCGCCTGACCTGGGCTACAGAGAAGCAGCACTGGACTGTTGCTCAGTGGTCCAAAGTACTTTTTTCGGATGAAAGCAAATTTTGCATGTCATTCGGAAATCAAGGTGCCAGAGTCTGGAGGAAGACTGGGGAGAGGGAAATGCCAAAATGCCTGAAGTCCAGTGTCAAGTACCCACAGTCAGTGATGGTCTGGGGTGCCATGTCAGCTGCTGGTGTTGGTCCACTGTGTTTTATCAAGGGCAGGGTCAATGCAGCTAGCTATCAGGAGATTTTGGAGCACTTCATGCTTCCATCTGCTGAAAAGCTTTATGGAGATGAAGATTTCATTTTTCAGCACGACCTGGCACCTGCTCACAGTGCCAAAACCACTGGTAAATGGTTTACTGACCATGGTATTACTGTGCTCAATTGGCCTGCCAACTCTCCTGACCTGAACCCCATAGAGAATCTGTGGGATATTGTGAAGAGAAAGTTGAGAGACGCAAGACCCAACACTCTGGATGAGCTTAAGGCCGCTATCGAAGCATCCTGGGCCTCCATAACACCTCAGCAGTGCCACAGGCTGATTGCCTCCATGCCACGCCGCATTGAAGCAGTCATTTCTGCAAAAGGATTCCCGACCAAGTATTGAGTGCATAACTGAACATAATTATTTGAAGGTTGACTTTTTTTGTATTAAAAACACTTTTCTTTTATTGGTCGGATGAAATATGCTAATTTTTTGAGATAGGAATTTTGGGTTTTCATGAGCTGTATGCCAAAATCATCAATATTAAAACAATAAAAGTCTTGAACTACTTCGAGTTTTGTGTAATGAATCTAAAATATATGAAAGTCTAATGTTTATCAGTACATTACAGAAAATAATGAACTTTATCACAATATGCTATTTTTTTGAGAAGGACCTGTACATGTTTTGATAGACCAGAAATAGTTTTGTTTGCTTCTCGTTTTCCACTCGATTACCTGCCAGTGCCAGTGGGTTTTGAACTTCATTTGTATTTGCATTTGGCACTGAATCCGTGTGATTAACTAAAATGAATGTTAAAGAGTTTTTTTTTTTTTTTTTTTTTTAATTTCCTCACAAATTCAGGTGTCATCACAGATGCATTTCTTTGCTTGCTTATATAACTCTGTCAGTCATATTTAATATATATATAGAACTTTATTGTTAGGCAATAAATATTTCTGCTACACCATAATGCAAATCATCCAAAATTCAACACAACATTTCCCGAAAACCAACATAGATTTTGGTTTGAACTGTCATCAGCACAGACCAATCATACTAAACTGGTCATTGATGTCTCCGAGAATTGATGTCTTTACCAGATGGAATTGCCAGACTGCCATAATATTGTTATGAAAAATAATGCTCGGAGAAACATTTCAATCGCGATGCGTTTGCCACTACTTTGGCGGAATTTCGGTATCATAGCAACCACAGCATCTCACTGCGAAAAGTAAGTTCCCCTTCTGTCACACTCCGTTCGCGACTTGGTTATACGATTCCTTAAAGGTACCCATAGGCTGAACCCCGTCAGACCGCACCTTGTCCTCTCTTGGGGATCTATCTGTGGTCCTCCGGGGCCTGCAATTAGATCCCTTTGAGCCTCTTCAGTCGGTCGAACTCAGTGCTCTCTCCCAAAAGACGGCTCTCCTGACTGCGCTCACCTCTATCAAAAGAGTGAGAGACCTCTAAGCCCTCTCCGTCAGTGACTCGTGCCTCGAATTTGGGCCGGCTAACTCTCACGTTACCCTGAGACCCCGGCCCGGTTACGTGCCCAAAGTGCCAACCACTCCCTTCAGGGACCAGGTGGTCACTTTGCAAGCTATCCCTTCTCAGGAAGGCGACCCCAGCCTCTCCTTGTTATGCCCAGTCCATGCCCTGAGCATTTACTTAGAACGTACTGAAAGCTTCAGACGGTCGAATCAGCTCTTTGTCTGTTTTGGAGGACAGCAGAAGGGGAAGGCTGTCTCCAAACAAAGAATTTCCTATTGAATTGTGGACACAATTCGTTCGGCCTACCAGGCCAGGGGTGTGCCCTGCCTGCTGGGGGTGCACGCCCACTCCACCAGGGGCATCGCAGCGTCGGCAGCGCTAGCGAACGGGACCTCTTTAACAGACGTTTGCAGAGCTGCAGGTTGGGCTACACCTAACACGTTTGCCAGGTTCTAGAATCTGCGTGTAGAACCAGTCTCTTCAGGAGTCCTGAACGCAAGCCTGGTGGCTCCTGAAGCTGACACGGTGTAGAAGCTTGCCGCAGCGTTGTTCCCTACGGGCGATGACGCTTCCCCAGTTCAGTAAGTTTCCTGGCGTGAACCCTGAACGACACTTCCATCATGTTGCACCCGCAACGACGCTATGTTCGGCGGAGGAACTGGAATCTAATATGAGGTTTGGTTGCCTCTTGTGAACTCTCATATTAGGTTGGTGCTCCACATGTAGTGGCTCCTAATGTGACCCCATGTTTGTAATTCCACCTATATTCCCAGAGATGCGGTGTTTCCCTGATCCTGAGTCCAGCAGTCTCTCCTCTTGCGGAGCCTGCCTCAGGATCCTCCCTTTGTAGTGCTCCCCTAGTGTGAGCCCTCAGGTGTATTCTCCACACGACAACCTCCCTCCGGGCAGGGTGTGGTCTCCGTAGTGCCCGTCAAACGTGAACGACAGAAGGGGAACGTCTTGGTTACGTATGGTAACCCTCGTTCCCTGATGGAGGGAACGGAGATGTTCTGTCTCCCCCTGTCCCCCCCCGCCACAACAAAACCTACCTAACCAGCATATGCTGTTTTTTTTCAACAGGGTTCAGGAGTATTTTTACACCACAGACAAGGTTTGAGAATAACAAAAATCATTATGAAAATATAATTAAAAGGACATTTAAGTTTTCTGTACGGTTAGATATTTGAACATAGATTATTGGTAGATTTTAGTGTAAAATAGTTTGCCAAATATAAGGAAGTTTTGTTAGTGGTTGAGTTAAAGATAATATCTCATAAATGAGTTTATTTAGCACACTGCATGGTGAAATAAACATAGCCAGCTCTAAAAAACTAGAAAAAGCCACATATACTGTATCCCAATGGATACTTTCTGTATTAAAGGGGACATCGCATATAAAACTCACTTTTTGACTTTTTGATTTTCTGAGCAGTATGACGTCATAGTGAAGAAACTATGTTCCGAGACACAAGACACAAAATGTATTGATTTTTCTTCTATGCCGAAAATCATTAGGATATTTAGTAAAGATCATGTTCCATGAATATATTTTGTACATTTCCTACTGTAAATGTATCAAAACAATTTTTTATTTTAACATTAGTAATACACATTGCTAAGAACTTCATCTGGACAAATTTAAAGGCGATTTTCTCAGTGTTTTGATTTTTTTTTTTTTTTTTTTTTTTTGCACCCTCAGATTTCAGATCTTGGCCAAATATTGTCCTAACAAACCATCAATGGGAAGCTTATTTATTCAGCTTTTAGATGATGTATGAATCTCAATTTCCAAAAATCAACCCTTATGACTGATTTTGTGGTCCCATATAAATAATTACAATTAATTATGATTATTTACAATTATTTACATCAGCTGCCTGTAGTAATTGTAGCAGAATTAAACAATTGCCATCAACTAATCTGTTCATCCCATTGAGTGTAATTTTAAATCAACTCTAAGAAAGGATATATTCGTGGGCACACATTTGTTTCTCACAGTACTAATGCATTAGAGCATGTAGTTAGATGGGAATCGTAAAAGCGACATTATTCACAAGTAGTGATAGGACCAAAAACTGTAATTTGTGCACAAGAGTTTTATTAACTAAACATTTTAACAAACAAACACTCACTCACTCAGTGAGACTGGATGAATGAAGCCATTAGAGAAGCAGGGAATGAAGCTATGAAAAGGAGTCAGTTAACCACCTGAGTGAAACCATCAGCGCCATTTTACAACCGGGTCTACAGCTTATACTAAACCTCTGTTCCAATTAGTTAAATGTACAAAACTTGCATTGCCTTGGTCGGTGGCAAATGTCCGGATGCAGTTTTGGATGAAAGTTTTCATGGTTTTAAGGTCTGATTACGTTCTTCCGGCTTTGAAGAGTGATGAACTCCAACAATGTTCTGACTCTGTGGTGATGGGGGTTTCTTCCCAGGTGGAAAGTGAAGAAGAGCGAGGATCTGAGAGAGAGATCCAGCTGAAATCCGAGGATCTTTAATGAATGGAAAGACAAGGCCGCAGCCTGGCACAAACTTAGAAGTCCTTAGAAGGCTTCTAGCTCAGCATTCTCCTCTTCTCAGAATCTAAAAGTGTTCACTGATGTGAGGTCTTTTAATTTCTGTCGAGGTCACACCTCTGATGGAGTTGAAGAACCAATGGAGATTCACACTTTCGGAGGGAAAGTTTATGACTCTTTGTCTTTGAGCATGGTAGTTTGCATATGTAAATGGATTGGGTGTTGATGCAAAAACTACTAAAGATTCAGAACACTAATATGTTGCATAGGTATCAACATGTAAGGTGTATTCATAGATGCCAAACATGGTATAGGTGAGGATATATTAACATGATCTATCATAACGCATATATAAAACAGTATTCAATGCAAAAGAACAAGTACTAATATACAAAATGACCTAAGGATAGGTGTGTTCATTCACATTAAGGTTTGAATGAATAGGGGGGAGTCCATTTCTATGGCGTTGTGCACTCTTAAAAAATAAAGGTGCTTTAAAAGGTTCTGCACATCGATGCCATAGAACAAGGGTCTTTAACTCTGGACCTCTTGATCCACTTTCCTGCAGAGTTTAGCTCCAACCTTAATCAAACACACCTGAACAAGTTAATCAAGGTCTTGAAGATTACTACAAAGTTGCAGGTCAGTGTGTTTAATCCAGGTTGGAGCTCATCTCTGCAGTAAAGTGGATCAAGAGGTCCGGAGTTGAGAACCGCTGCCATAGAAGAACCATTCAGTCAAAGTTAACTTTAAAGGAGAAGTTCGGTGTGAAATGGACCTGGGGTGTATTAAAACATGTTACCGAGTACAATCATATGTCCAATTCCCACCTCCGTTAACCCCCAGCTTTCCAAATTACACCATTATTTGCCTGTGCTTCCATTAGGCTTACAATGTTAGTGCTAAGGGCATAGCGTAGCCTATGCAGCTAAATCACTATTTTTACACCATTAACAACGTTCAAAGTAACTCCACACTTAATTGGTGGACTTCTGAGGGCCTTGACATTTAAAACGAGACACTGAGAACTTTGAAAGTGCACCGGTAGTTTATTAAAAAGACAGTTTATATAGACAGTACCTTCAGGGAATTTTCCGGTCGCCGCCATCTTAAAATTAAGGCGTGATAAGTCGATTGACGATTCACGTCACTGAGTAGTAAAAACTTTTGAGCTACGTTTATACCATTTGTGGTATGGTCCTCTTCATTGTCGTGTAGAGTCAGCATATGCTTTCAGGTGGAATCCAAGCACTTCTACAGAATTAATTTTGCAGTCTGTTCCCCTGTCCTACTTCGTTCGTGATCATCAATCGACTTATCACGTCTTAATTTTAAGATGGCAGCGACCGGAAAGTTCCCTGTCTTTTTAAGTCTTTTTAATAAACTACCTGTGCACTTTCAAAGTTCTCAGTGTCTCGTTTTAAATGTCAAGGCTCTCAGAAGTCCACTAATTAAGTGTGGAGTTACTTTGAATGTTGTTAATGGTGTAAAAATCGTGAGTTGGCTGTGACCTATGGAAAGTAGGACTTTTATACACAGTGTGCCATTGTGAAGACTAAGTTTATCCCTCACAGCCTCATTTTCATCCAAGAAAAACATTTCAAATGCTCTCTCTAAGGTCTAACCATTTGTCATATAAAAGCCAAAACGCACATAGCCACGATCAGACATAAGAGGTGCATAACCATAAGTTATTCAATAGTCAATAACTCAAGTGCGTCTGGAATTAATATTATGGCAAAGTCATCTGGAAGTAGATTTTTGTTTTTGACAGAAAGTGACATGAGATATACAGTAGGGTACAAAAGTCTCAGAATCTGTGATTTAAAATCGAATTAATTTAAACTCTCAAATAAATGAAAAAAATTAAAAATTTTAAGAATTAAAAAAAAAAGTAAATAAACACACACTCACTCACTAATGCAGCTTTCCAATCACTAAAGAATTGATTAAGCAGTGGACTAATAAAAACTTACATATGCTTTTGGATTAATGTCCTTAATAACAGTTTAGACAGTTTAACCTTTCTCCTGAAATTATCTTTAAAACAGTATATTGTACAGGCAGCACAGTAAAAAGTATTGTGATTGGTAATTAGGATTTACTTCAATATGTGGTTGATTACTTAAATGGTATTCCATTACTGATTCCAAATTCTATGAAATAAATTGTAGCTTGTAACATAATCATGAAACATTTAACTTTTGATTTACTTTTGAACAAACTTTTTTTTTTTTAATCACATATTGGTTTAAATAGGATAATCTTACCATATTGATATAAAAATGCAAAGAGGAAGAAAATATATTCTATTTATTGGTAATAACAACATAAAGTGCTTTAAGGTTTCTCAAACTGGTGTTCAGAGGGAACTGCCCGTGCGTTTAATGGAAAGCTAATAATTAATAAAATCATGAATATATAAATTATTATTTTAAAATAACCAAAAATCAAATAATAACGCTCACAAAAAAAGTATATTTTATTTGTTTACCGGCATGTCATGTGACCAACTTCAGAAAACTATGAATATACAATACAAATGTTGTACTTAATAATTAAAACATTTATTTTAAAATCTCTTGTGTACTTGTAAATGTATTAGTTGAAAGAGATTTGGGTGACAAATAAATAAATAAATAAATAACCTTTTGGAATTCCTGTATTACTTGTAAATAAGAAGTAACTTGAATTTGTGCATTTTAATGTGTTAGAAGTACAAAAGCCTTCCAAAGATACAGAAATGCATGGTTAAATACACTTCTTTATACTGAAATGATCAAATTTCCTGCCACCTGACTGGCCTTTGTGTGAATGTCAACAAAACTGGAAGACTTTCTAAATGTAAAAACAGTTGGCTATTTTCGAAGGGGAAATGTAAAAGATGGAAGAATTAGGGATAATTTATATATATATATATATATATATATATATAAATAATAATAATAAAAAAAAATAATAATAACTGTAGTCCGATTGAGTATTTTAAAATTTAATTGAATCTAATTAAAAGTACTTCATTTTTGCAATCTGATTACAGAATACAGATTACATGTAACCAGTTACTACCCAGCTTTGGTTTTGTTTTACTATCCAATGTTTTATGTAAGCTTACATATGGCAGCAGAAGTGCTTTAAGAGACTTTAAAAATAAAAATAAAAATAATAATAATAATAAAAAAAAAAAACTTTTGAAAGTTGAATACATTTTCCAGGGTATCATGGTACTTTAACACAACCTGTAAATGAAACATTTTTTTTTCATTACATCACATTACAGTTTTTATAATCATTTATATTCATTAGTTATTGTACAGAAAGTGGTTGTGAAAACAGACTCACTTTCAGGAGCGTCCACCTTCTGGATCACCTGTTTAGGGGTTTGATACCAGCTCAGTGTCACGTTTGTGAATCCTCTGTCAGCCAGAGCAGATGCCAACTGAAAATAACACAGCAATACTAAACCAATTAGATCAGGATATGACAATACACTCTTTTTTTATCATAATAAATATCTTATGTACATAAATTACACATCCAGTTATTCATACTCAAACAGTAGTTTACATTGCATATTCTAGATATTTTTTCCCCAAAAACTAGACTCGCTGCTTGTAGTTCAATGTAAGTATTAAAAGGAAATAATTTGTCTCGAAGAAGTTTAACTGTAGCCATAAGGAGGTGCCATAGACCTACTTCAATTTTTTTTTTTTTTTTTTTTTTAAATGGTTAAATTAAATCTTAGTAATCAAAGCATGTCTAATTTATTGAAATTGTGACCACTTATCAATTATACAATTAACAAAATTGTGAAAATGTTACAATTCATTAAAAGTATATCAGATGGTACATTTTAGGACCCTATGAAATTGGTTTTGTTGTTCCCCCAATCCTGCTTATTTTTCCTAAAATGCATTTTTTACGGTTTAATTATTGTGAGATTGCAGATGCTGAAAATTCTAAAAACCACGAGCGTCACGTGTGATTGAGTTTGTGTAGTAAACAAAATTTTAAAATGGCACTTTAATATTCACAGACACTAGTCTATATCTCGATTTGATCCAATTGTACAGCCCCTCATTTGATTTATTTATCCCTAAATTTTGCAAATTCAGTGATATTGCATTCACGTTATACTTTACAATATTTTTTTATAGCTGAACTTCTTGGTTCTGCCTGCATTTACACTTTGCAAAATCATAGTTTCCTTTATAGGGTGTAGTCTCACCTTTCCCAGAATGTTGTCTCTTATTGTCGGGTTGGTCAGATCATCTCTGGAGTTCAACATTATCTTCACAACTGATTTTCTAAAAACAGGACCTAAACAAACAAGCATTATTAATCTTCTTATTAATAATCTTATATTAAAACTAATAAACTGAATAATATATATATATATATATAATTTTTTTATTTTATTTTATTTTTTTTTTTTATTATAATCCAGTACTGCAGATATACCTTCTCCAAAAACCTCCACCTCACACAGAGTGAGTGTCTTCATGTCTCCAGGAATGATCAGATTCACGTAACGGCCATCCATCTCACCGCATGAGTAGCTGTAAGAGTCACCTCCTGGAATAGCAGGAATAACAGCACATCTACAGACAGAGAAACACGTGAGGGATATAAAAAAAATAACATATTTGTATCTTTCCTTCACATTTGTGCTGGTTCTTAGAGCCTCGAGTTTCTCACAAGGGATTGACGTTGCCGTTGTTCTCCAAAGAGTTCCCGATTCGAATCTCCGCTCCGTTCATTTGTTCTACGCAACAGTCGTTTCTGTTAGTGATGACCACTCGACTAATTCTGTACACATGACTCAGATCCAGCCTCCACCACGGGTTGGTCTCAGTCAGGGTTGAGGAGCATCCTATACGCAACCTCTGGAGACCTCGATTACCATCAATGGCCTTTTCAGCAAACCAGTCCCCAGATGTTGACGACTGTGTCACTGTTCCATTTGATGCCAAATTGCCTAGAAAATAAATAAGGAAAAGTGTAACAGGGAGTTTTTTTAACAAACTACATCAGTGAGAACTTGGTCCTTTGTTCACTTCATGTTACTGCGGACAATTCAACATTTTGTTTGTTTGTTTGTTTGTTTTCCTCAAAAATGAAATATCGATGACACATTCATGGCAGTTGCTTCGTTTTGAGTTTATATCCTGACTGCTAGATTGCAGTCTTCTCATCTCTGAACTTGAACTCTGAACAGTGACAGGAAATACTAGCGTAACACTGTGTCCTAACTACACACGACGCGACAAACATTTTGGGTGCCTACACCAGACAATCAGAAGAGCGTGTGGGCGGGCTCTCCCTGGAAGCGCACTACACTCACAACGAAATGGACACGTTTATAATCCAATTCATAAATATTACCATTAAATGTACATACTGAGTGACTAATACCATCTTTGTTATGGAATACACTTGTTGGTTCACATTGGGTTCACAGTTTGAACGTACATCTTTGCTTTCATTTATTTATTTTCCAGATCTGAGGTAAACGATCTGTTGTTGCTTTCAGTATGGCTATAAAGGTCACACAAAATGATATTCAAACTCACATTAGACACATTTAACTTCGAATAAAACACATAATCAGTACTTGAGATTATCACTGTCATTAGTTTGAATACTGTTTTCCAGCCGCAAAGTTGCGGAAATAGAAACAGTTTCTAAAATAGAAATTTTGCGTGTCGCCGTCGCAGCTAGTTTAATCCCCGATTAACCCCCGATTAACATGGAAAAGATACCTTTTATTATGTGTCGCAGCATCGCGTCGCGTGTAGTAATTTCGGCTTTTGAGGTAGGTCCATCTGGTGTTCGAATTGTGTCAGAGCTCTTGGGGGGGTCTTTGGTTTAATTTTGATGATTAGAGCTTACAGCTCATGAATGTCAAAAAACCCAGTATCTCAAAATATTAGAATATTTCCTAAGATCAATCAAGAACATTTTTAAAACACAAATGTTCAAGTTATTTAAAGTATGTTTATTTATGCACTCAACTTGGTCGGCAGCACTTATTACAGCAAATGACTTGCTCCTAGCACAAATGACAGCATCAGTGAAGTGTGGCATGGAAGTGATCAGCCTGTGGCACTGCTGGGGCACTATTGAGCCTAGATCATCTTTATATTGTTGGATCGACTGTTTCTCATCATTCTCTTGAAAATATCCCACAGATTCTCAATGGGGTTCAGGTCAGGCGTGTTGGCTGGCCAATAAAGCACAGTAATATCATGTTCAGCAAACCACTTGCAAGTGGCTGTTGCACTGTGGGCAGGTGCTAATGTCCTGCTGGAAAAGGAAATCAGCATCTACATAAGGCTTGTCAGCAGATGGAAGCATAAAGTGCTCCAAAATCTCCTGGTAGATGACTGCATTGACTTTGCACTTGATAAAACACAATGGACCAACACCAGCAGACGCCACACACCCCAAATCATTACTGACTTCAGAAACTTCACACTGGACTTCAAGCAGCTTGGATTCTGTGCCTCTCCAGTCTTCCTTCAGACTCTGGGACCATGATTTCAACATGGAATGCAAAATTTACTTTTATCTGAAAAGAGGACTTCGGAGCACTGAGCAACAGTCCAGTTCTTTTTCTCCTTAAACTCAGGTAAGATGCTTCTGACGTCGTTTCTGTTTCAGAAGTGGCTTGGTAGTCCTTTTCCTGAAGACATCTGAGTGTGGAGACTTTTGATGCGCTTACTCCGGCTTCATTCTACTCCTTGTGAAGCTCTCCCAAGTGTTTGAATCGGCTTTACTTGACCATATTCTCAAGCTTGCGGTCATCCCTGTTGCTTAAGCACCTTTGTCTACCCAATTTCTTCCTTCCGGTCAACTTTGCATTTAATATGCTTTGATACATCATACAGCCACCCCATTCAGTAATGACCTACTGTGACTTTTAAAAAAACAAGAGATACCCGGAATTTATACTATAGGGATAGTCATTTAATGAAACTCAAATGTAAACATTCTAATATACTAAGATGCTGGATTTTTGACTTTCATGAGCTGTACACTCTAATCATCAAAAAATAAAATAAAATTAGAAAACTTCTGAAATGTTTTACTTTACATGTAATGAATCTAGAATATATGAAATTTTAATGAAATAAATAAATAAATAAATAAAAATAAGTTACAATAAAAAAAATAGACTTTTTTCATGATTTTTTGAGCTGCACCTGTACTTGTGAGTCTTCAATGAACCAGGCCTATTCAAATGAAGCATTCTGCTGAGGGGTTTCAAAACATAAGTAGAACATAATAAAAAAGGCAGTTCATAGCTCTCTTAGCCTAACACCGTGACTTACCTATCAACTGCCCGTAGACCTCAACCTCACAAAGACTAAGTATCTTCTCATCTCCTGGAATATGAACAATCACGTAACGTCCCACCATTTCGCATGAGTAGGTGTCTGTGGCTCCAGGAGGAATAGTAGTAATAGTAGCACATCTACATGCAGAAAGATCATGTTTATCATGTTTCTGTTTATTCTCAGTTGTGGACAAAGATAAAATTCAATGAAAACCTCACATTGGGTTGCTGTAAATGTTGTTAGGGAAGTTCCCGACACGAACCACTGCCCCGTTTATCCTCAGATAATTGAATATGTCATCTCTGTTAGTGATGGCTACTTTTTCCACGTGGTATTCATTCAGCAGATCCACGCTCCACCACGGGTCGATCTCAGAGTTGGTGTGGGAACAGCTGTCGTATAAACCATCAACAACATATCTGGATCTCCAGTCCATGTACTGTGATGACATGCTCACGCTGCGCCATAGAGCTACATTCTCTGGAAAACGTTTTAATGATCGAGGTCAGTAAAACATGTTCCTCACCTTTTACCAGCTGACATGTTTCTGTTCTGCAGATCATTCCAGTCTTTCTGTCATCATTTGCTCATTTTTCTCATGGTGCTGTCTGATTTCTCTTAATATTTCTTCCAAATTATCTGCATTTGTGTCATTACCACAACTAATCTTAACATGCAATACATGTCTAATTTTGCCTCAGTGTATGAAGTTAGTTCAATCTGATTAGACTAAACTAATTTCTTTCTTTGAAATTCACCATGCAAATTGCCTTCATCTCACATTGCTTTCTGCGTGTGAAATTCATCACAATTTTCACAACCACAATTTTATTTCACTATTTCGATATAATTATTTTAGCTGGAAATAAGGTCGTTAATCGATACGATATCAAAAATAAGCAGTCATAAAAAAAATAAATAAATAAATAAAAAATGAGAACGAAGCAGTTATCAGAAGCAAGATGAATAACATAAAAAGTTCAGATAAGTTTAAATAGCCTACAAAATAGTATGGAAATTGAATAATGCAATATAAAAGAAAATGCTGCGTTCTCTTAACTTGAATTAAAGAACTATTGGTCCCTATTTAATACTTTAATAAGTGATTCCATCAAGAGAGAGATTTTCTCTTTTTGGGCAGAGACAGCTGCTGGTTTAATAGGTCACTTTTAATATTATTTTACATGACGTGATGAAAGCCAAAATATTAAATGTCATGGATGAATATTTACTGAGTAATCCACTATTTTGTAGAAGGTGGTCAAAATAACATAAGAAAAGATGGCAGCATCATAATGTTATTTTTATGCAGAGATTGGTAGGTCTATTAGTAAATTCTGTTGCCTTTAGCAATCGTTGTTGCATTGGTTTGTATACCTGTAACTCAAGAAGTCTTAAAGGTATCTTATTGCCCTTTTAGACAATAAGTCTTTGTAAACTTTCCTTTTGCCATCTTTATTTTTAAGGCCCTATATGATTCGGTTCCAGAGATATTGGAATGTCAATATCTGTGGCTGTGGGTGTAAATTGTTAAAATGTATTTTCAGTGACAAAAACCAAATGTTGGATCTTTTCCAAAAAAAAAAAAAAAACAAAACAAAAAAAAAAAAAAATATATATATATATATATATACACACATGTATGTATTCCTTTCTTTTAAAGAGTTATGTCTGAAGAGCAAACAATGTTGAAACTAGAGACTAATCTCGTTTCCTTCTGTCAAATGTTTTTATAAAGATATATTTGGACATTAACTTGACTTAAATGCTCCATTATGTAAATACATGAGGAGAGATCTTGCCATGATAGACACATGACTGACAAATTCTTTATTTCTCTCCATTACGGTAGAAAATTAAATGAAATAAAATGTGGACTTTCAGGTTATACTATAAGTAGCCAAATTGGGTGACAGCAAGAGAGCAGAAATGAAGCTTACACTGATGATGTACCGGAGAGGAAACTGATTTTACAGTAAATGATCTTAGCAGTAAGAAAAAAAAGTGTTTTAAAGCTTGTTGTTTTATAGAACATAGCAGTTATATATTATTTGAGAACAGTAGGGCCTGAAGATAGGGAGTATGTGTTATTTAATAAAAATATACACATTTACATGAACACATTTAACTTTTGTTTCACAGAACAAAATTACATAGTCATTTTTAATATCATGAATGTCCTGTTATTTTATCCACGTTTTCTTTTTCACTCTAACACATTGATAACTTTAAGCAGTAGTTACCTGCTGAGCAGATTTATTGACATTCTGAAATATAAACGTATATATACTGTAGCAAAATATCTATTGATTTGCACTTTATCAGCCCTACACAGTGTTTCAGGAAAGCAATAATGATTAACCTAATTATTACCTGCCAAATACCCGTAGACTCGAACCTCACAAAGAACAAGAATCCGCCCATCTCCAGGAATATGAACAAACACATAACGTCCCTCCAGCCCACCGCATGAGAAGTTGAGTGTTTGACCAGCTGGAATGGTTGGAATTTCAGCACATCTACAGACAGAAAGATCATCTGTTATGTGTTTCTGTTCGTCTTATCTGCAGCCACATCAGTACAAGTAAAAGAAAACCTTACATTGGGTTGCTGTAAAGGTCAGGCAAGTTCCCGACACGAATCACCGCACCATTTATCCTATAATAATATTGGTTGTCTAGATAAGTGATGTTGACTGTGTTCACTTGGTATACATGCTGTAATTCCAGTTTCCACCACGGGTCCGTCTGTGTGTTGGTGTGGGAGCATGTGCCACGGTTACCATCGACAGCACGCTCAGGAACTAAAGATTCCCACTGGGACGAGTGGATTGTTTTTCGCCATGATGCTGCGATCTCTGGAAAATGTTTCAAGGATCGAAGTCTCTTCATTCAATTCCTTAAAGAATTCTTCAGTTTCCTCAAAAGCATTTTATTGAAATAACCTCATGTATTCTGTCATCATATGCTCAATTTCATAATGATGCTCTGAACTGTTTTGTCGGATTTCTCAGCTTAATTTGTACATTTCATTCAGTACATGGCTATATGAAGTTTTTGAATTGTTTGTGATTAGACAAAGCTTTAATTTCCTTGAGTGAAAATCACAAAATGCTGTTGTGGGTTACTTGTATTTAATATATATAGTATATTAAGTTACCCAACATTTGAAGTATTTGTTGAATAATGACCCCTGTGCTTTTTTGTGGTTTGGAAAAAAAAAAAAAACTTTTCTTACCATCTGCTCCATTTGCCATTTCTTGAATTGACAAACACCCTGTGTAAACAACAAGATTCAAATGAACTTCAGAGATTATTTAAATGTAATGTTCATTTGAATTGCTCAGTGCTGCAGATCAGAACAACATGGTCTTCTGAAAATACACAACAGCTTTGTGGTGGGGGGGGGGGGAATCATGTCAAGCCATTTTCATATTAATTTCTAGAGATCCAGTGACAAGAACATTATGCGAAATCTGTACATATTTAAAAAAAAGCAATATGAAATCATGAAAAACATTATTTTAGTCTTAAAAAAAACTGATCTAGAACATTGTCAAAAATTTTCGCACAACACGCTGTAAATTCACATTTTCACTTGAAAGGTAAATACCGTAATTTCATTAACTAATATAATCGTAATGTACCAACCTATTGAAGTACTGAAATTAATTTTGTACCTTTGTAATACACAGATAACCACCAAAAGCAGGTGGTGATGAGAAAGTCACATGATCAACCAAAACCCATCACAAGCATCTTTTAAATATTAACATACAGTGTTGGGGAAAGTTACTGTTAAAAGTAATGCACTACAATCTCGCATTACTCCATAAAAAAGTTACGTATTACGTTATTTAGTTACTTTTCATGGAAAGTAATGTGTTACATTACATTTGTGTTACTTATTAAATCTGGGAAGGGCTTTCGTGATTGTTTTTAATATAAAAAGTTTAAGCAAATGTAAAAGCCCTGTCACACCAAGAAGTGAAATGAAATAAGATGTAACAAACCCTAATATACAAAACTGCTATTAAAAAAAAGAAGAGATATTTCAACAACAACAAAAATCAAATAATAATAATAATAATAATAAAAAAAAAAAATAACACAGGAAATTCTAGGAATGCCAGTTTAGTTATTTACTGTACATTTTACATTCTTTTTCACTGCAGAAAACTGTATACTACCATAAAATGAGATGCAATGTCCAATACAGTTTTCACCGTATATAGTAGGGGAACTTACCAGTAAACATTTAGCAGTTTTTTACGATAGCCTTTTTACGTTTTTTTTTTTTTACCGTAAAATTCACAGTAATTTTTTACAGTGTAGTAATGCATGAATGTTGTACGTTACCCAGTAAGATCCACAGGCACTTGTAGAGCTTCTTCATGGTTGATTAAAGGTGTCTGTCTTTCTTTCAGGATGGAGAGTGTGAGTGATATCAGTTTCATGGAGCATGATCTGTGTAAATTTACATCACATGACCAGCCTCATCTCTCCTCCCCTCCACCCCAGTCACTCACCTCTCTTTTGTAAGATAATGTAACATAATTAAGTCATTTATTTTCTAATAAGTTCAAAAAAACTGCTATATTGGTGTAAAATGTTTGTTGCTGCACACTGAGTATTTATCACAACAGATGTTTTCACTCAAAAAAGGAAAATATTTTAAACATCAATCTGCATGCCCCTAAACATACATGCTTATGATTTAATGTGTAGGAAACGGTTTAGCTCGATTTCCACTTGATTTGTTATTAGTGCCTGTAGGTTGGCCAGCACATGATCATTACATATTTTGAACTTCATTTGACACTGGACATCGTACAAAATGGATTAATGAGTCTTTTGCATTTCATCCCCTTTGGCGATGTTCCTAGACAATAATCTCTTTGTGTGTTTATACAACTCTGTCTGGCCTGTGTACATAATTTACACAATTGGAAAAAGATGGTTTCTATTGGATATATAGTGATATTTGTCAATTCAGAATGATTGTACAGAAAAGGACATTGTTTAATGTACTGATTTTTGAAATATTGTTTTATGTTGAGTGTGAAATAGGTTGCAAATACTTGCTAGTGGTTAAGTGAATGTGTTTATTGAGCACTCAAAATGGGAAAATGCACATAAAAACTGCAAGAAGTCACATGTACTGTATCACAATGGATACTTTCTTTATCTTTATTCATGATCTGACAAGTATAAAGAAATCTAGGGCAGCAATATTTGTTTTGCAAACACTGCTTAACACTGACTGCAGGAAACATAGAACAACCATAATGCAAATGATCCAAATAAAACCAACACAAGATTCCACAGAAAAACACACCTATTTAAATTATAAAATGATATAGTGCTGTAAGTCAAGAATGTCAGTTTTTAAAGCAAAAAATGATCTATTCACAAGTTTTAATGGGAACACTTTACATCTGTTAACATTAGTTCATGCATTAGATATCATGATGACCTCATATTTACACCATTCATTAATTTAGACTTCTAACATTTCAAGTGAAGTGTAAACAAATATTAGTTATGTGTAATTTATCAGTGAACAACACTTAGAGGTTAACATTAGATTATGATAGCTAATGCATGAACTAAACAATATTGTAAAATCCAAATGTTACCTTTCTTAAACTGACATTTTTCAGTGTAGTTTAGTTTAGTATAAGCAAACAAAAAAATGGCATGTAAAGTGATGTTCTTTAATCATAATTAAACTCTACTATGATTGGCTAGATTAAAAAGAAAAGATCTAAGGTAATCTACAAATTCCCAGAACTGTAAGCAGAAATAACTTAAACTGTCTTTATACTGTAGCTGACGACTGCATGGTTATAATTTTATCTCTAATGGTATTGATCTTGGAAGTAAAGAAGTTCATAATGTCATTACTGTTTTGCTTTTGGGAAATGTCAACGCCTGTTGATGCTTTATTTATTTTTTTATTTATTTTTTGTTAATTTAGCCACTGTACTGAATACATACCTGGGTCTGTGTTTGTTTTCCTTTAAAAGACACTTAAGCAGATCTAGCAGTTTTTAAATGCTTTTCTGTAGGTAGAAGTACTATCTCTCCATGCAATACGAAATACCTCTAGTTTTTTTTTTTTTTTTTTTTTTTTCTCTTCTTTTTCAGCTGTGCTTCATTTTCCGGGCTGCTTTCTTTAGGGTGCAAGTGTGCTTGTTATACTATGTGAACATTTGTTTACAGCTATAACTTCACAGTGCCCATGAAGTTTATGTAACTGTCATTAACTCCTGCGCTTCAGGAATTAATAGGTCTGGCAGAGTCTCCAAGTAGGGTTTTTGTTAAGTTTGATAAGCCTGTCTGCCTTTACTCTGTGATAACAACCGGCTGGATGTACATTATCCCTTAAGTAAAATGTAGTACAATAGATATTTTCACACACACAAAATGTCAATCTACAGTGTAAAAAACAAAAAACACAATTTGTTGAGGCAACTTAAAATAATTTGTTACCCTGCATTCATTTTAAGTTTTAGTCCACTCAAGTAAGTTTATTCAAGTTGAAATGATAAATTGTACTAAGTGACAACTTAGACATTTGAGTTGACTAAACTAATAAATTGTTTGAAAACTTAACAGCTGTGTTTGTTACTAGGCTGCCAGGTTGAATCACCTCAAATATCTAAGTTGTCACTTAGTAAAATGTAATATTTCAAGTTGACCAAACTTTTTTCGAGTTGACTGAACTCTAAATTTCAAAGCAGTCAGGAACAGATTATTTTAAGTTGACTCAACAAATAGTTATTTTTTACAGTGCGCAAGCCCAAAACATACATGTTTTGATAGACCAGAAATAGTTTTGTTTGCTTCTCGTTTTCCACTCGATTACCTGCCAGTGCCAGTGGGTTTTGAACTTCATTTGTATTTGCATTTGGCACTGAATCCGTGTGATTAACTAAAATGAATGTTAAAGAGTTTTTTTTTTTTTTTTTTTTTAATTTCCTCACAAATTCAGGTGTCATCACAGATGCATTTCTTTGCTTGCTTATATAACTCTGTCAGTCATATTTAATATATATATAGAACTTTATTGTTAGGCAATAAATATTTCTGCTACACCATAATGCAAATCATCCAAAATTCAACACAACATTTCCCGAAAACCAACATAGATTTTGGTTTGAACTGTCATCAGCACAGACCAATCATACTAAACTGGTCATTGATGTCTCCGAGAATTGATGTCTTTACCAGATGGAATTGCCAGACTGCCATAATATTGTTATGAAAAATAATGCTCGGAGAAACATTTCAATCGCGATGCGTTTGCCACTACTTTGGCGGAATTTCGGTATCATAGCAACCACAGCATCTCACTGCGAAAAGTAAGTTCCCCTTCTGTCACACTCCGTTCGCGACTTGGTTATACGATTCCTTAAAGGTACCCATAGGCTGAACCCCGTCAGACCGCACCTTGTCCTCTCTTGGGGATCTATCTGTGGTCCTCCGGGGCCTGCAATTAGATCCCTTTGAGCCTCTTCAGTCGGTCGAACTCAGTGCTCTCTCCCAAAAGACGGCTCTCCTGACTGCGCTCACCTCTATCAAAAGAGTGAGAGACCTCTAAGCCCTCTCCGTCAGTGACTCGTGCCTCGAATTTGGGCCGGCTAACTCTCACGTTACCCTGAGACCCCGGCCCGGTTACGTGCCCAAAGTGCCAACCACTCCCTTCAGGGACCAGGTGGTCACTTTGCAAGCTATCCCTTCTCAGGAAGGCGACCCCAGCCTCTCCTTGTTATGCCCAGTCCATGCCCTGAGCATTTACTTAGAACGTACTGAAAGCTTCAGACGGTCGAATCAGCTCTTTGTCTGTTTTGGAGGACAGCAGAAGGGGAAGGCTGTCTCCAAACAAAGAATTTCCTATTGAATTGTGGACACAATTCGTTCGGCCTACCAGGCCAGGGGTGTGCCCTGCCTGCTGGGGGTGCACGCCCACTCCACCAGGGGCATCGCAGCGTCGGCAGCGCTAGCGAACGGGACCTCTTTAACAGACGTTTGCAGAGCTGCAGGTTGGGCTACACCTAACACGTTTGCCAGGTTCTAGAATCTGCGTGTAGAACCAGTCTCTTCAGGAGTCCTGAACGCAAGCCTGGTGGCTCCTGAAGCTGACACGGTGTAGAAGCTTGCCGCAGCGTTGTTCCCTACGGGCGATGACGCTTCCCCAGTTCAGTAAGTTTCCTGGCGTGAACCCTGAACGACACTTCCATCATGTTGCACCCGCAACGACGCTATGTTCGGCGGAGGAACTGGAATCTAATATGAGGTTTGGTTGCCTCTTGTGAACTCTCATATTAGGTTGGTGCTCCACATGTAGTGGCTCCTAATGTGACCCCATGTTTGTAATTCCACCTATATTCCCAGAGATGCGGTGTTTCCCTGATCCTGAGTCCAGCAGTCTCTCCTCTTGCGGAGCCTGCCTCAGGATCCTCCCTTTGTAGTGCTCCCCTAGTGTGAGCCCTCAGGTGTATTCTCCACACGACAACCTCCCTCCGGGCAGGGTGTGGTCTCCGTAGTGCCCGTCAAACGTGAACGACAGAAGGGGAACGTCTTGGTTACGTATGGTAACCCTCGTTCCCTGATGGAGGGAACGGAGATGTTCTGTCTCCCCCTGTCCCCCCCCGCCACAACAAAACCTACCTAACCAGCA
This sequence comes from Cirrhinus molitorella, assembly GCA_033026305.1. NCBI lineage: Eukaryota > Metazoa > Chordata > Actinopteri > Cypriniformes > Cyprinidae > Cirrhinus > Cirrhinus molitorella. Next base: position 2,415,424 of record CM065118.1, read on the forward strand.
TATGCTGTTTTTTTTCAACAGGGTTCAGGAGTATTTTTACACCACAGACAAGGTTTGAGAATAACAAAAATCATTATGAAAATATAATTAAAAGGACATTTAAGTTTTCTGTACGGTTAGATATTTGAACATAGATTATTGGTAGATTTTAGTGTAAAATAGTTTGCCAAATATAAGGAAGTTTTGTTAGTGGTTGAGTTAAAGATAATATCTCATAAATGAGTTTATTTAGCACACTGCATGGTGAAATAAACATAGCCAGCTCTAAAAAACTAGAAAAAGCCACATATACTGTATCCCAATGGATACTTTCTGTATTAAAGGGGACATCGCATATAAAACTCACTTTTTGACTTTTTGATTTTCTGAGCAGTATGACGTCATAGTGAAGAAACTATGTTCCGAGACACAAGACACAAAATGTATTGATTTTTCTTCTATGCCGAAAATCATTAGGATATTTAGTAAAGATCATGTTCCATGAATATATTTTGTACATTTCCTACTGTAAATGTATCAAAACAATTTTTTATTTTAACATTAGTAATACACATTGCTAAGAACTTCATCTGGACAAATTTAAAGGCGATTTTCTCAGTGTTTTGATTTTTTTTTTTTTTTTTTTTTTTTTGCACCCTCAGATTTCAGATCTTGGCCAAATATTGTCCTAACAAACCATCAATGGGAAGCTTATTTATTCAGCTTTTAGATGATGTATGAATCTCAATTTCCAAAAATCAACCCTTATGACTGATTTTGTGGTCCCATATAAATAATTACAATTAATTATGATTATTTACAATTATTTACATCAGCTGCCTGTAGTAATTGTAGCAGAATTAAACAATTGCCATCAACTAATCTGTTCATCCCATTGAGTGTAATTTTAAATCAACTCTAAGAAAGGATATATTCGTGGGCACACATTTGTTTCTCACAGTACTAATGCATTAGAGCATGTAGTTAGATGGGAATCGTAAAAGCGACATTATTCACAAGTAGTGATAGGACCAAAAACTGTAATTTGTGCACAAGAGTTTTATTAACTAAACATTTTAACAAACAAACACTCACTCACTCAGTGAGACTGGATGAATGAAGCCATTAGAGAAGCAGGGAATGAAGCTATGAAAAGGAGTCAGTTAACCACCTGAGTGAAACCATCAGCGCCATTTTACAACCGGGTCTACAGCTTATACTAAACCTCTGTTCCAATTAGTTAAATGTACAAAACTTGCATTGCCTTGGTCGGTGGCAAATGTCCGGATGCAGTTTTGGATGAAAGTTTTCATGGTTTTAAGGTCTGATTACGTTCTTCCGGCTTTGAAGAGTGATGAACTCCAACAATGTTCTGACTCTGTGGTGATGGGGGGTTTCTTCCCAGGTGGAAAGTGAAGAAGAGCGAGGATCTGAGAGAGAGATCCAGCTGAAATCCGAGGATCTTTAATGAATGGAAAGACAAGGCCGCAGCCTGGCACAAACTTAGAAGTCCTTAGAAGGCTTCTAGCTCAGCATTCTCCTCTTCTCAGAATCTAAAAGTGTTCACTGATGTGAGGTCTTTTAATTTCTGTCGAGATCACACCTCTGATGGAGTTGAAGAACCAATGGAGATTCACACTTTCGGAGGGAAAGTTTATGACTCTTTGTCTTTGAGCATGGTAGTTTGCATATGTAAATGGATTGGGTGTTGATGCAAAAACTACTAAAGATTCAGAACACTAATATGTTGCATAGGTATCAACATGTAAGGTGAATTCATAGATGCCAAACATGGTATAGGTGAGGATATATTAACATGATCTATCATAACGCATATATAAAACAGTATTCAATGCAAAAGAACAAGTACTAATATACAAAATGACCTAAGGATAGGTGTGTTCATTCACATTAAAGTTTTAAATGAATAGGGGGGAGTCCATTTCTATGGCGTTGTGCACTCTTAAAAAATAAAGGTGCTTTAAAAGGTTCTGCACATCGATGCCATAGAACAAGGGTCTTCAACTCTGGACCTCTTGATCCACTTTCCTGCAGAGTTTAGCTCCAACCTTAATCAAACACACCTGAACAAGTTAATCAAGGTCTTGAAGATTACTACAAAGTTGCAGGTCAGTGTGTTTAATCCAGGTTGGAGCTCATCTCTGCAGTAAAGTGGATCAAGAGGTCCGGAGTTGAGAACCGCTGCCATAGAAGAACCATTCAGTCAAAGTTAACTTTAAAGGAGAAGTTCGGTGTGAAATGGACCTGGGGTGTATTAAAACATGTTACCGAGTACAATCATATGTCCAATTCCCACCTCCGTTAACCCCCAGCTTTCCAAATTACACCATTATTTGCCTGTGCTTCCATTAGGCTTACAATGTTAGTGCTAAGGGCATAGCGTAGCCTATGCAGCTAAATCACTATTTTTACACCATTAACAACATTCAAAGTAACTCCACACTTAATTGGTGGACTTCTGAGGGCCTTGACATTTAAAACGAGACACTGAGAACTTTGAAAGTGCACCGGTAGTTTATTAAAAAGACAGTTTATATAGACAGTACCTTCAGGGAATTTTCCGGTCGCCGCCATCTTAAAATTAAGGCGTGATAAGTCGATTGACGATTCACGTCACTGAGTAGTAAAAACTTTTGAGCTACGTTTATACCATTTGTGGTATGGTCCTCTTCATTGTCGTGTAGAGTCAGCATATGCTTTCAGGTGGAATCCAAGCACTTCTACAGAATTAATTTTGCAGTCTGTTCCCCTGTCCTACTTCGTTCGTGATCATCAATCGACTTATCACGTCTTAATTTTAAGATGGCAGCGACCGGAAAGTTCCCTGTCTTTTTAAGTCTTTTTAATAAACTACCTGTGCACTTTCAAAGTTCTCAGTGTCTCGTTTTAAATGTCAAGGCTCTCAGAAGTCCACTAATTAAGTGTGGAGTTACTTTGAATGTTGTTAATGGTGTAAAAATCGTGAGTTGGCTGTGACCTATGGAAAGTAGGACTTTTATACACAGTGTGCCATTGTGAAGACTAAGTTTATCCCTCACAGCCTCATTTTCATCCAAGAAAAACATTTCAAATGCTCTCTCTAAGGTCTAACCATTTGTCATATAAAAGCCAAAACGCACATAGCCACGATCAGACATAAGAGGTGCATAACCATAAGTTATTCAATAGTCAATAACTCAAGTGCGTCTGGAATTAATATTATGGCAAAGTCATCTGGAAGTAGATTTTTGTTTTTGACAGAAAGTGACATGAGATATACAGTAGGGTACAAAAGTCTCAGAATCTGTGATTTAAAATCGAATTAATTTAAACTCTCAAATAAATGAAAAAAATTAAAAATTTTAAGAATTAAAAAAAAAAGTAAATAAACACACACTCACTCACTAATGCAGCTTTCCAATCACTAAAGAATTGATTAAGCAGTGGACTAATAAAAACTTACATATGCTTTTGGATTAATGTCCTTAATAACAGTTTAGACAGTTTAACCTTTCTCCTGAAATTATCTTTAAAACAGTATATTGTACAGGCAGCACAGTAAAAAGTATTGTGATTGGTAATTAGGATTTACTTCAATATGTGGTTGATTACTTAAATGGTATTCCATTACTGATTCCAAATTCTATGAAATAAATTGTAGCTTGTAACATAATCATGAAACATTTAACTTTTGATTTACTTTTGAACAAACTTTTTTTTTTTTAATCACATATTGGTTTAAATAGGATAATCTTACCATATTGATATAAAAATGCAAAGAGGAAGAAAATATATTCTATTTATTGGTAATAACAACATAAAGTGCTTTAAGGTTTCTCAAACTGGTGTTCAGAGGGAACTGCCCGTGCGTTTAATGGAAAGCTAATAATTAATAAAATCATGAATATATAAATTATTATTTTAAAATAACCAAAAATCAAATAATAACGCTCACAAAAAAAGTATATTTTATTTGTTTACCGGCATGTCATGTAAATACAAATAAATAAATAAATAAATAACCTTTTGGAATTCCTGTATTACTTGTAAATAAGAAGTAACTTGAATTTGTGCATTTTAATGTGTTAGAAGTACAAAAGCCTTCCAAAGATACAGAAATGCATGGTTAAATACACTTCTTTATACTGAAATGATCAAATTTCCTGCCACCTGACTGGCCTTTGTGTGAATGTCAACAAAACTGGAAGACTTTCTAAATGTAAAAACAGTTGGCTATTTTCGAAGGGGAAATGTAAAAGATGGAAGAATTAGGGATAATTTATATATATATATATATATATATATATATAATATATATATATATATATATATATATATATATATAAATAATAATAATAAAAAAAAATAATAATAACTGTAGTCCGATTGAGTATTTTAAAATTTAATTGAATCTAATTAAAAGTACTTCATTTTTGCAATCTGATTACAGAATACAGATTACATGTAACCAGTTACTACCCAGCTTTGGTTTTGTTTTACTATCCAATGTTTTATGTAAGCTTACATATGGCAGCAGAAGTGCTTTAAGAGACTTTAAAAATAAAAATAAAAATAATAATAATAATAAAAAAAAAAAACTTTTGAAAGTTGAATACATTTTCCAGGGTATCATGGTACTTTAACACAACCTGTAAATGAAACATTTTTTTTTCATTACATCACATTACAGTTTTTATAATCATTTATATTCATTAGTTATTGTACAGAAAGTGGTTGTGAAAACAGACTCACTTTCAGGAGCGTCCACCTTCTGGATCACCTGTTTAGGGGTTTGATACCAGCTCAGTGTCACGTTTGTGAATCCTCTGTCAGCCAGAGCAGATGCCAACTGAAAATAACACAGCAATACTAAACCAATTAGATCAGGATATGACAATACACTCTTTTTTTATCATAATAAATATCTTATGTACATAAATTACACATCCAGTTATTCATACTCAAACAGTAGTTTACATTGCATATTCTAGATATTTTTTCCCCAAAAACTAGACTCGCTGCTTGTAGTTCAATGTAAGTATTAAAAGGAAATAATTTGTCTCGAAGAAGTTTAACTGTAGCCATAAGGAGGTGCCATAGACCTACTTCAATTTTTTTTTTTTTTTTTTTTTTAAATGGTTAAATTAAATCTTAGTAATCAAAGCATGTCTAATTTATTGAAATTGTGACCACTTATCAATTATACAATTAACAAAATTGTGAAAATTTTACAATTCATTAAAAGTATATCAGATGGTACATTTTAGGACCCTATGAAATTGGTTTTGTTGTTCCCCCAATCCTGCTTATTTTTCCTAAAATGCATTTTTTACGGTTTAATTATTGTGAGATTGCAGATGCTGAAAATTCTAAAAACCACGAGCGTCACGTGTGATTGAGTTTGTGTAGTAAACAAAATTTTAAAATGGCACTTTAATATTCACAGACACTAGTCTATATCTCGATTTGATCCAATTGTACAGCCCCTCATTTGATTTATTTATCCCTAAATTTTGCAAATTCAGTGATATTGCATTCACGTTATACTTTACAATATTTTTTTATAGCTGAACTTCTTGGTTCTGCCTGCATTTACACTTTGCAAAATCATAGTTTCCTTTATAGGGTGTAGTCTCACCTTTCCCAGAATGTTGTCTCTTATTGTCGGGTTGGTCAGATCATCTCTGGAGTTCAACATTATCTTCACAACTGATTTTCTAAAAACAGGACCTAAACAAACAAGCATTATTAATCTTCTTATTAATAATCTTATATTAAAACTAATAAACTGAATAATATATATATATATATATATATATATATATATATATATATATAATTTTTTTATTTTATTTTATTTTTTTTTTTATTATAATCCAGTACTGCAGATATACCTTCTCCAAAAACCTCCACCTCACACAGAGTGAGTGTCTTCATGTCTCCAGGAATGATCAGATTCACGTAACGGCCATCCATCTCACCGCATGAGTAGCTGTAAGAGTCACCTCCTGGAATAGCAGGAATAACAGCACATCTACAGACAGAGAAACACGTGAGGGATATAAAAAAAATAACATATTTGTATCTTTCCTTCACATTTGTGCTGGTTCTTAGAGCCTCGAGTTTCTCACAAGGGATTGACGTTGCCGTTGTTCTCCAAAGAGTTCCCGATTCGAATCTCCGCTCCGTTCATTTGTTCTACACAACAGTCGTTTCTGTTAGTGATGACCACTCGACTAATTCTGTACACATGACTCAGATCCAGCCTCCACCACGGGTTGGTCTCAGTCAGGGTTGAGGAGCATCCTATACGCAACCTCTGGAGACCTCGATTACCATCAATGGCCTTTTCAGCAAACCAGTCCCCAGATGTTGACGACTGTGTCACTGTTCCATTTGATGCCAAATTGCCTAGAAAATAAATAAGGAAAAGTGTAACAGGGAGTTTTTTTAACAAACTACATCAGTGAGAACTTGGTCCTTTGTTCACTTCATGTTACTGCGGACAATTCAACATTTTGTTTGTTTGTTTGTTTGTTTTCCTCAAAAATGAAATATCGATGACACATTCATGGCAGTTGCTTCGTTTTGAGTTTATATCCTGACTGCTAGATTGCAGTCTTCTCATCTCTGAACTTGAACTCTGAACAGTGACAGGAAATACTAGCGTAACACTGTGTCCTAACTACACACGACGCGACAAACATTTTGGGTGCCTACACCAGACAATCAGAAGAGCGTGTGGGCGGGCTCTCCCTGGAAGCGCACTACACTCACAACGAAATGGACACGTTTATAATCCAATTCATAAATATTACCATTAAATGTACATACTGAGTGACTAATACCATCTTTGTTATGGAATACACTTGTTGGTTCACATTGGGTTCACAGTTTGAACGTACATCTTTGCTTTCATTTATTTATTTTCCAGATCTGAGGTAAACGATCTGTTGTTGCTTTCAGTATGGCTACAAAGGTCACACAAAATGATATTCAAACTCACATTAGACACATTTAACTTCGAATAAAACACATAATCAGTACTTGAGATTATCACTGTCATTAGTTTGAATACTGTTTTCCAGCCGCAAAGTTGCGGAAATAGAAACAGTTTCTAAAATAGAAATTTTGCGTGTCGCCGTCGCAGCTAGTTTAATCCCCGATTAACCCCCGATTAACATGGAAAAGATACCTTTTATTATGTGTCGCAGCATCGCGTCGCGTGTAGTAATTTCGGCTTTTGAGGTAGGTCCATCTGGTGTTCGAATTGTGTCAGAGCTCTTGGGGGGGTCTTTGGTTTAATTTTGATGATTAGAGCTTACAGCTCATGAATGTCAAAAAACCCAGTATCTCAAAATATTAGAATATTTCCTAAGATCAATCAAGAACATTTTTAAAACACAAATGTTCAAGTTATTTAAAGTATGTTTATTTATGCACTCAACTTGGTCGGCAGCACTTATTACAGCAAATGACTTGCTCCTAGCACAAATGACAGCATCAGTGAAGTGTGGCATGGAAGTGATCAGCCTGTGGCACTGCTGGGGCACTATTGAGCCTAGATCATCTTTATATTGTTGGATCGACTGTTTCTCATCATTCTCTTGAAAATATCCCACAGATTCTCAATGGGGTTCAGGTCAGGCGTGTTGGCTGGCCAATAAAGCACAGTAATATCATGTTCAGCAAACCACTTGCAAGTGGCTGTTGCACTGTGGGCAGGTGCTAATGTCCTGCTGGAAAAGGAAATCAGCATCTACATAAGGCTTGTCAGCAGATGGAAGCATAAAGTGCTCCAAAATCTCCTGGTAGATGACTGCATTGACTTTGCACTTGATAAAACACAATGGACCAACACCAGCAGACGCCACACACCCCAAATCATTACTGACTTCAGAAACTTCACACTGGACTTCAAGCAGCTTGGATTCTGTGCCTCTCCAGTCTTCCTTCAGACTCTGGGACCATGATTTCAACATGGAATGCAAAATTTACTTTTATCTGAAAAGAGGACTTCGGAGCACTGAGCAACAGTCCAGTTCTTTTTCTCCTTAAACTCAGGTAAGATGCTTCTGACGTCGTTTCTGTTTCAGAAGTGGCTTGGTAGTCCTTTTCCTGAAGACGTCTGAGTGTGGAGACTTTTGATACGTTTACTCCGGCTTCATTCTACTCCTTGTGAAGCTCTCCCAAGTGTTTGAATCGGCTTTACTTGACCATATTCTCAAGCTTGCGGTCATCCCTGTTGCTTAAGCACCTTTGTCTACCCAATTTCTTCCTTCCGGTCAACTTTGCATTTAATATGCTTTGATACATCATACAGCCACCCCATTCAGTAATGACCTACTGTGACTTTTAAAAAAACAAGAGATACCCGGAATTTATACTATAGGGATAGTCATTTAATGAAACTCAAATGTAAACATTCTAATATACTAAGATGCTGGATTTTTGACTTTCATGAGCTGTACACTCTAATCATCAAAAAATAAAATAAAATTAGAAAAAAAAAAAAAATTCTGAAATGTTTTACTTTACATGTAATGAATCTAGAATATATGAAATTTTAAATAAATAAATAAATAAAAATAAGTTACAATAAAAAAATAGACTTTTTTCATGATTTTTTGAGCTGCACCTGTACTTGTGAGTCTTCAATGAACCAGGCCTATTCAAATGAAGCATTCTGCTGAGGGGTTTCAAAACATAAGTAGAACATAATAAAAAAGGCAGTTCATAGCTCTCTTAGCCTAACACAGTGACTTACCTATCAACTGCCCGTAGACCTCAACTTCACAAAGAGTAAGTGTCTTCTCATCTCCTGGAATATGAACAATCACGTAACGTCCCACCATTTCGCATGAGTAGGTGTCTGTGGCTCCAGGAGGAATAGTAGTAATAGTAGCACATCTACATGCAGAAAGATCATGTTTATCATGTTTCTGTTTATTCTCAGTTGTGGACAAAGATAAAATTCAATGAAAACCTCACATTGGGTTGCTGTAAATGTTGTTAGGGAAGTTCCCGACACGAACCACTGCCCCGTTTATCCTCAGATAATTGAATATGTCATCTCTGTTAGTGATGGCTACTTTTTCCACTTGGTATTCATTCAGCAGGTCCACGCTCCACCACGGGTCGGTCTCAGAGTTGGTGTGGGAACAGCTGTCGTATAAACCATCAACAACATATCTGGATCTCCAGTCCATGTACTGTGATGACATGCTCACGCTGCGCCATAGAGCTACATTCTCTGGAAAACGTTTTAATGATCGAGGTCAGTAAAACATGTTCCTCACCTTTTACCAGCTGACATGTTTCTGTTCTGCAGATCATTCCAGTCTTTCTGTCATCATTTGCTCATTTTTCTCATGGTGCTGTCTGATTTCTCTTAATAGTTCAATTTGTTTGAATGTATCTTGAGCTGTCCCTCTCGATTACAACAAACAAACTTAACATGCAGTACATGTCTAATTTTGCCTCAGTGTATGAAGTTAGTTCATTCTGCTTAGACTGATTTCTTTCTTTGAAATTCAGTTCACAGTTTCACCATGCAAACTGTCTTCAGCTCACATTTTGTGGGCGCAGGTTAATACGCAATGCTTTCTGCATGTGAAATTCAAGTTTAAGGGGTGGGCGATATGTCCACAATTTTATTTCACTATTACAATATAATTATTTTAGCTATCAAAAATAAGCAGTCAGCAAATAAATAATCCTAAGAAGCAAGACGAATAACTAATATAGAATAAAGACACCAATTAAATAAACAGTGCTTTACGTTTTTCAGGTAGGTTTAATGATAATTATGATGGCAGTCATAATTATGATGGCAGCATCATAATGTTATTTTATGCAGAGATTGGTAGGTCTATTAGTAAAATCTGTTGACTTTAGCAATCTTTGCTGTATTGTGTGGCAATGTTCATCATTCAGAAATGGGAAACAGCAAGTCTTTTTTTTTTTCTTTTCTTCCAAGGTTTGTATGCCTGTAACTCAAGAAAAGTATTAAAGATATATTATTATTTTAGATATTGGGTCTTTACAAACTTTCCTTTTGCCATCTTTTATTTTTAAGGCCCTGTATGATTCGGTTCCAGCGATTTTGGAATTTCAATATGTATACATATTCACACACAGTAAAAGAGAGCAGAAATGAAGCTTACACTGGCGATGTACCGGAGAGAAAATGCATTTCACAGTAAATTATCTCAGCAGTAAGACAGAAGCTTGTTGTTTTATAGAACATAACAGTTACAGTGGGGCAAATACGTATTTGATACACTGCCGATTTTTCAAGTTTTCCCACTTACAAAAAAAATAAGAGATCTTTTATCGTAGGTACACCTCAACTGTGAGAGACAGAATCTAAAAAAAAAAAATCCAGAAAATCACATTGTATGATTTTTAAATAATTAATTTCAATTTCATTGCATAAAATAAGTATTTGATACAATAGAAAAATAGAACTTAATATTTGGTACAGAAACCTTTGTTTACAATTACAGAGGTCAGATGTTTCCTGTAGTTCTTGAACAGGTTTGCACACACTGCAGCAGGGATTTTGGCCCACTCCTCCATACAGGTCTTCTCCATATCTTTCAGGTTTTGGGGCTGTCGCTGGGGAACACAGTTTCAGCTCTCTCCGTTTTCTATTGGATTCAGGTCTGGAGACTGGCTAGGCCACTCCAGGACCTTAAAATGCTTCTTACTGAGTCACTCCTTAGTTGCCCTGGCTGTGTGTTTGGGGTCATCGTCATGCTGGAAGACCCAGCCACGACCCATCTTCAATGCCTTTGTTGAGGGAAGGAGGTTGGCCCCATCCATCCTCCCCTCAATACAGTGCAGTCATCCTGTCCCCTTTGCAGAAAAGCACCCCCCATGCTTCACGGTTGGGATGGTGTTCTTGGGATTGTACTCATCCTTCTTCCTCCAAACACAGCGAGAGGAGTTTATACCAAAAAGTTCTATTTTGGCCTCATCTGACCACATGACCTTCTCCCATGCCACCTCTTTATCATCCAGATGTTTTTTGGCAAACTTCAGACGGGCCTGGACGTGTGTTGGCTTGAGCAGGGGGAGGATTTTAATCCCTGATGGTGTAGTGTGTTACTAATGGTAACCATTGAGACTGTGGTCCCAGCTCTCCTCAGGTCATTGACCAGGTCCTCCCGTGAAGTTCTAGGCTGATCCTTCACCTTTCTCAGGATCATTGGTACTCCACAAGGCGAGATCTTGCATGGAGCCCCAATCTGAGGGAGATTGACGGTCATCTTGAATTTCTTCCATTTTCTAATAATTGCATCAAGAGTTGTTGCCTTCTCACCAAGCTGTTTGACTATTGTCCTGTAGCCAATCCCAGCCTTGTACAGGTCTACAATTTTATCCCTAGTCTCCTTAGACAGCTCTTTGGTCTTGCCCATAGCGGAGAGTTTGGAGTCTGATTGATTGAGTGTGTGGACAGGTGTCTTTTATACAGGTAACAACTTCAAACAGGTGCAATTAATACAGGTAATGAGTGGAGGATAGGAGGGCTTCTTAAGGACAAACAGGTCTGTTAGAGCCAGAATTCTTGCTGGTTGAAAGGTGATCAAATGCTTATTTCATGCAATAAAATGGAAATTAATTATTTAAAAATCATACAATATGATTTTCTGGATTTTTTACCATGTCGATAACTTTAAGCAGTAGTTACCTGACTACTGTGCTGCGCAGAGATACTGACATTCTGCAATATAAATGTATATATACTGTAGCAAAATATCTATCGATTTGCACTTTATCAGCCCTACACAATGTTTCAGAAAAGCAATAATGATTAACCTAATAAATATTACCTTCCAAATACCCATAGACTTGAACCTCACAAAGAACAAGAATCCGCCCATCTCCAGGAATATGAACAAACACATAATGTCCCTCCAGCCCACCGCATGAGAAGTTGAGTGTTTGACCAGCTGGAATGGTTGGAATTTCAGCACATCTACAGACAGAAAGATCATCTGTTATGTGTTTCTGTTCGTCTTATCTGCAGCCACATCAGTACAAGTAAAAGAAAACCTTACATTGGGTTGCTGTAAAGGTCAGGCAAGTTCCCGACACGAATCACCGCACCATTTATCCAATAATAATATTGGCCACAGGCCAGACAGAGTTGCATAAACACACAAAGAGATTATTGTCTAGGTACATCGTTAAAGGGGACGAAATGCAAAAGACACATTAACATTAATATCACACGATGTCCAGTGCCAAATGAAGTTCAAAATATTTAATGATCATGTGCTGGCCAACCCACTGGCACTAATAACAAATCAAAGTGGAAATCAAACAAAACTGTTTCCTACACATTAAATCATAAGCATGTATATTTAGGGGCTTGCAGATTATTGTTTAAAATATTTTCCTTTTTTGAGTGAAAACATCTGTTGTGATAAATACTCAGTGTGTGGCAACAAACATTTTACACCAATATAGCAGTTTTTCGAACTTATTTGAAAATAAATGACTTAATTATGTTACATTATCTTACAATTTCAAGAAGACAGAGGGAGAAAGAGAGGTGAGTGACTGGGGTGGAGGGGAGGAGAGATGAGGCTGGTCATGTGATGTACATTTACACAGATCGTCCTCCATGAAACTGATTCAGTTTCAGGCAGATTCAGGAGACTCTCCATCCTGAAAGAAAGACAGACACCTTTCATCAACCATGAAGAAGCTCTACAAGTGCCTGTGGATCTTACTGGGTAACGTACAACATTCATGCATTACTACACTGTAAAAAATGACTGTGAATTTTACAGGAAAAAAAAACTGTAAAAAGGCTACCGTAAAAAACCTGCTAAATGGTTAGTGGTAAGTTCTATATACGGTGAAAACTGTATTATATTTTTTGGATTATTTATTTTTGTTGTTGAAATATCTCTTTCTTTCTTTTTTAATAGCAGTTTTGTACAGTAGGGTTGTATGTTACATCTTATTTCATTTCATTTTTTGGTGTGACAGGGCTTTTTTGGTCAAATTTGTTTTATTAAAAACAAACAAGTAAGCCCTTCCCGGATTAATAATTAACACAAAAGTAACGCAATTAGCTTTTTTTTTTTTTTTTTTGGAGTAACGCAAGATTGTAGTGCATTAACTTTTAAAAGTAACTTTCCCCAACAGTGTATATTAATATTTAAAAGATGCTTGTGATGGGCTTTGGTTGATCATGTGACTTTCTCATCACCGTCTGCTTCTGGTGGATACCAGTGTATTACAAAGGTACAAAACAGGTTTCAGTACTTCAGAAGGTTGGTACATTACCATTATATCAGTTAATGAAATTACGGTATTTACCTGTAAAGTGAAAACTTAAAACACTTTTTTTTTACCGTAAATTTGACAGATTTTTTTTACAGTGTAGATTTACACTAATACTAACACTGAGTTTTCTAAAATGTTTTCCTTTGTTCAGTGATGTTTAGTCCACTAATGTGAATTTTCAGCATACTGTGCAACAATTTTTGACAAACCATGATGTTCTAGATAATTTTTTTAAGACTGAAAAAATGTTTTTCATGATTTGATGTTGCTTTTTTTTATTTTTACAGATTTAGTATAATGTTCTTGCCACTGTATCTCTAGAAATGAATATGAAAATGATGTGACCATCATTCGCAAAAAGCTTTTGTGTAATTTCAGAAGACCAAGTGATGTTCTGATACACAGCACACATTTAAATAATCCCTGAAGTTTATTTGAATCTTGTTGTTTACACAGGGTTTTTTTCAGTTCGAGAAATGGCATATGGAGCATATGGTAAGAAAAGTTTAACGACATTTATTTGGTCCACTGTTATTTTTTCAGAGCAACATTTATTTATTTATTTTTTTAAAAAACATAAAAAGCACAGGGGTCATTATTCAACAAATACTTCAAATGTTGGATAACTTATTAACTAACTATATATATTAAATACAAGTAACCCACAGCAGCATTTTGGGATTTTCACTCAAGGAAATTAAAGCTTTGTTTTAGTCTGATTAGAGACAATTCAAAAACGTCATATAGGCATGTACTGAATAAAACGTACACAATTTACATAATCGGAAAACATCTTGGTTACATATGGTAACCCTCGTTCCCTGATGGAGGGAATGGAGACATTGTGTCGTTACACAAACACCTCTGACAGCTTTGAGAAAAAGCCAATGAGAATTGGTGTGCAGAATTTGCATAGCCAGCCCCGATTTCTGCCCAAAGAACAGCAGCACTCTCGTCTCGAACCACGGTAGAGAGGATGCCACTGAACTTGGGCGGGTTCCATGCGAATTGGATAGCATAGCCAAGTCGGATGGTTTTGAGAAGCCAGCGAGAGAGATTGGGTAGATCGAGCCAAGCTGTTAAACTCTCTGCCAGTGGTCTCAGTGGGACCACTAGCGATGCACTTCGGGTGAGTACAATGTGGCTGGTCAGTGAGGGGAAGCACTGTGGTTGGAAGTGAAACGCCCCAGAGGGCACAGGGTGCTTTGATCGACATAACCGAGAGACAAGGTTCAACCAGGGAATCGCCTGAGTTCAGGGGATCGCCTGGAGTGAAGTCAAGTCAGCTTTATTTATATATACCACTTTTTACAATACAAATTGTGTCAAAGCAACTTTACAGTATCAAATGGGAAAGTAATATATCAATAAGTCAATAGTTCCAAATTAATAAATTGTTTGTCCCCAGTTTAGTTTTCCCCAATTTAGTTGTTGTCCCCAACTGAGCAAGCCATAGGCGACAGTGGCAAGGAACCAAAACTCCATCTGTGACACTGATGGAGAAAAAAAACCTTGGGAGAAACCAGGCTCAGTCGGGGGGTCAGTTCTCCTCTGATCAATAAACAAGTAGTTTATACTCCCATACAGACCTGTAGAGGTGGTCTATATGTACTGACCCACCATCTGGATACAAACTGAATCAAGGGAAACTGCAGTGGCCAGCTGTTCAGGATTCATACTGGATCTGACCTTGGAATAAGCAGGAGACAGACAGTTATTAGCATAGCATAGCATATTAGCATAGATTCCATTTTTCTTGCATCAGGTGTTATGGGAAGTGTTCCCGGTTCCGGTTGACCTAATTAATGCAGCCTAACAATCCTTTAACGGATTTGAATATTAGAAATATTTAAATGTTATGTGTAGGCCAGGTTAAAGAGATGGGTCTTTAGTCTAGATTTAAACTGATTGAGTGTGTCTGCCTCCCAAACAGAATTAGGTAGATTGTTCCATAGTTTCGGTGCCAAGTAAGAAAATGATCTGCCACCCGCAGTTGATTTTGATATTCTGGGTATTACCAGATTGCCAGAGTTTTGAGAACGCAGTGTGCGTGAGGGACTATAATGTGATAAGAGCTCCCTCAAGTACTGAGGAGCTAAACCATTGAGGGCTTTATAAGTAATTAGCTAGATTTTAAAATCAATATGATGTTTAATAGGTAGCCAGTGCAGTGTTGACAGAACCGGGCTAATATGCTCTTACTTTCTGGTTCTAGTAAGAACTCTAGCTGCTGCATTTTGGACCAGCTGGAGTTTGTTTATTAAGCGTGCAGAACAACCACCCAATAAAGCGTTACAATAATCTATCCTGGAGGTCATGAACGCGTGAATTAACATTTCTGCACTTGACTTTGAGAGCATAGGTCGTAATTTCGCTATGTTTTTAAGATGGAAAAATGCTGTTTTACAAATGCTAGAAATGTGGTGTTCGAAGGAAAGATTGCTATCAAATAACACACCTAGGTTCCTGACTGATGATGATGAATTTACAGAACAGCCATCAAGTATTAGGCTGTGTTATAAGTTATTACTTGCTGAGGTTTTTGGCCCAATAATTAACACCTCTGTATTTTCATAATTTAGCAATAAGAAATTACTTGTCATCAAGTTTTTAATATCAACTATGCATTCCATTAGTTTTTCAACTTTGTATGTTTCGCCTGGCCTTGAAGAAATATAGAGCTGAGTATCATCAGCATAAAAGTGAAAGCTAACACCATGTTTCCTGATGATATCTCCTAAGGGTAACATATAAAGCGTAAAAAGTAATGGTCCTAGTACTGAGCCTTGAGGTACTCCATGCTGAACTTGCGATTGATACGATACCTCTTCATTTATTGCTACAAAATGATAGCGGTCAGATAAGTACGATTTAAACCATTCTAATGCATTACCGCTAATGCCAACATAATTTTTGAGTCTATTCAAAAGAATGTTGTGGTCAATAGTATCAAACTCAGCACTAGGATCCAGTAGCAAGTTTATAAAATTCTTCCTCTCCTATAGTAGAGAATGAGTGGAATAGCTCCTTAGGAGATCTATAGCACACTATTTGATCTGCTACTGTTCCTGACGGCTGCATGGTTACAATTTTATTTCTAATAGTATTGATCTTTGTTGTAAAGTAATTCATAAAGTCATTACTACTGTGCTGTTTGGAAAAATCTGTTGGTGCTTTATTTTTGGTTAATTTTGCCACTGTATTGAATAAATATCTAGGGTTATGTTTGTTTTCTTCTAAAAGAGATGAGAAGTAATCGGTTCTTGCAGTTTTTAATGCTTTTTTATAGGATACGGTAGACTCACACCAGCCGGAACGAAATACCTCTAGTTTTGTTTTCCTCCAGCTGCGCTCCATTTTCCGTGCTGCTCTCTTAAGGGTGCGAGTGTGCTCGTTATGCCACGGTGTCGGACTGTTTTCCTTAATCTTCCTTAAGCATAAAGGAGCAACCGCATCTAAAGTGCTAGAAAAGAGAGAGTCAATAGTTTCAGTTACATCATCAAGTTTATCTGAGCTATTGGATATACTAAGGAATTCAGATAAGTCAGGAAGATCGCATGTAAGCGGCTAAGTCTAAACTTTAAGCTGCTGAGGGATGCTGGACGGTGCTTATATTTGGACGCGCACGCTCAATACAATAAACTAGATTGTCCACACATTATTTTAAAATGCTTATCATTGTAGATTTTATTTTACAGTTACCGGTCTTCATCTCCACAAGGGCAAGAATCCAAGCAACAGTCAAATCCATCAGTCACCTTTAGCGTGGTACAACATAGCGTAGTGCAACGTAGCGGTCAAAAAACTGTGTGCACCTTCCCTCCAGCAACATCTGCTACCTGAGGGAAGGTTCCCACCTACAGGTCCTTCTCAAAAAATTAGCATATTGTGATAAAGTTCATTATTTTCTGTAATGTACTGATAAACATTAGATTTTCATATATTTTAGATTCATTACACACAGCTCGAAGTAGTTCAAGCCTTTTATTGTTTTAATATTGATGATTTTGGCATACAGCTCATGAAAACCCAAAATTCCTATTTCAAAAAATTAGCATATCATGAAAAGGTTCTCTAAACGAGCTATTAACCTAATCATCTGAATCAACTAATTAACTCTAAACACCTGCAAAAGATTCCTGAGGCTTTTAAAAACTCCCAGCCTGGTTCATTACTCAAAACCGCAATCATGGGTAAGACTGCCGACCTGACTGCTGTCCAGAAGGCCATCATTGACACCCTCAAGCAAGAGGTCTGTGGGAAGGAAAAAGTGTGGCAGAAAACGCTGCACAACGAGAAGAGGTGACCGGACCCTGAGGAAGATTGTGGAGAAGGACCGATTCCAGACCTTGGGGGACCTGCGGAAGCAGTGGACTGAGTCTGGAGTAGAAACATCCAGAGCCACCGTGTACAGGCGTGTGCAGGAAATGGGCTACAGGTGCCGCATTCCCCAGGTCAAGCCACTTTTGAACCAGAAACAGCGGCAGAAGCGCCTGACCTGGGCTACAGAGAAGCAGCACTGGACTGTTGCTCAGTGGTCCAAAGTACTTTTTTCGGATGAAAGCAAATTTTGCATGTCATTCGGAAATCAAGGTGCTAGAGTCTGGAGGAAGACTGGGGAGAGGGAAATGCCAAAATGCCTGAAGTCCAGTGTCAAGTACCCACAGTCAGTGATGGTCTGGGGTGCCATGTCAGCTGCTGGTGTTGGTCCACTGTGTTTTATCAAGGGCAGGGTCAATGCAGCTAGCTATCAGGAGATTTTGGAGCACTTCATGCTTCCATCTGCTGAAAAGCTTTATGGAGATGAAGATTTCATTTTTCAGCACGACCTGGCACCTGCTCACAGTGCCAAAACCACTGGTAAATGGGTTACTGACCATGGTATTACTGTGCTCAATTGGCCTGCCAACTCTCCTGACCTGAACCCCATAGAGAATCTGTGGGATATTGTGAAGAGAAAGTTGAGAGACGCAAGACCCAACACTCTGGATGAGTTTAAGGCCGCTATCGAAGCATCCTGGGCCTCCATAACACCTCAGCAGTGCCACAGGCTGATTGCCTCCATGCCACGCCGCATTGAAGCAGTCATTTCTGCAAAAGGATTCCCAACCAAGTATTGAGTGCATAACTGAACATAATTATTTGAAGCTTGACTTTTTTTGTATTAAAAACACTTTTCTTTTATTGAAATATGCTAATTTTTTGAGATAGGAATTTTGGGTTTTCATGAGCTGTATGCCAGAATCATCAATATTAAAACAATAAAAGGCTTGAACTACTTCGAGTTGTGTGTAATGAATCTAAAATATATGAAAGTCTAATGTTTATCAGTACATTACAGAAAATAATGAACTTTATCACAATATGCAAATTTTTTGAGAAGGACCTGTATATTGTGTGCACTAACAAACAAGAGTGCCCTCTACTGGACATACACAAACAATACAGACAAAAAATGGCTCTTACATACCGGCCCCTAATTGGGATGAACCAACATACCAATTCCCAACATATAACAACAGCCATAAAATAAATACAATGAGTGAATTATATTTGCAAACTCTTAACCCATAGACTCATGTAAGAAGCAAAGTTTTGCTACAGGCCTGTCAATAACACTTGTCTTAGTTTGTAAGCGAACAGAGCGCACCAGCCCTTTCTTGTCAGGAAATGTTTTCAAGACTCTTCCGAGTGGCCAAGAGCCTCGAGGTGCCGTTGGATCTATAATGACCACAATGTCTCCAGGTTTGAGGTTATTTTTAACCTTGTTCCATTTTTGCCTCTCTTGCAGCAGAGGCAGATATTCCTTCACCCACCTCTTCCAAAAGAGGTCTGCAATGTACTGAACCTGTTTCCACCTTCTCTTGATGTATAAGTCATGCACATCGAACAGTCCAGGAGATAAAGATGGTTTTCCCTTCAACAGCAGGATATGACTGGGAGTGAGAGCTTCAAGATCCATTGGATCATCAGACAATTTGGTGATTGGTCTATCATTCAAGATGGCTTCAGCTTCACACAAGACTGTATGGAAACTCTCATCATCTAATGTCTGCTGCTGAAGAACTGCAGCGAGGATCTTCCTCAACATGCGGATAACCCGCTCCCAAACCCCACCATAATGGGATCCAGCTGGAGGGTTAAAACTCCACTTAATGCCCTTCTGACTTAAAACTCCTTGAATCTTAGCCTGATTCAGTGATGAAAGTGACTCCCGAAGTTCCCTCTGTGCTCCTATAAAATTTGTGCCATTATCTGATAGAAGATGCTCCACCTGTCCTCTTCTACTGATAAACCGGCGCAAAGCATTAATACAGGCATCTGTGTCAAGGGAACTGGCCACCTCAAGGTGAACTGCTCTACTGGCCAAGCAAGTGAAGATGACACCATAACGTTTCACTGTGCCTCTTCCCTTCTTCACTTCTATTGGTCCAAAATAGTCAACGCCTGTGTTGGTAAATGGCGGAAGGTCTGGCAAAATCCTCTCCCTAGGCAGGTCAGCCATCTTCTGCCCCATCATCCTCCCATTATACCTTTTACAGAAGCAACATTCTGCTATAATCTTCCTTACAGCTGAGGTGGCACCTGTAACCCAATACTTTCTTCTTAATGCAGACAACATGTGGTTACGCCCACTGTGACCAAGCTGTTGATGTAAATCCTTCAGTACAAGTTTAGCCACATGCTGATCTTTAGTCAGAAGTAACGGATGTTTTATATCCTCTGGCAACGAGCCCCTTGTCAGCTGTCCTCCAACTCTCAAAAGCCCATTATCCAACCATGGATCCAGCTTATAGATGGCACTCTGTTTGCTCACTACATTTTTTCCAGAGGACAAAGCAGCAATCTCTTCAGGGAATCTCTGATGTTGACAATAGCAGATTATAGCCAACTCTGCTTCCATAAGATCTTCTGCCGACAAAGCTTGTTCTCCTCTTGTGTTGTCTCCTTTAGTTGTTTGATTCCCTTTTACCAGAGCACTCTGCTTGTTGGTATCAGCAGTATCTGACTCCTTCCTCTTGCGAAACTTTCTCAACAAGAGCCTCTTCAATTTAAGCAACCAGGCAACTGACACCCGGAGTCTCCTCCAGTCTGAAAAGTAAGTCATCAACCTGTGTGTACCATACAGTGAGCCTTGAGTATTTACCACATTCACAAAAGCTTCTTTCTTAATTTCAAGGTCATCAACCTCTACTGCAGTGTCCACCATATTTGCGGGCCAATCCTCTTCTGGTTTGAACAGAAACTTGGGGCCTTCAATCCATCTGTTGTTTTTGATAAAATCTCCAGCCCTCTTTCCTCTGGATGCATCGTCAGCTGGGTTCTCCTTTGTGCCAACATATCGCCACTGTGATGTCTTTGTGGATTCCCTGATAACAGAAACTCTGTTGGCAACAAAAGTGTAAAACCGCTTGTCCTCATTCATGACGTACTTCAGTACAGACGCACTATCTGTCCAAAAAATTGATTCTTGCAACTGAAGCCTTAGTTCTTTCCTTAGCATCAAGTCAACACGGACAGCAAGCACAGCAGCAGTTAACTCTAAACGAGGAATAGTGATGACCTTTAAAGGTGTTGCTGGAGGGAAGGTGCACACAGTTTTTTGACAAAATGTAAGCGGCTAAGTCTAAACTTTAAGCTGCTGAGGGATGCTGGACGGTGCTTATATTTGGACGCGCACGCTCAATACAATAAACTAGATTGTCCACACATTATTTTAAAATGATTATCATTGTAGATTTTATTTTACAGTTACCGGTCTTCATCTCCACAAGGGCAAGAATCCAAGCAACAGTCAAATCCATCAGTCACCTTTAGCGTGGTACAACATAGCGTAGTGCAACGTAGCGGTCAAAAAACTGTGTGCACCTTCCCTCCAGCAACATCTGCTACCTGAGGGAAGGTTCCCACCTATATTGTGTGCACTAACAAACAAGAGTGCCCTCTACTGGACATACACAAACAATACAGACAAAAAATGGCTCTTACATCGCATATAAAGCTGTCTTTTGTGGATGAGGTAATGGTTGTACCATACTTGTAGCAAGGAGTGGGACTTACAGTTTTAGCTATCTGGAGTAAACATGAGACTAGATAATGATCCGAGATATCATCGCTTTGCTGCAGAATTTCAACGCCATTAACATCAATTCCGTGCGACAGTATTAAATCTAGAGTATGATTTCGACAATGAGTAGGTCCTGACACATGTTGTCTAACTCCAATAGAGTTCAGAATGTCTATAAATGCTGATCCCAATGCGCCTTTTTCATTATCAACATGGATGTTAAAATCACCCACTATTAAGACTTTATCTGCAGACATTACTAACTCTGATAAAAACTGCGAAAATTCTTTAATAAAGTCTGTATGGTGCCCTGGAGGCCTGTATACTGTAGCAAGTACAAACGTCACGGGGGATTTATCCTTTGGACCTTGAAAATTAGCTGATTTTGGTGACGTGAGGCAGCTAGCAGATGTTCGGTTTAACCAGTCTGTCTGCTTCCTGACCTGGGCCCCAGTTAGTCAAGTGCAAACTCTAAGACTATATGCCATATTTCTAGAGAGAAGAGCGGCACCTCCCCCAGGGGATGGAGACCATCTCTTATTAACAGGTCAGTGAGGGGAAGCACTGGAGGATGCACTTGGTTTGACAAAGTATGCAGAAGCGCACGGTCTGTGGTTGAGCATGCTTTGGCAAGATTCAGCGGCTGGGTACCCCATAGGGAGCCAGACACGCAGGGAATTAAGCCCACTGAATAAGGAAATGTCGCTTTGGACAAAAGCGTCTGCCAAATGCCTAAATGTAATGTATGTAATGGAAATTGCTCTTTTATTGACCATGTGGTGGCGGTCCGCCGAAAGGCAGACAGCCATAGTGGAGTCGAACCCAACACTCATTCCCTCGCTGAGTGTGGATCCAGGCAGGTCAGCAGATCTCTCTTCTCCGGGCTGCCCATCTCAGGAACACTTTGAAGCCTGACGAGGGTTCTTAGAGTCCTGAGGACGAGCTGGCGGCTCCACCACCTTGCGAGAGCTGGACCTGGTCCTGAGCTGGTCTGGTACGCGGCCGTCCTCGGCGTTGAGCAGGCGGGGGCTGCTGCTTCGGGGGAGCAGGGCTGGGGCCTGGCGCCCGTCAAGGCAGGATGTGCTCTATGGCCTCCATCTGCCTCTTCACCGTGGAGAACTGCTGGGCAAATTCCTCAATGGTGTCGCTGAAGAGGCCAGCCTGGGAAATGGGAGCGTCAAGAAAGCGAACTTTCTCAGCAACCCTCATCTCTGCCAGATTCAGCCATAGGTGGCGCTCCTGGACCACCATAGTGGACATCGCCCTTCCCAGAGCCTGCGCCGTGACCTTCGTGGCCCGGAGGGCGTAGTTGGTTGCCAGGCGCAGATCCTGCAATAGCTTAGAACCTTGACCTGGTAGACCTGCAGGATGGCCATAGCGTGAAGGGCGGATGCAGCTTGTCCAGAAGCATAAGCCTTCCCCACAAGTGTGGGGGAGAACTTGCAGGCTCTAGACGGGAGTTTTGGGTGATCCCGCCTGGTGGTGGCTGTCTGTGTGTAGAGATGCACCGCAATCGCCCGCTCCACCTGGGGAATCTCCGTATACCCCCGCTGGACCCCCATTGAGGGTGGTGAGGATGGAAGAGTTGTTGTATCGTGTTCTGGCTGAGAAAGGAGCCTTCCACGATTTTGTCAACTCTTCATGCACTTCCGGGAAGAAAGGCACTAGAGCCTATAACGCTCGGGACAGGGCAGAGAATTCCACTCGAGCCCGATCGCCATGGCCGTAATTGACTGAGAGCCTGCCCCATAGCGGACATCTCAGCCAGCGCTTCAGCTTCAGATAGCCATGGCCCAACCTCCGATGCTGCAGTCACTTCCTCTTCCCCAGCGGGAGCTCAGAATATCAAATCCAATCCGTACTAAGACGAATTTTCAAAGTCACTCGGAAGCTCGATCCACGAGCGCACAGGTCGAGTGAATCGCGGGGACTTGCCCGGCGAAGCGCTACTCAAATCCTCCCGCTCTGCACCAACGCACATTGCAACGGCCTCATTCCCGGAAGCAGAAGAACCGGAACGGGAAGCAGTTGGTGTGAGCCGCAGCTTCTTCAGAAAGAACATGGCTCGTGAACAGAGTGTGCTGAGGGTCATGTCCTTGCAAGCAAAACATCCACCCTCAGTGAACGCTGCTTCAAGGTGTTAACGACCCAAACACTGAAGACAGCATTCGTGCCAATCGCTCTGGGAGAGGTAGAAACCGCAACCAGAAAGACATGGATGGAAAGGCATTGTAAACACACAAACCCACCGTGTCTGACTCTTTTAGAGAAATTTGCTCTTTTATTTGAGAGGTAATCTTCAAGTTCGCTGTTGAAGCAGGGGAATGCAGCAGGCTGAGTCTGAGAAGGAAGAGACCGCTGTCCATGCTGTAGTTCTAGTATTTGTATTGTTTACAATAATTTATTCCGAAGTAGCATTATGGGACTGAGCCAGCTGAACTAAGATTTGTATTTTGGTAAACTGGAGCAGTGTGAGATCACTGGTCAATTTCTGGTGAACTCTGGACAACTGGCTTGTGATTCGCCATGACGCTGTGATCTCTGGAAATTGTTTCAGGGATTGAGGTCTGTAAGACATCATCTTCATTCAGTTGTTTTTATGGAGTACTTTATTGAACTTTACAGCTGGCAGAGTTCTTCAAATATGTTTTATTGAAATAACCTAATTTATTTAATTAAATTTTTTTTAAGCAGGAGTGGCTTTTGAATTAATCTCTAGCATTTTTTTTTTTTTTTTAATTTCATTTGATTTACATGTTAGTCACTTTATTAAATAATCTCAATAACCAATAATCATTTTCTAAACAGGGGCGGATCTACCGGGGTGGCACGGGGTGGCAATTGCCACCCTAAGAAAAAACTGTGCCACCCCACCTGCCACCCCAGAATTATCACAGAATAATATATATATATATATATATATATATATATAAGCAGTGTTTCATGTGCTACTTTTTTGCAAAGTTTTACTTTGCCGCGACAACGACAGCGTAACGAAAACTAATGTCCAGAAGCACATCTTTCAATAAACTGCAGGATGGTTGCACGCGCACGCCGCGCGCCCAGTGTAGTCGTCTTCATTAACAAATGAAGAGCTCTTTTCCAAAACGCGATAAACGGCATTTAAAAAAAAATGAGTTATTGCCAATATCAGTATTGAATCTGATCGGTATTGAAACGTCCATTATTAATTTTACACAAAGTGCAATATCTGCAGTGTTATACTGTCATGTTTTCTTCCTTTTTTCCAAACCGCGACAAACGCCAGTCTCCTTTCTCTGCAAAATGCGATAGATCCGCTCAACCAATCACAGCGCACCATTACACGCACTGTAAACAGTAAAGGGAGTTGGTAAATGAGATATTGATTTAATACAAAGTTAAGTAAACAAGAAGGTAAAATTTTTATGTAATATAAGTTACTTACATTGTCTGACTTTAACACTATTGCCCGATTTTGCTCCATTCCTTTGTTAAAAATTAGTTTGAAACAAAGTCACAACTGAACCGCAGCGCATCTCCATTCAAACACAGCGGTGAATCAGCCGTTCGAACGAATCAAATGAATGTGATTAAAAGTAAGCATAGAGCCCTGCTGGATTTATTGCATTTTGGGGGAAAATATTCAGTTTTTATAATAAATCTTGATGAAAATCAAAATCTGGATTTGAATTTTTAATGTAATTCTAACCTAAAGATGCTATGTGAAATTTTGAAAAAGAAAATATTGTTTTTCATCTTGCCACTTTCTTGGTCAAGAAAACACATTTTTACTCAAATTAATCAAAATGGATTTATAGCGTTTTGGAAAAGAGCTCTTAATGACACTTATGATAACACAAAGCGCGGCACATTTCACTAACAAACTGTTTACGTTTATTGCTTCTCGGCTAACTCAAAAGTCCTCTGAGAAATCTAATCCGACCGCTCGCTCCACTTTCATCATGGATATTGCCATTTCTGGCGAAACATCAACATCAACAAGAAGATGCCGACAACGGAAACTAATAGCAAAGTTATGTAAGAATAGTCGTATTGCAAATTTCTTCAACTTTAGTTGGCCCATTTTCCCAAACCATTAATTCAGTTCTCAAAACGTATTTCTCAAAAAGTTTAACAAAGAGCAAGTTAAACATTAGGTAGCAAAACTGATAATACGCCAATCAGAATCACTGCATCCTAACAATGGAAAGATCTTAAATGAATCATCTACTTGGGGTTTACTTACACCTTCAGTAGCCTACAATTACAGTACAGAACCAGCATATTATTAGATGATGGAAATGTCACTATTCTACAGTAAACTGTAGCAAATGTTGTACACCTTGTGACTGTTATTATTTGTAACCATTTTTTCTATGTACTGTATTTTGCAGAACTGAGAAATGACTGCCTATAGCTAGTCTTGTGTCAGGAGACCAAGAAGCTGCTATAGTACTGTATAGTGTAATTGAATTTGGCTGAATGTGCAGAGGATGCTGAATTTCCTTTTTTATTTTATGTTTTACTGTACTGCATTGTGGTGCATACCAAGTTCATATAGGCCTACAATTTTTTGGTATTTGAAGTTTTCCAGTCCTATTCATCTAGTGTGTTGTGAGTGATTACAGACATTCCCACCTGTGTTAATAACAGAAAATCAAACATTGTTTTCAAAACATATCCAGTTTCAGTGCTTTGATATTATTGTATTTACTTCTAATGTTAGGGAATTCAGTTTTTGTTGTTCTTAAACTAGCACTAAAATGTGATTTATACCACCTAAGTAGCCTATGTAATTTTAATAGAATCATCTTCCTTACTGATACAAGCTCTTTAACCTCTTATACAAGTTTTTTTTTTATATTGTGTGACTTGGTGCCATGATGGACAATGAAATTATTAACTATAAATAGACTATAAATTATAGTTATTTAATTTTAAACCGTATAGATGATTACTGATGATGTCAGACCATAAATCCCCAAAAACTATGCATTGGGGCTTGCTTTGGTGTTGCCACCCCTCATAGACCCCATGCCACCCCTTTGCCACCCTAAAAATTATTTTCTAGATCCGCCCCTGTTTCTAAATGTACGGAATCTGCCTCTTGTAAAGGCCTTAATGATGTTCTTGAAAAATGCCATTTATGGCTACTTCTGTGTATATTAGTTATCAAACATATATTATTTATATACTATATCCAACAGTCCTACATAGTGATGGGTTTAGTATAATCTAGGCTCTGCTTTTGTGTGAATTATCTGCAATAATCAATTTAGTCAATACATTCAGGCTAAGTAGGCTATGTAAACCTGGCGTAAAATGAGGAGCCGTTCCTGTTGATTTGCTACTGGACTTTCTTTGTTTTCAAACGAAGATCAACACTGATATCATCAAATCATTTGCATACACAAACGAGCAATGATCCGACATGTAGATTTGTTTTGTAAAGCACATGAAAGAAACTAAGGAAAAAATAATCTAGAAATCCAGTGACAAATGGTGCTATATAATGAGAGAAAATAAGTGCATAATAATGCAAAACATGAATAAATAGAGCAATTCCAAGATTGAAAAAAACAAAACAAAAAAACAAACAAACAACAACAACAACAACAAAAAACAATAAAAAAACAGAAGGGAACAATATTTCTGGTTTCATTTATGCATTTTGGTTTGTTGGGCAAGAAATATTTTTAATTCACATTAGACGCCAAGATACATTTGAACTCAACTAGAAACAGCAACGTCTCTGAACAAAGGGAGCATTAGAAAACTTACAGATATTATATTGCAGTAAATCTAAAATATCAGATACATGTATGTTGTACATTACCCAGTAAGATCTTGTAGAGCTTCTTCATGGTTGAATAAAGGTGTCTGTCTTTCTTGTAGAGTGAAAAGTGTGCATGATATCAGTTTTACGGTGGATGATCTATGTAAATCATATGACACACCTCATCTCTCCACCCTTCTGTCCCCATCAATCATCTGTCTCTCTCTCATTCACTCTTTGTCTCTCACTATTTCTGAATGGATGTTTTTTTTTTTTTAATGCAAAAGTGAATCAATCTTCAAGCCCCAAAACATACGCACGTCTGGTCAGTGCATGATCATAAATGTTTTAATCTTCATTTATACCTGTATTTCGAACCGAACACCTTGGATTGTGTGAAAGGGATGTTAAATAGTCTTCTGCATTTCATTCCCTTTGGTGATGCAACTGGAGAAAAATCTCTGTGTGTTTATATAACTTTGTCTGCCGTGTTTACATAGTCTGAAGGATGGTTTCTATTGGATATATAATGATATTTGTCAGTTCAGAATTACTGTACAGAAAAAGGACATTTTATTTTTGTATACTTTCAGATATCTGAACATATATATATTATTTAAATAAATAAAAAAATAGGATGCAATTACTAGGTGGAGGTTGAGTTTAGTGGTTCAGTTTAAGTTTAATATCTCATGAACGTATTCTGCGTTCATGATAGAGAAATGCACATAGCCAGCTCTATACACTACACTGTATCTAATTGCTAGGCTACTTAAGACTTAAATAATACATCTTAAATCAGAAAATCTGATTTTGTAATCTGAGAGATACAGATAAATGTAGGGCAGCATCATTTGTTTTGCATACTGTTGTAAGACTGACTGTAGGTGTACAAAATTCTCTGCCTCACGCATGCGCGAGTCGAACTTGTCAAGACTTGTCTAGAGCATGCGCATAAAGTTTTCAGTTCGGCAGCATCCTGCATAGCAGAGTAATACGGAGTTACCTGGCTTTGTTTATTCCTTTAAAATCAGTTTTTCCTTGTGTGGTATTGCTGTGCGTGAATAACTCTGTAAGTAGCAATATTTATTATTATTGCAGATGTGTTTCAGAGTGTGTCATAGCGTAATTCCGTTTATTTTACCTCAGGAAGATTATTGCGTCAGTATCAATACAATAGTCGTAATGCTCACGTATTGGACGAATCATTCGGTTGTTTGTCATTGAAGATGCTTATTCATTCGTTTAGGAGTGTTGCTTGTGATGTATGTTGATGTACATATTTATTCAGTCTCCTATCGGCATATTAATAACTATTAGAATGAGCACACCGGAGCGCTAGAACAGCGCACACACATAGTGTAATCTGACACCACTTGCAAGCAGCAGCAGCCCCGTTCTGTTTAATAAAGCTGTATTTAGTGCTCACATGTGGAAATAAGCTCTTGTTTAGTTTGTTCACTATGGCGTCAGACATAGTATATATATATATATATATATATATATATACAAATTATATAGTTTATTTGTTATTTCATAATATCACATGTATATTTATCATCTTTAATTCTGTTCTCTGACAGAAACCACCTTTGGTGCATGTCCACACAAATTAATAAACACAAATATCAGAAATGTTCACTCTGGAGTAGCTGCAGTTCTTTCTAACAGAACAATTAGGCCAGCTGAGTTCCAACCATCCCACTGCGCACAGAATATCTTACAGTAGGGAACAAATATATAACACCATAATGCAAATCATCCAAAATTCAACACAAGATTCCCCAAAACCAACACAGAGATTTTGGTTTGAACTGTCATCAGCATGGACCAATCATGCTAAACTGGGCACTTTGTCTTTGTGGTAGAATTGTATATGTTCTGTTAGGAGATCTTGGACATTTAAACAATTTCTATTATTTTTTGTAGTTATTTTATTTATGTATTTATCTATATTTTATTTATTTTCAAATTCCTGATGTGTGCTGGGTTGGAGGAAGTTATTTTTCTGTTTGTTATATATATATATATATATATATATATATATATATATATATATTAGGGCTGTCAAATGATTAATCGTGATTAATCACATCCAAAATAAAAGTTTGTTTACATACTATATGTGTGTTTACTTTGTATATTTATTATGTATAAATACACACACATACATGTATATATTAAAACTAAATATTTATATGTAGATATATTTATACCTGTATACATCTTAGATTATTAATAAATATACATATGTAATATATAAATATGAAATATTTTTCCTTAATATATACATGCATGTGTTTGTATTTATATATACATAATAAATATACACAGTACACAAATATATAGTATGTAAACTTTTTATTTTGGATGCGATTAATCGCGATTAATGGTTTGACAGCACTAATATATATATATATATATATATACACACACACACACACACACACAATAAATATGACAGGTGCCCTTTTTTCCACTTGAGCCCCTGCCACTCAAAGTCCCTGTGTACCACTCAAATTAGAAACCATTATTACAAGTTTACCATTGTGAATCGGGCTGAGGTAAGGAGATTTTAACACTGGCTGTTTATGTACTTGCTCAAAAAAATAATTTTGGATCATTTTTAACCAAAAAAGTTATGGACTGCAGCTTTAACGTTTAAAATAGTGATAAGAACCAACCATATACGTTTCCTGCTGAACTGTATGCCTTGCATGTCACTCTATACCAGTTTCTCATATCTTGATTATTGTAAATTATTTTGTTTTAGTGATTTATCATTGACCATGGTGACTACTGAAACAAAACAAAACAAAACAAAAATCAGAATTTTTTTTTTATGATCAGTTGAAGCACACATACCATTTTATCATTAATAATAAAACTTATGATTGTTTTTTATTGCATCATGATCAGTAAAGATGCTGCTGCTGACATCTAGTCTACATCTAATCACTCATAAAGTCCACTGTGCATCGGGCACCGCCAGGAGACATTTTGTGCCCTAGTCTGGCTTCTTTGCCCAGGCGGGCACACTGATATATCAAAACAAAAGCAATCAATGCAGACATCCTGGACATGCACCGTCACAGGCCTCCACAGAGCACCTGAGTTTCTAGTGTAACTCCTCCTTCCCCTCCAACTTAGGGACATTGCTGTACAAGTCTCATGGAATATTTACGTTTTGCCTTTGTCTATGTGTCATTTGTCTTACTCATTAACCACCCCTGTGAAATTCAGTTGGCTTAAACAAGCAAAAGAGTAATTTTGTTCACACTCAAACTATTAGGAAAAAAATAGCAAAAACCTAACTTTCACTTTCTATTTGAGAGACCCAAAAACGAGAATCAAGAGTTTTAGAATCAACACGCTTAAACATAAAAGTTCTTTATTTGCATTGATGGTTCCATGAAAAAGCTTTAACATCCACATAATCTTTTCAATCCACAAAGAGTTCTTTATGGTGGAATAAGGTTCTTTGTGAAACAAAAATAGTTCTAAAACTGCTGAGAAACCTGTTTGGAACTTCAAAGAGTTTATATTAATTAAGAGTGTATGTAAGACATTAAGAAGTCAAAGGAACATACAAAAATGTAAGCAAATTAATTGGTTAATTTCAAAATTGCTGCTTTTATAGGCTACCTATATGGGGTCCATGGGGCACTAATCATCAACATAAGTCAAAGAAAGATTTTTTATTTTTTTTTAATCACTAGGACACATTTGTGACCTAGGACCACAAAACCAGTCATAAGGTTTGGTTTCTTTTAACAAATAAGCATTCTATTGATGTATGGTTTGTTAGGATGAGACAATATTTGGCTGAGATACAATTATTTGAAAATCTGGAATCCGAGGGTGCAAAAAAAATCTAAATACTGAGAAAATCGTCTTTAAAGTTTCCATATAAAGTTATTAGCAATGCATATTACTAATCAAATATTAAGTTTTGATACATTTATGGTAGGACATTTACAAAATATCTTCATGGAACATGATCTTACTTAATGTCCTAATGATTTTCAGCATCGATAATTTTGACCCACAAAATGTATTTTTGGCTATTGCTACAAATATACCAGATGCTTCTTAAGACTGGTTTTGTGATCCAGGGTCACATTTATCGTTACATTATGAAGTTATACTTGGGTGTACTTTTTAGTATGGGGATGTTTCTCCTTTTTCATAACACTAATGACTATGCAATAGCTGAAAAAGAAGAAACTGTAATAAAGCAAACTCCAGTACAATAAAAAAACTGCTTCAATGCAGCTTTACAAAAATCAGTTTGCATGTCTCAAAATTCAGTTTTAGAAATCAGCAGTTTCAATTTTCATGTCCAACTTTATTGTGATCAGCATTGAGGAGCAGACAATATCTGAGCATGTAAATGAAAAACATCAAACATCTGAAGAGAGTTTAGGTTTCCCCATCATCGTCATCATCATTTCTTTCTTACGGCACATTGAGCTGTAAATAAAACAGTTTTTTACATTATAAAAACCTCACATTCCATTTCATTTTTAATATATCCATTTTCATTGTAATTATTTAAATTCAAAACCAACACTCCTTTTTAGTTTTCCAGTGTTTGTATGAGCACTCACCTGGCGCAGCTTCCTTCCGCATCACTTCCTGTTTGGACAGTTGTGTCCATTGCACAGTCACATCAGAAATCCCTCGTTCGACCAGAGCAGACTCCAGCTGAAATGAGCAGATCTCTTAAAACTGCTATCAATGTAATCTGATTTCAGATTCTGTATGTTTCCCTCTCTCACCTGCGACAAGAGCTGAACTCTCCTTTCAGGTTCAGACAGACTCGAACTGGACTTCAGTTTCATCTTCACAAATGTTTTCTTCAGTAAAGGTCCTAAAAAGGCACATGAGAGTGAAACATGAAATGCATTGTGCCTGCCATATCTACAGCAGTTTGTTGCAAATGCATCTGCCACTTAAGATTAGACAAATGCAATTAAAGTTTGTGTAGTGATCCTTAAAAATCACAAACAAAATTACACAATGTAAATCAAAACAGACCCAGATGACATTAAATACTTTCAGGTTCACTTGCAATAAGAACAGGCATAAATGCGCTGAGCTTTTACATTTTCAAACACAATAAATTGCTGAATTTCAACTATTGTTGATCACACCTTCTCCATAGACCTCCACCTCACACAGAGTAAGTAACCGTGAATCTCCAGGAATGAACAGATTCACATATCGACCCTCCATATTGTTACATAGGTAGGTGGAGGAAGCACCAGCTGGAATGCTAGAAATCACAGCGCATCTGAGGAGAGACAGAGAAAACATCATTTAGCCTTCTAGTTTTTCTTCATATGTGACCCTGGATGACAAAACCAGTCATAAGTTGCTGGGGTATATTTGTAGCAATAGCCAAAAATACATTGTACAGGTCAAAATTATCGATTTTACTTTTATGCCAAAAATCATTAGGATATTAAGTAAAGATCATGTTCCATGAAGTTATTTTAGAAATTTCCTACTGTACATATATAAAAACGTCATTTTTGATTAGTAATATGCATTGCTAAGAACTTCATTTGGACAACTTTAAAGGCGATTTTCTCAAGATTTCGATTTTTTTGCGCCCTCAGATTCTAGATTTTCAAATAGTTGTATCTCGAACAAATATTGTCCTATCCTAACAAACCATACAGCAATGAAAAAACAGTCTTAAGTGTCAATTTTTCGAAATTGAGATTTATATAATTTCGGTGTATAAATCTCAATTTCAAAAAATTGACACTTAAGACTGGTTTTGTGGTCCATGGTCACATATGTGTTTGCATTTTAAGCCACTGAAAGAGTGTCTCACATGGGATTGTTGTTGCCGTTGTTCTCCAGAGAGTTTCCGACGTGAATCTCAGCTCCGTTTATTCGTTCAATACAGCAGTCCAGTCTGTTTGTGACGACAACTCTACTTATTCTGTAAATATAATGCAGATCTACCCTCCACCATGGGTTAGTCTCACCAATGGTTGAGGAACACGATGCTTCTGGTTGTTTGAAATCTGTATTTAAATCAATGGCCTGATGAGCAAACCAGGTCTCATAGGTTGACGACTGTGCGATGGTTTTTCCTGTTGCCAGATTACCTGTAAGACATCGTTGTGTCGGCTTATTTTATACCCTTTGAACATGTTTAAGGAGATTTTCCATATATTTCGATCAGATCTGTCTGAACTGGCTGAGTCTTGACAAAGTCATTTTTAAGTAATATCTTAAGTATAAACATATCATTGGAAAGGTCTGAGTCTCAGGATTCCATATTTGGTGGTTTTATGATAAAAGCAAAATTGACAGTGACAGAAAAATGTGTTAAATTATATGGAGTTTGTATGGCACCCGGTGGCTGTTTGTGGTATGACGCTCTAAATAAACTTTCACAGGAACCTCATTTTTTTTCATATCAGCTTCAAATTTGGAGCAAAACTTATTTTGACACAGGGAACTGTGTCAAAGAGACCAACCTTAGATCTGTATTCCAAAGTGTTCATGGATTACAACAACTTAAGTTTGGATAGTGCACTTTCATGTCTATTTTAAAAAATGGAGGTGACAGGTAAGGCAGCAGGGTAACAAATTATTTGAAGTTGATTCAACAAATTGTGTGTTTTTTTTTTTTTTTTTTTTTTTTTTTTTTAACAGTGTACAGTTTTTTTACCGTCTGTGATTTGGTGTGGGAACAGATGCCACGGTCACCATCGACAGCACGCTCAGGAACGAGGGTGCTATGCTGGGATGGCTGACTTGTTTTTTGCCATGATGCTGCAATGTCTGGAAAATGTTTCAAGGATTGAGGTCTCTTCATTTAATTCCTTACAGAATTCTTCAGTTTCCTCAAAAGCATTTTATTGAAATAACCTAATTTATTCTGTCATCATATGCTCACTTTCATAATGACGCTCTGGTCTGTTTTGTCGGATTTCTCTTAGCTTAATTTGTAAGTTTAATTCAGTACATGCCTATATGAAGTTTTTGAATTGTCTCTGATCAGACTAAAACACAGCTAAAAATCAAAGTGAAAATCCCAAAATGCTGTTGTGGGTTACTTGTATTTAATATATATTAGGGCTGCACGATTTGGGAAAATTTTCATATTGCAATTATTGAGGTCAATATTGCGATATACGATTGCGATTACGATTATAATGAATGGTATTGGGGGCACAAAATGGGGGTTCATGAATTATGAGCTTCTAGAACATTTGACCTCTTAACTGAAGTTCTTTTCACAAATTGACCATATATTAAAACAGTATAATTAACCAAAAAATAAACAACATAGTTCTTTCTTAGTCTTATGAAGTGCAAACAATAAATGAAGCCATAATCAAAGTAGGCTACTCTCTTAATATTCAAAGTGCCAATAGAGACATACTTTTTCAAGCATGATACAGAGCTATAGACAACTACACAACCTAATATAGCTTACATGCTAATAACAGCCTAGATATGTCATGTAGCCTAATTTAAGCGCATTGGGGAGTCGCTCTCTTAAAATTGCTTTTCAATGTGCGTGAGTCTTACTTTCGGTTTCGTTTTAACTGTCGCGGCAAGCGCTTGGCGGTGCTGAGTGTGCATTCTACAATTTGATTTCTTTATGTCTAAACGAAGACTTACAATATGGCGTGAGGCTCATGAACACATCTGTGAGTATGCTTTGTTTTGTTTTTATATACATTTGTTGTATTGCCACGTGATGTAGCAACTTTAAATTTGCGAATCTTGCACAATACATGTCTCTGCTCAGTGTCACTAATCTGTTTCCTCGGCACTCACCTTCGTTCTGGTCTGTCAGATCTTTTTTTTTTTCATTTATTTAATCTTTTGTTTTGTTTTGTTTGCAGCAAGGAAAATAGACAAACTGTTCTCAGAAAGCATGTGTTCTCAAGTGCACACAATGAGCCTAATATAAACTAATATAATCCCAACATTTTCCCGTCATATAATCGCACAGGCTGACATCGCGATTGCGATACAATTAATCGTGCAGCACTAATATACATACATACATACATATATATATATATATATATATATATAGTTAGTTAGTAAGCTACCCAACATTTTAATTATTTATTGAACAATACAGTGGACTAAATAAACGTCATTAAATTTATTTTCTTACCATCTGCTCCATTTGCCATTTCTTGAATTGATAAACACCCTGTGTAAACAATAAGATTCAAATGAACTTCAGAGATTATTTAAATGTAATGTTCATTTGAATTGCTCGGTGATGCGTATCAGAACATCACGTGGTCTTCTGAAAATACACAACAGCTTTGTGTAAGAAACAAAACAAAACAAAAAACAAACAAACAAACAAAAAAAATCAGGTTAAGTCATTTTCATATTAATTTCTAGAGATCCAGTGACAAGAACATTATGCAAAATCTGTACAAATTTAAAAAAGCAAAATGAACTCATGAAAAACATTATTTCAGTCTTTAAAACAAAACTGATCTAGAACATTGTGGTTTGTTTGTCAAAAATTGTCACACAATACGCTGTAAATTCACATTAGCGGACTAAACTAGAAACAGAGCAACATCTCTGAACAAAGGAAAACAATGCAGAAAACCCAGTGTTAATATTAGTGTAAATCTACACAGTAAAAAATAAATAAATAAATAAATCTGTCAAATTTAGGGTAAAAAAACAGCAGCTGTGGTTGCCAGAATTTTACCTTAAAAAAATGGTAGCAACGTTTTATGTTTTCACTTTAAAGGTAAATACCGTAATTTCAAGAACTAATATAATGGTAATGTACCAACCTATTGAAGTATTGAAATTTGTTTTGTACCTTTGAAATACACAGGTAACCACCACAAGCAGGTGGTGATGAGAAAGTCACATGATCAACCAAAGCCCATCACAAGCATCTTTTAAATATTTACATATAGGTTTGGGGAAAGTTACTGTTAAAGGTAAAGCACTACAATCTTGCGTTACTCCATAAACAACTTCTTTTTATGGAAAGTAATGTTTTACATTACTTTTGTGTTACTTTTAATTAAATCTGGGAAGGACTTTCTTGTTTGTTTTTAATATAAAAAGTTTTAGCAAATGCAAAAGCCCTGTCACACCAAAAAGTGAAATGAAATAAGATGTAACAAACCCTAATGTAAAAAAGAGATATTTCAACAACAACAACAATCAAAAAATAATAATAATAATAATAGAAATAAATAAATAAATAACACAGGGAATTCTGGGAATGCCAGTTTAGTTATTCACTGTAAATTTTACATTCTTTTTCACTTCAGAAAACTGTATGCTACCGTAAAGTGACATGCAATGTCCAATACAGTTTTCACCGTATATAGTAGGGGAACTTACCACTAACCATTTAGCAGGTTTTTACGGTAGCCTTTTTACAGTTTTTTTACCGTAAAATTCACAGTAATTTTTTACAGTGTAGTAATGCATGAATGTTGTACGTTACCCAGTAAGATCCACAGGCACTTGTAGAGCTTCTTCATGGTTGATTAAAGGTGTCTGTCTTTCTTTCAGGATGAAGAGTGT
This sequence comes from Cirrhinus molitorella, assembly GCA_033026305.1. Taxonomy (NCBI): domain Eukaryota; kingdom Metazoa; phylum Chordata; class Actinopteri; order Cypriniformes; family Cyprinidae; genus Cirrhinus; species Cirrhinus molitorella. Next base: position 2,452,095 of record CM065118.1, read on the forward strand.
GAGTGATATCAGTTTCATGGAGCATGATCTGTGTAAATTTACATCACATGACCAGCCTCATCTCTCCTCCCCTCCACCCCAATCACTCACCTCTCTTTTGTAAGATAATGTAACAAAATTAAGTAATTTATTTTCTAATAAGTAAAAAAAAAAAAACTGCTATATTGGTGTAAAATGTTTGTTGCCGCACACTGAGTATTTATCACAACAGATGTTTTCACTCAAAAAAGGAAAATATTTTAAACATCAATCTGCATGCCCCTAAACATACATGCTTATGATTTAATGTGTGAAATGTGTGAAACAGTTTAGCTCGATTTCCACTTGATTTCTTATTAGTGCCAGTGGGTTGGCCAGCACATGATCATTACATATTTTGAACTTCATTTGACACTGGACATCGTATGAAATGGATTAATGAGTCTTTTGCATTTCCCCTTTTGGCGATGTACCTAGACAATAATCTCTTTGTGTGTTTATGCAACTCTGTCTGGCCTGTTTACATAATTTACATAATCGGAAAAAGATGCTACGTCCTCTGTAGAGGACACCAAGACTTAAAAAAAATCCTTTTTTAATAAAGTTAAAAGACTTGAACAGACATGAAAAGGCATAAACAGTGCCTTTTTTTGGTTTTAATCACAAATCAATTTTAATTTTTTTATACCAAACTTTATATAAAGATGATTCTCAACTATGTTATGAAACACATGATGATGATTTGATATAGCATTTTTCTTTGAAAATGTGTCAGATTCAAATGATCATTACAAAATATTATCATATTTCCACAAGGGTGTTAAGTTTGATCACTAAATTAATGTCAGCTATTTTTAAAGACCAAGAAGAGGAAGTGGTCATGGTGAAATGTCCAAACATTTGGTATCTTTGAAAAGCCCTAAACATGCTCTGTACAGGACATCCAGACTTAAAACTGTGACATGTAAGGTCTCGGAGAAATCGCTAAAAACTAATGTCCTCTATGATCTAATCATAGGTTTTAATGGGAACACTTTACATCTGTTAACATTAGTTCATGCATTAGATATCATGATGACCTCACATTTACACTATTCATTAATTTAGACTTCTAGCATTTCAATTTAAGTGTAAATTAATATTAGTTATGTGTAATTTATCAGTGAACAACACTTAGAGGTTAGCAATAGATTATGATAGCTAATGAATGAACTAATGCAAACGTTATTGTAAAATCCAAATGTTACCTTTCTTAATCTGACATTTTTCATTGTAGTTTAGTTTAGTATAAGCAAACAAAAAAATGGCATGTAAAGTGATGTTTTTTAATCATAATTAAACTCTACTATGATTGGCTAGATTAAAAAGAAAATATCTAAAATCTACACACAAATCTAAATTCCCAGAACTATAAGCAGAAATAACTTAAACTCTCTTTATACTGTAGCCGACGACTGCATGGTTATAATTTTATCTCTAATGGTATTGATCCTGGAAGCAAATATATTCATAATGTCATTACTGCTTTGCTTTTGGGAAATGTCAGCGCCTGTTGATGCTTTATTTATTTATTTATTTATTTTGTAAATAATTTAGCCACTGTACTGAATAAATATCTGGGTTTGTGTTTTGTTTTCTTCTAAAATATAAGTAAGCATATCTAGCAGTTTTTTAATGCTTTTCAGTAGGTAGAAGTACTTTCTCTCCATGCAATACGAAATACCTCTAGTTTTGTTTTGTTTTTTCGGCTGTGCTCCATTTTCCGGGCTGCTCTCTTTAGGGTGCGAGTGTGCTTGTTATACATATATGTGAGCATTTGTTTACATCTATAACTTCACAATGCACATGAAGTTTATGTAACTGTCATTAACTCCTGTCCTTCAAGAATTAATAGGCCTTGCAAAGTCTCCAAGTAGGGTTTTTGTTAAGTTTGATAAGCCTGTCTGCCTTTATTCTGTAATAACAACCGTCTGGATGTACATTATCCCTTACATAAAATGTAGTACAATAGATATTTTCACACACACAAAATGTCAATCTACATTGTAAAAATCAAAAAACACAATTTGTTGATTCACTTACATTAATTTGTTACCCTTAAAATTTTAAGTTTAGTCCACTCAAATAAGTTTATTCAAGTTGAAATGTTAAGTTGTACTAAGTTACAACGTAGACTTTGGGTTGACTAATAAATTGTTTGAAAACTTTACAGCTGTGTTTGTTGCTCGTCTGCTGAGTTAAATAACCTCAAATATCTAAATTGTCACTTAGTAAAACTTAACATTTCAAGTTGACCAAACTTTTTTTTTGAGTTGACTGAATTTTAAGGCAGTCAGGTAACAGATTGTTTTTTTTTTTTTTTAAATAGTGTACAAGCCCAAAACATACATGTTTTGATAGACCAGAAATTGTTTTGTTTGCTGCTCATTTTCCGTTCGATTACCTGACAGTGCCAGTGGGTTTTGAACTTCATTTGTACTTGCATTTGTCACTGAACCCTTGTGATCACCTAAAATGAATGTTAAACGTTTTTGCATTTCCTCACAAATTCAAGTATCATCACAGATTAATTTCTTTGCTTGCTTATATAACTCTGTCAGTCATATTTAAATAATTTGTTTGACTGTTTGCACACGTGGTGATATTTGTCAATGCAGGATTACAGAAAAAGGACTTGGTCATTCAGTTTTTGATATATATGAACAGTATGCAAAGTGTGAATGAGACTGAATTTTGATGAACTAGAGCAGCATGAGAAGTGTTGAAGATTATTCAGTCAATCAATTTCTGGTGAACTCTAGACAACTGGCTTGTGATTTGCCATGATGCTGTGATCTCCCTCAGGGACTGAGGTCTGTAAACCATCATCTTCATTCAATTGTTTTTATGGAGTACTTTGTACAGAATTTTGCTTTCGCCAACCTAAGGGGGCAAAATAGTGTAGTGATGGATATTCGTGTCACAGGTGACGTTATGATTCTTGGATCATGTGTCACTTAATGTGCGCTTATGAGTATATCACACAAAAAAGATTGGTGGGACCTCTAACTTGAACCTCTCACTGTAGTCTTTTGGAAGGGTACCTTCCGATAGGAGGAGATTGCAATTTGGCGCTTCTCCATATCCAGGCTGTGATTGGCTGATTCCTTCAGAGCGGGGGAACATGGGGTGGCCCACTCACTTTCCAAACCACAACAAGAATACATTTGATATTGTTACGAACGCATTAAGTCCAAACATGATGGGAAACGATTGAACTGTCATGCATGCATTCATTTGTCCAGTAACAGCTGAGTTTATGGAAGATGCTGCACTACACATCGCTGTCACTAAGAATACTTATTTCTCTGAATAAGTATAAGGTGTGTGTGTATGTTGTGGTTTGCATCAGTTCAAGGTTTGAAAACATAGTTATGAATGGATTTGAATAGATCTCTGTGATCTCTCTTTGTTTCACCCACTGCTGCTGCGTCTGGAGATCCTAAGAAATTTTTTATGACTGTCACAGGCCAAACCTTAGAAATCAGTCTTAAGGCAGAAACTGTGTTTTGACCAATAGGAAGTTCTGTCCCTCCTGGACTTTGTACCGAAGGTCTTCTTCTTGCCCTCTAAGAGGTGTCTTAGTCAGTTTGCTTATGTTAGTCCACCAAGCTCCAAAATGTAGCAAACCTTTGTCTGCGGTCAGAGAGGGGGCCCCGCCATAAACTGGGCCCTGCAATGTGCTGTCCACTAAAACTTTATCGAACTTTATGGCTGTCAGAGTTCTTCGAATTTGTTTTATTGAAATAATCAATTTATTTCAATTCATTTTTTTAAGTAGGAGTGGCTTTTGAATCTTTCACGTTTTTCTTTTTTGATTTAATTTGATTTACATTTGGGTAACTTTATTAAATAATCTTAATGACCAATAATCATTTTCTAAATTTACTGAATCTGCCTCTTGTAAAGGCCTTAATGATGTTCTTGAAAATTCCATTTATGGCTACTTCTGTGTTTATTCATTAGTTATCCAACATATATTATTATATACTATATCCAACAGGCCTATATAGTGATGGGTTTAGTCTAATCTAGGCACTGGGAAATTATTTAAAATGCATTCTTTTGGAGCATTTGTTGTCTGTACTGACAGTGTATTTCAGTTGAAGTGTTTGGCAAACTAAACCCTGGGTTTGATTAAAACCAAAATGCTTTTTTATTAAGATCTTGTGTTGTGTATTAGAACTTGGGTTTCTAAAGTTATACGAACATGACTTTCTGAGGAACAATAAAGTCATTATTTAATAATGATTTTCCCCTCCTGTGGGGTGTTAACTGCTGTGACCTTGAGAACAAAGCAATCAGACTGGATCAAATGAGTTTTGCTTTTGTGTGAATTATCTGCAATAATCAATTTAGTCAATACGTTCAGGTTAAGTAGGCTATGCAAACCTGACGTAAAACGAGGAGCCATTTTTGTTGAATTGCTACTGGACTTTCTTTGTTTTCAAACGAAGATGAACACCGATATCATCAAATCATTTGCATACACAAATGAGCAATGATCCAACATGTAGATTTGTTTTGTAAAGCACATGAAAGAAACTAAGGAAAACATAATCTAGAAATCCAGTGACAAATGGTGCAATATCTATTATATATATATATATAATGAGAGAAAATAAGTGCATAATAATGCAAAACATGAATAAATAGAGCAATTCCAAGATTGGTGCTCAGGCACAAAACAAAAAAACAATAAAAAAACAGAAGGGAACAATATGGTTTCTTTATGCTACATGAAATGAAAACGGAAGTAGAATGTTTTGGTTTGTTAGGCAAGAAATATTGCTGTTAATTTACATTCAACTAGAAACAGCAACGTCTCTGAACAAAGGGAGCTTTAGAAAACTTACAGCTATTATATTACAGTAAATCTAAAATATCAGATACATGTATGTTGTACATTACCTAGTAAGATCTTGTAGAGCTTCTTCATGGTTGAATAAAGGTGTCTGTCTTGTAGAGTGAAAAGTGTGCGTGATATCAGTTTTATGGTGGATGATCTATGTAAATCATATGACGCACCTCGTTTATACCCATTAAAACTTTGTGTAAGTTATTTGTTATTTTATATTAGGCATGTAACATGGTGTGTTTTTATTTGTTTTGTTAATAAAAGTTCATTACGTTTACGTTAATGTCGCAAATTTAAAAGTGAAAGTAAAATGTCATGGCGCTTTTACAAGCTTTTTAAAAGCGAAGAAAAGAGAGGACAAGAGGGAGGACGCAAACGAACTAAAAACAAACAACTGCTTGACGCCGAACACGTTGCACGGTGCTTTTACCGAAGGTAAGCGAGGAGAAGAGGGAGAACGAACTAAAAACAAACAGTTGCTATACACTGAATTGCTGCTAATTAGAAAGTAAAAGGAAAACTCGAACGCAAATGATCAGGCAAATCATCCAAAATTCAACACAATATTCCCCGAAACCAACACAGATTTTTTTGTCATCAGCACGGACAAATCATGCGTTTGTGGAAGAATTGTATATCTTCAGTAGGAGACGTTTAAACGATTCTTTTTTGTAGTTATTTTATTATTTTTTTAAATCTATATTTTATTTATTTTCAAATTCCTGATGTGTGGTGGGTTGGGTGAAGGTTATTGAGTTGTCTGATAATTGTTTTTGTTTGTTGTAACCTATATGCTACTTTGAAAATATGACGTTATGTTTAGAAAAAAAAAAAAATAATTAAATTAAATAAATGAGAAGTGCCCTTTTTGTGTGCCCCTGCCCCTCGAAATGTCTGTGCATGAGTACCACTCAAATTAGAAACCATTATTACCATTGTGAATCGGGCTAAGGTAACGAGATTTTAACACTGGCTGGTTATGCACTTCCTCAAAAATAATTTAATTTAAATAAAAATAATAATTTTTAACCAAAAACAAACTAACAAAAAAAGTTACGGGCTGCAGCTTTAATGTTTAAAATAGCGATAAGAACCAAACATATATGGTTACATTTCCTGCTGAACTATATGCCCTGCATGCCACTCTATAGGCTACCAGTTTCTCATATCTTGATTAGCCTACTGTAAATATATTTTGTTCTAGTGATTTCTCATTTTCCATTGTTACTACTACTCACAATCATTCCTTGTCAATGTAAAATAAAATAAAAACAAAAACAAAATAATAATCTTTTTTTTTTATGATCAGTTGAATTAATGGGGGAAAAACGTTGATTTACTGATTGTATCATATATTTTACTGTACCACGTACCATTTTATCATTAATAATACAACGTATTATTGTTTTTCATAGCATCATAAAGATGCTGCTGCTGACATCTAGTGGTTAGAAATATTATCATTCCAAACATTATGTGTAAATTAATTTAAAGAGCTGTATTTAACGTCTACACTAAGCAAGTCCTATGACACTTTATAAAGTTATATTCGGCTGCACTTTTTAGTATGGGGATGTTTGTCCTTTTTCATAAGACTAATGACTATGCAATAACTGAAAAAAAAGGAAATGTAATAAAGTAAACTGCAGCAATTTTTGGTAGTTCCTCCTGAAGATCCTCTACACAGGGTTATACAACATAAAACACATCTTATTAAAATATAAAAATTATATTAATTTAAATATTGTATAAAAATGTTAACAAAAACTATACAAGCAAATAAATTGTACCTAAACTACACTGTGTCTTTGTCATGTACTTGCATTTTATACAATACAAACTGCTTCAATGCAGCTTTACAAAAATCTGTTAAAATTCATTTTCAGGAAGCAGCAGTTTCAATTTTCATGTACAACTTTATTGTGATCAACAATATTTGAGCATGCAAATGAAAAACACCAAGGCTCATCTGAAGAGAGTTCAGGTTTCCCCATCATCATCATCATCATCATCATCATCATCATCATCATCTCTTTCTTACAGCACATTGAGCTGTAAATAAAACAGTTTTTTACATAATAAAAATGTCACTTTCCATTTCATTTTTAATATACAGCGGGGAAAATAAGTATTTGACACTTCAGCATTTTTATCAGTAAGGGGATTTCGAAGTGGGCTATTGACACAAAATTTCCACCAGATTTGGCCATCAAGCCAAATATTGAATTCATACAAAGGAATCAGAACATTTAAGTATACAAGTTGAGTCATAATAAATAAAGTGTGTTCAATACTTATTCCCTGTGTCATTTCACTTTATTTAATACTTTGTAGAAAAGCCTTTGTTGGTGATTACAGCTTCTAGATGCCTCTTGCATGGAGAGACCAGTCGTCTGCATTGCTCAGAAGTGATTCTGGCCCATTCTGGGAAGGTTTCTTGTGCCTCTTTTATGAACTTTGATCTTCAGTTCTCTCCATAGATTTTCTATGGGATTTAGGTCAGGTGATTGACTGGGCCATTCAAGCAACTTGATTTTTTTTCTTTGAAACCACTTCATTGTTTCCTTGGCCTTGTGTTTGGGATCATTGTCTTGCTGAAATGTCCACCCTATTTTCATTTTCACCTTTCTGGTAGATGGCAGCAGATTTTTATCCAGAATGTCCAGGTACATTTCTCCATTCATCCTGCCTTCAATAATACGAAGTCTGCCAGTACCCCTTGCTGAAAAGCAGCCCCAAACCATGATGCTTCCACCCCCAAACTTAACTGTTGGTATGGTGTTCTTGGGGTGGTGGGCAGTGCCATTTCTTCTCCAAACATGGTGTGTAGAATGACTGCCAAAGTTCAATTTTGCTTTCATTTGACCATACTATAGTCTCCCAATAATCCACAGGCTTCTCCAAATGCTGTTTCGCAAACTTTAACCGAGCCTCAACATGCTTTTTGTTCAGCAATGGAGTCTTGCGTGGTGAGCGTGCATGGATGCCATGGCGGTTCAGTGCATTGCTTATAGTTTTCTTTGAAACAACAGTACCTGCTGATGCAAGGTCTTCCTGAAATTCTGCCCGAGTGGTTATTGACTCTTGGAGAAGTCTCCTGATTATTCTTTGGACTCCTCGGACAGGGATCTTACGTGGAGCACCTGATCGTGGCCGGTTTATGGTGAACTGATACTCTTTCCATTTCCGGATAATGGCCCCCACAGTGCTCACAGGAACATTCAGCATTCTGGAAATGCGCCTATAACCATTCCCATCAAAATGCTTTTCAACAATAAGATTACGAAGATCTTGAGAGAGTTCTTTGCTTTCTATACCATTTTGCACCTTGTTTTCTTCATGCGTTCAATACTTATTCCCTGTGTCATTTCACTTTATTTATTATGACTCAACTTGTATACTTAAATGTTCTGATTTCTTTGTATGAATTCAATATTTGGCTTGATGGCTACATCTGGTGGAAATTTTGTGTCAATAGCCCACTTAGAATTCCCCTTACTGATAAAAATGCTGATGCGTCAAATACTTATTTTCCCCACTGTATCCATTTCATTGTAATTATTTAAATTCAAAATCAACACTCCTTTTTAGTTTTCCAGTGTTTGTATGAGCACTCACCTGGTGCAGCTTCCTTCCGCATCACTTCCTGTTTGGACAGTTGTGTCCATTGCAAAGTCACATCAGAAATCCCTCGTTCGGCCAGAGCAGACTCCAGCTGAAATGAGCAGATCTCTTAAAACTGCTATCAATGCCATCTGATTCCAGATTCTGTATGTTTCCCTCTCTCACCTGCGACAAGAGCTGAACTCTCCTTTCAGGTTCAGACAGACTCGAACTGGACTTCAGTTTCATCTTCACAAATGTTTTCTTCAGTAAAGGTCCTAAAAAGGCACATGAGAGTGAAACATGAAATGCATTGTGCCTGCCATATCTACAGCAGTTTGTTGCAAATGCATCTGCCATTTAAGATTAAACAAATGCAATTAAATTTTGTGTAGTGATCCTTAAAAATCACAAACAAAAATACACAATGTAAATCAAAACAGACCCAGATGACATTAAATAAATTCCGGTTCACTTGCAATAAGAATAGGCACAAATGCGCTGAGCTTTTACATTCAAACACAATAAATTGCTGAATTTCAACTATTGTTGATCAAACAACTCTGCTTGTTTGATCACACCTTCTCCATAGACCTCCACCTCACACAGAGTAAGAAACCTTGAATCTCCAGGAATGAACAGATTCACATATCGACCCTCCATATTGTTACATAGGTAGGTGGAGGAAGCACCAGCTGGAATGCTAGAAATCACAGCACATCTGAAGAGAGACAGAGAAAACATCATTTAGACTTCTAGTCTTTCTTCATATGTGTTTGCATTATAAGCCACTGAAAGAGTGTCTCACATGGGATTGTTGTTGCCGTTGTTCTCCAGAGAGTTTCCGACGTGAATCTCTGCTCCGTTTATTCGTTCTGGACAGCAGTCTAATCTGTTTGTGACGACAACTGTGCTTATTCTGTAAATATAATGCAGATCCACCCTCCACCATGGGTTAGTCTCACCATTGGTTGAGGAACACGATGATCCCGGTTGTTTGAAACCTGGATTTAAATCAATGGCCTGACGAGCTAACCAGGTGCCAATGGTTGACGACTGTGCGATGGTTTTTCCTGTTGCCAGATTACCTGTAAGACATCATTGTGTTGAGAAATGGTGGCTTTATTTTATACACTCTAAACATGTTTAAGGAGATTTTCTTCCATTTATTTTGATCAGATCTGTCTGAACTGAACTGAGTCTTAACAAAGTCATTTTTAAGTAATATCTTTTCACTCTGCTGCCATATTTGTAGCAGCAATTTCAGTCAAGCAAAAAAAAAAAAAAGGCTTATCAATCTGAATAGGCAAATCGTTAAATTGCAAAAACTGCCAACCACACTTACATTTAAATAACATATTTTAAATCAGCAACAAAATTTGACATGAACTGCCCCATGGATGTTGTGTCTTATGTTCATTATAAAAGCTCATATTTCATCCTGGTCCTGCCAACACACTGTGTTGAGTCCTGTATCAGGACTAACTGATACAGAGCCTCTAATGACTAATGCCAAATTGCACACTTAGCTTTCTCATATTCATAATAATATTCAGTGTTGTAACGCATTACAAGTAAGAATCATATTACTTTTTTCAAGTAACTAAAGTAACAGATTACTTTTAAATTTACAAGAAAAGATCTTAGTTACTTTTTCAAAAACCTAACGCCAGTTACTTTTTGTTTCCTTTATGTATTTAATTCTTTTTTTATTAACCAATGACTTTGCTGCTGACCTTTGTTGATCCAATTCAACCACACTAATAAGCAAAACTTACTTTAGATTAAAATTTGTGCTTCTTTTTTTGTCTCATTGCTGAAGAGTGTTGAACTTCCTTTTCCTACAGTTCTACTGTACAGATGTGAAATTTTTTCTTCAGCCATAGGCTTATTCATTTCACTATTAAAAACAAACAAGCCCTGCCCAGATTTAAAAAGTAATGCAAAAGTAATGTAATGCATTACTTTCCATAAAACATAATTAAGGGAGTAGCGCAATATTGTAATGCATTACTTTTAAAAGTAACTTTCCCCAACACTGATAATATTCGAGCACCATCTGAGTATAAGTCTTTGAACCTTATAAGACTACACTGTAAAAAACTATTTGTTCAGTCAACTTAAAAACCTAAATTTTTTACCTAAATTTTAAGTTCAGTCAACTCAAAAAAAGTTTATTCAACTTGAAATGCTACATTTTACTAAGTGACAACTTGCATATTTGAGTTGATTCAACTTAAAATATTAAGGCAGCCAAGTAACAAACACAGCTAAGTTTAACAAACATTAGTTTAGTCAACTCCAATATCAAAGTTGCCACTTAGTAAAACTTGTGAACTTGAATAAACTTATTTGAGCTGACTGAACTTACAATTTTAAGGCAGCAGGGTAACAAATTATTTTAAGTTGACTCAACAATTTTTATTTTTTTTTTTACAGTGTAGAACAAACTATATCAAACACTACTGTAATGAAAAGAGAATAGCTTTAAAAAAGTCCAATTTTAATGATGTAGACCAGATTTAGTAGCTCTTGTATTACCTGGAAAAATCACATAGACTCCTACTTCACAGACAGTGAGAATCCTTGACGTTCCAGGAATATTCACGAAAACATAACGTCCCTCCATCCCATCACACGAGTAGCTGAAGGTAGCTCCTACTGGAATAGTAGGAATTACAGCACATCTGAAGAAAGACAAAAGAGTGAGTTGCTCTATTTGTTGCTCATTATATGACTCTTCATTTGTATTTTCTTCTCTGATACTTTAATGTATTTTATATAGAACATTATCACTTCTATAGAAATGGAAATGTACACACAAATGAAGCATTATTTTTACACATATAAAAGTATTTTTTTTCCCTGTGTGACACTTCTGAGAGAAATGGTGTTGTCAAATTTTGTAATGTTAGGAGATGTTATCATACACTGTATCAATTTTTGAGTAAACACAATTTATAAATTATAACAAATAAAAACGTAAATATTTAAATTTCATTTTATTTAATATTTAAGTACAGTATACTTAAAAATACTGTTTATCATATTTAATGTTTTAATTTAACCAGATATAAAAAATGTAATGCAAAAATACTTAGTACTAATTAGCTAAGTACTAATTAGCTATAACACATCAGCACATGCTAAAGTGGTTATCAGAAAGACTCTTAATATATACTTGCATTTAAATTGTCAAAGAACGTGCAGTATATGTAGTCTTCAAATTTTGTTGTCCATCCTCAACCTAACCACAGGCTCTACTCTTTACCACAACGGTAACACAACAAATTCAATAAAACAGAAACCTATGTAAACCCTAACATAACACAACATTTAAGTACTAACTAATGTCTCCCTATGTTAATCTTTGCAAAAAAACACAAAATAACACTTAATTTCAACATTTATTTTCCATGTCGTCTGATGCAAAGCATGCTGGGAACTAGAAAACTCAATCATTCTAAGTTCAGTTTACTACAACGACATTTTGAGTTTACAGAACTTATTTCAATTAAGTCCAATGAACTTTTCATTTATTTGAGTGAAAATAACTCATTTAATTTCAGTAAATTCCACTGTTCAGCAACCACAGCACCTTTCCTTGACTTATAATGCTATATTCCTCAGTGTTTGATCTTTAAATTAATATATTTTAATGTAATAGGCCTACAATGCAGGGAATGTAAGCGAGTGGTTTATTTAATCTGGAACAACGTTTGGTGTTGTATTTGATTGTAGATGGCGGTAATTCATTCATTCTGTGATCACTGGAGGCGCAGTCTTGTGCTCAGAGGGAAGTCCGCCCTCCATAGTTACTGTTGCTATGTCCAACAAACAATGCTGCTCTCACACTACACATGTTCTCACACAGTGAAAAATACATGATACATAATACTCACTTAGCCTCAAGTTTACTAGTTTTTAGTGAAGTATGTATCGAAATGAAGAAAGTTTGGATTATATGGTTATGCTTCTTGAGGATTTGGATAGAGTGATTTTGAATTCTAGTGAACTCTTTGAATTTTTTGAATTTCTACCAATATTAACATAGTCCAAACACCTGCCAATAGTAGACGTCAGAATAAGAATGTCAGAAAGACTCACACTGGGTTGCTTAAAACATCTAAAGCAACGTTTCCAACCCGAATCTCTGCCCCGTTTATCCTGGTGTCACAGCAGTCGGGTCTGTTTGTGATGGTCACTCTGTTCACGCTGTATGTCTTCACCAGATCCAACTTCCACCACGGGTCAGTTTGTGATGCAGTATGACTACAGGTTAAGTTGTTCCCATCCAGAGCGTTTTGGGCATACCAGTTGGAGTATAGTGTTGACTGAATGGCTGTTCCCCATGTTGCTATGTTCACTAGAATATGTTAAATGGAAAAACAATTATTTATTTCTACTGACTGGAATTTTACATGTAATATATATTTTAAAAAAATTAGTTTCTGTAAAGCTGCTTTGACTTTATGAATACTGTAAAAAGCTTTCAAAAGTTGGGGTCACTAAAAAATATATTTTCTTCAGGAAGGATGCATTAAATTCATCCGAATTATTCAATTTATTATTGTTTGATCCTCTTAATCCCGCACTTTCTTTTTTTTTTCTTTTCTTTTGTAGTTTCATTGACTGTTGCCCATTGCTGGTCTCTCGCACAATTTCACAAGTTCACAAGTTCACAGTCAATGATCTTCAGTCATTGAGATATTGTTAGGTGGGTGGATCTTCAGTGTTGCATAATCACTTCTGGAGAGTTATCAAAGGTGCACAGCAGCACAACCTTATTAACAAAAAGTACATAATGGTGTTTAATTTAAGAAATCTCACCTTCTTTTCCTGCCTTTGTTTGAACTGAGAAAAATCCTTGAAGTGAGAAAACCAGAATGATGCTCAGTAATGTTAAATAAAATATATGTATATAACCACAAAACCATTCATAAGTGTCAATTTTTGGAAATTGCGATGTATATATCATCTGAAATTTAAAGTTAGGCTTTCCATTGATGTACGGTTTGTTAGGATAGGACAATATTTGGTCGAGATACAACTATTTGAAATCTAGAATCTGAGGGTGCAAAAAAATACAAATATTGAGAAAATTGCCTTTAAAGTTGTCCAAATGAAGTTGTCCAAATTAAGTTTTGATATATTTACAGCAGGACATTTACAAAATAACTTAATGGAACATGATCTTTACTTAATATCCTAATGATTTTTGGCATGAAAGAAAAAACTATAATTTGGTAATTTTAATTTTGTGGTACAGGGTCACACATATATTAAAATAAAATTAAATATATATTTTTCTTATCAGTATAAATTTTGTCAGATGATACTAGTATGATTTATGATGAAATGTATGATGAAAGTCATCTACTAATGTCTTACACAAGTTATCTTCTCAAGTAGAAGTATATTGTTTAAGCATGTTTAGATAAGTGTCTCTGTCTAAAAGACTGAGCTAAAACAGACCGATATTAAAGAAAAGATTGCATGTTTTACTTACCTAATAGAAGTGACAGACTCGTGTATAAAAACATCATCTTCATTTTAAGCATGTTTCTTTCTGCTTTCTTGAATGAATAGTGTTCCTGGGAGAGACACTTTAGATTAACTTTACATCAGAGTCACATGATCCTACTTCCCCTCCCACTTTTCTCCCTGGCTGGAGCTGAAAAATTTTTTACAGAAAAACTTTTTATTTATTTTTTTTAACATCTTTGAAATTATTACATCTATTTCTTTGGCGGACACTTTTATCTAAAGCGAGTCAAGGTATACATTTCATGTTGACGTACTTACATTAAATACTAGGTGTAAAGGGCAACATCAATAACAAGATCCACCAAAATGGATTATTTTGTCAATTGGCTTTTGTCACTTCTCCTGACTGATGCACAAAACTGAGGGACAATCTTTTTGTGAACTACACTAAGGTTTGTTTCACTTTGGTATTCAATTTAAATTATGTCATTATTCCAAGGTGAATTTCTTGCAGTAAAACACCAAGGGGGATTTGTTATTTTTTTTAACTGAATGAGGACTGAATCATAACAGTGCCACAGAAGTTCTTCAGTTTTTCCAGTCTTCATCTGTCATACTGCATGTTGTTTCCATTTTGCGAATGGAATACAGATGTCACAAGATCACAAAACTTTTTTGCATTTTGTTGGTTTATGCATGAAGGCTGCCTGTCAAAACTACCTGAAAGGACACAAACACAGTGTTGAGTGGTTAATTTGTGTCTGAAACTATTTTGGACAACGCACAGCAAGATTTCTTCAAGTCGTTTGCTTAGGAAGCATGTTCAGAAAGCATGAATGTAAATGTAAATGTAAATTTCCAAATTGCGTACTTAGAAAAGTACAAACGTGAGGAAGTGCACTTTGATTGCATCTGCACTGGAGTCTTGGGCTTTGAAAACTTCCAGGTCATCATTATGTGTTTTACATTTTTAATTTTCAAGTTTCACCTACAATCATTTTCCACAAATCTTGTTAAGCTGTCTGCTTCAAAGCATTTTTCTTTCCCCCAATGAACTTGGTTGTGCAGTTCGTTTGACTAGGCATACAATTCTTTTGCCTATGTAAATTATGTTGAGGTTATTTTTTTTCTTAGAAGAAGGCTGCTAAGAAAATGACTCTTGATGGAGATGAATGAAATGTGACATGCTGGTAGAACGAAACCAGTGAAGGCAGTGTTTCCATTCCAAAAAAGGCTGAGTTGATAAACTTGTAAGTTGATCCACTTTTGTTTACCCACAAAGGTTTTCAGTTTTTCAGAATCAGATTTTACTAGACCTTTTGCGCACTATGGATAAGTACAGATCTTGAAGAGTGGGGAGGGTTGTACCAATGATTCGCCCAGCTTTTTGTAGTTAGCTGTAATCAAACACCATCTTTGATTTAATATTGTTCTTCCTAAAATGAATCTGTAAAGCAATGCTAAATTGAAGGTCTTTTTTTGGTCTAAAGTCAGTTCAACTTACACTGACAGAATGTTCAAATGAGCCAAAACTATTCAAACTCCAACTGTCAAAACTCCCACAATCCCTTGAGACTTCTATATACTATTTCTAATCCATTCAAACTAACTTGTTAATCATGCTAACAGTATGCTAGCAACATGCTAATCACGTTAACAACATGCTAGTAACTTGCCAATTATGCTAGAAACAAGTTAACAACTTGCTAATTATGTTAGAAACATGTTATCAACTTGTTAATCATGCTTGAAACATGCTAGTAACAAGCTAATCATGCTAGAAATATGCTAATCATCCTAGAATCATGCTAATATACGCATAGCTTGTTAATCATGCTAGAAACATGCTAGTAACTTGCTAAAAATTCTAGCAACAGGCTAGTAACTGGCTAATCATGCTAGAAATGTGCAATTGACATGCTAATCATGATAGAAATATGTTAACAACATGCTAATGACATGCTAATAATGCTAGTAACTTTCTAATCATGCTATAAACATGCTAGCAACTTGCTACTCATGCTAGAGTCATGCTAACAACTTACTCATGTTACTCATGCTAACAACTTAATCATGTTACAAACGTGTTATCAACTTGTTAATAATGCTAGAAACATGTTGGTAACAAGCTAATCATGCTGGAGACATGCTAATCATTCTAGAATCATGCTGACATACTTGTAAATTCTAATCATGCCATAAACATGCTAGTAACTTGGTAAACATTCTAGCAACATGCTAGCAACTTGCTAATAATGTTACTAACATGCTAGCAATATGCTAATCTTGTTAGAATCATGCTAACAATATGCTAGTAACTTAATCATGCTAGAAACATGTTAATCATGCTAGAAACATGCTAGTAACATGCTAATAATGCTAGAATCATGTTAACAACATGCTAGTAACATGCTAATCATGTTAGAAACATGCTAATCATGCTAGAAACATGCTAGCAACTTGCTAATCATGCTAACAGCATGGTAGTAGCATGCTAACAGCATGGTAGTAGCATGCTAATGACATGTTGGAATTGTGCTAGTGACATGCTAATCATGCTAGAAACATGTTACCAACTTGCTAATCATGCTAGAAACATGTTAACAACATGCTAATGACATGCTAGTAACTTGCTAATCGTGTTACTAACATGCTAGCAACATGCTAATCTTGTTAGAATAATGCTAACAACATGCTAGTAACTTAATCATGCTAAATCATGCTAGAAACATGTTAACCATGCTAGAGACATGCTAGTAACATTAACATTGTTAATCATGTTAGAAACATGTTAGCAACTTGCTAATCATGCTAACAGCATGGTAGTAGCATGCTAACGACATGCTAGAATTGTGCTAGTGACATGCTAATCATGCTAGAAACATGTTACCAACTTGCTAATCAAGCTAGAAACTTGTTAATCATGCTCGAAACATGCTTGTAATGATGCTAATCATGCTAGAATCATGTTAACAACATGCTAGTAACATGCTAATTATGTTAGAAACATGACAATAACTTGCTAATCATGCTAGAAACATGCTAGCAACTTTCTAATCATGCTAACTACATGCTAGTAGCATGCTAATGACATGCTAATAATGCTAGAAACATGCTAGCAACTTGTTAATCATGCTAACAACATGCTAGTTAACTACTTTAAACTTCAAATTATTTCAGACTGAAAACCGTCAAACTTAAAACGTTTTAAACTTTCTAAACTTTTTAAACTTCTTAATTGTTATTATTATTATTATTTTTTTTTTTTTTTACTTTTCAAACTTTCTGGTCTAGCTTTCTCAAGCCAATTTCAAAGTTTGTCTTGACAAACTTTTTTATCTAGTTGATATTGCTGTTGGTCACAGTATTAGAACCGGCTGGTGTTGGGGGTCAAGTTTGTGGTTATGTTAATTAGGAGGTAGTGTTTGGGTCAGAACGGTGGTATTTGGCACTTACAGTGAAGAGCCTTGACTTATGCCTGTTTATGGTCTTTCTATCAAACGTTTATTTGCACTTATGTTTCTGTCTATAAATACAATGGTCTGTCATGAAACTCTAGATGGCCCAGACAGATATGTCCTAACTCATATGATATAATGACATCATTATACACATGGCACAGTGATTGTTTTTAGTTGCATTAGCAGCCAATGAGCTCAACATTCAAATACCTGGCCAATGTTTGCTGTAGAAGCTTGCAGCACGCTTCAGAAACCCTCCACCTTCCCCAGCTCCACCTGTATAAATTCATATATGGGTATGTTAAATGTGCACTATTTCAATATTTAGCAGTATTTCTTAGGCGCTCACAGCAGCATGTCTGTAGATGTATTGGCACTACCAAGTCTTGGTACTTGCCTTGATCCGCCGAGACCAAATACATTAACATTGCCATATATAATACCATAGAACTAGATTTTCTGAGACAAATAAGGGTCCCTCTGAAAATCATTTGATTGTTCCCTGGTGGACAATGGTTGTAAATAACATTTGTGATTACATCCTAAAATCAAGTTATTTCAATGAGACAAAATGAGAACTGATAAAATGTTGAATGCAATGTAAGTCACAGTGGATAAAAAGCCTCTGCCAAATGTAGATAAATATTCTATGCTATTATTAACACTGACAATTGTTGATTGTTATATATTATATATACAATGTATGTTATATATACAATGTATATATGTTATATATACAATGTTCCATGGTTATGTGATATTCTGTCAGTGTCATTTTTATGTTTTTGAACTTTTTAAGGTCTTTTCAGTGTTTGTATTTTATGTTGGTACTGCTATTTTGCATGTGGGTTGGAATGTTACGTTATTCAAATTATGAGTGAGACATTGTTTACACTACAGGTTTGTTTATATCCATAACTTCACAGTGCTCATACATTTTAAAGGAATATTTAAATAGTTAATTTCACACTTTATTTTGCTTTTGTTTGTAATAAATCGTAAAACACCGAATCCAGAAAAATTCAAAACAGACAACACAGAATTTCTGAAAACGATTAAACATGTTTTATAGGAGACTATATTTTTACATTTTAATAAATTAAAATGTTTTAAAAGTTTCATGAACTCAAATGATTAAAAATACTTTTTGTACTATCAACATTTAAATAATTGTAATACAGAAGAATTACAAAAGAAAAAGACAGAATTTAGAGGAAGATAGAAAGAAAGCCCTTAATAATACTGTATGTAGACCAGGAGTAAATCATTTTCTGAGATGATTACTGCAGTTCTCACCCATCCATAAGGAGGCACTGTATACTTCAGATTAGTCATATTTGAGCATTATATCCATTGGCATGATACATTAAAATATATATATATATATATATATTTTTTTTTTTTTTTGTACAGAGCTTCAGCGATTTTCTGACTGGCCACTGCTGTACAGTGACCTGACATTTATGCAAACTACAAAAGCCTATTTAGCCTTTCTCTCACCTCTACAAGAATGTTTACGCTCATTGTCAAATTGGTCAAATCAGCTCTGAAGTTAAGCAGCATTTTTAAATCGATCTTTTTAAAGTAGGACCTAAGAAACAAGCATTTAGGCTATACATGTATGCATTACGATATGCTAATCCTACGAGCAAATGTATCATTCAAGGTTTAAAGCGATTTATGAAATACATTTCCTGCATACTGATAGTGACATCTGGTGACCGAAGTTGGTACTGCATGCTTTTCTCAAAGAGAAAATGAAAATTTTTGAAGGGATAAAAAAAGTTTTGAGGGCAGAGAAAAAGTTCAGCTCAGGAAGGATCTAAGACACTATGCAGGTGCATCTCAAAAAATTAGAATATTGTTTATAGAATTTTTTTTTTCTGTAACATTTCAAAAAGTGACTTGCATATATTTTTTTAGATTCATTACATGTAAAGTAAAACATTTCAAAAGTTTATTATTATTATTATTTTGATGTATCAAAATATTAGAACATTTCCTAAGATTTAAAAAAAAAAAAAAAAAAAAAATTCATTTATGCACTCAATACTTGGTCTGGGCCACAAATTACAGCATCAGTGAGGTCAGCAATCAGCCTGTGGCCCTGCTGAGGCACTATTGAGCCTTCAGCTCATTTGTATATTGTTAGATCGACTGTTTCTCATCTTTCTCTTGAAAATATCCCATAGATTCTCAATGGGGTTTAGGTCAGGCATGTTGGCTGGTCAGTAAAGCACAGTAATATCATGGTCAGCAAGCCACTTGGAAGTTTTTTTTTTTTTTGCACTGTGGGCAGGTGCTGCCGGAAAAGCATCATCTCCATAAAACTTGTCAGTAGATGGAAGCATAAAGTGCTCCAAAATCACCTGGAAGATGACTGCATTGACTTTGCACTTGATAAAACACAATGGACCAACACCAGCAGACGCCACACACCCCAAATCATTACTGACTTCAGAAACTTCACACTGGACTTCAAGCAGCTTGGATTCTGTGCCTCTCAAGTCTTTCTCTAGACTCTGGGACCATGATTTCAATATAAAATGCAAAATTGACTTTTATCTAAAAAGAGAACTTTGGACCACTGGGCAAAGGTCCATTTCTTTTTCTCCTTAGCCCAGGTAAGATGCTTCTGATGTTGTATCTGTTTCAAAAGTGGCTTGGTAGCCCATGTCCAGCTTCAGTTCAGTCCTTTTAAAGCTCTCCCAAGTGTTTAAAATGGATTTGTTTGACACTATGCTCCAAGCTTGCGGTCATCCCTGTTGCTTGTGCACTGTTTCCTACCCAATTTTTTTTTTTTTTTCCAGTAAACATTATGCATTCAATATGCTTTGATACTTCACTCTGTAAACAGCCACCAACATTCAGTAATGACCTTCTGTGACTTATTCTCTTTGTGGAGGGTGTCAGTGATTGTCTTCTGGACCATTGACAAGTCAGCAGTCTTTGCCATTATTGTGGTTTTAAAAAACAAGAGATACTGTAATTTATACTGTAGGGGTGATCATTTAATGAAACGCAAGTGTAAATGTTATATTTTGAAATGCTGGATTTTTGACTCATTACCTGCAAGCTCTAAATATCAAAAATAAAACAAACAAACAAAAACTTTAGAAATGTTTTTCTTTACATGAATCTAGAATATATGAATGTTTAAGTTTTTTAAATAAGTAAAAAAAAAAAAAAAAGGGGTAAAATGGTGTACTTTATATGACCATTAGGGACCATTAAGTAATTTTAACCAAATTATTTTGCAGACATTTCATGAAGACCATAAAAACCATACCAACTTGTGAAAAACGTGCATCCAATGGCCCACTTTAAAAATCTTGTTTAATTTCATTTAATTTAAAATAAAGTTGGTAAATTATTTTGATGAGTTGAAGTAAACAACAACAACAACAAAAAACATGTTGACTAACCTAACCCTAACCCTAAATTTTACAGTTTGTAATATTGTAATATTTAATAATTAATTAAAAAACTTTGTTAAACTCGGGCTTAAATTTTTTTTTTTTTACTTTTCGCTTGTTTTTTCTTTGCATTACTAAATATGCTGCTGCTGACATCTAGTGGTTAGAAATATTATCATTCCAAAATTATTATTTTTTAACTGAAATCAAATTTATCATAAAAAAAAAAAAAAAAAAAATAGAATGAGGCATTTACATTACCTCTACATTGTCAAATAATTGCGCTTTATACAATACAAACTTCAAAGCAGCTTTACAGAAATAAGTTTGCATCTCTCAGAATTCAGCTCCATGAATCAGTAGTTTCAGTTTTCACATACAATTTTATGAACTTTATGATGAACATCAAGGAATGAAGAACATCAAACATTGAGCTGTATATAAAACAGTTCATTACATTAACAAAAATCCCTTTTAATTTAATTTGTAATATATGCATATGTATTTTATTATTTTAATTCAAGATTCCTTTTCAGTTTTCCAGTGTTTGAAGGGAACACATTCACTTGGTGCAGCCTCCTTCCGCATCAGTTTCTGTTTG
Source organism: Cirrhinus molitorella (assembly GCA_033026305.1). NCBI lineage: Eukaryota > Metazoa > Chordata > Actinopteri > Cypriniformes > Cyprinidae > Cirrhinus > Cirrhinus molitorella. The sequence goes on from CM065118.1 coordinate 2,473,539, forward strand.
TGAGTCCATTGCAGATTGCAGCTGAAATGAGCAGATTTCTTAAAACTGCTATCAAAGTGATTTCATTTTAGATTTCTGTATGTTTCCTTCTCTCACCTGTGACAGGAGCTGGACTCTCATTACAGGTTCAGATGGACTCGAACTGGTCTTCAGTTTCATCTTCACAAAGATCTTCTTGTAAAAAAGGACCTAAAAGGGCACATGAGAGACAAGCACACACTATATGCAAATAATGAAAACTTAAAATGCATTGTGCGTAAAATATTTACAGCAATTTGTTGCAAATTATCTATCACTTACAGTGAGATTACACAGATGCAATTATAAGTTGTGTAGTGATCATTAAATATCATGAAATACAGGTTAATTTGCAGTAAGGATGGACATAGTCTCAAACAGCATGCAACTATTCAGGTTTCACATTAAAAAAAAAAAAAAAAAAACTATTGTTGATTAAACATCTTTGATTGTCTAATCACACCTTCTCCATAGACCTCCACCTCACACAGGGTAAGATACTTTGAATCCCCAGGAATGACCAGATTCACATATTGACCCTCCATATCGTTACATAAGTAGGTGGATGAAACACCAGCTGAAATGCTAGAAATCACAGCGCATCTAAAGAGAGACACAAGAGAAAACATCATTTAGACTTCTAGTCTTTCTTCATATGTCTTTTTAGGGATTTTTATGGATATAAAGCCACTGGAAGAGTGTCTCACATGGGATTGTTGTTGCCGTTGTTCTCCAAAGAGTTTCCGATGCGAATCTCTGCTCCGTTTATTCGTTCTGGACAGCAGTCTAGTCTGTTTGTGATGACAACTCTGCTTACTCTGTAAATATAACTCAGATCCACCCTCCACCACGGGTTAGTCTGAATATCGGTTGAGGAACACGACGACCACAGCGCTGTGGAACCTGGACTGAAGTCAATGGCACGTCCAGCAAACCAGGTGCCATAGGTTGATGACTGTGTGACATTTCGTCCTGTTGCCAAATTATCTAGAAGACATCATAGTGCCAACAAATGTTTTTAGTCAGCATATTTTATATCTAAAAGTGTTTGAGGAGGTTTACTTCAGTTTACAGTAGGAATGCAGGTCTATAAGATCTGTATGAGCTGGTCAAGTCTTGACAAAGTCTCTTTTTGCATATTCCTTTGCATGTCTACCTCATAACCCATTAACACTATACACCGTAGACTACATATATGTGAGACTGGACCACAAAACTAGTCTTAAGTCGCTGGGGTATATTTGTAGCAATAGCCAAAAATACATTGTATGGGTCAAAATTATTATTTTTTCTTTTATGCCAAAAATCATTAGGATAATATATAAAGATCGTGTTCCATTAAGATATTTTGTAAATGTCCTACTGTAAATATATCAAAACTTAACTTTTGATAAGTAATATGCATTGCTAAGAACTTCATTTGGACAATATTTGTATTTTTTTGCACCCTCAGATTCCAGATTTTCAAATAGTTGTATCTCGGCCAAATATTGTAATACTTTCAGATCAGATTATGTATAAATCTCAATTTTGACTGATTTTGGGTCACATATGTAACATATACAGTATCTCAGCTGTATATAATACTGTATACTCAAGTGAGTACATTTAACACATTTCAGCAATCATTTTAGTATATCTTCTCAAGGGACAATACTATAGAAATGAAACTTGAATATATTTTAGAAGTGTCAGTGTGCAGCTTGCATATCAGTATAAATTTACTGTCCTCTGAAAATAACTCAACATACAGCAATTATTGTCAAAAAAGTGATAACATCAGTGTTGTTTTACCATGCAAAGCCACATGTCCTATTCATCATGAGAGGATTGGCAATGGAATTTGGAATTTATTTTATTATTCAACATTCATTTTCTGGTTGTCATACTTTCAATAAGTGGCCTTTTTCATCTGCTCAAGCAGTTAATGTCTGTTAACATCGTTAATATCTCTGACTAAAACTAGCTAATGTTAAAGTTAGTGAGTCCATGCTAACGTACAAACCTAACTATTCTCACGTCATGTACAGTGTAGGTCAAAAACCACATAAACGAAGATCTACTTTTCAGTGCCTCTCCATATTAAACTGGTTAAATGCTAAATAATTAATCTTACACTGCGATACATGAACAGTGTTGATCCTGGATGTTGCCATCTGCGATCGTAATGATCATAACATGAGATTTCTTCCGTTTGCGTTGCGATCTGTAAACCCTCGTTTCCAACTTAATCATGTTACTCACCATATTTATTTTAAAATCATTTATATATCCCTCCATGGCATATTTAAGCCATACTTGAATGCTCCTCGACGTGAGGTGGTCCTTCTGTGTCCAGAATTTATCAAAAACATCTTCGGACAAGGTTTGACACTGATAGCTGTCATTGTAAGACAGTGGGAAACTCTGTTTGTTTGTCCGAGGCAGGAACAGTAACTAAGGGGGGCGGGGCTTACCGGATAGGTCAATTGTTGCTCTCCACATAGTCAAGGCTATTAGAGATTCAGTAACACCCTGAAATTTAGTTATACTACAGTGTTCAGGGTCATACAGAGGTTTTCCAGGATGGGAACCATTCAGAACATGCCTTGCAAGGGTCAGTCGACAAAGTTGATTACTCGTTCTGTGCGTCAGGTGCAGAACCTGGCTTCAAAAACAGATGCATGAGTGCTGCCAGCATTGCTGAAGAAGTTGCAGAAGTAGTCAGCTTGTCAGTGCTCAGACGATATGCCACACACTGCAACAAGTCGGTTTGCATGGGCGTCGTCCCAGAAGGAAGCCTCCTCTGAAGCTGGCTCACAAGAAAGTAGGCTTGCTGCAATAGTCAGTGTTGATGGTGATACCGCTGGAGACAATACAATTAAAACTGAACGCAGCTGCTCAATGCAGTGTGCCAAACGAGTCGCACCACAGATCAGATTTCATTTATCAAGTGAGGAGAGTGAGTTCAGCTAAATGACAAGAAGAGAGATGTGAGAAGAACAAGACGATGGCAGAAGAGTTTCAAAACGAAATGCAAAAGTGTATAAATGCCTGTTTTAAAAAAAATATGTAGGATTTTAAAAAGCCTGTTGACTTCCGCCATTTATCTGAGGTTATAAATATATTTATTTGGTTCTACAGTATTTGCTGATTATATTTATTAAAACTGTGTATTTTTTATTTTATATTACATCAAGGTGTATGGCGTGCCTACAAGCTTTCTTATTCGTTTAGCTAATAAACATTCTACATTTTGTATTTATTTGTTTAAGAATGAAACGAACTAAAAACAAACAACTGCTTGACGGCGAACTGCAGCTAATTTGGAAGTTAAAGTCAAATGTGCACAATGCTTTTACAAGCTATTTAAAAGCAAAGGAAAGGGAGGAGCAGAGGGAAATGCAAACTAACTAAAAACAAACAACTTCTTGACACCGAATTGCCACTAAATTGAAACCTGTTTGGCTTAGATGGTGTCCAGCATGTGTACCGATGCCCTGGTGAGGAGTACCAAGAAAATTGTCTTGCCTACAGTCAATCATGGTGCTGGTAGCATGATGGTCTGGGGCTGCATGAGTGCTGCTGGTACTGTGGAGTTGCAGTTCATTGAGGGAATGGATTCCATTATGTACTGTACATTCTGAAGCAGAACATGATGTCTTCCCAACAGAAACAAGGCAGAACGACAGTTTTCCAACATGATAATGACCCCAAACACACCACCAAGATGCCAACTGCCTTGCTGAAGAAGCTGAAGGTGAAGGTGATGGAGTGGCCAAGTATGTCTCCAGACCTGAACCCTATTAAGCACCTGTGGGGCATCTTCAAACAGAAGTTGGAGAAGCACCATGTGTCTAACATCCAGCAGCTCTGTGACGCCATTATAAATACATAGAGTGGAAGAGGATAACTCCCAAGTGTTGTTTAACAGAAGTTTTAAACATAACACTTTATTCAGGAAGCTTTTCGTGTTTGTAATACAAATAGAAATAAATGTATAACCAAGAAGTCAATAGTGTATCCCTTTTGCTTGATAACAGCCTTTAGTCTTTTGCTGTAGTTCTCAACAAATCAAGCATGTCTCCTGAGGAATGACAGCCCATTCTTCCTTAGCAAATCTCTCAAGCTCCTCCAGATTTGTTGGTCTTCTAGCAAACTCTGGACTTTAGTGTGCCCCACAGATTTTCTATTGGATTCAAGTCTGGGCTTTGTGCAGGCCAGTCAAGTGCACTCACTTTGCTCATTTGGAGGTATTTCTTCACCAGAAGTGAGGTACTCTTTGGGTCGTTATCATGCTGGAACACAAACTGTCGACCCAAATCAAGTTTTCTTACAGACTGTCTGAGGTTGTCTTTCAAAATCTTCTTATAGTCTTCCTTTTTCATGTTTCCTTCAACCCTGACGAGATTCCCAGTTCCAAAAGCACTGAAACATCCCCACAGCATTATACTCCCACCACCATGTTTCACTGTGGGAACGCTGTTCTTGGGGTTGAATGCCTCTCTCTTCTTTCTCCAAACATAGACAACATCTCTGTGGCCAAAAAGCTCTAGTTTTGTCTCATCTGACCAAAGGACATGTTTCCAGTGTGCATCACATTCCCCCAGGTTGTCCTTAGCAAACTTCATTCTAGCTTGGAGGTGTCTCTTCTTCAGAAGTGGAGTCTTTCTTTCTTTCTTTTCATTCCTGTGCAGGGCTCTAGTGACTGTCTTTGTTGAGACATCAGTTCCAGACTTGTCTAGGTCATTCACTAGTGTCTTGGCAGTTGTCCTTGGGTCTATAGAAACTTCTCTCACTAGTTTTCTTTACAAAGTTTTTGAAATCTTTCACTTCCTACCTCTGCCGTCTTGTTCTCCACTGTGTTGGTCTCTTTAAACTTCTTGATAGTGCATCTCATTGCAGTTCTTGACACTTAAAAACGCTTTGATAAACGTGTGTATCCTTCTCCATCTTTATAAGCATTAACAATTCTTTCTCTCAAGTCCAAACTAATTTCTTTTGTCTTTGCCATGATGACAGTGCATATTATTTTACTTGTTAGTTGTTTCGCAATATACTAATCCTCTGTTTAAAGAGCAATTTCTAGGCTTAACTAGGTTAATTAGGTTAATCAAGCAAATTAGGTTCATTTGACAAGTCACAGCAGTGGTTTGTTCTATAGCTAATCAAACTAATAATTTCTTAAGGGGGCTAATAACATTGACCTTAGAAGTGTTGTATTTATTTATTATTTATTTTGTAATTATTTTATTCAAGCAACTATAAGAAATCAGACTTTCTCTAGAATAACATTCTCTTGTTCTGTTAAACATCACTTGGGAAATATTCTAAAAAAAAAATTAAAAAAAAAAAAAAGTAAAATTTCACAGGGGGGCTAAAAATTTTGTCTTCAACTGTATATATTTATATACATATTGCTATTTGCACTTCTGGTTAGATGCTAGACTGCATTGTGTCTCTGTACTTATACTCTGCACAATGACAATAAAGTTAAAATCTAATCTAATATCTTAAAAATAAAAGTAAGAGAGTTTAGACCAGGTTTTTAAGTAGCGCTGCATTACCTGGAAAAATCACATAGACTCCCACTTCACAGAGAGTGAGAATCTTTGAACTTCCAGCGATATTCACAGTAACATATCGTCCCTCCATCCCTTGACATGAGTAGCTGATCGTAGCTCCTGCTGGAATAGTGGCAACTACAGCACAGCTGAAGAAAGACAAACAAGTGAGTTGCTCCTGAGTTTTTGCTCATGTTTTTTGCTCTGATTGTATATTTGTTATGATTAACTATGTAGCCCACAACACAATGTATATTTTCACAATTAGAAATGTCCTACAATTTATGTAACATACATGATGTTTTGCACAATTTTTATTTGTATTTTATTCATTTGGCATGCAGCCAAGCAAATGCTATCTTTTGTCATGATGACAGTGAAGCTGTGTTATTAATACACATAGAAAATAAAGTGATGCTTCAGAAATAAATGGTGTTGTCGAATGTGGTAACAATGTTTTGTATTTGATTGTAGGTGGCGGTAATGCATTCTGTGCAGGGCCATACGCAGGTCTTTATAAATACTGAGGTCCCAAAATGTGTGCATTTTAAGATGTTTTGAGGCTCATAAATTAGATTACAATGTAGGTTTAAAACCAAGTTTAGTTTGTAAACGAGAATCAGATTACAACAATGTGGATGTTTGCATGAGCTCTGCGGTTCAGTAACATTAACTTACTCAAGTAATGTCCAGCCACATTGTGTTTATTTATATAGTCTGTTATGCAATAGAACCAAACCAAACAGTTTTGTGGTATTTGAGATAAAAAAAAACCTGTCACTTTCAGTTAGAATTACAACTTGATGTCCTGTTATAAAGCAACTCTCCAGTGTGGAGCTGGCTAATGAGAAACTATTTTTATTAGAAAAAATAATTTCATTAAAGTGATAGTTTGGTTTGCAGAGATCAAAACTGTAAAACATTAAAGACGACCAACGAACAAATTACTCTTATGATCAGATTATTTTTTAGTAAAATCACACTGCTTAAGTGTAGTCCAATTCAGGAACAAGTTACTTTTATGAGCCATGTAAATAAATATATCAGAAAGACTCACACTGGGTTGCTGAAAACATCTGAAGAATCGTATCCAACACGAATCTCTGCCCCATTTATCCTCTGTTCACAGCAGTCGGGTCTGTTTGTGATGGTCACTCTGTTCACGCTGTACGTCTTCAGCAGATCCACCTTCCACCATGGGTCAGTTTGTAATGCAGTATGACTGCAGGTGTTGTTATTCCCATCCAGAGCTTTTCGTGCATACCAGCTGCTATATAAAGACGACTGACTGGGTATGCCCCGTGTTGCTATATTTACTGGCATATGTTGAAAGAAAAAGTCCATGTTTACAATTATGTATTTCAATTCTGCTTTGAAATAGGATGGATGCACTAAACTGATCAAAAATTATACTGAAGGCATTTAAAATGTAACAAAAGATTTCTGTTGCAAAAAAATGCAGCTCTTTTAAACTGTCTAGCCATCGAAGAATCAATGTTGGTAAATCAGCATATTAGAATGATTTCTGAAGGATCAAGTGACACTGAAGACTGGAGTAATGATTCTGAAAATTTAGCTTTGCATCACAAGGTTAAATTAAATTGTACATTACCACAGAAAACATTCGTTTTAAATAGTAATTAGATTTCACAGTTTTACAGTTTTTACTGAGAAAATAAATGCAGCCTTTGTTGAACATAAAAGCACAAAAAATATCTTACTGAGTGCAAACTTTATAAATAGATTGTTGATCCCTCTTCCCAATCGCTCACTCTTATCATTGATTGCTACTCATTGCTGCTCTTACACAGATTTCAAAAGAGTCATTGAGATGTTGTTTGATGGGTGGATATTCAATACTGCTTTATCACTTGTGGATCTGCATGGTTTTGTATGTACTGTGCCATAATTTTACATCATGTTGCACAGTATTGTTGCAAACTTGTTAGTGATTTCTCTGTTGACCTTGACAGTTTTAGTTTCAAATAAAATAAGCATTTCAGGTGTACTTACTGTCATTTTTCAAACTGGCATCAGTCATACTTAGTAAAAGAAAGAACATAATAAAATAAATAGTCCTGCGGGACTGTTTAAGTCCAAGAGTTCTTACTATGTCTCTGTAAGTGTTTAACAGTAGCTTAAACTCACTAACAAAAGATGTATCAGTGTTTAATTCACAAAATCTCACCTTCCTTTTCTGCCTTTGTTTGAACTGAGAAAAACCCTGGAAATGAAAAACGGGTTATAGAATTGTTTAATGTTTAAATGTATTTAGATTAACCAAGAACAACACATTCAGTTATGTTTTAGGGTCTTCTGTTAAGCTGAAATCAGACTGATATTAGACAGATTGTATGTTTTACTTACCCAGTATAATCAACAGACTCTTGTGGAATTCCCTCATGTTCATTTCAGGCAGTTTATGATTATTTCTGCTTTCATTTGAGGAGGTTTGAATGAATGTTGTTGCTGGGAAAAATGCGTAAGTTCAGCTGTACATCCCGTGATCCTGTTTCTCCTCCTACTGTTCTTTCTGACTGGAGCTAGAAAAAATGTTTACGAAAAAAGACATAAAACCATGTTTTAGCAAGCGAACACTTTTTCACAGAAAATAACGAGAACTTGCAACTTCAGTTTAGTGATTAATGATATCAAATTTTTGTGATTCTTAAATTTTACATTTGAAGAGTTGTGATGCAAAAGCGTCTAAATCCATTTGACATCGTTCTTTAAAAAAATGCATTTTTATCAGACTCTGATGCATAGGTTTCTATGTAAGTAGTGGTACTTCTGATTGGGCTGAGGCTGGTATTTTAGTGAGTTTGAAGTAAAAGTATTTGATGGATATGTGTGGAGAGCATTCACTCAGTATCATTATCTCATTTTTGACCGAGATTGCTTTTAGCTGGTTTTGCATCTTAACTCTGCATTTATCCCTTTAAAGTTTATATTCACTTTTGTATTCAAATTTGGTGGTATCACACTGATTCTTGATACTGTCACTATTCCATGGCATTCTAACCTGTATGACTGTGCATGTTGTTTCTGTCTTGTGAGTGTTGCACCTGCCATTTTTAAATTTGTCTTTTCTTTCCCATCTTATGCACTTCTCTAGATCAGCAGACATTTGCATTGTTATTGTTTTATGCATGAAGGCTGCCTGTCAAATCTCCCTGAAAGCATACAAACACCGTCCTGCATCTGGTCTGACATGAGAAAAAGATCTGTTTTTCACTTTAAAGTGTGCTTATTCACATTAGGTCTTCATATAGCAATGTATTAAGTCTTTGCCACTCAATGCCATTTGCATCTACATCTACTGCTGCTTCTTAGAATGTCTTTTGTTTTTCTTATTCACTGCAAGTTTTCTCTGAGTTGTTTGCTTAGGAAGCATGTTCCAAACACCAAAAACGTAAATGTAAATGTTAATGTAAAATATTGTTTATTCAGAAGAGCACGAACATGTGAGGATGTGCCTTATGACTGCGCCCGCACTGGCATCTTGGGGTTTGAAAACCACCAGGTCATTATCATTATTTTACATTTCTCTTTTCTAATCTCCACCTGCATTAATCAGGCACAAATGATACTTGCTTATTTCTACAAATGTCTGCTTAGTGTTTTTCTTGCCCGCTGATGAACATGGTTGTGCAGTTTGTTTTAGGCGCACGGCACAGGTCTTTTGCCTATGTAAATAATGCTTGGAAAGAAGCTACGAAAATGACTGCTGATGGAGATGAATGAAATATAACATGCTGATGGAACAAAAAAGGACCAGTGAGTGTTTGCAATCAGATCACACACTATTTTAAACAATCTAAAGCTATCTATTATAAGTTGATTCGCTGAAGGTCTTTGTTTTAATTACAGTGCAAGTAATTTAGTGTGTTTTTAATACTATTTGTGTTCAGATGTTTGACAAAAGCACAATCAAAAGAAAAATAATGTCTAAGATGTCTGTTGGTTTTAAATGAGGATTCTGTACTGTAGATCATCTGTTTTCAAAGTGTTTGTTTTTAGAATGCTTACAAATCCTCCTTATTGAAAAATTAGAACACTAAGTTTTTTTTAAAGTTGTGGAAAAATACCGTTACAGTCTTTCTACATCAAAATTTCATGTTTAACTATGTGTTCATAATTTATTGTGAAATTCACTACCAATTTCTGAGTGAAAATAGTTTTTACACCATTCTTTTCAGTTAACAGAAGATAACAGATTATTGCAGTTTTTTTTTTTTTTTCCTTTTGATGCAAAGACAAAATACAGTTTTAACATTTTGTTAATCTAGGGCATCACCTTTTAAGTTATTTGAATGTTGCTGTAGAGTAAATGATTTATCTCAGTCCACAATTTGGTGACCCTACACAGTACTGAAGTAAATATTCATTTAAAAACCTGTTTTGCAGTTTTGTCAGTGGTTTTTGGTCGTGAGGGAATGTCACACAATGAGACTTCTACCAAGCCTCATAAATTTGAATGTGCTGTCTTTGACATCAGTATGGGAAGTGTTTTGCCATTTTACTCTCCTTTTACTATCCTAACTATGTGTGCTGTTTGCATTTAGCTTTGTGCTTCACTGCTTTAAAAAAAAAAAATAAAAAATAAAAATATATATATATATATATAAACACACTGATCTAGCAGTTTGATTGTTTTCTTTAACATTTTATTATGCATAATTTTTTTTCAAAAAAATATACATGTGACTTTATTTAAAACTTACAGGCATCAATGGTTTGAGGCAACAGTAACAATAAATTAAGACATTTAAAAATTATTATCTTAGATAATTTCAGCCACTTGGTGGCGTCACACTTTCACAATTAAATTAATAGACTGATTATACTCATTTTTATCAGCTCTCTCTGTGCATTAGCTTAATTGAATTAACAGTACATTGGTAGAACACAAACACTAGCACTCACAAAAACATAAACACACTTTCTCTTTCTCACACACAGAGATTAAATAAATGATGTATTGCCCTCTTCCCTATATTTCCAGCTCCTTTCTTCATAGTTCCCAGAGTTGCAATATTGCACAGTTATACATATGCTGAATAACATATACTTTGGTGTTGGGTTCATCAAGCGTTCAGTGCTCATCGACCAATTTTAGAAAGCAAATGAGGTGTTGGCAGCATCCTTACAACAGGAGAACTGCAAGGATCCCTGAGAGAATTACCAGAGCAGCTGAAAAGACAAGAAAAAAAAAGAAAGGAATAATTAATTGTCATTTTTTCATGTTTAATCTTCTTGCTCAGCTATCTGATTCTTGAAAAGCATGTCACAAAATTATACTACTTCTATTTGCAAGAGGTCAGACATTTTCCTGTATTGTACTTGCCTGTTGTGCAAATACGTTTCATGCACCGATATATTTCAACTAATAGTCATCTGTGTCACTCTTTTTAACACACTGTAGAGATTTTCTCTCAAAATGCAGATTCTGCCTGACTATAAGGCATTGCTCTGATGTGGCCACATCAAGTTCTTACCCTGATATGCAGCATGATGCAATGCATTGCTCCCTGATATAGTAGCAGGTTTTGCTGTAGTCTTCGTCGTTGTCGTAGTAGTAGTAGTAGTAGAAACAGTAGTAGTGGTAGTAGTACTTGTAGTGGGTGTTATAATGGCAACGTCTGAGCTGTTAGTGTTTGTTAGATCAACTGATGAACTTGTAAACATTTGTGTGACTGGAGACCCTAGAGTGCCTGTGGAAATGAAAATAAAGAAAACATTAACATGTTGCTATTAATTGAAATCTCTTAGGGGCCATTCACACAGAAAGCGCTTTGTGTCTTTTGCTCCTCACTCCCATCCGGGTCACGGCACCAATGTAACCCCTCCACCCGGGTGCTACTCGCAATCTGCTCTGAGCGGGTCTCGAACTCAGGTCTCCAGCATGGGAGGTGGGCGCACTAGCAAGAAGGCTAAAGACTGCAGCCTCTAGCATCAGTCGCTAGTGCACCTCTTGAGATCAGGGGAGTGAGGTTTACCTGCACAGCACCTTACCGCTGGCCTCTATTACATTCAGATACACTGAATTATTTAACATTTCTATCAGTTCTGCTGTTTGCCTGTTTCTGTTATTTGTGTTATTATTGTCGATATTGCATCACGTCTCAAAAGCGCCTCTCGAGACCCTCGCGTTTTTATGCTGCCTTTTTTTGTGAGCTGCATCTCGAGTTTTTAGACGCAAAGACACGTTGTGTGTGTGTGTTACAGTATTCCGTTCATAGTTTCGCTCTCACCGTTTGTATAGTTGCCAGTGAAGAAGAAGAGGAAAGCGCTTGTGTTTGCCGCACGGGTGCTGGTGCTGAGACCTGCAGCTACAAAAATGCACTGAATCCTTGTGCCTTTCACAGTGCCACGGAAGGAGCCAGGGTTAAACTGAAAGACAAAACAAGTACAAATTAATCACTGAGTGAGTAAAGTTTCCCTCCACCTTCCAGCTCTACTCTGAGTTTCTCTTTTGTCAGTCACTACAGTCAAGCAAACTTTTACTGTTCTACTGTATATTTTATAGTATCCCTGTTACTGTTCATTGCCACATAATTTATAGTAAAGAATCTTTAGTGCAAAGCTTGGCCATAATGAAAATGCTCTGTAAAAGGGAATCTTACAGTCTTATCTGGAGTCAGAACGGTGTTGTTCAGTGTGGCACGAATGAACTTCGCTGTACCATTGTCGTTGACACAAGAATAAATGGTGTCACCATCACCCTATGAGAAGGAAAGTTAAATAAGTCTGAGAACCCAAATCTGAAATGTGTTTTTCTTAACAAAGGGAATTTCTTTCTTATTCAGACCTCCTTGTTGTCTCGAGACAGGCCAACAGCGATGTAACCGTTTGCATCCCCGCTGAGCTCAAAAGTGAGATTGTCTGAGTTTCCGTTCACCCCTCTCGTGGAGGCGAAAAAGCAGCTGCTTGAGCTAGATGGATCACAACTGGCTGGAGTGAAGAAACATGCCCTGTCCTTCCTACAGTTGTCCTTGGTGACTACGGTGTTCTGCAAAGTTATGTTCACATTAGCCATGAAATGCAATGCTGAAATTCACACAAATCTGTTTGTGTGAATGTTTAAGAAATGTATCAAATCTTAAGTAAACTCAAGAGTTTACTTGTTTACCTTCACTACAAAAAGCAACACAGTCAAACATGTACAAAAAACTAGCTCACCAAGTCTTTTCCAACTTACATTTGAGATAGTAGATGCTGTGGCATTCGAAGAAGCAGTGGTGTTTGAGGATGCAGTGGCATTTGAAGAAGCAGTAGTGTTTGAGGATGCAGTGGCATTTGAAGAAGCAGTAGTGTTTGAGGATGCAGTGGCATTTGAAGAAGCAGTAGTGTTTGAGGATGCAGTGGCATTTGAAGATGTGGTATTTGTAGTGGGAATTATTACTGAAACGTCTGTGCTGTTAGGGTTGCTTAAGTTCACTGTCTCATTTGTGGACAGTCTAGTGACTGGAGAATCCAGAGTACCTTGAAAAGGAGCAGAGGGAGCAAAAACATTTACTCAAGCTACAAAACTAAATATATGTTACTTGATCAAAGTGTTGCACTCACCATTTGATACGCTGCCAGTTAAAAAGAAAACATAAGGGTCTGTGGTTGATGCACGAGTGTTGCTGTTGAGACCTGCAGCAGTGAAAATGCATTGAATCTTTTTTCCATTCACCGAACCACGGAAACTTCCAGGAGAGAACTGCAGCAAGACAGAAATAGTATTACTGAATATTACACTGCAAAGATGGCACAAAACATGTATTTTGAGGTTGGCATATGTAGTGCTGTAAGAGAGTCTATTTTAGTATTTTGTGGTATATTTTAATTGGCTTTAATGCATTATCTTTTCAAAGATCTATTAGAGACCTATTAGTACCATTCCCTGTACTACACTGTTTACTGTTAAGAATACCCTTTGCTAATATTGACATAATATATATAATATATATTAACATTTGTTGAGATGCCTCTCTGAAAAAAGGGTCTTACTGTATTGTCCTGAGTCATTATTTTATTGTTCAGTGTGGAACGGAAAAACTTCAGGGCACCATTGACGTTGGCGCAAGAATAGACGGTGGCTCCTTGACCCTGAGGATGCGAAAAGTAAATTAGTCAGGGAACCATACTTAAAGTTTCAAATTTCTATTAAAAGAAATGCATGATTAAAAAAAGCGCATAGATTAGATCTCTTACAGTGCTGTCTCGAGAGAGGCCTGCTCCGATGTAACCATCTGTCTCGCCACTGAGTTCAAAGGTAAAATTATTTGCATCTCCGCTTACTCCTCTTGTGGAGAGGAAATAGCAGGAATCCTGTGCACCTGGATTACAGGCTTGTGGAGCGGAGAAACATGCTCTGTCCCTCCTGCAGTTATCTCTTCCAGTGATGTCCTGCAGTGAACAAGAAGTCCATTTAAATTGGAAGACAAACATAAATCCTGGATATAGAAGACAACTTGCTGAAGTAATTTTCACTTTTAAAAGCAACTTTCACTTCAACAGTCAGGACTGTTATTTCCATGTTTAAACAAGAAAGAAGCTTACCGGAATAATGGTGACCACGGTATTAGATCCTGGTGGTGTTATTATGCTTGTCGGGTTGACAGGTCTTGTCGTGGTCAAGTTTGTAGTTATGTTGGGATTGAGTGGTTGGGTCTGGTTGGTGGTTATGTTGGGTTGGCGTGTCCAGCTTGTAGTTATGTTGGGATTGAGTGGTTGGGTCTGGTTGGTGGTTATGTTGGGTTGGCGTGTCCAGCTAGTAGTTATGTTGGGATTGAGTGGTTGGGTCTGGTTGGTGGTTATGTTGGGTTGGCGTGTCCAGCTTGTAGTTATGTTGGGATTGAGTGGTTGGGTTAGGTTGGTGGTTATGTTGGGTTGGCTTGTCCAGCTTGTAGTTACGTTGGGATTGGCTGTTTGGTTTAGGCTGGTGGTTATGTTGGGTTGGCGTGTCCAGGTTGTGGTCATGTTGGGATTGAGTGTTTGGGTCAAGTTTGCAGTCGTATTGGGAGGGACAGTTTGAGTCAGGTTGGCAGATGCTGCAGTGGTGGTTGATGTTGTTGTATTAGATGCAGTGGCATTTGTTGTGGGAATTATTACTGAAACGTCTGTGCTGTTAGGGTTGCTTAAGTTCACTGTCTCATTTGTGGACAGTCTAGTGACTGGAGAATCCAGAGTACCTGGAAAAGGAGTAGAGGGAGGAAAAACATTTACTTAAGCTTCAAAACAAAACATATGTTACTTGATCAAAGTGTTGCACTCACCATTTGATACGCTGCCAGTTAAAAAGAAAACATAAGGGTCTGTGGTTGCTGCACGAGTGAGGCTGTTGAGACCTGCAGCAGTGAAAATGCATTGAATTTTTCTTCCATTCAATGAACCACGGAAACTTCCAGGGGAGAACTGCAGCAAGACAGAAATAATATTACTGAACATTACACTGCAAAAATGGCACAAAACATGTATTTTGGAGTGGCATATACAGTGCTGTGAGAAAGTCTATTTTAGTATGTTGTGGTATTTTAATAGGCTTTTATGCATTATTGCATCTTTACACATATCTAATAGAGACCTATCAGTATCATTCCCTGTACTGCATTGTTTACTTTTAGGAATATCTTTTGCCAATACTGACATAGTATAATTTGTTGAGATGCCTCTCTGAAAAAAAGGGTCTTACCATATTGTCCTGAGTCAGTATTTTATTGTTCAATGTGGAACGGAAGAACTTCAGGGCACCATTGACGTTGGCGCAAGAATAGACGACAGCTCCTTGACCCTGAGGATGTGAAAAGTAAATTAACCAGGGAACCATACTTAAAGTTTCAAATTTCTATTAAAAGAAATGTATGATTAAAAAAAAAAAAATAATAAAATAATGGATTAGATCTCTTACAGTGCTGTCTTGAGAGAGGCCTGCTCCGATGTAACCGTCTGTCTCGCCACTGAGTTCAAAGGTAAAATTATTTGTATCTCCGCTTACTCCTCTTGTGGAGAGGAAATAGCAGGAATCCTGTGCACCTGGATTACAGGCTTGTGGAGCGGAGAAACATGCTCTGTCCCTCCTGCAGTTATCTCTTCCAGTGATGTCCTGCAGTGAACAAGAAGTCCATTTAAATTGGAAGACAAACATAAATCCTGGATATAGAAGACAACTTGCTGAAGTATTTTTCACTTCTACAAGCAACTTTCACTTCAACAGTCAGGACTGTTATTTCCATGTTTAAGCAAGAACGGAGCTTACCGGAATAATGGTGACCACGGTATTAGATCCTGGTGGTGTTGTTATGCTTGTTGGATTGACAGGTCTTGCTGTGGTCAAGTTTGTGGTTATGTTGGGAGGGCGTGTCCAGCTTGAAGTTATGTTGGGATTGGCTGTTTGGTTACTGATGGTGGTTATGTTGGGAGGGCGTGTCCAGCTTGAAGTTATGTTGGGATTGGCTGTTTGGTTACCAATGGTGGTTATGTTGGGTTGGCGTGTCCAGCTTGTAGTTATGTTGGGATTGGCTGTTTGGTTACCGATGGTGGTTATGTTGGGTTGGCGTGTCCAGCTTGTAGTTATGTTGGGATTGGCTGTTTGGTTACCGATGGTGGTTATGTTGGGTTGGCGTGTCCAGCTTGTAGTTATGTTGGGATTGGCTGTTTGGTTACCGATGGTGGTTATGTTGGGTTGGCGTGTCCAGCTTGTAGTTATGTTGGGATTGGTTGTTTGGTTACCGATGGTGGTTATGTTGGGTTGGCGTGTCCAGCTTGTAGTTATGTTGGGATTGGCTGTTTGGTTTACGATGGTGGTTGTGTTGGGTTGGTGTGTCCAGCCTGTAGTTATGTTGGGATTGGCTGTTTGGTTACCGATGGTGGTTATGTTGGGTTGGCGTGTCCAGCTTGTAGTTATGTTGGGATTGGCTGTTTGGTTTACGATGGTGGTTGTGTTGGGTTGGTGTGTCCAGCCTGTAGTTATGTTGGGACTGGCTGTTTGGTTTACGATGGTGGTTGTGTTGGGTTGGTGTGTCCAGCTTGTAGTTATGTTGGGATTGAGTGTTTGGGTCAAGTTCGCAGTCGTGTTGGGGGGGACAGTTTGAGTCAAGTTTGCAGATGCTGCAGTGGTGGTTGATGTTGTTGTATTAGATGCAGTGGCATTTGTAGTAGGAATTATTACTGAAACATCTGTGCTGTTAGGGTTGCTTAAGTTCACTGTCTCATTTGTGGACAGTCTAGTGACTGGAGAATCTAGTACACCTGTAAAAAGGAGTAGAGGGAAGAAAACATTTACTTAAGATGTGAAACAAAATATATGTCACTTGATCAAAGTGTTGCACTCACCATTTGATACGCTGCCTGTTAAAAGGAAGACATAAGGGTCTGTGGTTGCTGCACGAGTGACGCTGTTGAGACCTGCGGCAGTGAAAATGCATTGAATCTTTCTTCCATTCAACGAACCACGGAAACTTCCAGGAATGAACTGCAGCAAAACAGAAATAATATCACTGAATATCACACAGCAAAGATGGCACAAACCTGCTTCTGAGGTGGCATATACAGTGCTGTGAGAAAGTGTATTTTAGCATGTCACATTATAATTTAATTGGCTTTTATGCATTCTTGCATCTTTACTCAAATTTTAGAGGCAACAGACCAGATAGACCTTTGTGATAGTACCATTCCCTGATTTCATATGTTCATATGTTGTTTACTGTTAAGAATATCCTTTGCTAATTTTGGCATAGTATTATTTGTAGAGAAGCCTCTGAGAAAAGGGGTCTTACTGTATTGTCCTGAGTCAGTATTTGATTGTTCAGTATGGAACGGAAGAGCCGCAGTGCACCATTGACGTTGGCGCAAGAATAGACGGTGGCTCCTTGACCCTGAGGATGTGAAAAGCAAACAAGTCAGGGAACCATACTTGAAGTTTAAAATACAGTGATTCGATTTCACATTCTATTAAAATAAATACGTGATTAACCACTTAGCGTTCCACCTGTGGAATGTTTTGCACTGAGTAAAGTTGGACAGGAATGCTAAGGGGTTAAAAAAGTGCATGGATTTGATCTCTTACACTGCTGTCTCGAGAAAGGCCTGCTCCGATGTAACCATCTGACTCGCCACTGAGCTCAAAGGTATAATTATCTGCATTTCCGCTTACTCCTCTTGTGGAGAGGAAATAGCAGGAATCTTGTGCACCTGGATTACAGGTAGGTGGAGCTGAGAAACATGCTCTGTCCCTCCTGCAGTTATCTCTTCCAGTGATGTCCTGTAGTGAGCAAGAAGTCAAATTAAATGGGAAAATATACATTAATGCTGGGTTACATTCATGGAAATATAATGCTTCAAAAGCAACTTTCCCTTCAACTGTCAAGACTATTATTATTATTTACATTTTTAAACAAGAAAAATAGCTTACTAGTGTTAGATTATTGATGTTGGCAGGGTGTGTAGGAGTCTGGATTGTAGTTATATTGGGAGGGTGTGTCTGGGTCAGGTTGGTGGTTATGTTGGGAGAGTTTGTTGGGGGGAAGATGCTGGTTATATTGGGAGGGTGCGTCTGGGTCAGGTTGGTGGTTATGTTGGGAGAGTTCGTTGGGGGGAAGATGCTGGTTACATTGGGAGGGTGCGTCTGGGTCAGGTTGGTGGTTATGTTGGGAGAGTTCATTGGGGGGAAGATGTTGGTTACATTGGGAGGGTGCGTCTGGGTCAGGTTGGTGGTTATGTTGGGAGAGTTCGTTGGGGGGAAGATGCTGGTTACATTGGGAGGGTGCGTCTGGGTCAGGTTGGTGGTTATGTTGGGAGAGTTCGTTGGGGGGAAGATGCTGGTTACATTGGGAGGGTGCGTCTGGGTCAGGTTGGTGGTTATGTTGGGAGAGTTCGTTGGGGGGAAGATGCTGGTTACATTGGGAGGGTGCGTCTGGGTCAGGTTGGTGGTTATGTTGGGAGAGTTCGTTGGGGGGAAGATGCTGGTTACATTGGGAGGGTGCGTCTGGGTCAGGTTGGTGGTTATGTTGGGAGAGTTCGTTGGGGGGAAGATGCTGGTTACATTGGGAGGGTGCGTCTGGGTCAGGTTGGTGGTTATGTTGGGAGAGTTCGTTGGGGGGAAGATGCTGGTTACATTGGGAGGGTGCGTCTGGGTCAGGTTGGTGGTTATGTTGGGAGAGTTCGTTGGGGGGAAGATGCTGGTTACATTGGGAGGGTGCGTCTGGGTCAGGTTGGTGGTTATGTTGGGAGAGTTCGTTGGGGGGAAGATGCTGGTTACATTGGGAGGGTGCGTCTGGGTCAGGTTGGTGGTTATGTTGGGAGAGTTCGTTGGGGGGAAGATGCTGGTTACATTGGGAGGGTGCGTCTGGGTCAGGTTGGTGGTTATGTTGGGAGAGTTCGTTGGGGGGAAGATGCTGGTTACATTGGGAGGGTGCGTCTGGGTCAGGTTGGTGGTTATGTTGGGAGAGTTCGTTGGGGGGAAGATGCTGGTTACATTGGGAGTTTGCGTCTGGGTCAGGTTGGTGGTTATGTTGGGAGAGTTCGTTGGGGGGAAGATGCTGGTTACATTGGGAGTTTGCGTCTGGGTCAGGTTGGTGGTTATGTTGGGAGAGTTCGTTGGGGGGAAGATGCTGGTTACATTGGGAGGGTGCGTCTGGGTCAGGTTGGTGGTTATGTTGGGAGAGTTTGTTTGGGGGAAGATGCTGGTCATGTTGGGAAGATGCGTCAGGTTCAAGTTTGCAGTCGTGTTTGTGATCATGTTGGGAGGGACTGTCTGGGTGAGGTTCATAGATGTTGGAGAGGTGGTTGATGTTGTTGTGGTATTAGATGCTGTGCCATTTGTTACGGGTATTATCACTGAAACATCTGTGCTGTTAGGGTTGCTTAAGTCCACTGACTCACTTGTGGCCAGTCTGTTGACAGGAGAATCTAGAGCACCTGGAAAAAGAGTAGAGGGAAAAATGGTTTACTTCTGCCTCAAAACAAAATCTATGTCAGTCAGTTAATCAAATGTTGCACTGACCATTTGATATGCTCCCTGTTACAAGGAAGACAAAAGTTGCTGTGGTTGCAGCACGAGTCATGCTGCTAAGACCTGCTGCACTGAAAATGCATTGAATCTTTCTTCCAATCACTGAACCACGGAAGCTTCCAGGAATGAACTGCAAGACAAGAGAAGTAATATTACTAAATATTACACTGCTAAGATGGCACGTACATTGCATCTGAGACGTCATATACAGTGTTGTGGGAAAATCTTTGCAATTTCTGATACAAAAATCATCTGAAACATAAAAGCAAGTCTAGCTCACAATGGCGAGGAAGTTAGAAAATGTACGTTTTGGAATGGCTAGTCAGTGTAGAAGTACTTAATATTAAAATACACAGTTCATGTTTAAAAGCCTACAAATATCACTGAGTTGAAACTTGGGTCACAGCTCTTCAACAGCACAAAAAATAAATAAATAAATAAATAAATAAATAAATACAGGAAGGCATTTGATGGTGTTGTTTCTGGGCGTTACCAGTTAGTGACTACAGAATGAGGCAGTATATTTTATTAGGCTTTTATGCATTAATGCTCTCTGTAAAAGGGCCTTACTGTGTTATCTTGAGTCAGTATTTGATTGTTCAGTGTGGAACGGATTAGCCTCAGTCCACCATCAACACTGGCACAAGAATAGACCGTGGCACCTTGACCCTATAGGCAAGAAAAGTAAATTAGTCAGACAACCAGATTCCCATTCTTCAATTAAATGTAATGTAATGTTTCCTATTGACGCACTTTAATCTTTAAAAGAAATGCCTGATTAAAAGGAACTGGATTTGATTTCTTACAGTGCTGTTTCGAGAGAGGCCGGCTCCGATGTAACCATCTGACTCTCCACTGATTTCAAAAGTATAATTATCTGCATTTCCGCTTACTCCTCTTGTGGAGAGGAAATAGCAGGAACCTTCTGCACCTGGATTACAGGTAGGTGGAGCGGCAAAACATGCTCTATCCCTCCTGCAGTTATCCCTGCTAGTGACTTCCTGCAATAAAAAAGAATTTGTGCTTCACCAGTCAAGATTGTAATTTCCATTTTTAAACAGGAAAAAGATTTGACTTACTAGTGTTTGAGTATTAGAGCCTGACGTTGTTATAATATTTGTTACAGTGGAGGGGCCTGGCTGAGTCGGGTTTGTGGTCATGTTGGGAGGGTGTGTTTGGGGCAGGTTGGTGGTCATGTTAAGAGGGCCCATCTGGGTCGGGATTGAGGTCGCGTTTACAGGGACCGCGTGGGTCGGGATTGAGGTCATGTTAAGAGGGCCCACCTGGTTTGGGATTGAGGTCATGTTTACAGGGACCGCGTGGGTCGGGCTCGTGGTCATGTTAAGAAGGCCCACTTGGGTCGGGATTGAGGTCACGTTTACAGGGACCGTGTGGGTCGGGATTGAGGTCATGTTAAGAGGGCCCACCTGGTTTGGGATTGAGGTCATGTTTACAGGGACCGCGTGGGTCGGGCTCGTGGTCATGTTAAGAAGGCCCACCTGGGTCGGGATTGAGGTCACGTTTACAGGGACAGTGTGGGTCGGGCTCGTGGTCATGTTAAGATGGCCCACCTGGGTCGGGATTGAGGTCACATTTACAGGGGCCGCATGGGTCGGGCTCATGGTCATGTTAAGAGGGCCCACCTGGGTTGGGATTGAGGTCATGTTTACAGGGACCGCGTGGGTCGGGCTCGTGGTCATGTTAAGATGGCCCACCTGGGTCGGGATTGAGGTCATGTTTACAGGGACCGCATGGGTCGGGATTGAGGTCATGTTAAGAGGGCCCACCTGGGTCGGGATTGAGGTCATGTTAAGAGGGCCCACCTGGGTTGGGATTGAGGTCATGTTTACAGGGACCGCGTGGGTTGGGCTCGTGGTCATGTTAAGAGGGCCCACCTGGGTTGGGATTGAGGTCACGTTTACAGGGACCGCGTGGGTCGGGCTTGTGGTCATGTTAAGAGGGCCCACCTGGGTCGGGATTGAGGTCACGTTTACAGGGACCGCGTGGGTCGGGCTCGTGGTCATGTTAAGAGGGCCCACCTGGGTCGGGATTGAGGTCACGTTTACAGGGGCCGTGTGGGTCGGGCTCGTGGTCATGTTAAGAGGGCCCACCTGGGTCGGGATTGAGGTCACGTTTACAGGGGCCGTGTGGGTCGGGCTCGTGGTCATGTTAAGAGGGCCCACCTGGGTCGAGATTGAGGTTGAGGTCACGTTTACAGAGGCTGCGTGGGTCGGGCTCGTGGTCATGTTAAGAGGGCCCACCTGGGTCGAGATTGAGGTTACATTTACAGTGACCGCGTGGGTCGGGCTCGTGGTCATGTTAAGAGGGCCCACCTGGGTCGAGATTGAGGTTGAGGTCACATTTACAGGGGCCGCGTGGGTCAGGCTCGTGGTCATGTTAAGAGGGCCCACCTGGGTCGGGATTGAGGTCACGTTTACAGGGGCCACGTGGGTCAGGCTCGTGGTCATGTTAAGAGGGCCCACCTGGGTCGGGATTGAGGTCACGTTTACAGGGGCCGCTTGGGTCGGGCTCGTGGTCATGTTAAGAGGGCCCACCTGGGTCGGGATTGAGGTCACGTTTACAGGGGCCGCTTGGGTCGGGCTCGTGGTCATGTTAAGAGGGCCCACCTGGGTCGGGATTGAGGTCACGTTTACAGGGGCCGCTTGGGTCGGGCTCGTGGTCGCGTTTAGAGGGCCCACCTGGGTCGGGATTGATGTCACGTTTACAGGGGCCGCTTGGGTCGGGCTCGTGGTCGCGTTTAGAGGGCCCACCTGGGTCGGGATTGATGTCACGTTTACAGGGGCCGCGTGGGTCGGGCTCGTGGTCGCGTTTAGAGGGCCCACCTGGGTCGGGATTGATGTCACGTTTACAGGGGCCGCGTGGGTCGGGCTCGTGGTCACGTTTAGAGGGCCCACCTGGGTCGGGATTGAGGTCACGTTTACAGGGGCCGCGTGGGTCGGGCTCGTGGTCACGTTTAGAGGGCCCACCTGGGTCGGGATTGAGGTCACGTTTACAGGGGCCGCGTGGGTCGGGCTCGTGGTCACGTTTAGAGGGCCCACCTGGGTCGGGATTGAGGTCACGTTTACAGGGGCCGCTTGGGTCGGGCTCGTGGTCACGTTAAGAGGGCCCACCTGGGTCGGGATTGAGGTCACGTTTACAGGGGCCGCTTGGGTCGGGCTCGTGGTCACGTTAAGAGGGCCCACCTGGGTCGGGATTGAGGTCACGTTTACAGGGGCCGCTTGGGTCGGGCTCGTGGTCACGTTAAGAGGGCCCACCTGGGTCGGGATTGAGGTCATGTTTACAGGGGCCGCTTGGGTCGGGCTCGTGGTCACGTTAAGAGGGCCCACCTGGGTCGGGATTGAGGTCACGTTTACAGGGGCCGCTTGGGTTGGGCTCGTGGTCACGTTAAGAGGGCCCACCTGGGTCGGGATTGAGGTCACGTTTACAGGGGCTGCATGGGTCGGGCTTGTGGTCATGTTAAGAGGGCCCACCTGGGTCGGGGTTGAGGTCATGTTTAGAGTGCCCATGTAGCTTGGGTTTGTTGTCATGTTAAGAGGGCCTGTCTGGGTAAGGTTTGGGGTTAAGTTCAGAAGGTCTGTCTGAGTCAAATTTGTGGTTATGTTGAGGGGACCGACCTGATTTAGGTTGGTGGTCATGCTGGGTGGGTGCGTCTGGGTCAGGTTGGTGGTCATGTTGGGTTGTAGTGTCTGGGTCAGATTGATGGTCATGCTGGGTGGCTGCGTCTGGGTCAGGTTGGTGGAGTTGCTACTGCTTGTTGTATTGTCCCCATTGACTCCAATCATGAAGCATGCTATCCCCAGGATAGCCAGATAGATCCATTTACTCCTCATCTGTGATCCTTGTGTGTGTATATATCTGTTAATTTAGAAGTTTCTGTTACCTTTAATAAAAAAAAAAGAAAATAATTCATCAGGTATAATCAACAAAAAAGAAACATTGTAAACGATTTAAAACTGATTTAAAAAGGCATTAACAACAGACAGACATTTATGTGAAAGATTTTCTCTTTTATTTACTTTCATCATTCCTTTGCAGACACAAACAAGCAGTAGCCTGTATTCTCAATTCATCAGCACCTTAGTTTATTTAACATGGTTTGGCTCATCAAAGATCATGAGTCATTTCCATGAAGATATTTTGTAAATTTCCTACTGTAAATATATCAACTTAATTGATAAAAACTGATTAGTAAAATGCATTGCTAAGAACTTAATATGAACTCACTGTAAAAATTTAATTTAATAGATTGTCACTTAGTACAACTTAACATTTCAAGTTGACTAAACTTCTTTGAGTTCACTGAACTTAAAATTTTAAGGCAGTCGGGCAACAAATGATTTTAAGTTAACTCCAAAACAAAACAAAAAAACAAAACAAAACAAAACAAAACAAAAATAAAATAATATATATACAATGCTTTATAGGCAGTTTTCTCAATATTTAGATTTTTTTTGCACCCTCAGATTCCAGATGTTTAAATAGTTGTATCTCAGCCAAATATTGTCCTATCCAAACAAACCATACAATAATAGAAAGCTTATTTATATAGGTCAATTAAAAAATTACCATTATGACAGGTTTTGTGGTCCAGGTTCAAATATGGGTGTTGCTTAACATCTTTACATTTCTTTTTTTCAGCAGTGGCTGTTTGTTTGATGGAACTAAGATGCTATCTTAGCTGTACTATGCAATCTAAGAAGTCATGCTTAACTGATAGCAATATTCAGTTATTTTGTTCACACTAGTGTTGCACCACAGTATATACTACACAGTGCAACTATTCAGTTTAAAACAGAATTTAATGGATCCTCATGGACTAAATGTAAGCATTAAAGAAATCTTTTTTTTTTTTTTTTTTTTAATGTATGCTTCAGAATTCAGTGCTTCCTTAGTCATTCATAGTCTAGTTTGTAGCTCTGGAAATGTTGGGCTGTTTGGACAGGATAGCACCGTCCAATAACACAAAACATTTTTTTAAGAGTAGACCAAAAAAAAAAAAAAAAAAAGTGTAAAAATGTATCAAATCAAACAATACATAATTGTGACATCTATTTTTGTAACTAATTTCAATTGTAATCCAAAGATACAATATATCCAAAATAATAGGCCAATGTTAATTCAACATGCATAATAAAATGTATAAGGTAAGATCAAAAAAAAAAAAAAAAAAGCTTGTTTTAATGAATAACAAACACTTTAAGCAAACAAAGTTAAAGCTAAATAAATAAATAAATACTACTACTACTACTACTAATAATAATATTAATAAACAGCTCATAGAAGTGCAGTTAGTTCATAAGAGTTTGTTACCTGGAGCAATGCCATTTAGACATTAAACATCCTACATAAAAATCTCATCTGTTCAATCTTTCAATGCAATGTCATTATCTGTATCTGTCTCTGGATTTATGAAAACTCACTCAGTAGGTTAACAGCTGCTTGTAAAGAAAGTTTAAAGCGCTTCTTACCTGTGTGTGAGATGTTCTGGGAGTTTAGGATCACTGATGAAGATATCAGAGCTTCTCTGACTTTAATAACTCAGGGCGGGGACCAGAAGGGTTGGACACACTGGTTTTAACTTTAATTCTTCTTCTTTTTTTTTTACTTCAGACTTTCGTCATATGCACATTCATACGTAAAAGCAAAATCAACATACATTATTATGGCAAAGGGAGGAGCAACACTCCTGAAACAAGCTCCTATTCACATGTTCCTGTTGCGCTTTTCAGCTCAAATACTGCAGCTTCTCTGGTGACGCTGTAAAATAACTGAAATAATTACAGTTTTTACCGTCATCAAGTGATGGAATTGACTGACAACAGTTTTCTTCATCACAAGAAGAGACACAAAAACAAACACTGGTCATTTTCTCACTAAATATATTTAGTTGTTAAATTGAAGGCAATTTGATATAAATCAATATTATTAAATAACATTTACATGTTATGTCTGACATTAGGGTTTAAAGGACATTGTGTCTGTTTTATTAGACAGTATAAAATTATATAAAGACTTTTCAGATGTTTTTAAGTTTATACACTCTGACGGCAATGCCATACTAATGTATCATGTTCTTATAGTAGTACTTGATATTTTGGCATAAATTTGGTTTACTATAGTAAAAGACAAGGGTGATTGTAGTATGTCAGAGCTGAGAGATGCTGTTTAATCACTGCCTTCTTCAGCCTTTGTTCAACAGTATGTGCAAACTCTTCTCCAAATATTTACTCAGGGTGAGGTTTAGACATTTACATTGTTGTTTCCAGTTGTTGACCATTTAATGTCAGAGCAACATGTCCATCAAGAATTACCTTGAGTCTACTGAATGCAAAAAAAAAAAAAATAAATAAATAAATAAATAAAGGAATTGTGCATGAGACCTTTGTTCAGCTGGTCTGAGAATTTCAGCATCTAACTTGACATTTGTAGAAACAAGTTTGTTCTGTTCGACACTGCTACTCGTATTTAAGTAACTGTACACAATCTTGTCTGGTGTGTTAGTTATTTTGTGTGAGACCTACAGAATAGATGATATAGATCAACAAATCAAGTTATTGTAGAGCTGCTTTACCAGTTTCTCTGCCATGGTTACAGACATAATGAAGCGACTTGCTTTGATTGAAGCTTCACACCCAGAAGAAAGACAAATGCATGAAATTCCCGTGCACAAAACACAAACTTACACACATGTGCATGATCAGGAATGGCTTCTAAAGAATTTGGATTGTTTTACACACCTTTAGCCATTTATCGTCAGACTAGGAACACAAACAACAACACAAAAACTTTTTTAAAATAGCTTGACGTGAAGTATTTTCTTCTTCCCTTAGTAAATTCCAAAGATAGAGAGTTATGGTGTATTATTTCAGCCAGTATACCACAGGAATCAGGCTTTTAGTCGTTGTGTATTAGACATGACATATTTACAACTCAGTGGACCTTTACTATGTAAGCTCATCAAAAGAAGCTTAACTTTAAAAAAAGTCACATCGCTGCTCAGGTCAAGCACAACACAAATTCGAACCCAAACACAAAACCAATGAGCTTAAGTGGAGAGTTGAGCTCAGAGTCAGACAGCAGCCTAGCTAATTCAAATATGATTTCAAGTTATAAAAGTGATATTCTTATGTTCTCGAATTGTTCAGATGTTGTTTGTTTGTTTGTTTTTTGGTAATTTTGTGCACATCCGGATGGAATCTGATTCAAATAACTGACTGTCCACACTGTGTATCACAACTGTTTATATCCGATTTGTGTGTCCATAAGCATTTTTCCTTTAACGGAATGTGTGTTGGTTTCTATGGCAATGCCTTTGCGTTGTTATGCCGACGCTAAAAACAGCAACAATAGCTGTGTCTCATTTAGAAGGCTGCGCCCTCCGGAATTCGCATTCGAAGGCTTCATACATCATCGAGGCTGTCTCATTTCAGAAAAGCAAGTAGGACCCTCCAAAAAACACCTTCTTTCATGGAAATTCGTTCGGAGGATGCATGAGGTGTATCCTTTGCTACAGATAACCCTCAATTCTAATTCACTGCGGTCTTGCATTGTTGCCTTGTCCTCGTATTTACATGGCATGTTATTTGGTCTTAGCTAATAAAGCTAATCACTTTATGGAGTTGATAAAGTTGTCTTTGGCGGATATGAGATGTATGTGTTTTTTTTTTTTTTTTTTGGTGTCATAAAACATAATGCATTTGGGTGTTTTACTGTTTTTTTGCGCTTGTCCTTGTTTGTGTTTTTTTTTTTTTTTTTTTTTTTTATGAAGATCTGGCAACACTGACACTTCACTGCAGGGCTGGTGAACTAACTCAATTGGCCTAGCCCCGTGTCCAAGCTAAGGATAAGACTTCTTTCACCATTATTGTCTTGGATCTCATGTACAGATGCACGTTTAGATGTATCATTTAGTTGTTCAGTTTGGTTCCGTACACACTGCATAGAATTTCTGTAAATGCGGTTTTCACTACCTGCATTTTTTGAGAGTTAATGGCCACATACACACTGCAGCTAAATTTGGTTGTCAGTTCACCTTTTACTCCTTAATCACGTTCTGTACACACATAATTCACTAAAATACGGGAGTGACAACCGCATTCCACAACCGCATTAACTCCCGAAAAATACAGGTAGTGACAACCGCATTTACAGAAATTCTATGCAGTGTGTACAGAACCGAACTGAACAACTAGTTGTTAATGACGTATCTAAACGCGCATCTGTATGTGAGATGCAAAAAAAAAACGATGAAAGAAGTCTTATCCTTGGCTTGGAGACGGGGCTAGGCTAATTGTATTCAGGAGCCCTGCAGTGAAGTGTCAGTGTTGCCAGATCTTCATAGAAAAAGAACAACAAACAAGGACAAGCACAAAAAAAACAGTAAAACACCCAAATGCTTTATGTGTTATAACACCAAAAAAATCATATATCTCAGATCCCCAACAGACAACTTTATCAACTCCATAAAGTGACTAGCTTTATTAGCTAAGCCCAAGTAACATGCCTCAAAGCGCTTGTAAATACGAGGACATGGCAACACTGCAAGGCCGCGCTCTCTGCCTCCCGAGCATAAACAAAACACACGTTAATCAGTGGTAGTTTAGTTCAAATCGCTGGACAAAAAGAGTCTTTAGCCAAAAATTTGCAAATACTAAATGGCTATTCACTCCTGCAAGATGGCAAAATGTTGCTATGGTTACAAATGCAGGAGTGGCTGTTCCGTAACGTTACACACATGGAACGATAATTTACGGGACTCACTCCGGCATTTAAAGGCGGTTGTCACTCCTGAAACTTGCAGTGTGTACGTGGCCAGTGCGGTTGTGACTCCACTATTTTAGTGAATTATGTGTGTACAGAACGCGATTAAGAAGTAAAAGGTGAACTGACAACCGAATTTAGCTGCAGTGTGTGGCAGACGCAGTCATATTGCCATCGTGCTTGATTAAAATATTTTGTCTTCTGCAGCGGCATAAATGCAGCAATCAGTGCAACTTTACTCTGTGCTGCCGTCTCTGCTGGTTTCCAAACTCAAAGAGGTGCGTATATTAGCCGTATTGTCTTTTCCCGGTTGACTTACAGTTTGCAACAACACAAGCATGTTTCTGCAAAATGTTTTATGTTTTTTTTCACAAAAACGTCTGACGTGTGTACGTTTTACATGGTGTGAAAACATGAAAAAGCTACGTCAAATCCGATCTGACCATTCAGACTGAAACGCATTTCTAGTGATCTGATTTGAAACGGATTCCAAACCACAAATGAATGTAGCTCAAAACGGATTTGCACAAATCGGATTTCATGTAGTTCGTTGCTGTTCAGACAACCTAAATATGATCGGATTTGCATAAAAATCGGACAGCCTGAACGGGACTATACAACTTTGACTGATGTTCTGGTAACAATCTATCAAAGTTATGAACAAACGTTTTTTTCAGTAACATCAATGGAATGTTTGTTCAAAATTATCTGGTCTTTAAAGAACATTCCCTGCTGTTATATGTTTGAGGACATATCATGTAAAAATGTAAGTTACTGGGTTAAGTCAT
Source organism: Cirrhinus molitorella (assembly GCA_033026305.1). NCBI lineage: Eukaryota > Metazoa > Chordata > Actinopteri > Cypriniformes > Cyprinidae > Cirrhinus > Cirrhinus molitorella. The sequence goes on from CM065118.1 coordinate 2,502,668, forward strand.
GACCTCAGTCCCATTAAAAGGGATTTATCAGATGATTACTCAGATGTTACAGATGTCTTTTAATCTGTACACGACTAGTCTTGGGCAACAGGATAGTGAATAAAGTTATTGCACTGATTTAAAAATGCAGATGCAAACGAACACGCCTTATACACAGCACAGATTGCTTCTTGTTTCTGGTACAACAAGTTCTTTTCTGCTCTGAGAGACAAAAGAAGTGCATCACTGTAAAGAAAAGAGCCACTGAGCAAAGATAACACACTTACGTGAGCAGCGTATTCACGAGTCTGTAAAGTTGCTTGGGCTTGCCAGAAAACAATGGCACAAATACTATGATGAGTGAAAACATGAAAGAAACATCTCTGACATTGTCTTTAGCCACTTCTTTGTCTCTAGACTTTAAAGATAGTATCTTCTCACAAGACTGATATACATAAGATATTAGAATAGCTATTTAAGGAAATAAGTCTAAACTGTAAAGAAAAAAATCATAAAAATGAGAAGGTACTGGTCATTTTCTGCCAGTTCTATGTAATTTCATTTAACCAAAACACAATGCAACGCGCAATTCAGAATATAACTAAAACACAGGTGAAAAATCAATACGGCAAAATCTTTCATAAATTACATTTATTTGTCTTGTTTGGGTGAAAATGCCAACACAATTTGTCCTTCTTGACGTTTTCATGATGATTATTACTCCATAATAAATTTGTTTAAACAATGTGTTTATACTATTATTGGAAAACAGGACAAAAACAGTCAAAGAAAATGTGCTGGCGACGTAAGCCTCGTCTGTCTCTCCTGATGGATGTTTTTTGAAGGATCAGAGGGCATCAAGTATCCTGATTATGTAATTGAAGGAATCTTTACAATAGCAGACAAAGGCTGTTTTTGGTTATGATGCTTCTACAGTTTACCTATAGGAAGACAAATATTCAGATCTAGGCATTTCCTTTCTGACTAACATGAGCGTGACATCAAAACCTTTTTTCAAACGTCATGAGTGAAAGACTATACAAAGAAAACTGTTTTCCCAAAGTGTCCACGCTTTAAAAAAAAAAATGCAGTGTTGTTTCAACCCAACTTTGGGTCAAATATGAACTAACCCAGCTGTTGGGGTTACATTTTTACATGACATTTTCAACCCGAAAGTTGGGTTAGTCCATTTTTTTATCTAAAGTTGGTTAGAAAATCCCCCCCAGCATTTTTTACATATAAAACATACAAACTCAAATGTTAGATACTTTGGCTCAACTTGCTTATTCAAAGATTCCAAAGTATAAGATTCATATCAAATCCATCCACATTAAGTATCGATTGCAGCATAAACGTGACAGACTGGGAGTAACCTGATACTGGCAGATAAGAGAGCAACAATGAACAGACTGGATCATGTAAACCTTACAAAGCTTTACTATAAGTGTGGTACAATAAGTGCCTTTCTCCCAGGGGTGTAGCCATCATTTCATTTTCATTATTTTAGTAATTCAACTCAAATAGTGAAACTCGTGTATTAAATAAATTCAGTGCACACAGACTGGAGTGGTTTATGTCTTTAGTTCTTTTAATTGTGATGATTTTGGCTCACATTTAAAACAAAACAAAAAACAACACAAAAAAAACCAAAACAAAACCCACCAATTCCCTACCTTAACAAATTAGAATAAGACCAATTAAAAAAAAAAAAAAAAAAAATTGTGAATTGTTGGCCTTCTGGAAAGTACGTTTGGTGCTTTTGGCAGTGTGGGCAGATGCCAAATCCTGCTGGAAAATGAAATCAGCATCTTTAAAAAGCTGGTCAGCAGAAGGAAGCATGAAGTGCTCCAAAATGTCTTGGTAAACGAGTGCAGTGACTTCAAAAAACACAGTGGACCAACACCAGCAGATGACATTGCACCCCAAATCATCACAGACTGTGGAAACTTAACAGTGGACTTCAAGCAACTTGGGTTATGAGCTTCTCCACCCTTCGTCCAGACTCTAGGACCTTGGTTTCCAAATGAAATACAAAACTTGCTTTCATCTGAAAAGAGGACTTTGGAGCACTGGGAAACAGTCCAGTTCTTCTTCTCTTTAGGTAAAATGCCTCTGACGTTGTCTGTGGTTCAGGAGTGGCTTAACAAGAGGAATACAACAACAACTGTAGCCAAATTCCTTGACACGTCTGTGTGTGGTGGCTCTTGACGCCTTGACCCCAGCCTCAGTCCATTCCTTTGAAAGTTCACCTCAATTTTTCTTCCACAGTTTTTCCTTCCACTCAACTTTGTGTTAACATTGGATACAGCACTCTGTGAACAGCCAGCATGTTTGTGGTTTACCCTCCTTGTGAAGTGTGTCAATGATTGTCTTCTGGACAACTGTCAGATCAGCAGTCTTCCTCATGATTGTCCAGCCTAGTGAACCAAACTGAGAGACTATTTTGAAGGCTCAGGAAACCTTTGCAGGTGTTTTGAGTTGATTAGCTGATTGGCATGTCACCATATTCTAATTTGTTGAGTTGAGTGAATTGGTGGGTTTTTGCTCAATGTGAGCCAAAATCATCCCAATTAAACGAACCAAAGACTTAAACTACTTCAGTCTGTGTGCACAATTTATTTAATACACAAGTTTCACAATTTGAGTTGAATTACTGAAATACATGAACTTTTCCACGACATTCTAATTTATTGAGATGCACCTGTATGTATATATTATATTAATATATACACTACCAGTCAAATTTATTTATTTATTTTTTTTTAGAAAGTAATACTTTTATTTAGCAAGAATGCTTTAAATTCATCAAAAGTGATGATAAATACATTGGTAATGCTACAAAAAGATTTAAATGCTGTTCTTCTTAACTTTCTATTCATCAAAGAAACTTAAAAAAAAAAAATCTACTCAGCTATTTTCAACCTAATAATAATAAATGATAATAGATGTTTTTGAGCAGCAATCAAAATATTAGAATGATTTCTACACTCAAGACTGGAGTAATGATGCTAAAAATGTTGCTGTGAAATCACAGGAATAAATAACATTTTGAAATGGGATATTCAAATAGAAAACACTTATTTTTAATGGTAAATACATTTTACAATATTACTGCTTTTGCTGTATTTTGGATCACATAAATGCTGGCTTTGTGAACAGAATATACTTCTATTAATAATAATAATAATAATAATAAAATCTTACTGTTCAAAAACTTTTGCCTGGTAGTATATAGGCAAGTTTCATTTTTCTCTTATTTCTAGTTTTTATTTGGCTTAAGAAATCAGATACACTGCTGGACAATAACCAACAATAATGATTTATTTATATGCTACAAACCCATTTTTTCATTTTTATCGCATAAGGCAGAATATTTTCTATACTGTAATAAATGCTATGTCAATTAGCACTGCATTATTTATATAGCCTACTTTATTTATTACCTGAAGAGGACTTGAAAAACACAAATAAACCATATATTGTCGCAATGGTGTGTTTACGTGTTTCCAAACGTTTCTGTTTTCTGTAAAAACAACTGTTTTCATACAGGGATAGCTGGAGGCTTTCGACCACATTAGGGATTTCCTTGTAGGACTTTCTGTGCGAGAGCGCCCTCTGGCTTCGGGTATGAATGAAACGCACACTGCATGGAGTGTTTAGCGCTCCATAATGTTCATTTCGGGTACGAATAAAACAACAGGTCGTGCACAGACTATATTTACGTGAATTTACTCACTCTTTCTTTTTTTATAGTATAAAAAAGACATGATAAATCAAAGGCAGCATATTCACAAACCCATTTAAAGAAAAACATACACTTTATTTCAGCCCAACTTTGGGTCAAATTATGGACCCAACTTTTAGGTTCAAATTTTAATGAAAAAATAACAAACGCAGCATTTTATAGAGTAAGTAAATATAGAGGCGCAGTAAATATAAAACACAAAATAATTAGGAATTAATATCTCCACTGAGATAAACTGAGGAAGATTTAGTGACCGAGACAGCTAGAATTCAGTTTAAGGTCACATGCGTCACATTCTGGAAAGTATACAGGCGTTTTTAACTGACTGGATACAGCCCTTCCTTCACTTCATGCATGATTCACATTGTGACGTTTCCTGCGTCCAGCAAATGACAGCGCTGATGGAACCTACCCTAAACAGCGACTGTAAAGCTCGGATTAATGAAACGAAAAATAGAGACACACCTCTGTAAAATTCGCCTACTTCCTACCTCCTTACCAGCACTTGTGTAGCTAATTAAAAATAGAAATAAAGTCTCTTCACACCTGCAGACGTCTTCACTGACTCACCCATTTGAAAAGAACACTCATCAGATAATAGAATAAGATAATTGCTTAACACTTCATATAAATTGTTTGGCATGGAATGCAGTTTAACTATTTATTTTTTTATGCAATGTAACTGTTAAGTTTTAGTATATATTCAATATACTATTTTTACTGAGCACTTTAAGGAATATTCAAAAAGCATCTGATAGCAGAAGAAAAAATGTGTAGTTTTTTTTTTTTTACCTCAAGCCTCTATATATAATAGTGCTGGGTTTACAAATTGTCTGTTAATGATTCTACATACAAGACTGATTTTTAAAAATCTTTTTAGATTATTTGTGACCGAACTCGTACATCACATTTGTTTTAATGTATAATAATAATAATAATAATAATAATATTAATAATAATAATAATAATAATAATAATAATAATAGAAAATATTGTACGAAGTCGATATAAAGATACAAAGAGAATGATTTTTTTTTTTTTTTTTTTTTTTGTTATTATTAATAACATGAAGTGCATGAAACATTACATCAAGGCTCATAAATGAACGGCAAGAGGTTAACCATTAACGAATGTCAAAAAAACGTAAAAAAAATATTACATAAAGGAGGTTCAGCGAATATACTTTTTTTTTTTTTTTTTTTTTTAATAAACAATTATGTGAATTTGTGCATTTATGCATGTGTTTGAAAGACAAACGACTGCATAATACGTAATCATGTAATCAAAATCCTAATTACATGCAATCAGTCTTGGAAGTGAACTTCCATAATGCACTTAAAGTGCGCTATTTTCACACGCTAATTTTAATTTTTTGGGTTCTTTAGTACTTCTTAAGATAAACCATACATATTAACTAAAATGCATTATAAAAGCATTCTAAAACTAGTGATAATACCTAAACAACCAATTTCACATGTAAAAAGGAATCTGCAAAATGATTTTAATTGTAGCCTATATGTGAAGATATAATGCATAATAAGGTACATTATGAATACTTTAATAAGGCATTTTATGTAATGCGTCATGAAAATCTGGACATGACAATTCGTTAATTCGTTAAAGTGAAAAAGAAACGAAACAAAACAAAACAAACAAACAAAAAAACATCTTTGTTTAGAACTTGTCATAACAAAAAGTGTTTGTAGGCAGTGTTTAAATGTGTGATCGTTCTAACTTTGACTTTCTAGTTTCTGGGTTTAACTGCATTTACAGGCATTTAAAAAAATGTGACTGGTCCTGTCTAAAATGATGGGAAACTACAACTAATTTCAGTGACTCATTTCTAATTTGGGTCAGAAATCTTCCGGAACATGCCTGACAAAAGAGCATTCAAAACCATTGGCATGTAAGACACTGAAGACATAAGAAGGAACAATTAGGCTTACCCTCCTTGTTTCACGTAAAAGAAACTAGAATGTTCATGAATGCTTGTGAACGCGCTTAAATCTACATTTAGATGGCATACAAGGATTTACAGAAATATTTTACCAAAAAAAAAAAAGAAGAAGAAGAAGAAGAAGAAGAAGAGGTTCGGGAACATCTGTTTGCAGGAATGGAGTAAACACGTTTTGTGTGCCTTAAAGCTTTTATGGTTTACTGCCAAATAGTTCGCCAACAACCATGAACGCCGCACCTTTAAGAAGGAAAAAAGAAATCGAAACATGTGCAAGTTAGAGAGCATAACTGGTTTTGCTCATTAAATCAGTTATTCAGACTGATGTATCTCACTGTTTTCTTTTAAAGAACAAGAACAAGGAAGTTGATTCACAAAAATCAAAAGCCACCTTTATTTATTTTTTTATTTTTTTATCTGAGCTGATGCCGTTAATATTCAAAACACTTTTTTTGAACAATAAAACAACTAATTTATTGGTAATTGAAATGTTTATAATCAAAAAGACTTCAGAACAATACAACCAGCCATCACCATTAGCAAATAAATGAGTGTTTATTAGTAGTCAAACGATTAATCGCATCCAAAATAAAATTTTAAGTTTACATACTATATATTTATGTACTGTGTATATTTATTATGTATATATAAATACACACACATGCATGCATATATTAATGAAAACTATTTTAGATTTTATCTAAATTGTATACAGGTATAAATATATATAGATATAAATATTTTGTTTTCATATAATGTATGTAATATACATATTTATATGTAAATAATAAATATACAAAGTAAACACGCATATAGTATGTAAACATAGACATTTATTTTGGATGCGATTACTCGCGATTAATCGTTTAACAGCCCTAGTGTTTATAATAAATAAAAAGCCTGTAGGCCTACAGTAAAGATTCATTACTGAATAATGCAGTCACAGTGAAGAGTCTGCGTAACTGCCATTTAAAACAAATCACTGCACAATAACCTCATGATTTCAGACAATAGCAAACTGCTGGAAATACCGGTAGAGTTGGTTAAACCACAATCCACAACATAATTACCACACCTGTCTCATGAGTACCTGGAACGCACAATGCCTTATTACCAGGAAATACAACACCCTAATTTCCTAGTTTAGTAACAGATAAATAGCGACAATCAAAAAGTAAAAAAAAACAAAACAAAACAAAACAAAAAAAAAAAAAATACGTTAAAATAACAGAAATTCAGTTTTGAATTGGCGGACAGATGCACTCTCGTGTTTAAAAGCAGCTGGAATGAGAACAACTTAAGGCTGACTGTTCAATGCAAGCTATTTTTAACTTGGCACAGTGTCATAAAAGCACAGAAAAACAGCAGTACAAAGGCAAGAAACGTCAGTCTGCATGTCTACATCAAACACATAAACAAAAACCCCTCCTGTGCGAACAATCCTAAATTTAGATCGGACCGACTGAATGATGAGACTGAATGAAAATACAACCCCGATTCCACAAAAGTTGAGACGTTTTGTGAAATGCCATACGAATGTGGTTATCTGTCCATTCCCTTTAAAAATGTCCAATGTTTTCCGCTTTTAGTTTTATTTAGTAAATGTAACCAAATTTAGATTCTGATGGCACTGTAATTAAAAGGAAAGTATGTGGCGCAATGTTTAATTGTCTGGGAATTGACGCTACTAATACTTAAAGTTTTGCAAGCAAAATTGTTGTCCAATCTGGCTTGATGAAAAAAACTTCAGATGCTCAGCAGTCTGGGATCATCGTTGTCTGATTTTCCTGTTCATGACTGGTTTTCAAAAGGAGACAGATCTCCTCAGACATTCATTCGGTGTCTACAGCATGCAGATTGAGACCTCCCACTGTCTTGCTCTAATAACCCTGAATGCTGTACATAATACTCTGGCATAATATTTTTCAATTTATTTAAAACTAAGTAAAATTCGAATCCATTAACATATTTATTGACATATCACTTACTGATATAAAATTAAAATTTAGCTTCATTTGGAGCATATTGTTATTGCACAATGCACATTTCTTAATATTATGCCTAATATGTGTTTTAATATCACTATGAATAAAGATTGTATGGTCTCTGTATAATATCAGTCTTTAAATTCAAGATATTTAAGTATACTTGCAATAGTTCCACTTTAACACGATCAAATATACAGTAGTTATATCTTTAGTTGGACTTCAGCACTACTTCAACACAATTATGTAAATTAAATTGCATTTAAATTTAATTAAATGAAAGTGCATTAAGCACAAAATTATTTGTTCCAATTTAGCACACTTTAAGTATACCAGTTTAGTATACCAAAAGAACAATTGCAGGGTATTTTTAAATATGTAAATATATTTGTAGAATACTTAGCACAAAAAAAAATATATATATAAATATATATATATATATATATATACATACACACACTACTGTTCAAAAGTTTGGGGTCAGTAAATGTTTATTCATTCTTTTTTTTTTTTTTTTTGAAATACATTAATAAATTGTTACATTAATAAAGAGTGACATAATATATTTACATTGCTAGAAAAGATTTATAGTTTGAATAAATGTTGTTCTTGAAAGAAAAAAATACAGGTTCAAAAAAAAAAAAAAAAAAAAAAAAAAAAAAAACATTGGTGGCACAACTGTTTCCAAAACTGATAATTCTACTAATAATTCAGAATATCAGAATGATTTCTGAGAGATCATGTGACACTTAAGCCTGGGAAACTGAGTAACAGCTGATGAAAAATCAGCATTGCATCACAGGAATAAATTATATTTTAAAGTATATGAAAATAAAAACCATTATTTTCTATTGTAATAACATTTTGTAATATTACAGTTTATTTTCTGTATTTTTGATCAAATAAATGCAGCCTTGACCATAAAAAAAAAAAAAAAAAAAAAATTGCAAGTCTTACTGACCCCAAACTTTTGAACGGTAGTGTAATATATATATATATATATATATATATATATATATATATATATATATATGTTCTGGATGCTGAACCTCACTGACCAGATCTTTGATGTTTTATCTAAAATTAAACTCATTTATTTGTTTCCATTACCTGATTGCATGGGTGATTGAATCTGTCTGATCTGGCTATTTATTTATCGAAAAACATCAAACGAGGGCTTAAAAGCTGTGTTTTAGTAGAATGAAAATGTAAGGCAAGCGGTAAACTACCTACTTAAGACTTTTAAATCATGGACAGTTGGATTTCTAGTACTATGGAGAGCAAATAAAAAACATAAAACATATTTCATTTGTGAAGTGAATGGTCCATCTTCAAAAAGATCAGGGGCTTTTGCATTAATACTGTTATTTTGCTGTTTATTAATCTGAAACAATCTAAAAAAGTGCTCTAAATGTGACTTGACCGGCTACGAAGACACATTCTTAATCTTGTACAATTATTCACTTGGTGGATCTGCAAATATATATGATGAAATGATGATTACAGTTAAATTACTAGCATACCATGTAATTAATACGATTAAAATAATAATAATCCATTGACAGTTTACTATGATGTTCAAGTTTAGCCGGTGTTTGAGTCATAAGTTTGTGCACCCGCCCTCTAGTGGTGACAGAAAGAACTATACTAGTGTGCAATGTGGTTTATAACTGTCTATTGAGTGATCAATGATCCAGAAATCACGGAGGACTGCGATTGGTCCTCCTGATCAGTGCTGAGAAAAGGAACAGGAAGCTATGCTGTTTGTGCGTAATTTTAATAACACATACAGCGCAGAGCTGAAAAGTAAGACATCACAATACCTGATCAATTAAAGGCAAGAAATAAATAAGAAATTTAAATTCTACTCCATAAGAATTCTATAAATTACATTCTACAACAAAGCAAATAAAATTACATCTAATATTGAAACGGCACTAGGATATAAAAACAAGAAAATAGCTACACATCTCTTGTCATTCAGCTTTTATCAAAGCATAACTATTTTGCTTAGTATTGTAAATATTATTGCACCACACTATACCTAGTATGATCTTTGGCGAACAGCAGGAATATGTAACATATAGTATAAATACATATTCAATTTATATTTGAAAAAAAAAAAAAATCTATGCATTTAAAAGATATAAATAATATTTTTATTTATTAAAATAAATGATATTTATTAGTCTCTACCATCTAATTACCTTTGGCAAATGGAGAAAATATTTGATGTACATAAATATTTAATTTATGTATAATATATATTTAATATTTAAACATTAATTTAATTTAGATTATTATAACCAAAGTGACTTACAAAGTAATATAAATTACAAGTACAAAGTAATATATATAATATAATATAAATAATATATATTTTTTCTAATTACCTTTGGCAAAAAAGGTATATATATATAACATAAACAAAAACAAACTAATACATACTGTAATAAATGTATTGTTCATTTCTTGCACATTGTTTAATGCATTAATTAACACTAATGGAACCTTATTTTAAAGTGTTACCAAATTTATATATTATTATTATTATTATTATATTACATTATATAATTTTATTTGCTATTTTATTTGTACTTATTGCTTAGGAACAATCATCAATTATTATTCCAGCGGAAGTCTTTTTTTAGTTCTGATCTATTTTCTACCTCTTCCTCTTCCTCTTCATCCTCATCATCACCATCACCATCACCATCACCTTCATCTTCATCTTCATCTTCCTCCTCCTCCTCCTCCTCTTCCTCCTCCATCTCAACCCCGTCCAAGGTTTTCTGCAGCTGTAGTTGTATTCTCTTCAGCTCCTGCAGTCCGTCCTGCAGCTCCTTGCAAACCTCTCTGATCTTGGCCGCAAACTCGGTCTTGGCGCCCTTGCGCAGTTCCAGCGAGCCTTTGGCGAGGAAGAAGACGTCGAGGGCGAGGAAGAGGCCCGACATGACGCCGGTGGTAACGCTGATGACCTGCGCGGCTTTGGCGGCTCCTCCGGCTACGCTGAGCATCTGGACGGTGTTGATGAGGCTATCCGTGTTCACCAGCAGCGATTTCCCGGCCCGGCCGCCCTCCTTCAACACGTGCTTGACGTTCTGGTTCAGGGCCCGTTTGGAGATGCTGTCCACATACTGCTCGAAGTTCCACTCCTCTAGAGCCTCCATCCCGGCCTACAGTGACGGAAACCATCAGAGGAGAGAGAGGGGAAGATTTTAAAATGAATCGAGTGCAACAGATGGTTGCGGAAATAAAAGTCCCATTCGTTTTCTCCACAGGGGAACTGATTTTTAATGATAACCTATAAACCAAAAGAGACAGAACTTTGGTATTTCCTTTCGTTACATCTCATAACTAGTCCATCATTTAGTAAAGCTTTTTAAATTCACATTACATTGTGAGATACTTAAAATCAATCGGGACTAAAATGTTCCACTCAGATGAATCAGAACAGACTGATATTTTATCAAACATTAGTTCTTCTGCTGTTTATAAATAATATCGCTTTTGATATATTGCCAAAAGTATTGAGACACCCCATTCTAATGAACAGGTTTGACTACTTAAGAAATTCCATGAGTACTAATCCAATCTTAATGTTTAAGCATATAATGATATATTTTAATTTTATAGCAAAAGTTTTATAGCAAAAGAATTTCTCTATGAACCTTGCCTTATACACAGAGGCATTGTTAGAATACAAAAGGGTCCTGTCCAAACTTATGCTATATATAAAGTTTACAGTATATAAAATAAAGAAAAATAAAGAAAAATGACCAAAAACATGCAACAAATATATATATATATATATATATATATATATATATATATATATATATATGCAACAAGATTACCAAAACTTCAACTATAATTAAAACAAAAAAAAAGGTTATTATTATTATTATATTAAATGTAACTATTTGAGTATATCAATAATTATATATATATATATATATATATATATATATACTATTTCTAACTAATTACACTAGAACTATTTATAATGCTTATAAATATTCACACATTTTCAATTTCTCTTGCTTACTGTGAACCATTTCAAAAGTTTAATTTGGATTTTCTATAACCTTTTCATATTTCTAAAATAAGATTAGATTAGATTTTTTTTTACTATTATTTCTACTTCAGTCAGTAAAAGTTAAAGAGAATGAACAGATAATAACATATTCTTGATTTTATGGCATTTCACAAAACTTTTCTGGAACTGAGGTTGTAAAACTAATATTCACTTCTAAAAAGGTTTAAATACGAGACATTGTTAGAATAAAAAAAGGGTCCTGTCCAAATGTTTGCTATACATATATATATATATATATATATATATATATAAAGTTTACAGTATATAAAGATAAATAAAATAATAATAATAAAAACAAATAAAAATGGCAAAAAAAAAAAACATGCAACAAAATTACTAAAACTAATTAAAAGTTTAAATAATTAAGAAACAATATTATTATTTGTATTAAATTAAATATGAATAAAACTATTAAAGTATATCAATAATTTAATAAATAAATAAATAAATAAATAAATAAATATACCATTTATAACTATTTACACCAGAACTTTTTATACTATTCAGAAACTACTGTTAAAAATACCACCTCATGACTTTCTTTTTATATAATAATACAAACATATATAAATAACAAACAAATGCAATGAGCTTAAAACTTTAACTATAATTACACTGAAAAAAAAAAAAAACAATATTATTTTTTTTTATTAAATACGAATAAAAACAATTTAAGTACAACAATAATTTAAAAATGTACTATTTCTAACTAATTAGGCGACACCAGAACTATTTATAATGTTTGTACTATTCAGAAACTATACCTTTAAAAATAACATCTACATTATTTTTTTTTCATGTAATAATATATATATATACATATATATATATATATATATATATATATATATATATATATATATATAAACATAAGTAATAGAATATAAAACTAATAAAAATAAAAATAAAAACTAAAACTAACTGAAAATATGAAACAATTGTCATTTTTATTTAGCTTTTTATTCTACTAAATTAAAACAATACATTAAAAATAGACATACAAAATAGACAGAAACCACAACAAACTTTTGAATACAATGAAAAATAAAAACAGATATAAAACTAACTTTAAATATTAACAAAAAACTAAATATTAATATCAATGTAGTTGAGAATAAATTCGTCTCACCTTCAGGAAGTCCAAACACTCTTTAATATCTTTAATTTCATGCTGATAATCCTGGATCATCTTCTCCACCTTCTTCCTGTCCGTGTTGGAGTGAACCGTATCTGTGATGTTTGCCGACGCTGACGTCACTCCGCCGGCAGTCGCGACACCGATGCCCACCGCCGTCACGATCAGGGACGTCCCGAAGGTGAAAGGCGCCAGAACCAGGCCAGTGATGGTGGTGATGCTGCCGGCGACGCTGGCCACCCCGCCGCCCACGCTCGCGGTCACCGTTTTCTTGTGGAAGCTGTCGGCGGCGTCCGCTAACGCCAGGAGCTCACGAATGCGCTGCTGCAGCGACGGCTCACGCTGGGTCAACAGGTGAACGAATAACTTGGCGGCCATGAAAACCCGGTTAGCAGCGGCTTCGACAGCTCTGAGCACGAATAATAGACAGAGAAGAGTTTTTTTTTTTTTTTTTTTTTTTTTTTTTACATCGTTAACCAAGTTTTGTTAACAGTGTTGGTAATGCATTACAATATTGCGTTACTCCCTAAAAAAGTAACGAGTTACTTTACGTTACTTTTTAATGAAAAGTAATGTGTTACCTTACTTTTGTGTTACTTTCAAATCTGGGCAGGGCTTGCTTGTTTATTTTTAATATATAAAAAAAGTTTGATTCTTTGCAAATAAGCCCTTTCACACCATGAAATGAAGTGAATAAGGCTAAGGCTAAAGGAAAATTAAATTGACGTCTGTACAGTAGAACTGTAGGAAAAGAAAGTTCAACACTCTTCAGCAATGAGAAAAAAAGCACAACTGTTAGTTAATCTAAAGTAAGTTTTGCTTATTAGTACTAGGGCTGCACGATATTGGGAAAATATGCGATATTGTTGTTGGATATTGGGATAACGATATTGCTTGCGATATAGCATTTTCCTATAGAGAAATTTTTATTAGCCATTTAAAAAAAATAAATAAATAAATAAACTATTATATAGTAATTACCATGCTGAAATAAACTGGTAATAGATATTCTTGAATTCTAATCTAAAAACTGTCTAGGTCAAACATTTTGACTAAAAACCTCAGCAGATATTCTGATTTCCGGTTTGCTGTTACCAATAGACTTGCAAACATAAAATGCATTGCTCTCAAACATTACTTTTTATTCACATGTAACCATACAATCATCAAGGTTGTCTTAAAACATGCATATTTTAAACAAAATACTTCCTTGCCTTGCCTTTTTTTTTTATATAAAAATAAATATCAAACAAAAAAATGAATAATAAAAAAGAATACTATTAAACAAAGTGTACAGGCCTTAAATAAATCAGTATGTAGTGGAAATACTAACATCCACGTAAACATACGTAATAACATGTAAACCTATGCAATGCAATGCCATATGTGCTTAACTATGCCAGGAAAATTAACATATTGACTTTGGTAGGTTTTAAACGTGCACACGTCACAACATCTCCTGATGTGATAAAAAGTCTCTCTGAAGGTTAACTACTTGCTGAGTCCTAATTTTTTGCACGTTAAAAATTAAATACGACCCCATGTTATGTCAATCACGTTTGCACACTGCCTACGTTTGCCTTGCTACAGATGCGAAAAACCGAACCGGATCCGAAATTTTTTATAACGGACGAAAATTTCGGATCCGGTTCGATTTTTTGCGTTTTTCGCATCTGTAGCAAGCATTTTAAGAGGCGTCTTGACAGTTCAGAGTCACTGTAGGCTACAAGCGAACGCCAAAATCCAGAAGAGAGTGGACAACCAAATCATCCTCGCTGCTTGAATATTCCATTATGTATTGTTTTGCGAATTTTTTCGCAACGGAAGAATACGCATTGGATTCAGTGTGCACGGTTTCTGTGCGTGACGAATTTTAAAATTACGAATACGAAAAAACGCCTGCGAAAATTTCAGACTCAGTGTGCAATGACCTTTACACAGTACAAATGCTTGCCACACGTATTCTCTCCTCAAGCCAAAATATTGTCATATTTCAGAAGTACCATTCTTTTTTGGCACAAGTTCGTCGCTGTCATTTTCCAAACTCCTCTCTACTCCTGCCATGTTTATATCCACTATCTGCATTGATCCGCTAGGTTCACCTTTGGACCCCAGTCTAGCCAATAGTATAATAGCGCCTACTTTGGAGGCGGGTATAATGATAGTAAGGTCCCATTTGATTGGTTAAGCATGTAACACATAAAAGCTTGACACAAAATAAATTTGAACTTATCGCAACTCTTGGCTATATGGATATCGCATATACTATTATCGAGATAACGATATATTTTTCGATATATCGTGCAGCCCTTAGTACACTGCAAAAACATGCTTTTCCTACTTAGATTTTTTATCTTGTTTCTAGCCAAAATATCTAAAAAGTCTTAAATCGAGAAGGATTTTCTAGACAAGTAAAAATTATTTTCTTGTTTTTTTTTCTGCAAACAAGTCAAAATTAAGTGTGTTTTTGCTTGAAACAAGCAAAATAATCTACCAAAGGGGTAAGCAATCTTGTTTTCTGTTTGAAATAAGATTTTTTTTGCTTACCCCATTGGCAGTTTATTTTGCTTGTTCTAAGCAAAAACTCACTTAATTTTGACTTGTTTTTTTTTTTCTGATTTATATATATGTTGGCTGGAAACAAGACAAAAAATCTAAGTAAGAAAAGTATTTTTGCAGTGTACAATTGAATTTAATCAACTAAGGTCCGCAGCAAAGTCTTTGGTTAATAAAACGAGATTAAATACATAAAGGAAACAAAAAGTAACTGGCGTTACTTTTTTGAAAAAGTAACTCAGATATTTTCTTGGAAATGAAAAAGTAATGCATTACTTTACTGGTTACTTGGAAAAAAGTAATATTATTACGTAACTTGTGTTACTTGTAATGCGTTACCCCCAACACTGTTTGTTAACCATATGACCCTATAGTTAAAAATAATATATTTAGCATTAAAGAAAGATTTTTATTTTTTTTTTCCCAGAAAGTGTAACAGAAAGATAAATCTTTCTCACCGTTCTCCATCATCCTCATTAAACTGCTTCGACTCGTTCCATTCACTCCAACCTGAGAAATAAAACACAAACCCATCTCTGTAATCTCAAACACAAAAGCACATTTGAGATCATGACTCAACTTCAGAAATACCTTCCACGCTTCTCCACCAGGCCAGCAGACCATCTTCATCCTGTGAATGTCAGACATAACTCAGTTTTCTGCCACCAAACAGTCTATTTAACTATCACCATCTAACAATAGGTGAATTATCAGTAATCTAAGACTAAACTGAAATGTAAACACACATCTTCATTGTCCAGAGGGTTTCCTTCACTGGACCTGATGACATCTGATTCTGCTGTTTGAACTTCATCAGAGTGTATCTGTAAATTAAAACAAACATACTGTAATAAGTACAGTGACAGATTCTTGAAACAATTCTCAATGCATCACAAATTGTTTGCAATAAGCTGTGAATATTTCAAAAAGCCTTAGATGTAAAATAACAGTCCGTCAAAACTACAGCTCAAATATGATTGTGTATTTTAGTCATATTTCTGAAATATTTAATTTTTGTGTGGCTTTCATGACGTTTTGAAATGAATATCATTTTCAAATAAACTAAATTATTACAATTCTGATGAGAAAAAAAAGTGCACACATCATAATCTCTAGTGATTATATGAGGGAGCGCTCTTGTGTGCATTCAAGGCTGTATATTACTGTCTGACTGTCTCAGGACAGAGATATTCACCTCAGTAAAGAAAGTATTGTGTTTCAAGTAGATAACATTTTTTAATGTAATTAATTACATGATGTTTCGATTAATTAATCGAACATCAAATTTCAAAGATCATATAAAGTCATTGTTGTCTAAAACATCAAACAGACATTATAAAATATAGCTTCAGCAAGAAATTTATTTATTTTAATATTTGATTCAAAATATAAATTATTACACATAGTTTACGTTAGGTTGCAACATGATAACAGAATTAAAATATTTTGGGGGGACTATCCCTTTAATGTTTTTTTTATTCTTATTATTCTTATTATTTATTATAATTATCATTATTATTAATAAATGAAATGATAGTCTAAATAAGAAACTAAATCTGCCAGCAGGTGGCGGTAAATGTCTTCGATTCTTTCAAATGGCTGATTCATTTTGGAATGAATCAAGTCTCTCTGAATCATTGGTTCACATTGTGCGTTCAAAACGAAACTAAACGCGCAACAATTCTGCTATGGTTTCAAAATACAGGTCCTTTTCAAAAATTAGCATATTGTGATAAAGTTCATTATTTTCTGTAATGTACTGATAAACATTAGACTTTCATATATTTTAGATTCATTACACACAACTGAAGTAGTTCAAGCCTTTTTTTTGTTTTAATATTGATGATTTTGGCATACAGCTCATGAAAACCCAAAATTCCTATCTCAAAAAATTAGCATATCATGAAAAGGTTCTCTAAAAGAGCTATTAACCTAATCATCTGAATCAACTAATTAACTCTAAACACCTGCAAAAGATTCCTGAGGCTTTTAAAAACTCCCAGCCTGGTTCATTACTCAAAACCGCAATCATGGGTAAGACTGCCGACCTGACTGCTGTCCAGAAGGCCGTCATTGACACCCTCAAGCAAGAGGGTAAGACACAGAAAGAAATTTCTGAACGAATAGGCTGTTCCCAGAGTGCTGTATCAAGGCACCTCAGTGGGAAGTCTGTGGGAAGGAAAAAGTGTGGCAGAAAACGCTGCACAACGAGAAGAGGTGACCGGACCCTGAGGAAGATTGTGGAGAAGGACCGATTCCAGACCTTGGGGGACCTGCGGAAGCAGTGGACTGAGTCTGGAGTAGAAACATCCAGAGCCACCGTGTACAGGCGTGTGCAGGAAATGGGCTACAGGTGCCGCAGAGAAGCAGCACTGGACTGTTGCTCAGTGGTCCAAAGTACTTTTTTCGGATGAAAGCAAATTTTGCATGTTATTCAGAAATCAAGGTGCCAGAGACTGGAGGAAGACTGGGGAGAGGGAAATGCCAAAATGCCTGAAGTCCAGTGTCAAGTACCCACAGTCAGTGATGGTCTGGGGTGCCATGTCAGCTGCTGGTGTTGGTCCACTGTGTTTTATCAAGGGCAGGGTCAATGCAGCTAGCTATCAGGAGATTTTGGAGCACTTAATGCTTCCATCTGCTGAAAAGCTTTATGGAGATGAAGATTTCATTTTTCAGCACGACCTGGCACCTGCTCACAGTGCCAAAACCACTGGTAAATGGTTTACTGACCATGGTATTACTGTGCTCAATTGGCCTGCCAACTCTCCTGACCTGAACCCCATAGAGAATCTGTGGGATATTGTGAAGAGAAAGTTGAGAGACGCAAGACCCAACACTCTGGATGAGCTTAAGGCCGCTATCGAAGCATCCTGGGCCTCCATAACACCTCAGCAGTGCCACAGGCTGATTGCCTCCATGCCACGCCGCATTGAAGCAGTCATTTCTGCAAAAGGATTCCCGACCAAGTATTGAGTGCATAACTGAACATAATTATTTGAAGGTTGACTTTTTTTGTATTAAAAACACTTTTCTTTTATTGGTCGGATGAAATATGCTAATTTTTTGAGATAGGAATTTTGGGTTTTCATGAGCTGTATGCCAAAATCATCAATATTAAAACAAAAAAAGGCTTGAACTACTTCGAGTTGTGTGTAATGAATCTAAAATATATGAAAGTCTAATGTTTATCAGTACATTACAGAAAACAATGAACTTTATCACAATATGCTAATTTTTTGAAAAGGACCTGTATGTTTTCTGCAAAATTGAGCAAAAACACATATATAATATTGTGTTTAAAATATAACACAATAGGCTATCAATTTCTTATTTACTGAACTGTTATATAAAATCACATTTTAGTTTGTGATAGACCGGGACAAATTCAGCACTCGTGTCATATTGCTCTTGCTGGCCATGTGATTTTGTGTGATATGTGATATATAAATATGAGATAAAACACATTTAGGGGCTTATTTTTGCACCAATATCTTACATTTTAGGGCATAACTGCATTTATGGAGTTGTTGCTCTGCATCATTGTCAACTGTATGAAATGTAAGATGACCAACAGGTTTGCAGGTTTGGGGGCGGGGCCAGTGCGTTAACTGCGTTAAAATATTTTAATTGCGTTATTTTTTAATAACTAATTAATTTTGTTAACGCGTTAAACTGACAGCCCTAGTTTCAAGTCATAATTGTATTTGTCTTGATGTTTGAAATGACTCTTTTGTGTGCTTTTCGTATGCGTGCTGCGTGAACTGCTGTACATTTGTATAAAATAAAATAACGTATAAATGCACGAATGCAATGACTGGAGATTTTTTGCTTAACAGTAGATTACATTTTTGATTAGTTCCTCGCATTGGAATATGGAAAGATTTGCATGGGATAATTTCATGTTTGTAAAAAGCCTGATTTTTATTTATTTATTTATTACTTTTTTTTTTACAATTTATTAAATAGACAAGTGCAAGCATTTTTTAAAATTATCTTTTGCGATTCGAAAAAAAAAAAAGGTATCCTAATATGGCTTTAGAACGGCATCAGATTGACTAATTACTGGTTGTGAAGGGATAACTAACTATCTAAAAAAGTATGACAGTGAGCGAGCAAAATAAAGGTTAGGCGTAAAAGAGCACAGTTATCCCATACCTGGAATTTGCTTTTTGCCCCCAAATCACTAAGCCCGCCTCTGCCACCACATAAAGGTGCAGAAGACTAGATTTACACAACAAACATCTTTTGGCTGATGTATAAGCCATTTTAACAGGTGAGGACCAGACAAATGTCTCACTAGTGGGTTGTCAAAGTTTATCACTTTGTTATGCATGTTATATGAGGACATTGGTGCTTACAAGTATAGTTAAACAAGTACTCAGATACACACCTGTGTGGTCAAACATTCATCAATGATTGAAGTCGAGGCGTTCTGTCCTGCAGGTGATGCCTCTCCTCGATCAGACACCTGTAATCAGAGTTCACATTGTAAACATTCTTAAGGGGTTTGTCTTGTCCTGCTCATAAAAGGTGGCGTAAAGAGTGGATTTTTTTTTTTTCCCAACTTTTTGCCTCACAAAATGCACTTCCCCGAAAACTAAGACTTACATGTAAACCTTAATATCCATACTTGTCCTCTGTAACTTGTTTGTTATAGTAATTTTATATTTTGTACATTTATATTTAGTCATTTAGCAGATGTTTTTACCCAAAGCAACTTACAAATGAGGACAATGGAATAAATCAAAATCAACAAAAGAGGAATGATATAAAAGTGCTATGACAAGTCTCATTTAGCCAAACACAGTACATGTATCAAGTTTTTTTTGTTGTTAATTATATAATAAATAGAATTTAAAAAGAATAGAGCTAGTGTAGAGACATTTTATATAATTGTATTAATATTTTATATTAATTCTATAATAACATTTACATTTAGTTATTTAGCAGACGCTTTTATCCAAAGCGACTTACAAATGAGAACAATGGAAGCAATCCAAATCAACAAATCATCTGACAAGTTTTAAATTATATAGTAAATAAAAAGAAAACATATAGAATAGAAAAAGAATAGAGCAATAGTGTTTTTTTTTTTGACAAAAATATTTTTTTTAGAAAAGAAAAAAAAGAAAAGATAGAAAGTTCGATTTTTTGTGTTTTTTTTTTTTTTTTTAGAAAAGATAGATTGCAAAAAAAAAAAAAAAATAGAGTAGAGATTTTTTTTTTAAATAATAGAAATAGAAATATGATAGATTTAGAGGGCCAAATAAAGATGGAAAATATGTGTTTTTGGCCGATTCTTGAAGATGGCTAAGGACTCAGCTGTTCGGATCGAATTGGGTAGATCATTCTACCAAGAGGGAACATTTAAAAAAAAAAAAAAAAAAATCAGTGAAAGTGATTTTGTGCCTCTTTGGGATGGCACAATAATGCACCGCTGACTTGCAGAACGTAAGCTTCTAGAGGCCCATAAGTTTGAAGTAGTGAATTCAGGTAAAGGGGTACAGAGCCAGTGGTGGTTTTGTAGGCAAACATTAATGCCTTGAATTTAACACGATCAGCTATTGGTAGCCAATGCAAATTAATGGAGAGAGGCGTGATGTGTGTTCTTTTTGGCTCGTTAAAAATTAATCTTGCGGCCGCATTCTGGAGTCATTGTAAAGGTTTGATAGAACAGGCTGGAAGACCTGCCAAGAGAGCATTGCAATAGTCCAGTTTTGAGAGAACAAGAGATTGAACAATGAGTTGTGAAGCATGTTCAGAAAGAAAGGGCCTGATTTTTTTAAATAGAAAGAAAACATAGAATGTAAAAAGAATAGAGAAGCTAGTGTTGTCAATATCTCTGCAAAAGTAACATAGCGTTGTTATATAACAGATTACTTTCAAATAATCAGTTACAAAGTAATGCAATTATGGTTTTAAAAAATTAGCGCCACAAGACAAAATGCACTTCTCCAAAAACAAAGACTTAATATGTATACTTTGCTCATGTTTTCAACATTTTTTGATATTTATCATATATTATTTGTTTTGTTATATTTTAGTTATTTGCATTTTTAAAAATACTATTTTTAAACATTTTAAAGAGAACTTGTCAGGTAAATACATGTTAAGCTCTGTAGACATTTCAGATTTCATTTATATTTGTCTAAACAAATGCACAGATTGCCATGTGCTGACAGTGAATTTGCACTGTAAACATGTCGCTTGCACTAAAAACTAATGGAAATAACTGCGTTCATGATTTATGACATATGAGCTTATGGCATACGTCTATTTCCACACAGCAGTGCCAGTAAATACTGTATATTTAAAATGCAACAGCCTTTTAATTGCATGTACTTAAACACAAGCATGCAGACAAACAGATGGAGTGGCATAAATCTCGTTTTAGATACCTAAGGGGTGTTGTCATCAGCAGAGACAATAAACGACTGATAAAATCAAACCACTTTCAGTATTCAGAATACACTCTCAATGTGACAAGTATGAGATGCCGGAGGAATCAAATGTCGCAATCACGTCAGACTGGTTTTTCAGAAATAAACCTGGAAATCACATCTACTACAGTACGCCTATTCTATAAGTGAAATGAATGAAGACGACATGCTCTCGTACCTGAGCTGTGGACTTCGGATGGTCTCGCATCCCACCGTGATCCTGAAACAAACAAACTTACAGAAGTCAGAACAGTCCTGATCACACACGTTTCGTTCATGACAGTGGTCTCGCCATGTTTACCTGTGTTTTCTCATCTGCGGGAGCTGCTGCAGAGGCAATTAGTGGCTCACTGCTCTTGTTCTACAGAAAGACATGAGAGAGATGCTGAAACAGACAAACATTAACTGCTGAGCTCCGTAAACATCGCAAACGGATTGTGCTGATACCTTAAAGAGACTGAGTGTGTGTGTGTGAGTGTGTACCTGCGAGGAAAACCTAAAGGGATTTAATTTTTGAATCATTCCCATGATTATTCCAGGATCCTGAGAACAAAAATAAATAAACAAATAAACAACTAAAACCATCATCTCATTACTAGTGTGTATGTTTGTTAACTAAAACTACAACCATAAAAGATAAACAAATAAGCACAATAATATAATAATTACTTTCAATTAAATAAATAAATAAATAAATAAACTTATTTGATTTCAAAATATAGTGCCTTTGTCCAGTTTAACTTGAAGTACTAAATTAATAAACTAAACCCATGAAAATATAAATGAAAAAAAGCTATCTACACACTTAAAAATAAAGGTTCTTTACTGGCATTGATGGTTCCACAAAGAACCTTGAACATCCATGGAACCTTTCAAATGGAGATTTTTTTTTATAGTCCAAAAAGGTTCTTTAGATTTTTAAAATGTTCTTCAAAATGGTTCTTTTAAGAACTGTTCACTAAAAGGTTATTTGGAGAAACATAATGGTTCTTCTGTGGCATCACTGCATGCAAAAACACCATTTTGGAACCTTTATTTTTAAGAGTATATACACTGTATAGTGTATAATAAATAAACCACTAAAAACCTTTACTGAAATTGAAGTGAAAATATAAAATAAATTCAAATTCAAATTCTTAACAAAAACTAAATAATGTGCCCACGACTATAGTAAAATATCACTGCACATTGCATTTTGCATGTCATGGTGCTTTTATCAGGCAGATGAAGCCAGACGAAAATTGTTTGAGCAAAACGCATAAATATTTCCTGTATCCAACAACCAACCTGTGAAGATTGGTCAACAATTATTCTTTTTTTATTATAATCACTTCCTAAAAAAAACAAATCAATAAATAACTTGCATGACTTTTCCATCAATAGCTTATGGTGTTGATCAAATCATTTTTACAAGTTATTTAAGTTCAGTCAATCAACCAACCAACCAGTTTATTGGCTGTTTAAATGCAAATGAGACATTCTCTAATTAAAAATGCATAAAATGCACAAATGCATACTCATTTAAGAACATGCATCACTCCAAAAGTATTTCATACTATTTTATATTTTTTAGGAATAAAATGTTGTATGTCATTAGGTGAATCATATACAAACAAACCCTTCAGAATATAGAGATTGAAGTTTGGTCTGAAGTGGGGAAAAATATGTATTGCAACTGATGGAAATAGATATAATAAAATAAGTGTAATAAAATATCTAAAAATGTATTTAGGGTGTTTTCTTTCCAGTTTTACAAAATTTAACAGTGAATGAAAAACAGTGGTTTTGCCTATAGTGCTTTAATTGGTCAATCACAGCTGTACTGATGAGTTTTACCACTTATATATATATAAAATATGTTCCTCTAATCCTTGGTTTCACAGACAAGGCTTAAGCCTAGTCCTAGACTAAAATGTAAGTTTGAGCTGTTTCAGCTGAAATAAACTTGCACAGACTGACAGACCAATCTTAAAATATAAAAATATATCAGTCCCTTTGTTTTGTCTCAAGATGCACACCAGTAGACATGTGCCGGTATTCGGTAATACCATATATCACGATAATGAATATGCACGGTATTGTTATTGTGGGCATTTCAAAATACCGAAAATAATTGTTTATTAAAAGTTATTCCGAATTTTGAAAGCATTTTAAGCATACTTTTCCCATTAACTGGTTAAATGCACAACACACTTGTAAACTGCGTCGAAGATGCGTGATGTAAACAGAAGCACATGGCAGAACGCCTAAGGGACGCTCCGGATTAAAGTGAAAGTGTAATTCGCTCTCTGACAGCAGATGGCGCTAAACTGCAAATGCAACGTTAACCCAGAAACAAAGCAGCTGCGCTACTTTCTAAAACGTATTTAAATGATTTATTTAGCCATTTAGATTTTTGTATTTGCAGTGGTGTTTATCACAACACCAAATACTTAAATATTCAGACTCCATAGGCTATTTATTTTAACACTTTTTACATTTTAATCTGGACTACAACATGCCCTAGATATTGTTTGAAAGTGTATTCTAAGTGATTCTTTATTGTTCGGTCACACTTTACTTTAGGGCTTCATTAGTTAACATTACTTACTTAATTAATTAATTAGTTAACATAAACTCCCAATGAAAAATTATTCTAAACATGCATTAATCTTAGATAATTCCAATATAATAATAATCAAATTAAAATTAAAATAAAAGTTTTTTTTTTTTTTTTAAATAAACCGAGCTAACATGAACTAAAAGTTGTATTTTTAACAAAGATTAATAACTTCTGTATCAAATGTAGCTTTTGTTTACTGATCATGTTAACTAATAATAATTAACTAATAAGATCTTACTGTAAAGCGATACCTATTGGTCTTTTAATTCTTTTGCACTTTAATCTGTGTAAAATGTTGAACTTTATACATTTTTTGTGTATTGCTTTATTGTGTTTTAATGTTCAGAATTTTTTTACTGTATTATGACATCACTTTTTTGCAACTAAATTCCAATACCGTGATAATACCGTATACCGTGATAAAAACATTATCAATTTATCGCAACATGAAAATTTTATACCGGCATATCCCTACACACCAGTAATGTTTTTTTTTTTTTTTTCCTTCTAAGCATGTTTATAAAAAATTACTTAAATGTCCTAATTAAACTATGGCCTAATCCTGGCTTGTTCTAAGTCCTGTCTGTGAAACCAGGCCTAAAAGTTTTCAGTTTATTCCTTCAGTTAAACAGAAGGACATTTAGACCTGTTTCTGTTCAGTATCTTTGGTCTCTGCTCCCTCTCCTGTCCAGGTAGAGGAACTGCAAACAGATGTGTCCTACAGCAACAACACATGATTTTACATTTCAAATTAGACAGCCAATGATATATAAACATACTCAAACATGGACATTTATTCTCATCTCACTTTCACAAAACCACAATTTAATGAGACTAGCTTTGCATTTTCTGAAGGAAATACTAGTGCATGCAAGGCAAGAGAAACACAAAACAGATAGCAGACTAACAAGGTTTATACAAAGAAAATGTTTTATGTTAAACAGCAGGAAAATGTGACTGAATAAAAGAAAAAGAGTATGATGTCAATAGCACGTAACTGAAAATAATAAATAATGATGAGGAAAAATAAACACCACCTGTTTGCCATCATTTTTTACCGAAGCTTTGGTTATGGCTGAGCTCTGGGATTGGGGGAAAAAAAAACAATGTCATCAACAACAATACCACTGTTAATAACATTTATATTAGAGGTCGACCGATAGTTGATTGCAGCGTACAAATTGAAGGGGCTTGCACAATTTTTGGAGGGGCTGCGTTTTTGTGTGAATTGATCTAAATTATGTTAAAAGAGTTATTTTCACTCAAATAATAATGAAAATTCATTGGACTTAATTGAAATAAGTTTTGTAAACTCAAAATGTCATTGTAGTAAACTGAACTTAAATGATTGAGTTTTCTAGTTCCCAGCATGCTTTGCATCAGACAACATGGAAAATAAATGTTGAAATTAAGTGTAAATTTGTGTGTTTTTGCACAAGATTAACATAGGGAGACATAAGTTAGTACTTAAATGCTGTGTTATGTTAGGGTTTACATAGGTTTCTGTTTTGTTGGTTTTGTAGTGTTACCGTTGTGGAAAAGAGTAGAGCCTGTGGTTAGGTTGAGGATGGACAACAACATTTGAAGATTACATATACTGCATGCTCTTTGACAATTTAAATGCAAGTATGTATTGAAAGTCTTTCT
This sequence comes from Cirrhinus molitorella, assembly GCA_033026305.1. NCBI lineage: Eukaryota > Metazoa > Chordata > Actinopteri > Cypriniformes > Cyprinidae > Cirrhinus > Cirrhinus molitorella. Next base: position 2,528,810 of record CM065118.1, read on the forward strand.
GATAACTACACAAGCATGTACTGATGTGTTATAGCTAACTAGTACTAAAAGGTATTAGGATTAGGGGTGGGCTCATATCCATATGAAAATCAATTTTTTATTCAAATTCCAATATTTATTTTGTTTGTTTACACACGTGATACTGCACGCTGAACACAGCAGGACACTTCAGATGCGGATTTAAAACATCGACAATGAACTATAGTGCATGTTCTCATATCATTACTTAGTAAGTAGGCTACTTTTTTGCCTAGATGCTGCATTGGTAGAGAAAGCACAGCAGTATGTTTGCTATCAAGGCTGGGAGGAAGCGAACATTAGCCGCAACTCAAGAGGTTTAAACAAAACAGTAAATGTTTAATGTCACGATTGTTACAATCTATTTGCATTAATTTATATCCAGCTGATCACATTAATGCATTTGTTAGCCAGCAAGATGCATATTTAAAGCTAATGGTGTGAGACAGCAAACTGTATTCATTCAGCTCACAGAAATCCTGCCACATCACAGAGTTTTACATTAAATACATCATAGCAAAAGTTTCTCTTTCTGTGGCTCTAATAAAGTCTGTATGTTTCATATAGAGAGCTATAATATAGATCGCCCTCTCTCTTTTTGTTTGTTGTTTAAACACCGAACTTCAAACTCATCTGTGCCGCTTTTTTTATCATTCTTGAAGTAAACTTATGTCCGTTTGGTGATTAAATAAACAGTTTTGGACCGCTGTTTGAATTGAACATGACGCTTTTGCTCAGTTTGTGACTAACATATTTAGTCCTTTTGATGAGGTATTCATCAAGTGTTCTAGAATAGAAGCAGTTAAACTGTGAGAATATACATAGGTACAATCCATATGATGTATTTTCAATACTATGGCTTTTGTGTATGTTTAAAGACTGTTGATATGAAATGGTAAGACTATAATAAGAGTCTATTTGTAGCATTAACTAAGACTAATAAAAGCTGTAGAATGTAAGTATTGTTCCTTATTAGTGTGTTCATTTCAACATTTGCTGATATTTTTAAATATGTAATTCATATTAATACATTTATTCCTTTACAAAGTATGGTTCAATCCCTTTTTTAAATAGTAGACCAATAGTAGGCCAGTGTGGTCCAACCTAGCTGTGGTTATCTGTAAAATCCAATATCGGTCGACCTCTAATTTATATTTCATTAGGTCATTTTACAACATTATAGTACGCTAGGTTGGATTATTAGTTATTTATCATTCCAGGGTCCCTTTAGGTTTCAATCCATGATCTTTTGGATGATCAAGCACAATCGTTTCAAATGAACTGTTACCTGTGAAGATGATTTCAAGGGATAGAGTTTCTGCATCACACCAGTCCTTCCTGCCAAACAAAACACTTAAGCGCTTTCAGAAAAGGTTGATGACACCAACAACAGCAGGCCCTTTAATTATAGAGAACATCTTAAAACCGGTTGGGCCAGATCTCCTCAGGATGCCGTGTGAATGCATGTGAATGTTTACCAGGGCTTTAAGTCCATTTTTATATTGCTTTAATGCACTATAGATTTCATTGAGCCAAAGGTGTTTGTTAAAATTCTTAGTAAACAGAAAGTCTATCTTAACGGCAAAGTGGTAAGACCGGCCCAAACTCAAACACACCCAAACACAATTCAGTTCATGGATTACCACTGATGACGGCTACACATTCAGTCTGACCTCAAGCTGCTATTGTAAACACTCAATACGCTTTGATTGGACTAATGTTTCAACACTAACACTGCTATTAACTATTTTTATCTTGGCACAACACACCTGTGCAAGACGTCTGTCTGACGCATGTATAAGGAATGGCTCCTGAGTATTATGTAACTTGAAGTCATACTGTAGGAAAGTGGTTTTTAAACTAGGACCCAAAAGTTTAGAGGGAAAAACATGTAGAAATGAAGTAAACAGACGTTAACATTTAGCTAATGTAATAATATTATGGTTTCATACTTTCAGTGTTGATTTTGCAATCATTTGATTCTGTTTAAAGCCCTAGTTTTATAGATAAAAATAAAAACAAAATCAATAATTGTGACCCTGGAGCACAAATCCAGTCTTAAGTAGCACAGGTATATTTGTAGCAATAGCCAAAAATAAATTGTATGGGTCAAAATGATTGATCTTTCTTTTGTGCAAAAAATCTTAGGATATTAATTAAAGATCATGTTCCATTAATATATTTTGTAAATTTACTACCCTAAATATATCAAAACAGTTTTTTTCTTGTTTGTTTGTTTTTTTATAATTTTTGGTAATATGCATAGCTAAGAACTTAATTTGGATAACTTTTAAGGCGATTTTCTCAATATTTGGAATTTTTTTTTTTTTTTTTTTTGCACCCTTAGATTCCAGATCTTCAAATATTATAACAAATATCTGTATAATATTAGTATAAGTATAAATCTCAATTAAAAAAAATAAATAAATAAATAAAATTCAAAAGTGTTCATATCTCCTTTTGTGCATATATGCATGCATATACATACATTCATTTTGTATTTGATTTGTAAGGCTCAAATTTGTATTCTTGAAAAATATTTACAGTGAAAACACTATACGTTTAACTTCGTATTAAGTTGGTCTTCATTTCATTCTTCCATAACATCCATAAAACTTTATAAACCTTTAAAATATCACATTATAATGGATGTTTATACATAGAGCTGGGTAGATTACTTACAAATTGTAATCAGTTACTGATTCCAGATTACATTACAAAAATTGTAGTCAGTAATGTAATCAGTTACATTGCATATTTTAGGTAATCTAATCTGATTACTTTTAGATTACTTTTGACTTAACTCGTTAATCACATTGATTTAAACAGGATTATATTGTTCCATTGATTGTAATTTGCAACATGAAGTGCATTAAACGTTTTTATTACATCAAGGTTTCCCAAACTAGGGTTTAAACAGAAACTGCAGAGGGTTTGTGGGTTTAATAAAAAGATAATTATTTACAAGACCAAATCTTAAAAAATTCTGAAATCTCAAAAACTCACAATTAAATTACATATATCAGCAACAAAATTTTTAAATGAACTGCCCCATGAATGTTGTGTATTTTGCTCAAATAGTGTTTAAAAGGTTTATTTTTCAGGCTAAACCAGAAAATATGCATGCTCAATCATAACATAGTTATGACTGCACATGCGCATTGACTGGTCTAGCCTCAGGTTTCTATAGAAAATTTGTCTCTTTCATTTAGAAGGTGGTACTATTCCTCCATACTGGGCGTTGCAGTTTCTCCCATTCATAAGTATAGGAGTGAACCGTCATTGTGTTTCATTAGTCTTTGTTTTAAAATAACAATTAAAATAAAATGCTTACTAAAAAGATTAAATTTACCTGCATAATCAACATCAAAGACACCGTGAACATGCAACCGTGAAATTTAAGTATTGAAATATTTCTTTTAAAATCTCAGGGGTACTTAAAGTAAATATATTTGGTGAATAAGGTTTAGATGACAAAAAAGTTTGGGAATAATACACAATAATACATGGTTAAGTCTACTAGTCTACGTGTGAATGTCCACTGGACTTTCTGAGTGTATATAATCGGCAGGCTGTTTTAGAAAGGAAATTTTTTAAATGAAAAAGAGAAATTAGGGGGAAATCAATGAATTATGAATAATTTATTGTGACTGTGTGAATAATATGTAATCATGTAATCCATGAAAAAGTAACTGTAGTCTGATTACAAGTACTTTAAAATACAAGTACTTCATTTTTGGAATCTGATTACATAATCCAGATTAATCAGTTACTACCCAGCTCTGTTTATACATTATAAAACATACAGCTGCCTTTTGAAAAAGGTGTTCCTCAGAATACTGATCATATCTGGGGGTACCAGGCATAAATAAATAAATAAATAAATAAATGTAGGTTTTTACATAAAGTTAAATATATTAAGAAGACATTTGACATGGTAGCAGACAAGGTCAACATGCTGTCCCGCCCGCAGCTGCAAATCTGGGTAATGAGTTGCACTAATACATACAAGTTAAACCCAGATTTCGGAATATAATAGGAATTCATTCTACTTTTAGGTTGACACGCAGACTCAACGCAAAAACACGTCGCGAGTGAACGCTTTTGATTCGCTAAACTACAAGGGCGTGATCAGATGACGAATGATCGAATCCTAGAGGGAAGGCTTGGCTCATGAATATTAATTAGATTATAAAACTGACCGCTACAGGAACTTCACATTGACTTTATTAATATTAATGAGCTAAGTGTTTGTACTTTCGCTTCAGGCAATGGAATGTACAGAAACTTGTATTGGCACGTGTTAGGAGCAAATCTCGTTTCATTTGCGAACGTTACAAAGACATAAGCTCACAAAACTCCCACAGCTGTGAAGTGTTGTTGATATTTTTCCTGTTTCAACTTCCTCTTAAAGCATTTAAGTTTCATGACACAAACCCGGTTTGACGCGACACAACCCGGTAAACCGCAAAGAAACAGTTCTTACCTTTACAATGCTCTCTTTGTGACCGTCTTCTCTTTAAACCCTGCTGTTTAAAACATAAACAAACGACCACAAACACAGAGCGCTACAGTTTTCAATGTTCTAACATTTATAAGAAGCCGTTCCACTCGCAGACGTTCCGTTTCCACCAAATCAGGTCTGGGTAACTAAGAAAAGTTCTAAAAACATGAAAACAAAGAGTGCATTCAATTCCTGAGGTGAGAAGAAACCCAGCTGCCTACTCTTTCCCTGCAAGTCCACCAACTCTTCCTCGAAAAAGCACATGATCGCAGGGCGTGTTTGAACAAAATTGTGGTTTTCCACTCAAACTTCAACTCTTTGTTGTCACTGCTGCATGGTTTCTAGGAATAAATGTAGTCATAATCATCTGAGATTTTTTTAGTCACTTAGACAGAGAAGTATAGGCTACATTTTATTTAAATATATCCACAAACGTAACACATCTTCAATGCTGTATTGCACAACGTCATGCCAAGACATGAAGGAACTTTTTTGTGTAACAGCGTCAGTATTGTTAATACTACCATTTGTGCAAAACAAGAGCATGTGACAGATTTATATATAAAAAAGTGTAAAATATACTTTACTGTGCTTAACATTTATTATTTTCTGTGGCTTCTCACATAAGCAGAACATCATTGTGAACAAAAAAACTTTAACCACAAACTGTGACCACAGCAGAACAGTTGTACAATACAAATAATCTGTAACTATTCATAACCTTATTTTGCAACGCAGAAATATTTTCTGTCAGTGTGCAAGACTTCCCATTCATTAACCGCTGTCGGTAAATATCTAGAAGAATGTGTAAAAGTATTTGCGTGCAAACCAGCCAGTTCATGAATAGGACTAGTTTGAATAGGCTACTAGTTTGCAATAAAAGGCAGCATAAAGAGATGTTGTGTGCAGTTAAAAATAACTGGAGGCGATTGACAATGGAAACCACGCACAATGAAATTACAAATGGCCGCTAACAATGTAATGTTAATAATACAGTGTATAGAAGTAATGTAGAAGGTCGTAGAGTAGTCCAGCAAAGCATGATTGGCAGTAGTGTTGATCAAATGGGAAAACATCACGCTTACATTTTCTGGAAGTCTCTTAAATATGTATTACTTATGTGAAGGAATCTTTTAATCATTTGCATGTTGAATGGATTTCTGCAGAACCTGATTTTACCAATTGCGACATGTTCCTGGATCAACATCTTCGTTGGCCCTGGAACAACGTTGTGATTAAACCAAATCAGATTTGAAAAAAAAAAACAGTTCATAGTTTTTGTGAAATTTAACCTATCATTCACCTACCATTTCCTCTGATTTTAGGGATTACTCATGGGTAAGGTTAGGTTTAGGTGTAGGGATGTGGCCAAGACTAAATTTTTGGATTAAAATGTTGTTCTGTGACCACAGGAACACATCATACTCAGCAAAATCAGGATGTGCATGGGCTTCATGGAGTTGTAACTTGTAACTTGTTGAAAATAACCATTCCATTTTATGCAAATGAGCAGGAACAAATTGCAGCGCCAGCAACAACCAGTGGGAGCGCAGACAGCTGAAACCAAAAGCACAGTGACGCTGAGGTCGACTAGATGTTTCCACTTGCGTCGAGCAGTTGTTCTCTGATGGAGTTGAGCTCCGCTAAACCTTCGTGCAGCTGTTTGGCCAGGCCTCGCACTTCAGCCGTCACCTCCTTCTTACAGCCCTTCTTCACCTCTTTGGAGTCTTTAGTGAAGTACTTGTCTATTCCTTTCTGCAGACTGGCTAACCTGGCCAGCGTGTGGTTAATTAGTTCTTCAGCTTGATCTACCGGGTCACTAACTAAGCTAATGGTTTGTAGGGCTCGTCGTACTTCCCAGTCACCGGTGTAGTAGTTGTTCCGTCGCAGCAGCGGATGAGAGCGCAATCGACCAAGACCTTCAATGATGAATCGCAAACAGCGCTGCATTTCCACCAGCTGGGCCTCGTAGTCCATAATGATGAGTTCAATCTTCTTACGGTCCTGCAATGAACAAGAGAGAGTTAAAGCGTTACCTTTTTGGATCAAATGGGGAACAGATTTGTTGGTGTTTCACAAAGCAATGTTTCTGAAAATCTAAAATCCAGTTATTCATATTTGGTATGAAGACAAGTTGAACCAATTTTATGAAGAATTACAGGGTTCCCACTCTAAGCCAAATGTCAAATTCCCTGACTTTCACTGACAAAAAGCTGAATTTCCATGACCTATAATGAATGGATCCATCCACTTGCAAGCTTTATTTACTTGTTTACAGATGTTTTTAGCACAAAACTATGGAAGCCTGTTTCTGCCACTAAATAAAAAAAGATAAAACTTGCAATGCTGACATTTTTTTCTTGCAATTGCGAGTTTGTATCTTGCAATTCTGACTTTTCTTCTCAAAATTGTAATATAAACTCATTTCTGAGAAAAAAATACTGATATGTTCACAAAATTGCGAGTTTATATCACACAGTTCTGACTTAATTCTCAATTGCAAGTTTATATCATGCAATTATGACTTCATTAAAGTCGCAATTGCGACTTTTTATCTCAAAATTCTAACTTTATTTCTCAGAATTGTGAATTTCTCTCACAGTTGACTTTAAAACTCACAATTGTGAGCAAAAAACAGAATTTTGTGTTTGTATCATGCAATTGTGAGAAAAAAGTTAGAATTGCGAGTTTGTATCATGCACTTTAAAAAAAAAAGTCAGAATTGCGAGTTTGTATCATGCAATTGTGAGAAAAAAAGTCAGAAGTGCGAGTTTGTATCATGCAATTGTGAGAAAAAAAGTCAGAAGTGCGAGTTTGTATCATGCAATTGTGAGAAAAAAGTCAGAATTGCGAGTTTGTATCATGCAATTGTGAGGAAAAAAGTTTTGAGAATTGCCAGTTGATGAGAATAAAATGGCGCTGAAAAATAGCCTAACTATAAAAACAGGCAAAATGTGTAAAACAATGCGCTTAAAAAAAAAAAAAAAAAAAAACGGTCTAGAAAAATTACATTTTGATAAATGGAAACTAAAATTTACAGCAACAAACAAAAATCCATGATATTCCATGACTTAGACCAAAAAATATTGTCTGGAATAGACCTTTTAAAATTCCATGATATTCCATGACCCGTGGGAACCCTGGAATTATCTTAAATTAAAATTAGCCCATGATTTACTCACCCTCCAGGCATCCTAGGTGTATACGATTTCCGTCTTTCAGACAAATCCAATCAGGGTTTTGTTAAAAATTATCCTGCCACTTCCAAGCTTTATAATGGCATAGGCAGGTGTTTCTCGTCATCAGTCCAAAACAAGTCCAATAAAGTGCATCCATCCATAATAAAAAGTGCCTCACATGGCTCCGGGAGGATGAATAAAGGCCTCCTTCAGTGAATTAATGCGTTTTTGTAAGCAAAATATACATATTTATAATGTAATAATCTAGCTTCCGCCAACCGGTCGTATCCGGAAGCAGCTCCAGGCAAATGACTTTGAATGTCTTGTGAAAAATGTTTGTTTACAGGTGCAAAGGAAGCAAGGTTTCCTTACTTTAGCTTTGTTTATATCAAAATCCTCCGACATTTTCCTTTACAAATCATCATTTTGAACTTCTAATTCGTGAGCTTTGTTTTGTTTTGATCTCTACAGGGCACGTTCCAGATATGACCATATTTTTTTTACAAAACACATCAGTTCTCTGCAGGAGGTCTTTATTACTTTTTATTATGGATGGAACCACTTTATTGGACTTGTTTTGGACTGATGAAGAGAAACACCCACCCATGCCATTGTAAAGCTTGGAAGTGCCAGGATAGTTTTGGATATAATACACCATATACACCTAGAATGCCTGATGGGGGAGTGAATCGTAAGCTACTTTAAAAGTTTGGGTGAACTAACCCTTAAATAAGTCGGCAGAAATTAAACGGCAAAAAATAGATGGTTTCCCTTTAAAATTCCCAGTAATCATACATATACTTCAGTGCTTGACATACGTACATGCATGTTGTTGATAGTGTCTGAAATGGTGGCGGAGGCGGCCGTGATGCCGCCCGCAGTGGCGACGCCCAGTCCGATGGCCGAGATGATGATGGACGCGCCAAACGTGACGGGAACCAGCGCCAGTCCCGCGATGGCAGCGGCTCCTCCCACAGCGGTGGTCGTTCCTCCCGTGATGTTTGCGATTTTAGCACGATGGTGGAAGTTGCTGAGGTCGTCGGCAATGCCGTATAAGATCAGCACGTGCTGGTAGAGCAGCTCGGCGCGCTCCATGAAGAGCTTCAGATACACGCGGAGACCACGGTGGACCTTATCAGCAACCGCTTTAAACGATCTGACAGAAGAGACAGAGAATGTCTTAATAAACACTGAGTGTTGGATTTCTGCATGATGCTTAAAAGAGACTAGACATCTAGAGGTCCAAATCTAGAGGATGGTTTTATCAATGACAGATTTAGTGGATGTTGAAAACTGTCTCTACAGTGAAAAAAGAAAGAAAGAAAGAAAGAAAGAAAGAAAGAAAAGGCTTGTCTCAGTATTTTTAGAATACATCCTGTCCAAATATCTAAACATTCTTAAATCTAATCAAAATAAATTTACTGAAGAAGTAGAATGAATTAAGAAGTCTTGTTTTTTTTTTTTTTTAAAAAAAGAGAGAAAGAAATGTTTTTGCTTAAAATGAGTATATTGTGAAATACATAATTTGATAAAATTAATAAAAATAAACTTAATTCAAATAGCAAAACAAGATTATTTTTCCGACCCAGATTTAATATTTTTTAAGCCAAAAACTTACTTAATTTTTAAGATGCAAAAAATCTAAGATAAAAAGATAAAGCAGATTTGTTTTCTGAGAAACTACCCAAAATTATGAAAAAAAAGTGTATGCTCCAAGAATGCAATGTTTTTTTTAAATAAAAAAAAACAGTTATTCATGAAAAAAAGTGTGTACATATATATATATTTTTTTTACAAAAAAAATTGCAAAAAAAAAAAATATTCAATCGGAAATCAATTATATATATATATATATAATTGATTTCCGATTGAATATATATATATATATATATATATATATATATAATTGATTTCCGATTGAATATTTTTTTTTTTTGCAATTTTTTTTGTGTGTATATATTTATATATATATATATATATATATATATATATATTTATTTATTTTTTATTATGCATGTATTTTCTACATTTTGAGTTCCTGAATCAAGGTACATTTACCTGAGAAGTAAACTGATTCAGGTGAGTGAGTTTTTGCTTAAAACAAGAAAAGAAAAAAAATCTTCCAATTGGCTCAGAAAAATAATCTTGGTTTGCCTTTGAACTAACTGTATTTTTCTGACCCAACTGGCATATTTTTTTTCTTGATTTTTCATTTTTCAGAAAAAAAAAAGACTTTATATTTTAAGTCATTTTGCTTCTCCATTAAATGTATCTTGATTTAAGAATGCTTAGATGTTTGTGCTGGAAACGAGACAAAAGTACTAATTAAGATGATGATTTTGCTTTTGCCACATGGAGACACTTTCGACCATCCATCCAATCAATTAATTAAGCAATCAATCATTAATAAAATGGAAAACAAGACAAAAATACTGAGTAAGAATTAAGTCTTACATGGTTTCTTCTTCTTTAGAGCTGACCGTCTCATTAGCAAGCACTTCATCCCAAACTAAAAAACACAAAGATTGAAGATTAAACGACTTAGATGTGATGTGTGCTGGATGAACGAGTTAGTGAATGAATCAATGAATTAACTGATTAATAAACTCACACTCCACTGTATTCCACCACTCCATCAGACTGTCAGTGTCCTGCCAATAAAACACATTTATGACACAGACTCAAAATCACAGGTTGTGTGTCTACACAAATACACATGCTGCAGTGTGAACAGATTCTACAGACATAATGAATGGAATAAAGTAAACATGATCAGGAAGGACGATTGTTTTTGTCATGACTGACCCCTTCATCCTCCTCTTCCTCTTGCTCCTGCTCTTCCTCTTGATCTCTGAGTCGTCTCATGTCCATCTGAGCCGACATCCACTCAGCCTTACACAGAGACACACATGAGAGAAAGAGAGAGAGAAAAAATAACAAATGAGAAATGATTAGCAATTTAATGCATTTTATTGATAATTACCATCAGGGGTGGTTCTAGGGTGAGTGGATATCCGGGGCTTAGCCCAGATGTCCTTCAAATAAAATGTTTATATCGGTTAAGTGGCTTAATTTTAATAACAACTTATTTTTTATCGAATTGTTGCCCTGACAAAGTCTGCCACGCAGCATGACAAATCGCTCTAAATGCTAATTTAGACAGATGATGAGATCGGTATTATGTTATCAATCAAAAGTTATACAGTAAGATACCCGAAGCAACTGCATTTTGCTGCTTAAGTGCTGGTTTAATAGAAATGATTTTAATGCGCATGAAATCTCTTGATGCGCAAAAGGCATGGTAATAAAAACATTCGGAGCTTCAGCCTCCTTAGCCCACCCCTAGCCCCGCCCTTGATTACCATATGTGCCAAAAAATTTGAATATCGAGGGACTTTCACTTTTTGAAACAAATTATTGAAATAAATGGACTTTCCCTCTATATTCAAATTTTTTTGGCACATACCTGTAGAAAATCTGGCCATTTGGCAATTTTGTGTCAGATGTCAAGTGTCAAATTTTACAAATAAATGTAAAATATAAAAACTACACATACACATACAGGGTGTGATTTGTGAAAAAAAGCAGAGGGGGGTGCTTTTGAAAACTTTTTTCTCTCTCAATGGACTACTTGCACTGAGCCTTGTGACGCACTTCTGTTTTGAAATGTTACGGCTCAGTTATTTCCGGTTGTGTACATCTTCAGTGTGCTGTAATCATTTAGTTGACTTAAAAGCCTAATAAAATGAGAGTCTGCGGGATGATTTCAAAATCCGAAATTTTAAGAGACAGGAGAAGACATATTCTGATGAGTACAGTTTACAGAATTTTCCAAACTCAACAAAAGGTGAAGTTTTAATCCAACATAAACTGATCCAAGACAGCGGTGGCTGGTAATCATACGTGATTGTTTCACCACAGGGTGGCAGTGCTCTGCGACGCTGCAGTGTTTGTGAGATCTGATGAATAAGCTCATAATAAACATTTATTTATTTGTATTAAATTTGTTTAGTTACTATTCTGTGTCATGATTTCACTGTATGCAGCCTAATGCCAAAATATGAATATTCAAAGTAGTCCCACTGCCAAGGTGTTACTGTTAAAAAAAAAATAAAAAATACTTAAATGTTTAACTTTGTTAAATAAGGCAGTTACCGCACATGCGTTCAGTCATTTTAAACAATGAAATAAACAGTAGGGGCTCAGAGTAAGAGCAACGATGCACAAACAAATTAGCCATGTTTTACTTCAAATAAAACTTTAAGTTAAACCATATAACCACAAATTAACTCGGGTTTTACTACAATGACCACAGTTTAACGATGGCAGGCTATTTGTTGTAAAAGTATTGTTATACAAATGGTAAAAACTGAAAAAACATGGCACTTTTACTATAGTAATTTTTGAAAGGGTGTTTATCGGTCAAACCCATTTTAAACTGTACATTCAACAGTTATGAAATATGATCAGTAAAAGAAAATACGGAAAGGAAATATATTTATTCAGCAGGTTGAAGATAATTCATGTTAACTTATGTATGATTAATTGTTTTTGTTAAAGAAATGCCAGTCCTAAACGAGCCGTAACAAGTAGAACGTGGAATTAGTTGTGCAAGTAGTCCATAGGTGGAGGTTGATTCAACATTTGATTTAAAACAGGACTTCAAAGTATGTATCACGAATCATTTTTCAAAACGGGACTTTAAAGTGTGTATGGCGAATCATTGGATTCAGAACCGGACTCCACAAAAATACTGGGCAGCAAAAGTGTTTTCAGAATTGCTAGTAATAAAAAATGTTGTTGATCAGCAAATCAGCATATTAGAATAATTTCTAAATGATCATGAGACACTGAAGACTGGAGTCATTATGAAAATTCAGCTTTGATCACAGAAATAAATTTCACTTTCACATAGAAATCAGTTATTTTAATTTGTAATTTTAATGATATATTTCACAATTTGTATTTCTGATCAAATAAACACAGTAAATTAACGTCTTTGTAAAAATTAACATCTACCTTAGCAGCATCAGACAGGTAAAAATCTCCAGATGTGGCGCCTGGAGGATCCAGAATGTCTTCAGGAATCTCCTTTACATCTTTAGTCTAAGAAAAGGAGGCAGACAGATTATACTAGGTGAAGACATAGGGAATAAATCTACTGTAGATTAAGATGAACACACAGTTACCTTTGACGCTCTGAGATGTGTGTCAGCCTCTTTAGATTTCTGTGGTTTATTCTCCTGCACGAGAGGAACCTTTGCATTATTTTTTTGTGTGTGAACGTCATTAAAAACATGAAAATGAAATGATAAGTTTACCGGTGTATATTCCTCCCAGCCGACGTCCTCCGCAAGCTCCTCATCTCCTGCCTTAAATAGATCTGCACCCTTCTGAGGGAACTCGTCATCTTCAAAGCTCTAGAGATTTCAGATGTTAACAATAATTTCATCAATATCCAATGTTTAAATAGTGGGTTCAGAAGAAAGTCAGTCTCTCACCTTTGAGTCTCGATGGGACAGCGGCGGGACTTTAAGAAGAGGAGGCTTCTTCATCTGCAAAACAGTTAAAAATATTTAGCCGTATGGACTATGATCGATACATTAAGCTGCATTTGTGAAATTTACTAGCAATTTCTAAGTAAAACACCATTCTGCACCATTTTTTTCCCCATTCAGTAAATATTAAAATGCACTCTTTAGAAAAACTTTTGTAAAAACTTTTTGTGGAAATAAAATAACTTTTAGTCATTCTAAGTAAGTAAATAAGTAAGTAACTAAGAAAATAAATAAAAAAATGAAATTTGTATTAAACCCAGAACATTCATTTGAAATAGGATGAAGGGAAATTTTGAGAAATATCTGAAACATTAAGAAGGTAAATAAGTGGAAATGACAGGTTTGTTCACCTCTGAAGCATCATGATCTTTGCTCAGCTTGATCTCAGGATCTTCAATACTCTAGAAAACACCAACATCAGTGATTTCTGTCAACATTGTGTTTGCTTTAGATGCTCTTTTAAGTATAAAAATAGCAATTATTGCCATTTTAGATCATGTAATATTTAATAAATGGTCAGAATAAATAAACCAAAATTATACAAACTGAAGCCAGGGGTTTATTGTTAACTAAAACAATCAACAATTCAATATAAAATTGAATATATATATAAAACTTCACAGTATTATAAAAACGATTTTATTTTCTAATAATATTATTTAACAGAATATAAAAAACAACTAATAAAACAACAAAATTACTTAAAATGAACATGCAAAATGTATTTTAATTGTTAATAAAAACTGTATTATATATTAAAGAAAACTAAGTGTGATTTTTAATAATATTATTTAATATAATATAAAAAACAACTAATAAAAATGACAGAAGCGCACAACAAATGTACAGAAATTGAAATGGAAGATAAAAACAAAATCAAATTCAAAATAGAAACCAAATTATATTAAATTAAATAATAAATATACTAAATGAAATTATATTAAAATGACAAAACACAACAAAATAACTAAATTCAATAAAATTTAAAATAGAAAAACAATAATTCAATTCAATAATATCAATAAAACAAAGATTTACCTTTGAGTGTCTGCGATGTAAGCGAGGGACTTTAAACTTCAATGGTTTCTTCTGTACAAACAGTGGAGGAACAAAATGAATAATGCAATTAAAAATGTCACGGCGATTATTAGATCTTCATGAAATCTCACCGGTCGACAGTCTGTCATCTCTGCTTGTTTCTCATTGCCGTCTAACAGTGTGAAGGGATCCAAAGATTTATGGACGTCTGGTTCCAGATCAGCCTGAATACATAAAAGCCCCTACAATGAGCAAATGTCATGCTAGTTTTGCATTACTGAGTCTTATTTTTGCTACATTTTACCTTTGAATCCCACGATGGAGGACTCATAATGCTATTAGAATATGAACTCTGGAAAAAAAATACATTCATATAAGCAATAATCTCAGCAGAAGTGACCAGAATATGAGATCCTGTGAGAAGAAACTGAACCTGAACATTGTTTGGTGAGTAACTCCGTCTAGCTTCAGTTTTCAGTAATGTGTCATCCTAAAAACAGAAACATTTGAGGATATTAATGAAGAGACAAAGAAATCAAACTACTGCTCTCATGTGGACGTCTGCTCTACCTTGAACTCCTGAGGTTTGAAACCAGAGGTTCCCTTCAGATCATCAAACCCATCATCATCCTAAAAGAACAGGTCAATAAAGTTAAACGACACAAAGCTGAAGATTTTAAGAATATCTGTATGACTCAGACAAACCTTCAAAAGATCTGTATGAGGAGTGAATCCAAAAGCTCCCTTCAGTTCAGCGTCATCGCTCTCCTGTAATACACATCTACTGTTATAATGTGACAGAATCAGACAAAAAACACAGCTGCAGTTTTTTGCAAATGTGCTGTACACACTATACTAATCTTATGTTTGCGTGAAATGCAAAGTTGAACGGAAATGTTTTTAAAAAAAACACAGCACAGAATCCCTGAATCCCTAAAACTCAAAGTGATCGGCTTCATTCATGATGCTGGAAACAGTAAAATCATCTGTGATATTATATCCTCCTGAGACCCGGCTATGGAGTTTTTTAAGCCTTGATGTCCTGTACAGAGCACATTCAGGGCTCTTTAGAGATACCAAATGTTTGGAAGTTTGACCATAATCACACCCTCTCCTTGGTCTTTAAAAATGGCTCAAATTAATTCAGTGAAAAATTGCACATCCTTATGGAAATATGATTCTATTTTGTAATTGTCATTTAAATCTGAATCATTTTCTAATTGTTTATCATAAAGCAACATCTCAGGAAAATGTTATGAGTTTTCAAATCCAAATATAACTTCCTGTTATGAAACAGGACATCATTTCATACATGTAAACTGTAGAGGACACCAGGACTAAAAGCATGTTTATTATGCATTTTGGGAGACATAACAATTGAATAGGGGAAACAAAAATCAGCAATATATCAATATTCTTATAAATTGATTAGATATTATTACAAAAATCTGACCAATTAATACTCCCATTATGACAATTATTTTTTCAACATGCTGCCCCAACAGCAACATATTAATATTCAAATATAGATACAGTATATAGATATACTGTGTTTAAGGGGAAAACCAGTTTATGGAATTTTTTACACACATATTGCATAAAACAAAATGGTATATCAAATCATTTTGTTATATATTTTATAACATAGTTGAGAATCACCCTTAAACAAAGTTTGGTATAAAAAATCTTGAAACCTAAAAATTGGCTGATTAAAAAAAAATAAAAAAAAATCCCATTGTTTTTCCTTTGTGATGTCTATTTATACTATTTTATTTTTTTTAGAAAAAAATAGTCCTAGTGTCATTTACAGAGGACACTGAATAAATATGAATAAAATATATATTTTTTTTAAACTGGGTGGTCTCAGGAGGATATATATATATATACTTTCAGAACAAAAATGTACAGATAATATACTCACCCCCTTGTCGTCCAAGATGTTCATGTCTTTCTTTCTTCAGTCATAAAGAAATTATGTTTTTTGAGGAAAACATTTCAGGATTTCTCTCCATATAATTGACTTCTATGGTGCCCCCGAGTTTGAACTTCTAAAATGTAGTTTAAATCCAGCTTCAAAAGGCTCTAAATGAGCCCAGCCGATGAAGAAGTGTCTTATCTAGTGTAATGATCAGTTATTTTCAAAACAAATGGACAATTTATATACTTTTTAACCTCAAATGCTTGTCTTCAAACTTGGGGGCAGCATATATGGAAAGAAAGCCTGAAATGTTTTCCTCAAAAAACAATTTCTTTACGATTGAAGAAAGACATTAACATCTTAGATGACAAGAGGGTGAGTACGTTATATGTGAATATTTGTTCTGAAAGTGAACTAATCCTTTAACATTGACTGCAAAAAAAAAAAAAAAAAAAAGTAACTATTTGCTAAGGTAAGATTTCTAATTTTCATTTAGTTTAGTGCTAAAATAATTACAGCTCAAAAAAAAACACACAAAAAAAAAACAAATAAATAAATAAAATAAAAAATGGCCAATACATGCAATTATGCAAGCAACTAAAATGAAATTGCAGAAAACAAAACAAAATGTTTATTGTCGCATATAATTAAAGAAGAGTATCCAGTAAATAGTTAACTATAATATTATGTTCTGAAAATCGTTCTACCTTAAGACGTGGTGTTTTCTCCTTTGTTTCATTACTAGCTTTGTCAACCTACAGCAAATACACAAGAGCCATCTCTTTAAATATTTTTCATTTCATGCAAAATAAATAGTATAAACAAACAAAGAATGTTAGAATGTTAGAAAGAAATCAAAAGTGGGATCAGGACTCACCCTGGATAAACCGATAACAAACCCTCTTTGAGGAACAAACTTGACTCGCACTTTCTTTTTTGTTTTGTGCTAAAAAAATAAATAAAAGATGTATGTTATAATAATAGTAACTATGGGTAAAATAATGCATTAATGCAAAATTAAAATAAAAGACGAAACAGAAAGATCACAGATCTCTCTACCCTACCTGTCCATTAGCATTTCCATCAATCTCCTCCATATTTCTCTCTTCATCTTCCGGATGTGTGTCGATATCTGGTATCTACAACAGAAAATAATGTGTGTTACTCAATGTTTTTGGACTATCAGCATTATGAAATTCTTCATGGGCCTGGTCTGGTCTCATGGAAGTAATTCAGTTGAACTCAACTAAACTCAAAACTGAATCAATTACTTTGATTCATTGATTTAGTTTTGAAGCTCTTCAGTCGTGACACACTGAGGCCATCTGCTGGTCACAGACAAGCACTGAACATCCAACAATAAAAATGTATGATACCATTAAATACACAGTTCAGAAACTTTGTATTTGCATTTCTTATTTTTTCAATTATTAATTATTATTAGTATTATTATTATTACTACAGATTCATCTCCTGTAGACCTAATTCAATTAAATTCATTAGTTTGCATGTTGTCTTGTATTTTTAATTTAATATATTTGGAATAAATGTTTATATGTCACTCTTATCAGACACTCTCTCTCTCTCCTGTGAGAAAAATTAATAATGTTTGATGAATGCAGATATGAAAGTGCATGAAAAACAAACCCGAGACTGAGATCACGGTCAGTCAGAAAAATGAACTAAACAAGAAACTCCACACGGAAAACTCATTCACCTGATGACTGTCACGGACAGAAACACCAAGATCCAGATCTCCTTCCACAAAGGGATCTTTGGAGAAAGACTACAAATAGTAGAGACAAGATATTTTATCACTGACATTCAAACTGGCTTGACCACGTGTCAACAGCTAAAATCCAGAAGACTGATTTTATGTGTTTTCATGTGAATATCTGGCCAGTCTTCACTCCTGCATATACTGTATATTTGGTAAAAAGGCCAGTGAAAATACCTTTGATTCCACCAGTGAAGGACCATTCATTGATTTCAGACCAACTGCAGACATATCCTAAAGAAATGAGCAGAAAAATTATACTTTTTTAACATTTTCTCATTTTAATTTTAGTCACTTTTAGCACATTAGTAAGTAGTATGTTTTAGTCATTTTGTCTGTTTTGTTGTTTTTAAAATGTTTATTTTAGTTAATAAAGAAAATTAGTTTTTTTTTTTTTTAATTAGTTTAAAAGATTAAACAATGAAAATTATGGGCAAATATTTAGTATAATTTTAATCCTGAATGTTTTAAGAATAGCTTCCTATTGGTTTATATATTTAAAATCCAGTCTTTAAATCTAAAGTACACATTATATTTCGCATAAATGTGCAAACATAGAATAAATTACCTTTGATGGTCTGTGTGGCACAGGAAGCTTGAATTTCTGTGTCTGCTTCTGCATAAATAAATAAATAAATAAAAAGTATAAAATATGGAAATAAATACATACATACACCGGGATCAGTTTGGGATCAGTAAGATTTCGAATGCTTTTTAAAAGAGACATTTCTGCTCACTAAGGCTGCGTTTATTTGAAATAAAAATACAGAAAAAATGCAATATTGTGAATTGTAAATGCAATTTAAAATAGTGGTTTTCTAATTTAATATACTTTAAAATATAATTTATTCTTTTGATGCAAAGCTGAATTTTCAGCATCATTACTCCAGTCTTCAGTGTCACATGATCCTTCAGAAATTATTCTAATATTCAGATTTATCATCATTGTTGGAAACAGATGTGCTGCTTAATATTTTAATTTTTTTTTTGGAACCTGTGATACTTTTTTCAGGATTCTTTGGTAAATAAAACGTTAAAAATAACAGCATTTATTTAAAATAGAAAACTTTTGTAACAAAAAACAGCTCGTGCAAAGTTTGGGGTGAGTATTTTTTTTTTCTCTCTTTCAAAGAAATGAATACTTTTATTCAGCAAGGATGTGTTAAATTGATCAAAAGTGATAGTAAAGACTTTTATTTTGCATAAATGCTGTTATTTTTCACATGTTCCAAAAAAATATTAAGCAGCACAACTGTTTCCAACATTGATAATAAAAGTAATAAATCAGTATATTAGAATGATTTCTAAAGGATCATGTGACACAGAAATCAATTCTATTTTAAAGTATATTAAAATAAAATATATATATATTTTGAATTGCAATAATATTTCATAACAATACTTTTTTTCTGTATTTTTGATCAAATAAATGGAACTTTGATGAGCATAAGAGATTTATTTTTAAAAACATTACAAATCTTACTGATCCTAAACTTTTGAGCGGCAGTGTACACACACACACACACACACACACACACACAGAGAGAGAAAGAAATAGAAGAGAAATATTGTGTGTTTGTACCGGTTTGTAATCCACATCTTCTGCTTTCTTCTCTCCCAAAGCCAGAAGATCAGCATGTTTTGATGAGGATGTTAAATCCTCCTATTATGAGAATTAAATGTGGTCAGAGTTCAAATGTTGCTCATCTCTACCATCATTAAACTGATTACTGAAGTACAGTGTCGCTCTAAACAAACCTTATAGTCTGGAGTGACTTTCCCAGAAGCTTCAGCAGATTTCACCTGAAGATGTAAAAGAATATCATAATCAATGAAGATATAATATGCAAAATTTGGCTTAAAAACACAGCCACATATTATAAATCACTGGCAGAAAGTTATCCCATCATCTTAAATTTAAACAAAAAACCATGTGGAGAAAAATATGAAATTATCTTTCAGTACATTTTATTTTCACAAAAATTGAACTTTTTCACTCTCAAATGAGAGTTACACTACAGTTTACAGTGGTAATTATCTTTGTGGAGTAATACACTGTGTTTTAAATACTAGGAATCATCAGTGAATGTGTTAAATGGAAATATACACTTACTATTATAATAATAATTTAAAAAGTGTGCCATAAATAGGAAATGAGCAACCGATATTTTGAAATATTAGATTTAGCATATATATTCTGTTATTATTTGACAGTTTTTTTGTTTTTTTTTTCAAATAAAACCAAAAACACAAACAGTTATTGATCCCTACAGATGACTTTAATGGTAATGTTTTACCTTGGAGCCTCTGCGGTGTGTAATAATCTTAGGTTTTGATGATTTTTTCTTTTAAGGGAGAGAAAAAAAATCTGCTGTGAGATACATACTGTACATCTGAAATGACTGAAACAACCAGGATTCAGAAATAAAGAGCTTCATACTGATTTATTCTCGGAAGCTTCCTTCTGTTGTTCTTCTTCATATGGAGCAAAAAGCTCATCTGTGATGTCAATGAGCTTTAACACAATAAACAAATCATTATGTAAAATGAATATGAGCTGCAAATCTAGAAGCACTCAACATGGACATGTGTTCCTCTCTTTTAGTTTGATTGTACATAAAGATATTCACCTTTGAGCCTCGATTGAGTGAGTTTGCGTTCGTCTCTAAGCTCTTCAATTCATCTCCAATTTTATCCTGAAATCATATAGATACAGTTTCCTCAATGTTACAATATTTTCCCAGCTTTATATAAGTAAATATAATTAAGGCATTTACATTTAGACATTTAGCAGACACTTTTATTCAAAGCGACTTACAAAGGAGGACAATAGAAGCAATCAAAATCAACAAAAGAGCAATAACATGCAAGTGCTATGACAAGTCTCATTTAGCCTAACGCAGTACACGCAGCATAGGATTTTTAATTTTATAATAAATAAAAAGAAAATAAATAGAATAAAAGAATAAATAATAATAGAAAACAAATGAAAAAGCAAGCTAGTTTTTGCCTTTTTTGTTAATTGTAAAGAGAGAAGCTAGTGTTAGTCTTTTTTTTTTCTTTTTTAAGAAAAAAAAGCAATAAAATGAATAGAGTATAAGTCTAAAAGGGCTTTTTTAAAATCATAGAATTAGAAAAGAGGGTGCTAGAGTTAGAGGGTCAAATAAAGATGGAAAATATGTGTTTTTAACCAATTCTTGAAGATGTTCGGAGTGAGTTGGGCAGGTCATTCCACCAGGAATGTATATTTAATGTTCATTTAGAGATTGAAAAGTGAAAGACACTACACGAACCACTGACTTTTGTCGTGACCAGACCAACTAATAGGGCCCTATTTAAACAATCTAAGTGCATGGTCTAAAACGCACAGCGCAGGTGCACTTAGGGCATGTCCGAATCCACTTTTGCAAGTTTAAGGACGGGAAAAATGGTCTAAAAGGTTTTTCCTATTTTCTTAATGAGTCATGGGTGTGTTTTGGGCGTAATGTGCATTAAACCAATCAGAGTCTCATCTCTCATTCCCTTTTAGAGTCAGTTACGCTCGCGCCATGACGGATTTGCTATTTACACGGAGGAATTTGTGAGAACAAAGGCTGGTTGTTTTCAAAAGCAAAAGTGAAAAAAAAAATAAAATAAATAAATAATAGAGTGCTTAAGAAAGCGATTGACTATTGATTATGACATGTAGCCTAAGCATTTTTATATTTATGTAGCCTACACGATAATATTTTACATTGTAATACTATCATTTTTAATATTTGCCATGTTTGTGTGTTGCTATGTGTGCCTGTGTGTGTAAAAATGCAGGCTGTATGCGCGTTGGACACCTGCCTATAGGCGCATATTACTAACATGCTCTGTAAATAACAAAAAAATAAATAAATAAAAATAGTGCGCTATTGACTTCCGACCAGGTTTTAGTTGGTCAATGGTGCAATCTGTTTCAATTGCAAAATAGCAACGCACCAACAATGTGCCTGAACACACCTATTTTTCAGACCAGCACGCTCATAGGCACACAAATATGCATTTGCTATTTAGACAACGTGGCACAGGACATGAAAATGATAAGTGCGTCGGGCTGAAACTAGCAAAAATTTTCCATACTGATTTTTCACAGCTTTTTTTACCAACATTTTTAAATACACATTGCATTGTAATAGTGGCTTGTTTTATGGCACAGAATAAAAATTTACAAAAGGAAATTTAGACTTTTTATCTTTACAATTCTTACTTTTTTCCTCAAAATGCAGGTAATTAATTGCAAGATTTAAATTCAGAATTTCTTTCTTTTTTTTTTTTTTGCAATTCTCACTTTTTAAAACTCACAGTTTAAGTTGTGTCACAAAACAAAAATAAAAAGGTAGCTGCATTTTTATGCTGTATTTCAGACTTTTCCCCTCAAAATTCAGGTAATTAATTCCGAGATTTAAACTCACAATTCAGACTTTCATTAAAAAAAAAAAAAAAAAAAAAACTCACAATTTAAGTTGTGCCACAAGACAAAAAAATAAAAAGGTAGCTGCATTTTTCACTTTTTCCCTCAAAATTCAGGTAATTAATTACGAGATTTAAACTCAAAATTCAGACTTTCTTTTTTTTGCAATTCTGACTTAAAAAAAAAAAAAAAAAAAATTAGGTTGTGTCACAAAACAAACAAATAAAAAGGTAGCTGCATTTTTATGCTGTATTTCTGACTTTTTTTTAGAATTGAGTTTGTATTTCACAATTCAGACACTGTAAAAAAATATTTCAAAAAGCTGTTTCAAATTAAAATTGTTTATCATGCTGACTTAACATTTTTAGTTCAGTGAACTAAAATATTCCAGTTGTCAATTAAATTAACATTAAGTAACTTCAAATTTCAAGTTGACTAAACTAAAAATTAAGTCAGCGTGATAGCAAATTATTTTAAGTTGAAACAACTATTTTTTTTTTTTTTTCCAGTGGACTTTTCACTTGCAGTTATTTGAGAAAAAATGTATACATTTGTGAGATTTAAAGTTGCCATTATCTTAAGGCAAATTATGTAATTAGATTACTTCTTTCAAATATCTAGTAATTTGAAAATTGCTTATTTATGTACATTTTTGGCTGTTACATTTGCTAAAAATCAATGTTTTATATTAAAAACAAACAAACAAGCCCTGGCCAGATTTAAAAAGTAACATAACACATTACTTTCCATAAACAGTAACAAAGTAACATAACTAACAAATACGCAATATCGTAATGCATTACTTTTAAAAGTAACTTTCCCCAACACTGCACACAATTCTGAGAAAAAAAAAAAGTCAGAATTGTGAGATAAAAAGGTGCAATTACCCTTTTATATTTCTATTCTGAGGCAATATATATACGTTTCCATGCATTGGGTTGTGATTTAGGGTTAGAAGGAATTGTTGGTAAACTTAACAGTTAATGTTCTGATGGAAAATTCCCAGTACGTTTTAATTTTTATACTGATTTTTTGTAGTGTAGTGGTGGATAAATAACACACTTCTTTTCAGTCATTTACCTTTGAGCTCCTCCTGATCAGCAGCGAGTGTTTCAGTTTCCTTCCCAGAGTCTGAAAGATCAACAGAGACACAAACACACGTGAAGAAGGACAAACATGTCAACAAAGTCACGCTGAGTTTACTGATTCATATCGTACCTGCTTTCCATTCTTCTTCAAAATCCCATCAACGCCTCCTTCAGGCATGTCTGAAATCTAGTGTCAAGAGTCAACAATATTATGAAAGAGATTTTACTAACGTGACAGTACATTTCACAATGAACTACACCAACAAAACTACAGAAGGTAAAAGAAAATACAATCTAGACTACATGTGCTGAGGATAAATATGTCCACCGCAATGTTTTGTTTAGATTAGATTAATTATTACCTGCAGAGATTAACATTATTTAATGTATTTATTTTATTTAATGTAAAGTTAATTTAATGTTTGATTAAATACTGTGTTGTTGTTCAGTGTTATTTTAGTATTATTTCTATCTTATTGTAGTTTTTATTAACATTTTATATATTTTATACACACAAACTATACTACATTTTATATATTATATATAAGTTTAGAACTACATCAGTGCTATTTTAGTATTATTTATATAGTATTAAAGTTTTTATTAATATTTTATTTATATTTATTTATATTTATATTTTCAGTTTTTAATTTTCCATGTTTATCATCAGTTTTCAGATTTACCCTTTTTTAAATTAAATGATTTAATTAATCACTTTATTTATTGTTATAAATATATCGTTTATTTATTTATTTATTTATTAGTATTACTATTATTAGCCTTTAATTTTTATTAGTACTCATTGATTTTATTTACTTTTTTGTTGCATGCTTTTATCAATTTTAATTTGGATGTTTTAATATGTAATAGTTTTTTTTATATTTAAGTATAATCATAAAAATGTGAATTATTTGAATTAAAATAAACATTAACTGAAATAAAAAAGAATATGAAACTACTACAATAGGTCAAACAAAAACTAAAAATTAAAACGTAATAAAAAACTATATAGACTAATAAAAACTACAACAACTATATATATATATATATATATATATATATATATATATATTTTATAAAAACAGAACATATACATACATACATACATGCATACATATATTTTATATATATATATATATATATATATATATATTTAAAATAATTAAAAATATTAACTACAATAACATATGAATAATAATAAAATTGTACTGCATGGTTTAAGTTTTAGTTTTTATTTATTTGCAGATTTTCCAGGAAAAAAATGTTGGAATAAGTTGTTCATCTACTATTTATACAATTTTATTTTAGCTTTATTTCAGTTAATATATACATGTGTATTTTATTATTGTTTATTATCTGTGTGGAAGGTTGTGACAGTAAAAAAAGTTCCTTGTATGTGCAAACATACTCAGCAATAAACCTCTTTCTGACTTTTAATTTCTGACTTCTGAAAATGCTTTTAATAATTTTATTCTTTCCAAATCTACAAATCTAATCTAATAAAGGTGTGATCTGACGGACAGACTCACCCGCACAGAGTCTCTCCGAAGCCTAAATTTCCCAGCCTACAACAGAGAGAAAACAGCTGAAATCTCAGTATTATTCTGCAATGTTTTGCTGTACTAGTTTTCAGATATTAAAAAACTTACTGGTTTCCATTCTGGAGAAACTTCTGGACTCTCTTCAGGCCAGTCCTCCACACACCTTTCCTGTAAATCACGTTTAAAGAATGTAGGTGTATTTGTTTTACAAATCCCGCATACAACTTGAAGAAATATGAATCCATATGAGGGTGTTTCTTCAACTATGGGAACTTGTTTTTTAACTTAAACTTTTTTTCCTTGTTGTTACATGAAAGTGTTACATGCCATCAGCATTTTTTTTTTATTATTATATTTAGATTTAATTTTCTACATTTCTTACATTTATAATTCTATTTCCCAAACCAAGCTAAAACTTTTAAACTTGAAACTGTCAAATTAAAAAAACAAAACAAAACCAGACTGTAGTTGCAGAAACACACATGGACTGACTGGAATGCAGCACACACACCTGACCAATGAGAAGAACGTCCTCATACACCTGCGGATCGCTCTTTATCTCAGCCGATGTGCTCTGATAGATCATAACAACATGTTTCATCACAGTATCGAGCATATCAAACGTTTCACACCATCAATCTGGATTCTAATGGCTTAGATATCAACACACAGACACACGTGTGTCACATGTAACACGTGAAGTGTCCAAGATTACATTTATACTAGATTCAAACTTGCAAGCAAAATAATTTGTTACCCTGCTGCCTTAAAAATTTAAGTTCAGTTAAATCAAATAAGTTCATTCAAGTTGAAATTTTAAGTTGTACCAAGTGACAACTTAGATATTCGAGTTGACTAAACTAAAAAATAGTTTGTTAAACTTAACAGCTGTGTTTCTTAACATTTTAAGTTGAATCAACTCAAATATCTCAAATAAAGTAAAGTGCAGCATTTCAAGTTGAATTAACTTTTTTTTTTTTGAGTTGACTGAACTAACAGATTAAAGTTGACTCAACAAATAGTTTTTTAAAGTGTACAGTGATGTTAATAAAATGCATGCAAATTCATTGTGGATTATGAACAGTGGGTGTTTCATTAAATAAATATTTGAGCAATGGATGTTCATGATTTGTCAATTACTGAACAAAGACGAACTATTGGCAAGGTTTTAGAAAAGCTGCTTTACCTACAACAGCGTCTGATGTGACTATATGACCACTAACCAAACACACACAGCCTGAGTTTTAATCAAAACATTATGAAAACAAACATCTTATTTGTTAGGAATAATTTGCACTGACAGACTGTGCACAAAAAAAATCAGAAAAGTGCAGAGGAAAAAAACAGTAAATAAATATGGGACATTTTTACTTAAAGGATTAGTTCATTTTCGGAACAAAAATGTACAGATAATGTAATCATCCCCTTGTCATCCAAGATGTTATGTTTTTTTGAGGCAAACATTTCAGGATTTCTCTCCAAATAATGAACTTCTATGGTGCCCCTGAGTTTGAACTTCCTAAATGCAGTTTAAATCCAGCTTTAAATGGCTCTAAATGATCCCAGCCGATGAAGAAGGGTCTTATCTAGCGAAACGATCGGTTATTTTCTAAACAAATGGACAACTTATATACTTTTTAACCTCAAATGCTCATCTTGTCCCATCTCTGCAGTGCGTATGCGTAGTCTGTGTGATCCGAGTCAAGACAGTTAGGGTATGTCCAAACTCACATCTAATTTTCGTCTTCAACTTCAAAATAGCCCTACATCGCTGCAGAGGTAACCAACTCAGTGTTTACAAAGTGAACATACAAAGAAGATCAAACGGCCTTTACAAAAAAAGGTAAAACAGTGTTGTAGGATGATTTTGAAGTTGAAGACGAAAACGAGATGGGAGTTTTTGGACATACCCTAACTGTATTGAACTGGATCACCACAGGGACGAGACAAGACAAGCATTTGAGGTTAAAATGTATATAAATTGTCAATTTGTTTTGAAAATAACCAACTGGTTCGCTAGCAACTTCTTCAACGGCTGGGATCGTTTAGAGCCATTTAAAGCTGGATTTAAACTGCATTTAGGAAGTTCAAACTCAGGGGCACCATAAAAGTTCATTATTTGGAGAGAAATCCTGAAATGTTTGCCTCAGAAAACATAATTTCTTTACGGCTGAAGAAAGAAAGTCATGAACATCTTGAATGACAAGGGGGTGAGTACATTGTCTGAAAATTTTAGTTCTGAAAGTAAACTAATCCTTTAATGTTGATATATTTTAATTTAATATATTTATTGAATTAAGTTAAACTGCTGTTTATAAATTTAAATTTCATTCTGAAATGGGCAATTTAAAAACACGCACCCTGTAATATTGTTTTGTACAATAGTTGATAGAACATATATTTGAACATCAAACTATTTATTATTTCACTTATTATTATTATTATAAATATTATTTATATTCATAAATGATATGTGAATTTAAAATTGTAGTATTTATTTATATAAAAATGTTTTTATAATTTATAAATATTTATTAATATATATATATATTTTTATTGCTCCTCATGACCCTTGTACTACACCTTTACTTTAATACAAAATATAGCAACTTCAAATACTTAACCCTTTAACTGTCACTCCCATTTTTCAACATAGACGTGAAAATACAGTATTCAGACTTATTTTTTTTATAATTCATGAACGAAAACATTTTGTTATATGATTTTGATGTACATTTTCCATGGTCTGATTTTAAAATGGTTTTCAAACGATTTAAGCTTTCACAAGATATATAATTTTTTATGATTTCTAAAGCGTGACAGGGAAAAAAGGCAATGAAGAAAGTATTTTTGTGACATAACTCCTGTTATGAAGTAGGTTTTTAAGGCACACCCTTGTCATAAATTAAACTATTACTTTTCCTACATAATTTGAAACACACACACAAAAAAGTTAAAATATCTAGTCTTAGACCTTTCCAACGATATATAGTTTATTATGATTAGACTAGGATTTATTTGTAAAATGGTGAAGTAAACGTTAAGGTGTTAAATCAACTAGATATAATAAAAGATACTAGATATGAAAAAAAGTAATTTTGTAATTATATTTATATATTATATATTATATATGTATATTATTTTGTATTGTACAATATTTGTATTGACTTTCTGCTTGTCTGCTTTTACATGAAATGTTACTGTAGCGATAAAAAGAAGACATGAAAGGCAGAAAAGAGCGAGAAACAGGAAAGAATGAATGAGTCTGGATCTGATCTAAACACAAGCAGAAAAACGAGTGGCGGCACAAAAGTGAATATTATCATCAAATAACATCAGACGCTGTAGATCTTTAAAGATGAATATCACCTAGAGTTCAACTCCCTCAGAAAACTACTATGCAGAAAATGAAAGGCATAAAAGGGAAACTAATGGAGAGGTAAAGTACCTGAGAGGGAGCAGGAGGCTGATACAGGCTTTTCAGGGCTTTACTGCGGGGAGAAGGTCTGGGCAACCTCCTGAACATCTACAAGAAGAAAAGATTTCACATTTTGTTTAGGATGAGAAGTAACAGGGTCAAAATAAACAACTAAAGACCCATAAAAGGATCTGTTGAGCGCAGGTAGCCTTCCTGTGAAGTCTGGGCTACTTATTTCTAGAAAAATTCTGTGTGTAAAATCAAAATTTTGGTTTGGTAGAGAAAAATGATATTTTAAAAAGTATATGTGAGCCAGAGTTATTATAGTTAACTAAAACTATAAAAAATAAATCATTAAAAAACATTACTTGAAATAATGTATAACTGAAATGAAATAAAAAATATATTATTTTATCTTAATTCTGCAACTTTTCTCATTTTCATTTACTTGTTAACAATGGAAATGATCAAACAAATCAATAAATACACTTATACACTTAAAATTTGAGGGTTAATTCAAAATAAATTGGTCATTTTTTTCCCGGTCAATGGCAAAAATGGTCCCCATTTACCTAAATTCACTCTAAGATGACCTCAGTGATACTAAAATAACACTCATCTGAGTATAAATGCAAATTTAGTTGACTTTTAGACAATTTAAATTAACTCAAAACATTGACTAAAAGCCAAAAACATTTAGTCTTTTTTGGAAAGACTCACCAGATCTCCATCTGAGGTGTTTGTCCCTTGATGGGCTCCATTTGGCAAAGCAACATGGGAAATACCAATGTCAGGCTTTGCACCATTTTGATGGCCAAACAGTAGATCATTACTGCTCTTCTTTTCGGACTGAACTTCATTCTGAGGGTCAAACAGAGGATCGAATGCCGCGATGTTGGAGGCTGAGGTGGACGAGGATGTGCTGAAAATATCATCAGGTGTTGCGTTGGTATTAGAGGTGGATACTGAAGGAGTCTCGAAGAAGCCATTTGTTTTAATGGATGTTTCTTGGAAAACATTGTCAGGATCAAATGGTGAAGTTGAGGAGGGTGTGGCTTGAAATTTCTTCTGTCTGGAGAGGATGAATTCCAGGAGAGGATCTCTCTGATTGGACGAAGGCAAGGATTCTGTGTTCTGATTGGCTGAGCTGCTGTGTGTCACATCAGTGTCTGCTTTCTCTTTAAAAGGCTGGAAAATGTCTGTCTCGTCACTCCAAATGCCCGATGCTGACGTGCTTTGAAAGCCATTCTGTGTGCCGTCTTTATAAAAATCAGGTGGAGGAAACGAAACCCATTCTGGAGCTGGAAAAGGATCGTCTGAAAACTCAGGCACCTGATGAATGCCATTGCTTTTGATTAAACTCTTTACGCTTGGTATCACATTGTTCTCCTCGTCAACCATTTTCACATCATAGTTCTGTAAACACAAGCAAATTCAAAAGAACATGTCAGGATTTCAGTGCCAAATATTGAGCTTTGGGGAACCTGCTAATATAGAAATTTTAGGTGCAATCTAAAGTTTTTTTTCTATTTTATTTCAAGGTCACCTGGAAGGTATGGTTTTCTCTGTTTGTGTAAATTATATCTCGATCTCCGAACGCTGGACTCTGTGGATCAAAGAATCAAGGTATTTTATCGTATGCAAAGAGACAAATTAATTTAAAAAGTTTGGGGTTCATAAGATTTTTAATGTTTCTGAAAGAAGTCACATCTGTTCACAGAGGCTACATTAACTTGGCAAAAATACAGTAAAAATGTGAAATATTATTAAAATTAAATTGTTTTCTATATGAATCTATGTAAAATGTAATTGATTGCTGTGAATTTTCAGCATCATTACTGCAGTCTTCAGTGTCACATGATCCTTCACAAATCATTCTAACAAGCTGATTTGCTGGTCTAGAAATATTTCTGTTTATTATTAATGTTGAAAATAGTTGTGCTGCCCAATATTTTTGTGGAAACTGTACGACATCTTTTTAGGATTCATTGATGCATTAAAAAGTTAACAAGATCTTTTGTAACATTATTTTACTCTCAATTTTTGATCAATTGAATGGGATGACCCTGTTGAATAAAATTATTGATTTCTTAAAAAAAAAAAAAATGAAAGGTTTTGAATGGTCACTGATACCTGTGGGGTTGAAAAGAAAGGATTCCAAGAAGTGCTGCTGATCCGATTCTAGTGAAGAAAAAAAAATCACAATGAAAGAGTTCAGATGGGATAAAAAGCAAAAACATATAAATAGATTTTTTTTTTCATGCATCTAGAAATCTCCAGTATTATGGTCTGGATCAGTGATTCTCAACTGCAGAAGTGAAGACGTTTACTTGAGCTATGTGCAAAATAGACTATTTTCACTTTGATATTTTTGATAATTATGAAAAATAACAATAATCACATGATTCAGATAAAGGCATTTAGAATCTCACCTCCATAATCAGACCTGAGATGCCAAATAGCGAATCACCATCCTGTGAAAGACACAAAAAAGTTGGAATAAGGTTGGATAATATACATACAAACCAGTCGAAAAACTGAAATCGATTTTATTGCACTTTATTTAGATTTTAATTACAGTACAGCGGTTTTCTCAAAATAAGCCTGTTTCTCCACTTCAGCAGCCCTTATGGACACCAAATTTGATTCTTAATCTAAAAGTTTTTTATTGAGGGGTTTGTTCACATACCATCCACCCTGATTATAGCTTTTAAAACATGGTGAAAATGCATGATCAAAACGTACACGAACCCTGCTTGTTGACAGTATTTTTTTATTTCTATCATGGGGAGTTTGCGAGTTATAGGGAGTTTAATACATGAATATGCATATGAATATGCTTATTCAATAACGTGCATTAATTGCATGAAAGGGGCAAGAACATAATATAAGCGTCTAAAATAGATCAGTTTAAAGCTTACCCCTTGCTGGTAATGCTGAATGTAAGAATGAAAACTGAAAAGAAAAGTGCTTGTGAGATGCAAGTTGCGTTCGTTACTAGGACTGTAAGTAAAAAAAAAAAAAAAAAAAAAAAAAAAAAAACGTCCAATAATTACGCCGTTTTGAATTTAAAGTAGGTCTGTCATTTACGTGATTCGCGTTTTCAACAATACAACTAAATTTGAATGAATGCATATTTAAAATAAAAGTATAATTTGTAGTTCAGATCGATTACTTTACAAATGTTCTTTTACTGTTCCTTTTCTTCTTTTAATGTATTCCCCTAAATGCATGTAAACTCTTTACATATTTAGTTTCTTTTAAATGCCATAGTGGTCTGGTCTTTATATTTTCTTCAAAACAATTGGTCCCTCCGATGTTGTAGACATGATTACGACCTTGTTTGGTGTAAATAAAATAGTAATACCAATGCAGAAACAATGATCCAGAGAAAGAGAAGCAAGGAGGTTTTTTTTTTTTTTAGCATTCATTAAAAAAAAACAAAAAAAATGTTGTGAAAGTGCATGATATTCTAGGCTGCCCAAGCTTTTTTTCAGTGTACATATAATATATTTAACATAGCAATATCTACAGTATAAATATACTCTACATTATATTCCCCCTTCACCCCCTATTACCACACCCCACGAAAAACAAATGCCCACCTGAATCCATAATCCCCTTTGTAAAAACCTTTAATATGTTGACTAAACCAAACAAGCCTTGGTTATTTTTTTTTTTTTATTTTTTTTTTTTGCATATTTCAGAGAACCTGTTTTCAATTCTTAATGTTTCAATCACCTGAGGAAGCATATCTATTAGTTAAATCTTTTTTACTCTATTCAGCTGTTAGGGTTGTGTTTTGCCTGAAAATAGTGCTTATCATTTAATCATGGAGAGTTGCAAAAGCAGTAGTATTTTAGCAATGCAAGCATGACGACGCATAGAAAGTCACAATACCTGACGTCAGTGATGACATGCACAAGCCCACACATGTGCACTGGTCACCACAGGTATTGTGTAGCTAAATTTAGCCCAGGTAAAGCTTGAAAATTAGTTAATGACATTATGACATGAAACGAATTAGATTAATTTCACTCAGTAATATAAACAGTCCTCATACCGTATTTAAAGCACTTACTAAGTCGTCAGCGTCTGCAACAGTAATGAACTTTTCTTTATAAACTCAACATCTGCTGTGTTTAATAGAGATGTTGACACTGTAAAAGAAATGCGCGGTTGTTTTTGTCGTTCTATTTAATTCATCCCGTTGAAGCATAGCCTATTTATTACAAAAACACACTTACCATGTAGGCTGCGAGGTTGCCAACGAGGCTTACAGGAAACTTGTGGACGAAATACCACTCACCAAACTTGTTATTAAAAAAAAAAAAAAAAAAAATTCAGCACAGCGACTCGTTTGCAGTTTTGCAACAGCTGATTGTGAGTCTCGATCGCGCCTCCTTCAACATTCACCCTTCACCCGAGCGAAACTATGTGAACCTACCTGTCCTGTCGAGCTCAGGTAGGTCATGTGTCATCCTGACAGCTGAGAGACTTAACTGAACCCGAACCGAACATAAAAAAACGACAGGACTGAAAAAAAGATCATTTCAACTAATGCAATAACATGCGATGCGCTCGTGAGTTCGCGTATTAAATGACACTTGTTCAAAACGAACCACTGCAAACACTGAATGATTGTGTTTTCCTTTTGATGTTTACCCATCATACAAATTAAGTATAATTAAGTATAATCTTCTCTTTTATTATCAGAGTCATCACCCAAAATATGAGATATCAGTTTTCGGCACTGTGCCAATTTGGAAGTAAACAAATGTTTACCAACGTGGAAACTTTTCTACATAAGGCGACAGTGACTTTTGTACATGAGTTTTAAAAAATGAACCTACACATTTGACAGTGAAAAAAGAACAGAAAAGGAAACCTATATAAACCATCACAGAGATTCTAATGGTTTCTACTACAAATACTCCTACAGAAAAAACAACCCAACTATATTGACCATTAAAACTACAAAAATGATTTCCTGTTGTGTTTCGGGACATATTCCATTATGATTTAGTGGTTTAAACAAGGCACTAATAGAAGGCGACCAATTGCCAACAGAAGCCGCAAGTACCTTTACAGTTTACATTCAAATCAATACCATTCCTATTTTCAGCAGATGTCATCTGATCTCAGCACTAATTTCGCCTTTACTTGGCGTCCAACTCAATGGCTTATTCACAAGTGAAGAATTTGTGTCAAAGTTTTTGAACCTATACATAATTTAGACACTTGCACTGTCTTACCTT
Source organism: Cirrhinus molitorella (assembly GCA_033026305.1). Lineage (NCBI taxonomy): Eukaryota > Metazoa > Chordata > Actinopteri > Cypriniformes > Cyprinidae > Cirrhinus > Cirrhinus molitorella. The sequence continues at coordinate 2,562,545 of CM065118.1, forward strand.
AAGAGGGCAGTAAACAATCACCTATTCATCATAAGAAGGTCTACTGTATAATCAAGTACGATTTTGATGGTTACCATGGTCTTTTAGCTGGTTGATATTTAATGATATTCTGCAAAACTCCAGCAGTGCTTTGCAAATAGTATGAACAGAAAACCAAAACGGAAACAAAATGTCAAAACGTTTTCCACTGACAACTGGGTTTTGAACTTAAAAAAACTTAAAATGCAGATTTTCAAATATTTTAACACATTTTATTTTAATATATTTATATGTATTTATTCTACCTTGTGAAATATTGGTTTACAAAGTCATTCATTCAAGGAATTCGTGCGATTTCATTATTTTTGTTTTAGTTTAATGTGAATAAAGTATGCATAAAGTTTATGAAGTTCACATTGTCAATGACATGAACAAAAGGGGGAAAAATTAAATTGATCTAAATCTAAGCAAAAACAAACATCAGGATTATAATATACAGGCTATTCTAAATGATAACAGAATAAAATAAATGTGAAATAAGAAGAAAGCAAAAAGATACTTAAATGAAAGTAATTTCATAATCAATATTATTGATTGTATTGTATTGACTACTTAACTACGTATTTATAATCTATTTTTTTGAAGAAGTGAAAGAATAAAATGTTATTTATAATAAGATGGGCAGTAAGCTAATAGTGGCATTAAATTTAAATGTATGTTTTTTATGTAAGAATGCTATTATAAATTCATATTAGCCTATATACTTTCCTTTTCAAAAATAAAACATTGGTTTAAATTAGCATTGGAAAGTTTTATATTAGTGGAATCAGTTTTTCACATTACATATTTGCACTTTTAAATGAAATCTTAAGAGTAACCTAACCAAGTATTTGAATTTTTATACTGTTAGTGTATAATTTTACTTGAAAAGCCCATTCCTAACAATAACTATATAAAATCCTTAATCTGATGAAATCATAGAAGTGATCAAAAGGACAGCGTTTGTTGCTGATGTCTATTTATCCTGTCGCTGGAAGATCTGCCCATCAGGCTGGACTCTCCATGTTACACTGGATTCAATTTCCATCTGCTGATCTCCGAGGATCTGATTCATCTGGAGACGAGATTTCATCTGTGATTAGTGAACGAGATCGGATACTGCTGTTCAGATACAGTACATGAAGCAAAAAATGTTCATCTCACCTTCTTCTCTATGGCCTCCAGCACTGCAGATTCATTCACATAACCATCTGATTTCACTGCAAATCTCACAATCTGTATTTTCAGGCTTTTAGCTTAAAGAAACATAAACGTGCATATATTCATAAGAATAATTAAAAGTACAACATTTGACACTGTATAAAAATGTGGATTTTATTTGTAGTAGTAGAATTTGTTGTGCTATGACAGAATGACTTCAATATATAAATAAAGTATGCCACTGAAAGAAATTACTGTTTAGTATTTTAAAATCCTGGCAATATTATAATAATAAAGATATTTTAATAATAAATGTTTGTTTGTTTATTCATTCAATTATTCCTTTACAGTAAGTGATTGATATTTATATTATCTGGTTCTTTAAAGGTCAAAATAACACACTTTTACAGTAGTTTGTTGTGTTAAGACAGAAAATTACCTTAAAAGGAGCTCTCGGTATTAACAGAACATAAATAATGTATCTTACTGAAATGTTTACATTATAAAATATAAATAAAATACTGATACGATGACCACAGCTACTGAAAGAGCTTATAGTGCTTATAGAGCTTAAACAGTGAAGACTTGCATCGCTTCTCTTGTTGCCCTTTTGGACTGAAAATTGCAAGCAAAAGCTGCACAATATGGCATCAGTATTTTATTTTCAGAGTGGCTTATTCCGAGTTGTGTTGCAGCAATAGATGATGCCAGTAGCTAGCTAAACCGAATGCAACCGTTTTACACAATCAAAATAATAGCGCCCCCTTTAGTCTAAAATATATATAAAACAATGTGGATTTTTGCCTACATTGTGCACTATGTGCCATTCACGGTACAGAAAATACACATTCTGTGAACAAATGACCGATCTCAGACACAACTTCAACCTCTATTTATAGTGTAGGGGGCGGGACAATATGGATTCCAGAGAGCATTTGATTGGACAGAAAGTTTGATGAGAAGTGGAAGTGCAGGGTGATGTCATCAAAATCATTGATTCATATTGGTGTAAGTGTTGAATGCTTATATCTTGTAAACGCGAATTTTGTAGTTGTTTTGGAGCACACTAGCTTATAAATAACTTTAAGGCTAACATTTTCACACTAAAATCCAGAAAACTTTCCTTTTGATTTCATGGGGATTTTAATACCCAGTGTTCCCTTAAAAATGACGATTGCGGAGTAAAAATATAAACAGTTTTTTACTGAAAGAAGTGACTGTTCAGCATTTTAAAATCTTGGCAATATTGCATGGATATTTTAAAATCATAAGTATGTATGCAGGGACCCGCACAGACATTTTGAGGGGCAGAGGCTCAAGTGGAAAAAAAAAAATCATATATATATTTTTATATATTTTTTTTTTTCCTAAACAAAACGTTAAATATATTAACACACAACTCTGACTTACTAACCAACTTATTGTAATGCGATAGGTGATAACGTTCAGTTGCTGACGCTCAGGAATGCGTGCAATGGCTTTCGTATGCGTGCTTTTTTTTTTTTTTACCGAATATACTTTAACTTTCGAACACGTTCAGCAAGGAGGGGAGAGGATGGAAATACTAAAATACTGAAATACTAGCTGTCATCATCTAAACTCGTGCATCCAGCCGCGCTCCAATTATTTATCTATTAACGTTTTTAATAAATAAGTTCGTTAAGAAAACTGAGGGGGCACAAATTCTTACTGAGGGGGCAATGCTTCCTTTTGTAGCTCATGAGTCATGGATGTTAGCATATGTGTGCGTTTCTGTTTGCGCACAGCTTTCCCTGTCAAACCGATAAAAAAAAAAAAAAAAAAAAAAAAAATTGTAGATATCAGGTCAGGTTGGGAAATGTTAAAAATATGTCGAGTTCCGATGCCTTTCTTTCCCTTAACAGAAGACTAAGCAATCTGTGCTTCGAATTTATTAAGTTATCCAAAAAAACAAACAAACACACACACAAAAAAACTGCAAAGATAGTTAATTTGAGGTCACATTTTTCATTTTTAAAACTCCTCAAATGAGAGTCTACATAAAGTTTGGCCAGTTTCTAAGAATGATCGCTGCGACGCTAGCGGAGTGAACGAGGCTTGAGAGAGTTGTAACGGTGCATTTCCACTTCAGCTTCAAATCTGCGCTCAGTGCCGCTGACAACGCTACAACGCCACTGCTTAGGGGCGTGTAAAATTTAGGACAGAGCGCGCCTCTGAAAACAATGTTTACACTCTGTTTGTGTTTCATCTTCTTCTTTTAACGGCGGTTCGCAAATTAAACACTTTATTGGCGCCCTAGCATTTAATGAATACATGCAAAATGCATTTACTTTTGCATGCCTTTTTCAATGATATGTGATTTCAGCTCAGTAATCCACCAGTTCCGCAAACACTCGGAAACATAAGTCAAAATCTTGCTTTGCCTACTTTTCACATCTATTGGTTGTAGCCCGGCGTTTTTCTCTCGAGATTTGCATAAAGTTGCAGAATGCCCAACCTTTTTGACGCTCCCAGCAGCTCTCAACAGGCTCGTTTGAGATGAGCAAAATCTGGCAGAACCGATCACCGGTGACCAGCGCGAGATGCATGACGGTTAGAAATGTGTCCGAATTACGTCCGCCTTGCTCTGATGTCATGCTGAGGTGTGCCAAAAAACTCTCGCGAGGCGAGGCGGCTGTGTCGGATTGAGCAGTCGAGCGCAGTAGCTCTCTACTGACTGCGCTGACCAAAAGCGCGATGGGAAACGACTGGCTGACGACACAGCTTAATGCTTATTGGTTCAGACAACTGTGATGTTGCCATTCTTTTATAAAATGTTTTATTTTTAATCTAATATTATGTGGTTATCTGTTTGAATTATGCATGAATATTCCCAAACACTATAGCAATGCAATCTCTGTGTAAAATATGTGATTGTTGCAATATTTCTATAAAAATCTAAAATACACGTTTGTATTAAAGTAAAAATTGATGATACATACGCCTTTCGTATGGAAACAAATAGCAGGCACTTTTGAGTGTCTTGTTCATCATATTTATTTTCATATAAAAACATCAGAACTGAAATTATATGGTTTATCAGCAACACAGCAGGTGCGTGTGATGACGCGATATCTGCCTTTGATCTAGTTGGTATCTGTTCCGCTTCCAGAGCTCAGAACTGTCCGTCTTGACCGCACTTATTTCACTCTTCCCCTGACTGCAGCCGCCTACATTTAAGGCAAGGCGAGTCACATCTCAAACAAGCCTAATGCTTTCTCCGTGCCGCGTTCAATCCCATAATGCACCGCGAGAGCGTTTAAGCTCAGCTTCCATAGGAATGAATTGAAAACGCTCGCTCCGCCAGATCCAGTTTTTGTAAGTGTCTTTAGATTTGTCTTTACCAGTTAATTTGAAAGTTTAGAAAGTTAATAAAGTGGGAAGTTGTAGTTTTGGTATATTTATTAGCGATATATTTATTTATATTATTTGCAGAAGATTTTGCCCAATTTCGCTTTACTTTTTATTTATTTGTCAGTTTGTATTAGTTTTCATAGAATATCTGGCAACACGTCATCGCCGACACTTAAACTGACAGTAACCAAAATGCCCATGGAAAAATTACTGCTGACAGGATACCACAGTCGGTAAGGCAAACGCAAAAAACATCATGTTATTGTCTGTCAGAAACGTTCTGAACCCCATCAAAAACAGTGTATGTCATGAGTTGTATTTGTAGGGGTTATTATAGCACAATTCTTAACCTCAGACCTCACTAATATTCAAACCCTGGTTACGGCTTAAAAAATAAAAAATAAAAATAAGAAAAAGGGCACTGTCTCTCGAGAAAGAAAAAGGGAAGATGCTCAAGCCCCCTTTGATGTCTGTATGTGCACATGCCTGTATGTATATGCATATTTATTTTAGTAATTGGCTGAAATCCATAATCTGATCTGGATTGACATAATAACCTGAAAAATGTATCGCATTGATTATGAATACACCTGAATTTTATTTATTTATTTATGAAGCAGAACTAGAACTCACTGCAGAAGAAAGGTAAGGTTTGCAAGCATCCTTCGTCCCCAATCAACCCGGTCTCATTGACAAAGCCGCACTTTTCATTGCCATCGGCGTTATCCGGCTGTCCGTCGGCCCATTTCACAGACAGCCAGGTGACTTTGCTCTGGTCCGACCACAGCCACAGGTTCTTGGACAAGCCGATCCAGGCCTCATACTGAGAGTAGATGTATTTAAGAGACTGACCCACAACGGTGCTCTCAGTGCTGCCACTGATGGTGGACAGGTCTATGTTCTTACTCCTGCAGTGCAGCAGAGCGTCGCGCCAAGACAGTTTGGCAGAATTGAAAATAAATTTGCCTCCAAAGTAATCTCCTGTAAGGATTTTTGTCACAACAAAGACAGATCTTACTGAATGCAGTTTAAACTCAAAATCAGTATTTTGCATTATAAGACCTTGATGAGGAAAATATGTAATATAAAATGTGACCCTGGACCACAAAATTATTGATTTTACTAAAAATTATTGATTTTTCTTTTATGCCAAAAATCATTAGGATATTAAGTAAAGATCATGATCCATTAAGATATTTTGTAAATTTCCTACCGTAAATAGATCAGAACTTGTCCTATCATAACAGACCATACATCAATGGAAAGAGCTTATTTATTCAGCTTTCAGATGATCTATAAATCTTAATTTCGAAAAATTGACACTTATGACTGGTTTTGTGGTCCAGGGTCACAAATAAGTCTTTAATGTACCAATGTTTTTTTTTTTTTTTTTCTCACAAATACAAAGTTTGAATTCAACCTGAAGCTATGTAAAATTGTTTATCACTGTTCTAAGTTTATATCTAAGAATTCTGTTCTTATTTATGGGCTGTTTAATTGCAGCTGCACCACAGATCCAAACTGTAGAGAAGGATTTATGATCTAATAAATATTGCCCTCCAGTGCAATGCAACTCACTTCAGAGCAGGGGTTCTCAACCTTTTTTACTCCGAGGCCCCCCTCCTTCGCTGGTCAATTTTGCAAGGCCCTCCTATGCCTGACATTTCCTCTTATACTCTGTACTTCTGCAGTAAAGTGTTTGTTTTTAAACCTTTTTTATTAACCAAAACATTTGTTCTATTTCTTCTAATGTCGTCTTCTACGGCATGTTGTAAAATTTAAATTAACGCTATACTTTACAACTTAAAAGAAAACTCTCTGCTCAGTTCTAACCTTTTAAAATAATATATACAGATTTAAAGCTCCTGAATTCCTTACTTCAGACATTCTTTACAACTTCGGAGTACTTCTTTTTTTAAAAATTAAGTGAACATGCCGTACCAAACAGGACACTTGCGCAAGTTTGTTATTATTCCACTATTCGTCTTAATCTTTACATTTGCCCGACGGTTTGCTTTATGCAGCCGAGAGATGTAGTTTGCATGCAGCGGTATTAAGTTTTGATCTGCCGTTTAATCTGTATTCAACAGTGCGATGAGGCTTGCTGCGCAGAGTACGAATCAATCAATCACAGAACATGAAAGAGGCCGTGCTTTGATTATAATAATATAGGATAATATTTTAATTAATTTTAAGTTATCTTGCGGCCCCCCCTGGAGGATCACTGAGGACCCCTATTGGGTCGCACCCCCCCTCCGGTTGAGAACCCCTGCTTTAAAGTATCTGGCAAATGCATGGATACATGTGATGCTTACAAATGCAAATCTTTTGAGCTAAAAATGAGTTAGCTGAACAATGCATCAATACAACAACATAACGTCTTACCATCGTAGCAAAAAGAGGGTTTTTGTTCCTCACAAGATGCAACATGCCAATGTCCAGTGTTTCTAATCACGCCACACATCCTCTGAGTCCTGGAGGTCGTATCTTCCAGGGCATCCCAGTTATTGTAACCTAAGTTCTGATCTTGGTAAGACCAGCGCCAAGCAAATACACCATCATAAAATCCCATCCAGGCCCTGTTTGAAAAATTCATGGAGGCTGCGATCTCCTGTATCTTAAATCTGTCCTCATCGGTCTGAACCGTGGCCAGGTCAAAGTGATACTCCTTGCAGTGTGATTGGGCTTCGCTCCAAGTCTTTGGTTCTTGGATTAGAATTAAGTAACATGAGGTCTTCGAGAAAAGTCCTGTCAACAGCACAGTGTTAAATTAAAGCAGATGAGTTTGTTTGTTCCTGGGGAACAGATTTTGAGAAATACAGCATTTCTTCACTTTTTACACCAATAGATCCTCTGTAGTGAACGGGTGCCATCAGAACATCTGATAAAATCATCACAATAATCCACAAGTAACTGCAGTCCATCAGTTAATGTCTTGAGAAGACAAAAGCTGTGTGAAGTCAATCTATAATAATGCTTTCTCAAGCAGGAAATAATATCTGCATCAAGCAAGTGAAAACAGTTCTAAACAAAATGTGAGTGGATTTTGATGTGAGAGACAACAGGAGATAGAATTTTTCCAGTGGAGGAAGCATTATTATGGATTATGGATATTAGAGGGAAGAAATGGTTTGAAGTTTAAAACATCTTGATGGTTTTGTTTCTTACAAACACGTCACTTCTCACTTCACAAGATGTTAACTGATGTACTGAAGTGGTGTGGATTATTGTGATGTGTTTATCGACTGTTTTGACTTTCATTCTGGCGGCACCATTCATTGCAGATGATAAATTGGTGATCAAGTGATGGAATGATACATTTATACAAATCTGCTGAAGAAACAAACTCATCTACATCTTAGATGACCTGAAGGGGGCAGTATGTTTTCACTAAGTTCTCATTTCTGAATGAATAATTCCTTTAAATCAATCAATCCAAAAAAAAAAAAAAAAAAAAATAGACTAAACCAAGTGAAAATGTTGCTGCTTTTCATGATAACATTGCAAACCACATTATTCAAGCCAGCACAAATATTACTTATTAAGTAAGTGAATATGAAGCAACTGATAAAGTGATTTTCACAAACAAGGACTGTACTCACCTAGTAAAAAAACAAAATGAGTTGTTTTCTGGACCATCTCTGTTACTTACAGGTTTGCTCACTAAAATGAATACATAATTACATGTTACATGAAAAACATATATATATATATATATATATATATATATATATATATACATATATATATATATATATATATATATGGAAACTTGAAGTACTCTCATCACACACACACACACACACACAAACACAATTTGTTGAGTCAACTTAAAATAATTTGTTACCCTGCTGCCTTAAAATCTTAAGTTCAGTCAACTCAAATAAGTTTATACACGTTGAAATGTTAAGTTGTACTAAGTGACAACTTGTTTGTTAAACTTAACAGCTGTGTTTGTTACTTGGCTGCCTTAAACTTTTAATTTGAATCAACTCAAAGTTGTCACTTAGTAAAACATAACATTTCAAGTTGTAAAATGTGCTCCAATAATCTTTAATTACAATTTTGGAAAATCCTTTTACAATTCCTGAAAAAAAAAAAAAAACTTTAATGCATAAGCAATTTTAAAATGAAACATAGTAGTTAACATTTGAAGTGGAACCAAACAACTTTAATGAACTTTTTTGATCCACTTCAAATGTTGACTACTATACATTGTAATAATGCATTAAAAATATATTTCATGACAGTTTAATATTAAATAAATGCTGTCTTATCCCAATCTTAAATCTCAGATTAAATAGAACAGAACATCTTTAACAAAAAAACCAAAAAAAAAAAAACCAAGTACAATTCAATTACTATCACAAAGATCAAACTCTATTAGCTTTTGAAGGGTCTGTTTTCTTTCAAAGCTTTTACATTTTACATTATTTAAACTCACCTTATTCCAAATATAATTGTTTGACGGAAAGCAGGAGAGCAGCAGGTCAGTGTGGAGACAGCGAGGCTGATTTTCATTCTGACTTTGCTGCACCATGAGGATCCTCATTCAAATAGCAGAACATGAAAATCTGTAATTGAGCTCATCCATATGAAAATGGAGGATTTTTACATACGGAAAATGACATTTTCTTGCTCTTTTCCTTGCAAAAATCCCTGAATGAAAATGTACAGTAAAAGTCCATTCTTTCTTGAATTTTTGTATTACTTTGACCACTGGGTTTATACCTTCAACTATGATTTGGTACACTTAAGAATTTTCTTTTTTCACTCAGAATTTGTCAGAAATTCCACAAAGACAGGAAGCGATATGCTAGATTAAACATGTAAATTATGAAGTAAAAAGAACAAAATAGTATTTTCTTGTAAAACATACTACAATATTTGTTTTATTTACAACTTAACTTATTTTGTATTGTTATTATTATTATTATTATTATTATTATTAATTATTAATTTATTTATTTTTAAACTGAACAACCAGACTTGCTGGAATATTATAATTTATATATCATATCTAAAAAGAAATTAGCTAAGTTTTAGAGGGGAGATATGAAACTCCAAACTACTAAACCAAGAGGCTAAAGTGTGCTAAAACAACTCTATTTTGATGAGATTTGATTTTAGATGCATGTAGTTCTTAAAATAATTATCAGAGTTTGCAAACACAAAGTGATAACAGCTAATAATTAGTCACAAACTTGCAGCACAGAGCAAATGTTGCATTAGACAAATGCAATGTCAGCAGTATCACCATCTGGAGTTACTGGTTATTTTCATGCTCTGCGATGCCATTTGAATAAAGAGTTCAATTCAGGATGGAAAAAAGTCTCAGTGTGTCCATACTGAAACATTTTGCATTCTGAAAACAACACCGTGATTTGCATGAATGGTGATACGTTCCTTCATCTGTGGAATGAACATGAACCTCAAGAAGCGAGGAAGAAACAAGCTGAACTGGAACACAGAGGGCTACATAAAATTACACTCCTTAATAGAACAATAAAACAGCAACAAAGTTACATAGTCTTCAGTATGTTTTCAAAGTCTGTATGGTGACAGACTTTTTGTCACCCTAAATTGTCACCCACAGTCACCCTCAGTGGGATACCTAAGTTTACTCACCATTTTACAAATAATTCTAAATTAATCATGGCAAACTATATATTGTTGAAAAGACTCCTAAATAGATGTTATAATTTTTTTGTGTTACAAATTATGTAGGAAAAGTAATTTATGACAAAAGTGCACCTCAAAAATCTACTTCATAACAGGAGTTTGGACATTTCTCACATAAAAGATTCTCTTCATTGCCTTTTCCCCTATCACGCTTTAGAAATCATAAGAAATATTATATCCCTTAAAAACTTAAAATATCAAAATTCATCCTTTGAAAACCATTTTAAAATCAGAAATTGCATTACCATTAAAAATGTAGATCAAAATAATATTACAAAATTTGTTCATGAATTATACAAATTAAGTCTGAATACTGCATTTTAATAATTAATCACTGTAAGAAAATCTCTGTCAAGACTTGGAAAGCATATGTTCAGCAGATGGAGCTCTAAAGCAAGAAATAGCTGGACTTTGAGCCAGATGTGTGCGCTTTATTTTTAAACACAGAATAACGTCAAAGTCGTTTTTTTTTTTTTTTAATTATTAAATATTTTTAGCACAAAAAAGGGAAAAACTGGGGCAAAACTAATTTGCTAATGGCAAATGACCTGTTGAATTAAACATGCAATTCTTAAGTACAAAGATGGTTATAATATATATATATATATATATATATATATATATATATTATTATTATTTTTTTTTTTTGTGTAGTTCAAGTGTAGTTTAATTGGTTGCATATATTTCATCGCAGGAAAACATTCATAAACATCATGCATGTCTGGTTCACTGACAACACATTGGGCTTTTCTGAAAGAATCTTGTGCAACTGGTTTTCTCTAAAAATACTCCTGAATTAATTAAACATTTAAGGCCTCGTTTACACTGCAGGTGTTGATGCCCAATTCTGATTTGTTGCCTATATCCAAATTTATTTATTTGTGTGTGTGTGTGTGTGTGTGTGTGTGTGTGTGTTTACACGTTCTTTCAATTGTGACTTGTATCTGATTCGTGTGTTTAGACTTGTCTGAAACATCGCGCATGCGTTGTTGTCGTTACCGCCTTCGCACGTGCTTCCTCATTAGAATAATATGTGATAATATGTGAGACGAGTCACAATCTGCGAATTACAAAACGTTATTTTTATTTTCACATTCCATTAAAAGACCTTCAAAATGGTGTATGATTTTTTTGGAATCAGACAATTTTCCTCCAGATATTTTCTTATTAATAATTACTATAATAATATCCCAATATAGCTATTTTATTTTATTTTATTTTATTTTATTTCATTCTAGCTATTATTAACAGATTCAGCCTAAAAAAGAAATGCATTACCTTTATCATTTTACATCTAAACAAAAGCATTCATGTATGAAAAACAAATACTCAAATGTGTTAACTACAAATAAATTGACTTTTAAAACTACAAAAGCAGTTTAATGAAGTGCAGCGAGTGATTCCCTCTTCTTTTATTGTTAGATTATTATTAATGAGACAGACGGCTTATAAATAATGCACAAAACCAAATAATGTTACACATCAAATGTTTTTCCCCAACAGTCCCCCAAGCATTCACGTCAGACAGAAGAGATTATGTTTGCTTGAATACTAAAATACTTTAATTCTGTGTGTGTGTTTGTTGGGATCATACGCAGTTGTGCGTTATGCTGACATGACAGTCAGCTTGAGAAGCGAGCGGAGAAAAGGCAATCCTCTCAGAAAATGTACAAATAGGCTAAGGAACATTTTATGTGTTTAATTACTATTTGGGGCATTTTGGATCGCTAGTCGAGGGCTTAATGAACACATTTTTGTGGAAACCTCACATTCGACAAAAATGTACATTTTTCACTTTTTTGCCTGTAGCTCAAAATAGGACGTGCGCACTTACATTTATTTTGCCAGCACGGCTCACATAAGACGTCATTAAAGTGCCAAATTGTAGCAATTTTAATGACGCACTGAAAGCAATGCCTCAGAAAATCCGATCCGCCTGTTTACATGATAGTCGCATTGGTATACATATCCGATTTATATCTGATTTACTTTTTTTTTTTTTTTGTGTATTATTTATTTATTTTTAAACTGAACAAAAAGACTTGCTGGAATATTATAATTTATATATGTTTTAATATATAGGGGAGATATCCGATTTATATCTTATTTATTTCCACATATAAATAAGGCCTGAAACCGATCTAGAAATATCCGATTGCATGCGTTTTTTTCCTGTTTACACTGTCATAGAACAGATCCGATCTGTGTCACATATTAACAAAAAATAGGAATTGGTTCGCATTTAACCAGTGTTGGGGGTAACGCATTACAAGTCACGCGAGTTACGCAATAATATTAGTCTACTTTTTTCAAGTAACTAGTAAAGTAACGCATTAGTTTTTCATTTACAAGAAAATATCTCTGTTACTTTTCCAAAAAATAATGCCAGTTACTTTTTGTTTCCCTTATGTATTTAATCCCATTTTATTAACCAATGTCTTTGCTGCTGGCCTTTGTTTATACAATTCAACCATATAATAAGCAAAACTTACTTTAGATTAACATTTATGCTTATTTTTTCTCATTGCTGAAGAGGGTTGAACTTCCTTTTCCTACATTTCTACTGTACAGGCGTAAATTTACTTTTCTCCAGCCTTAGGCTTTTTCATTTCACTTTTTGGTGTGAAAGGGCTTTTACATTTGCTAAAATTGTTACTTTTTATATTAAAAACAAACAAGCAAGCCCTGCCCAGATTTAAAAAGCGACACAAAAGTAATGCAAAAGTAAAGTAATGCATTACTTTGCACAAAAAGTAACTAGCATAATTAGTTGCTTTTTTAAGGGAGTAACACAATATTGTAATGCATTACTTTTAAAAGTAACTTTCCCCCCAACACTGCATTTAACTGACAGTGTAAACAGGGTTTTTGTTAGATTTCTGTACTCAGTAACCATGTTTCTTCAAGCACTAGCAAAGCAGGTTGCATATTTTAAATGATCAAAATTAAAATAACTTTGACAGTTGACGTAAAAGCCTTTGCCCTGATGCCTCAGGGTATTTGGCAAACTGGAAGTTTCCCTAAAACATGCACAGACAGCTCAGAAAAAAAGGTGTCCGAAAGTTTCCTCGTAATCACAGCGAGTGCTTCCTGTAACTCACAGAGATAGCTTGATGTCACTCGTCCAGTTGCATTTTTCAACTTCCAACTAGAAAGAAAACAAAGTTATTATGCAACGGTTTACTAGCTATTTCAGCCCAGAAAAAAAAAAAAAAAAAAAAAAAAAAAAATTCACATATAAAACTTTTAAAAATACTTTATAAAAACTTTCATAAACATTTATAAACTTTTTTCATTATAATAAACCTGCTGCATGCTGCACAAAAAGTTCATTTTAGTTGAATCTCTGAACAGCTTTGCAAAACTATCACTCATTCTTAATCAGGTTTTTGCACATCCAGTGACTTACATTCCTGTAGTGAAAAAGAAACTAAACTCAGCACACAATCACCCAACCACAGAAATGAAGTCCTGCTGAACTAAAAATACCTGGCATCATCATGAATGAACGACAATTACCATAAAGATGATCAGAGGTGAAGACAAGACAGCCATTACTGACCCTCATATGTTGCTCCAAACCTTGATACTGTTAATTTCTTTTAGACATATAGCATTAAAAACCTAATGTAGCTCTTCTCTATATACACAAGGAAAGTTCTCTGTCAAACATCACATATTTCAAAACAGAAAAACAAATCTGATAACAAATATAAACTACAGCCCCATATAGATTTCTACTGATGTAATTATTATATTTGTTGAGTTAGTGCAATTAATATTTCAGTTGCCAAGCATAAAAAAAAAAAAAAAAAGTAGCATGCACAGTTTGGTTGGGAGGGACCTGAGCTAGTTAGGCTTGTTAAATAAGCCAGTATTTCCATTAATGCTGACATCTCAGCCAGACGCTCGACACAGAGGCTGGTGTGTAAGAAAATATTTGTTTATATTTATGTTTAATAGCAAAATTGTGTCTCAAAATTTTTTGAATACAATAATTTTTCTTTAAATAGAAGCTTTAATATTTAAATAATGTAATGCATTATACAGAATCTTACCATTACAAAACATCATATTACTGAAGAAAGTAACAAACTGTTTTGCTGTAGGCAGACTGGACATTTTTCTGTGAGGTGACAACATTTAGTCCAGCGATTATCATGAATTCCAGGTAAGATAAACTTCATGTGCTTTCTACAGTAGAGTGTAATACAAATAAAACCGAAGGTTCTAAAATGGCGTGTATCTGATACTTACATTGATAATAAACAAAGGCAAAACTGAAGATCAACTGAAGGAAAATCATTTAATTTGCTGAAATGTGTTTTATGGCGCCATCTAATGGACTGAATAGTCTTTGCCCAAAAGTGAATAAAATATGCTTAACTAATTGTATTGTATATCACCGATTAAACAGCAAACAAGTCACTGCTACAAATTCTGAGGTATTAGGTATTCAATTCATCATTTTGATAAAAAAGAGAAAATAAAACGCCATATGTGTGACCCTGGATCAGGAAATAGTTGAGTAAATAAGCTTTCCATTGATGTGTGGTTTGTTAGGATAGGACAATAATTGGCAGAGATACAACTATTTGAAAATCTGGAATCTGAGGGTGCAAAAAAAAAAAAAAAAAAAAAAAAAAAATTCTAAATGTTGAGAAAATTGCCTTTAAAATTGTCCAAATGGAGTTCTTAGCAATCCATATTATTAATCAAAAATTAACATTTATACATTTATGAAAGAACATTTTTTAATATCCTAATGTTTTTTGGCATAAAAGAAAAATCAATCATTTTTCACTGTCTTGAAAGAAAAAATAAAATGGAAATAAATACAGAACTCCACCACAAGATATTTGATATGATATTTTAGATATGCAAAAACCCATTAATAAAAAAGTGAATACAAATGGTGTCTTCTGCATAACAGGATATCTTATTGTGGTTAAAAACAAACAAAGAAACAAACAAAAAAAAAAAAAAGTACTAACAGCTAATGACAGATAATTGGAAAGATAGATAATATGTGACCCTGGGCCACAAAACCAGTCATAAGAGTCAGTTTTAGAAAATTGAGATTTATGTATCATCTGAAAGCTGAATAAATAAACTTTCCATTGAAGTATGGTTAGGATAGGACAATATTTGGCTGATATACAACTATTCGAAAATCTGGAGGGTGCAAAAAACAAACAAACTGAAAAACAAACAAACAAAAAATAAATAAATAAATAAATTGCCTTTAAAGTTGTCCAAAATAAGTTCTTAGCCATGCATATTACTAATAAAAAAATGAGCTTTGATATATTTACAGTAGGAAATATACAAAATATCTTCATGGAACATGATCTTTACTTAATATCTTAATAATTTTTGGCATAAAATAAAAATCGATAATTTTGACCCATACAAAGTATTTTTGGCTTTTGCTACAAATATGACCATGGTCCTTAACATTTCTCTCCATATTTTACAGACAGCCGAGTTATTCACCATGCACAGCAACTCTAATTGATCAAGGTCCTCCAAAACGATTTCATCTAGAGACAGAAAGAAAAGTGCTTGATGATAACGGAAAAGTCAGAAAATGGACTTATGGGTCAAAAGACACCAGTAAACCGAACAAAATTGTTCTGCTGGTGGGAGAGACCGGTGTTGGTAAGACGACTCTCATCAACACTATGGTCAACTACTTACTGAGAGTGAAGTTTGAGGATGAAATATGGTATGAAATCACAGAAGAACCAGTCAGAGATCAGGCAGAATCACAAACCTCTGAAATCACCATGTATGAGGTCTTTCCTGAAAACAGTCCCATATCGCTCACCATCATTGACACTCCAGGCTACGGAGACACTAGAGGACTGGAAAAAGATCTGGAAGTTGCTGAGAATTTAGCCACACTGTTTCAGAGCAATGATGGAGTTCGTGAAGTCGACGCTGTGTGTTTTGTGACTCAAGCGGCTAAGAATCGTCTCTCAGACAGACAGTATTACATTATCAGTTCAGTTCTGTCTTTGTTTGGAAAAGACATTGTGGACAATATTGTGTTTTTAATCACACACTCTGATGGTCTGCCACCCAAAAATGTCATTGGGGCCATTAAAAAAGCTAAAATCCCCTGCAGGCAAGACAAAAGCGGCCAACCTGTATATTTTTCATTCAACAACCGGCAGGCTGAAGCCCGTCAGACTGAGAAACGTTACATTCGTGCTCAAAGAGATGCCTGGGAAGACAGCATGGATGACATGAAGCTTTTCCTTCAGTCTCTGGATGAAAAGAACAGAAGTTCATTAGAGTTGACTTCAGATGTCCTGATACAGCGCATACATTTAGAAGCACTAACCTTCAACTTACAGATGCAAGTTGAAGAGAAGGAGCTGAAAAAAGCTGAAAAACTTCAGATTCAAGAGGCAATTGTGCAAAATAAGGAAAAGGTTGAGGAGTGTAAAAACTTCACCATTAAAATCAATAAGACAGTCAGAGAGAGGGTGCCTATTGAGAGCAAGTCATGGAAGCACAGGAAGGCGACGACCTGCACCGTCTGTCAGGAAAACTGCCATGAGTTTGACTGCTGGTGGGGTTCTGATCCCAGCAAATGCGAAGTCATGAAAGACGGCTACTGCACTGTGTGTACAGGGCATTGCCACCACAGCAAACACGTCAAAGAAAACAAAAAATACATTGTTAGAACCCTGAGCACAACAGTAGAATATGACTCTGTTAAAAAGGATTATGAAAAGGCCCAAGAACAAACAAAGAGGTTTTCGGTTGTAATGGACAATGTTGACAAAGATCTGCAGAAGATTGAAACCCAAAAGTCAATTCTTCTGTTCAATGCTTACAGGACCATCAAGAATCTGTCTCAGATCGCACTAAAACCAGACTCTGCCTTCACTCTCCAGCATCTCGACTTCTTCATCCCCAGAGTGAGGGAGGCTAGGAAAGAAAACTGGGCTCGAGAGCTGGAGGAAATGAGGAGAAGCGCTGCTGCTGAAGAAGCCAATAAAGACGTTTTGAGTTATTTTAAAGCTGGTCTGGCTAAACTTTTCCTTGGAAAAAAATGAACAATTGTGATTACACTTGTCTGTTGTGTTTTCTTTATACTGTACATACTTTATTAAATTGTTATTACTAATGCTTAGAGCTGGACCAATTGTTAGTTTATCAGACACCAACACAAAGGTGGAATTAGCATCTCAAAATATTTATTTGTGCTTTATTGTTACTAAAAAAGTAATTGTAGACATACATATATATATATACACACACATATATATATATATATTCCAGTCCATTACGTTTTATATAATGTATTCTTTATATATTCTCTAAGAAATGGTTATGTTTAGGTTTGGGAATTGGTTAAGGGAAAAAGGCAAAAGAGCATCTCTACAAATATCTTCATGGTATAACAAATTTGTAAATATTTAATGTTTCTTTAGCTGTAAATATGTAATAATGGTCACATTTTCGATGTTGTCAGTAAGTCCATACTGTGGCCTACATTTAGCATCTGAACATACAAAAATGTACTGTGCTCAGTGGGTTCACACTTTCAGAGCATAACAATGGATTTTAATTAAAAGGACACTATTTCTCTAAATGATAAAATAGTTTTGGTCGATGCAATATGACACTGGTGGGTGTGGCCACACCTCAAAGGAGAACTGTGTTATGGTGAAAGGCAGGAAAACCCTTTGGCACACACACACACACACACACACACACACACACACACACACACATATATATAGACATTTTATACCCAAATTCATTAAATAAATTGCCATTCTCTGGGTATTTTATAGTTGACATGTATAATTAACTTTTTTAGAAAACAGAAATGAGACTGCAGTCAGGAAATTAAAATTAGAGATGGAAGAAAGGAAAGAGACAATAGAAAGGCAGTTGAGGCATGAAGTTCAATCTTCATTTATTTAATCAATATTCTGATTTCTGAATATTCTGATATTAAGATTTCATCAAATTTAACAACAAAATTAACATTTCACATTTTCACTTTTAGTTGTTTGGAGTTTAACACACAGAAATTGAGATGTGGATTTACATTTTACTCACAACCTGTAGGTTATATATTTATTGTGTTTGTTAAATATGTTGTTAAATATGTTTGTCTGAACATGTGTTAATAAATCATGTGTTTTTAATCAAGTTGCAGAAGAATAATTTTTAATACACCTGAAAATAAATTTGCCTGGAGTACATGAACTCAAAATGTTTACTGATATACAGGTGCATCTTAATAAATTAGAATGTTGTGGAAAAGTTCATTTATTTCAGTAATTCACCTCAAATTGTGAAACTTGTGTATTAAATAAGTTCAGTGCACACAGACTGAAGTAGTTTAAGTCTTTGGTTCTTTTAATTGTGATGATTTTGGCTCACATTTAACAAAAACCCACCAATTCACTCAACTCAACAAATTAGAATATGGTGACATGCCAATCAGCTAATCAACTCAAAACTGCCTTCAAAATGGTCTCTCAGTTTGGTTCCTTAGGCTGCACAATCATGGGGAAGGCTGAACTTACAGTTGTCCAGAAGACAACCATTGACACCATTCACAAGGATGGTAAGCAACAAACATTCATTGCCAAAGAAGCTGGCTGTTCACAGAGTGCTGTATCCAAACATGTTAACAGAAAGTTGAGTGGAAGAAAAAGATGCACAACCAACAGAGAGAACCGCAGCCTTGAGAGGCTTGTCAAGCAAAATCGATTCAACAATTTGGGTGAACTTCACAAGGAATGGACTGAGGCTGGGGTCAAGGCATCAAGAGCCACCACACACAGACGTGTCAAGGAATTTGGCTACGGTTGTTGTATTCCTCTTGTTAAGCCACTCCTGAACCACAGACAACGCCAGAGGCGTCTTACCTGGGCTAAGAAGAAGAATAACTGGACTGTTGCCCAGAGGTCCAAAGTCCTCTTTTCAGATGAGAGCAAGTTTTGTATTTCATTTGGAAACCAAGGTCCTAGAGCTCATAGCCCAAGTTGCTTAAAGTCCAGTGTTAAGTTTCCACAGTCTGTGATGATCTGGGGTGCAATGTCATCTGCTGGTGTTGGTCCACTATGTTTTTTGAAAACCAAAGTCACTGCACTCATTTACCAAGATATTTTAGAGCACTTCATGCTTTCTTCTGCTGACCAGCTTTTTAAAGCTGCTGATTTCATTTTCCAGCAGGATTTGGCACCTGCCCACACTGACAAAAGCACCAAACATTGGTTAAATGACCATGGTGTTGGTGTGCAAACTCACCAGACCTGAACCCCATAGAGAATCTATGAGGAAAATGAGAAACAAGATACCAAATCATGCCACTGTCAAAGAAACCTGGGCTTCCATACCACCTCAGCGGTGCCACAGACTGATCACTGATCACCATGCCGAATTGAGGCAGTAATTAAAGCAAAAGGAGCCCCTACCAAGTATTAAGTACATATACAGTAAATAAACATACTTTCTAGAAGGCCAACAATTCATTAAAATTCACTTTTAGTTTTTATTGGTCTTATGATGTATTCTAATTTGTTGTGAATTGGTGGGTTTTTGTTAAATATGAGCCAAAATCATCACAATTAAAATAACCAAAGACTTAAACTACTCCAGTCTGTGTGCACTGAATTTATTTAATACACGAGTTTCACAATTTGAGTTGAATTACTGAAATGAACATTTTTGAGATGCACCTGTATATGTTGCAAATAACACTTCATATTAATTGAAATATTATAGCTGGAACTTGAACAAAATGAACAAAAGTAATTTAGAAAGATAAACATTCAGGTATCTAAATTAAAAGTGGCCCATCTTACCTGAGTTCACCCTACTAATACCTACGCATAAACAAGACCAGTCTGGATTATCAAAAAAAAAAAAAAATATATAAAATAAATAAACAAATAATAAAATAAATAAATAAATAAATAAATAAATAAATAATAATAACAATAAAATAAAACTACATACTTTTACAAATATGTGTTTGAAATTATTTGAAGAACGTTTTCTGTAATACGTTTTATTCTACAGAAACTACAGATGACTGAATTACCCTCATTTGATCACAATCATAATTTGTTAAACAGGATTCTATGCTTTTTTTTTAGGTGCACACTTGATGTTTTTCAATTCCAAGAAAAAAGACGCTTCGTGTAAGACACAAAGATCGGATATAAAAGATAAGCTTGTTTCCTTATAAGCACAGAGAGTGCTTACTGTAACTAACAGAGATAGTCTGATGTCACTCATCCGGTCGCATTTTTCAGCTTCCAACATTGAAGGAAAACATTCAAAGTTGTAACACAACTTTTTTACTATTTGTTTCAGTAGCCCAGAGTCACATATAGCGTATAAAGTCAAATATAAACCCATACAAAAATATTATTAATTATTATTAAATATTATTATTCAATTATTAATCTTGATTTTATTTTTAAACATCCGGTGACATACATTTCTATAGCAAAACAGAAACTAAATACAGCAAATACATACAAAATATATGGTCCATGTTTGAATTCATATTAGTTACAGCAGTCCATTGCCATTATGAATAATTTCTACCAGCAAGCAACCATGTGTTTCCCCTGGTATTTTATTCATAATCTCTACAGATACTACACTGCACATTTGGTTGGGAGGGACTTCAGCCAGTTAGGCTTGTTAAATAAACCAGTATTTCCGTCAAAGCTGACATTTCATTCAGACACTCAACACAGAGGCTGGTGTGTAAGAATATTTGCATTTGTTCATTTACATCATTTATATTTATGTTTAATAATAGCAAAAACTGTCTCTAAAAATATATACCTGCAATAGATGCTTTTGTTAATGTTCAAATAATTAAACATTACAGCTTATATATTAAAACAGTACAGAACTTTACAATTTAAATTTACAAAACACTAAAACACTTTTTTGCACCTTTTTTTTTCTCCTGTAAGCAGACTGGAAGGTGAAGGAAAAGCTTGTCTCTTGAGTTCAGTGATCATCATGAGTAACACGTGAGTTGAAATTCAGACATATTCTAGGGAGGCAAATTAATTGTATTACATTTTAGGTAATTAACTGTTAATATAGTGTGTATATCCTATAGTAATACTGAACTATAAGATGATTTTCTAGTTTCTACAAAACTAGAAAGAAAGTTCACCTGAATGAGCACCACCCCATTTGGTGTATTGTTTTGTGGCGCCATCTGATGGACTGAATGGTCTTTGGTCACAATTTAGAAGAATGCTTTCATATTACATATACAGCTAGTAGAGAGTTAGCATGCAGTCACTTGCATTTTGTTTATTAATAGCATGCTGTCATTTGAGAGTTCAATTTTCTAGCTGACTAACGAATCATAAACTGAGGTAAATGGGCCGTAATGTAACATTTATGTTGTTCACTTCACATTTTCAAGCTGTTTTAGAGACCTATCGTTAAAACACATAGGCCTATTGAACTATTGAACATGAAAGCTGACACGTTGCAGTGTTCTGTATCTTTTAACCCACCTTTTGACGTTAAATCAGTATTAAAGAGGAAGCGATGATTGCTTTTGTCAGGAGCAATCTCTCTCTCTCTCTCTCTCTCTCTCTCTCTCTCACACACACACACACACACACACACACCCCCACCCACCCATTGCAGAAACAACAAAAAAGTACTGTTTGATTTTGAAGTTATGTCTGTCACTGTCACGTTTAATTATTTCTGTGCATGACTGTATAATGCGGCATACACTGTAATATGTTTTATTGATAGTTACATTTTCAAATGAAAATAGCAACATGCTAGTTTTGTAAAGTATGCGTTCATATGTGTTAAGGGCAGGCCTGGCGTCAAGGGGCAGGGACTTGGGGTGGTTTAGCCCCCCGTACGACGTCCAGAAGCCCCTACTGCAATGATCTGAAGGACCGACCCCTTCACCCCGGGATACGTTTTTAAACGTGAAAAACTATACAGAATGCAATTTGATTTAATCCGATCTGATTTGTGCCACCTCATATTCAATTTGACCCACTCTAACCCCCCCAAAACTCATCTGTTTTAATCATTCGGTTTTATGTGAGGTTTATGTGATTAAAAAAATTAAATACCACAAATAATTTCAGAACTTTTTCCACATTTATTGTGACCTATAACTTGTACAACTCAACTGAAAAACAAACTGAAATCTTTTTTTCTGTGGAAAGTAAAAATAAAAACTAAATGTGGTTGCATTAGTGTACACACCTTTAAACGAATACTTTGGCAAAGCACCTTTTTGGGTATGAGTTTATCAGCATGGCGCATCTTGACTTGGCAATATTTGCCCACTCTTCTTTGCAAAAACACTCCAAATCTGCCAGATTGCGAGGGCGTCTATTATGCACAGCCCTCTTCAGATCACCCCACAGATTTTAAATTGGATTCAGGTCTGGGCTCTGGCTGGGCCATTCTAAAACTTTAATCTTTTTGTTGTGAAGCCATTCTGTTGTTGATTTGAATGTATGCTTGAAAGCTAAAAGGTAAAGCCTGAAGGTTTTGTGCCAATATTGACTGGTATTTGGCACGGTTCATAATTCCCTCCACCTTGACTAAGGCCCCAGTTCCAGCTGAAGAAAAACAGCCCCAAAGTATGATGCTGCCACCACCATGCTTCACTGTGGGTTTGGTGTTCTTTTGGTGATGTGCAGTGTTTTTTTTTGCACCAAACATACCTTTTGGAATTGTGGCCAAAGAGTTCAATCTTGGTTTCATTAGACTGTAACGCATTTTCCCACACACTTTTGGAAGACTTCAAATGGGTTTTTGCAAAATTGAGCTGTGCCCCTAATACGTGAAGACTTGAGAGTGAGAACGTGTTGGGAAATTACGTCACATTTCTGAGGCCCAAAACAAACCACACGAGCCAACTCAATAAATAGTTAAATAGGTAAATAGATAAATAGGGAGCTGATTGAGACGCACCCTGTTAAAATGAAGGTCATGTGACTACAACATATATTGCGTAATAGAACACAGATACTGAATTCAGAAAAAAATACTAGTCTTACTTCCATAATGAAAGTCATGACAAAAATAGTAATAGTAGTATATTTGTAGCTATATTTCAAATTTAGCTCAGGTCTCAAACACTTCCCTATTGTCGGTCCTGAACTGTGATGTCACTTGTGACAAAAGTCTAAATTACCATGAAAAAATAAAAAATAAAAAAACACACACACTGAAAACGAGCAAAGTACAGCTTGGTGTAAAACCTTGTCATTATTATGTATATGTAATGGCAGAATACTATGAGGTGCCTTACCTGTTTTTAAAAATATTATTTCTAGGGAATACATTGCTTATGTTATATGTAGTATGAATAAAAAGGATTACAGTACCCATTAGCTCACTCAAAATGACTTTTTTTCTGATTAAATTCTTGCTACACAAACATTTAAGAAATATTTGTCTCCATTTGCATTTTACAGAAAGCCAAGGCTTCCACCACTCAGACCAACTCTGATTCATAACGGTCCTCCAAAACGATACCGTTTACATACAGAAAGGAAAGATATCGATCATAATGGAAAGGTCCGAAAATGGACTTATGGAGAAAAAGATGAGAGTAAACCAAACAAAATTATTCTGCTGGTGGGAGAGACTGGCGCCGGTAAGACGACTCTCATCAACAGCATGGTCAACTACTTAATGGAAGTGAAGTTTGAAAATGAAATATGGTATGAAATCACAGAAGAAGCAGCTGGAGATCAGGCAGAGTCACAAACCTCTGAAATCACCATGTATGAGGTCTTTACTAAGAAGAGTCCCATATCTCTCACCATCATTGATACTCCAGGCTACGGAGACACTAGAGGACTGGACAAAGATCTGGAAGTTGCTGAGAATTTATCTGAGCTGTTTCAAAGTAAAGATGGAGTTCATGAAGTCGATGCTGTGTGTTTTGTGATTCAAGCAGCTAAGAATCGTCTCTCAGACAGACAGCATTACATTATCAGTTCAATTCTGTCTTTGTTTGGAAAAGACATTGTGAATAACATTGTGTTTTTAATCACACACTCTGATGGTCTGCCACCCAACAATGTCCTCACTGGCATTAAAAAAGCTAGAATTCCCTGCAGACGAGACGAAAATGACCAACCTGTTTATTTCTTGTTCAACAATCGGCAAACTGAATGCCGTCACACTAAAGAACGTCTTATGCGTGCTCAAAAAGACGCTTGGGACGACAGCATGGAAGGCATGAAGCAACTCCTTCAGTCTCTGAATAAAATGAACAGAAGAAGTTTAGAGTTGACTTCAGATGTCCTGATGGAGCGCATTCAATTTGAAGCATCCATCTGCAACTTACAGCTGCGAATTCAAGAGAAGGAGCTGAAAATATCTGAAAAGCTTCAAATTCAGGAGGCAATGATACAAAACAGGGAAAAGATTGAGGAGTGCAAAAACTTTACCATTAAAGTCAAAAAGACGATCAAACAGAAGGTGCCTATTGAGAGCAAGTCATGGAAGAACAGGAAAGCGACGACATGCACAATCTGTCAGGAAAACTGCCATGAGTTTGATTGCTGGTGGGTTTCTGATCCCAGCAAATGTGAAGTCATGAAAAATGGCTACTGCACCGTGTGCACCGGGAAGTGTCATCACAGCAAACACGTCAAAGAAAACAAGAAATACGTCATCAGAATTTCGAATGTCCTGATGGAGTTTGACTCCATAAAAAAAGAATATGAAAAAGCCCAAGAACAGTCCAAGATATATTCCATTTTAATGAAACATCTTGACAACGATCTAAAAGAGATTGAGGACCAAAAGTCTAATCTCCTGCTTGAAGCTTACAAGACCATCAAGCATCTGTCTCAGATCGCATTAAAACCAGACTCTGCCTTCACTCTCCAGCATCTCGACTTCTTCATCCCCAGAGTGAGGGAGGCTGGGAAAGAAGAGTGGGTGCGAGAGCTGGAGGAAATGAGGAAAAAAGCTGTAGCTGATGAAGCCACTAAAGATGCTCTGAGTTATCTTAAAGCTGGCATGGCAAAACTTTTCCAGACTGGGAAATGATTGAATCCAGTAGAGTAAGCAATGAAAGTGGAAGATTGCTGCTTACAATGAGAAATAAGTGCAGCTGACTGTCTGTGCACAGGTGTTTTTTTGCAGAACTTTTATAAACCGGAGAATGCTTTCTGGTGACATCAAACAGATTTCCTCGATTTTCATTTTTGTAATATGGAGGTCACATCAAAAGTGTATACTTCTCTGAAAAAATGAAATTGCACCATCAAATATTGAAACCTCATATTTTGTACTATTACATATAGTGAGTATTTTGTTTATACTGTTGTATACACTGTGTTACATTATTATGGAAATAAAAGAAAAGAATGAAAAGGCTGTCCTTGAGTTGGCTGTCCATTTACTCTCTTAATGTGCTGCAAAATCATGCCTTATACAGAAACAGATTGACCTGAATGAACCTGTGCTGTTTTCAGGTGGAAGCAGAATAGTTATCAATTAAAATTACTGTATTATATACTGTACTAATGAGGTTAGGTGGATCTAATTACAAGGAGAGTATTGGCAAAAAGTGAAAACAGGGCTGGAGCAAACTAGGAGAGAGAAGCAAGAGCATCTACAGGGAAACAACAACTGACAATCATTCACTGAAACACAGGGGTATATATACACAGGGTAAGAAGGTTAAAAAGGGGGTGGAGCTAATCAATCACTAGGGAACTAACAATGGAAAACCATGACAATAAACAAGGTGGGCAAAGGAGCAAGGGAAAACATGAACTAAACAAGGAAGGGAACAAAGAAACAATGGGGAACAGAAACACTTCAAAATAAGAGTCCACAAATGCAGGGGAACACAGGCTGGGATCATGGCACAAGCAGACTATACAATAAAACGGTTTAAGTGAAGGATGAGTGACCCCTGCAGGTGTTACGTTGTGTCATTCAGCATATATATATATATAAGCCATAGGAAACAGTAGCAAGGAAACAAAACAAAACAAAACAAAAAAAACTTGGGAGAAACCAGGCTCAGCCGGGGGGTCAGTTCTCCTGTAAGATACCTGTATAGGTTGTCTATATGTGCTGACCCACCATCTGGATACGGACTGGATCAGGGAACTCCAGTGACCATCTGATCAGGATACAGACTGGATCTGACCTCGGAATAAGCAGGAGACAGACTAATATTAGCGTAGATGCCATTCTTCATATGATGCAGCGAGTGCATCAGGTGTTATGGGAAGTGTTCCCGGTTCTGGTTGACCTAATTAATGCAGCCTAACAATGCTTTAACGGATTTGAATTTTAGAAATGTTTAAATGGGCTATGTGTAAGCCAGGTTAAAGAGATGGGTCTTTAGTCTAGATTTAAACTGACAGCGTACGTATGTCTCCCGAACAGAATTAGGTAGACTGTTCCAGAGTTTTGGCGCTAAGTAAGAAAAAGATCTGCCACCCGCAGTTGATTTTGATATTCTGGGTATTATCAGATTGCCAGAGTTTTGAGAATGCAGCGGGCGTGAGGGACTATAATGTGATAAGAGCTCGCTCAAGTACTGAGGAGCTAAACCATTGAGGGCTTTATAAGTAACTAGCAAGATTTTAAGCAGAAGTCTGAGGATTTGAATACAACCAAATAAGGTACAGGAATGTGACAGAGCAAAAAAAAAAAAAAAAAAAAAGTGTGCTACATAGTTAAAAAGGGCTTGATTCATTTAACACTCACATAACTAATACATGTAAAATAAATAAATTATTTAAAGGTTTTTATGCTCTGTGTTGTTTCATAATTTTTCATAATTTTGCAGTGCACAGAAAGGAAATGATGGAGTTATTTAGACTGAATAAAAGCGGAAGTGAATAATGTGGACAGGACAGAAGGCAACAGAAATGGAAGTTTACAAGCAATAAACCTTCCACTGTCTTCAAGCTGAATTGATTTAGCCAAAATGAACCCTTTATTGAAGCACTGCAATCAAGCAATCATCACATCACCAGCAACGTCGCGTCACTTCACTAAAATGATACAAGCCTCGATACGGAGCTCCATCTGGAAGTACCTGACATTCTTGACACAAGCTTTGAAGCTTTGTATCAGGAGTAACCAGGAGCGGAATTAGTGATTTGGGGGCCCTAAGCATATTCCAGGTAGGAGGCCCCAACACAATAACTATGTGCTCTTTTACGCCTTACATTTATTTTGTTTGATTGCTCTCATAGTTTATAGTTTATTTATCCCTTCACAGCCAGTAATTAGTCAGCCTGATACTGCAAATATCTTTCGGCAATAGGGGGCCCCCTTATTCCCTGGGGCCCTAAGCGGCTGCTTACCTCACTTATTGGTTAAGTCTGCCCCTGGGTGTAACATCACTACCGTAAATGTGTGTGCGCCTCTGTGTGAAAGTCCACAGTTTCTAAACGTGCAGAGGGAATATTATTTAAAATGTATTCATGTATGAATGTTCTTTGAGCTTAATTGTTGTTAGCAATTCAGTACTAACTTTGTATTGTTTCACAGGTAGGCTAAATAAAACAAGTCCGCTCATATTCCTTTTAATCATGTGACAGACTAAACTGGTATTACTTGAGCAATAAAAAAAAAAAAAAACTGAGCATGAAAGACATTTCTATAAATATCCTCTTCCTTGAGAAGAACTCAAGAGCTTTGCTGTACGAGTGCCTCAACGATATGGTCTAAAATGGTGTAAGTATTATAAATACATGCTCTCTCAGGAAAAAGTAAAGAAAAAAAAAATAACACATTTAAAATGTGTTTTTTATTTATTTTTATTTTTTTAAAGCTAAATGCACTATTCTTCATGTAAAATATATATTGTTGTACTTATCTCAACTTTCTTGCTTTCTTTTATTTTTTTTCACTTAGGCAAGTTAGTTGAGCTGAAGCTGAATTGATATCTATGTGGTTTTCTCTTTTGAAATTTGTAACACATATGAACTCGCTAGTAAATTAAACTTGAAAACTTAGGCAATGTGTGGACAATTACACAAAAAGGACTAAGAAAGGAAACTGTTTTCTTGTACATACAATGATAGTCAGTGGAGTTGTTTGGTTTTCAACATTCTTCAAATATACACACACTTTGTTTTTTGTTTTTTTTTTTGTTTCCACAGAAGTAATGAAGTCATACAGGATTGAACCGACATGAGAGTGACCAAAGGATGATATGTACATTTTTGGGTGAACTGTCCCTTTAACTGCAGTAACAATGGAATTACCAATTACCAACAATATCCACCGTCAGCACAACTGCATGAATAAACCTTCGAATATGCAGTAAGAGATTGTTCTTATACATTGATTCAGGGGATAATAATTTCTAAAAAGCCCAGCCAGGCTAGCTTTTTTACAAAAATGCCATTATTGTATAAATGCTAGTCAGGCCTAAGATAAACTTTTGATTTGATTTAGTCTTGAATTCTCAGTACACAAATATTTCTAAATAATTTGCATCTATTTGCATTATACAGAATGCCAAAGCCTCTACCACGCAGACTATCTCTGATTCATGAAGGTTCACCAAAACGATACCGTCTACATACAGAGAGAAAAGTGCTTGATGAATGTGGAAAAGTCCGAAAATGGACTTTTGGGAAGAAAGACACCAGAAACCTTAACAAAATTGTTCTGCTGGTGGGAGAGACTGGCGTTGGCAAGACGACTCTCATCAACAGCATGGTCAACTACTTACTGGGAGGGAAGTTTGAGGATGAAATATGGTATGAAATCACAGAAGAAGCATCCAGAGATCAATCAGAGTCACAAACCTCTGAAATCACTGTGTATGAGGTCTTTCCTGTAAAGAGTCCCATGTCTCTCACCATCATTGATACTCCAGGTTACGGAGACACTAGAGGACTGGACAAAGATCTGGAAGTTGCTGAGAATTTATCTGTGCTGTTTCAAAGCAAAGATGGAGTTCATGAAGTTGATGCCGTGTGTTTTGTGACTCAATCTTCTAAGAATCGTCTCTCAGACAGACAGCATTACATTATCAGTTCAGTTCTGTCTTTGTTTGGAAGAGATATTGTGAACAACATTGTGTTTTTAATCACACATTCTGATGGTCTGCCCCCACAAAACATTCTCAGTGCCATAAATAAAGCTAAAATCCCCTGCAGGCGAGACAAAAGTGGCCAACCTGTTTATTTCTTGTTCAACAATCGGCAAGCTGAATCTCGTCACAATGAGAGACGTTACCTTCGTGCTCAAAAAGACGCCTGGGAGGCCAGCATGAAAGAGATGAAGCATTTATTTCAGACTTTGAATGAAATGAACAGAAGTTGTTTAGAGTTGACTTCAGATGTCATGATAGAACGCATTCGATTTGAAGCATTCATCAACAACCTACAGCTGCGAGTTCAAGAGAAGGACCTGAAAAAGGCTGAAAAACTTCAGATTCAGGAGACAATAAGACAAAACAGGGAAAAGATTAAGGAGAGTAGAAACTTTAGCATTAGAATCAACAAGACAGTTAAAATGAAGGTTCCCATTGAAAGCAAATCATGGAAGAATAGAAAGGCAACAATCTGCACCGTCTGTGAGGAAAACTGCCATGAGTTTGACTGCTGGTGGGCTTCTGATCCCAGCAAATGTGAAGTTATGAAAAACGGCTACTGCACCGTGTGCACAGGGAAGTGTCACCACAGCAAACACGTCAAAGAAAACAAGAAATACGTCATCAGATCCTCAAGCTCAACAACAGACTATGACTCTATAAAAAAGGAATATGAAAAAGCCCAAGAACAAACCAATAGGTTTTCCGTCATAATGGGTGATATTGACAAAGATCTGAAAGAGATTGAGAACCAGAAGTCAAATCTTCTGTCTGAAGCTTACAAGACCATCAAGCATCTGTCTCAGATCGCATTAAAACCAGACTCCACCTTTACTCTCCAGCATCTCGACTTCTTCATCCCCAGAGTGAGGGAGGCTGGGAAAGAACACTGGGTGCGAGAGCTGGAGGAAATGAGGAGAAACGCGGAAGCTGATGAAGCCAATAAAGACGCTCTGAGTTATCTTAAAGCTGGTCTGGAAAAATATTGTGAACAATGAAAGTAGAAGACTGCTGCTGAGAAATCAGTGCAGCTGATTGAAACACAAGTTGAAACAGAACTTCAGTATACCAGAAATTACTTTTCGTCTTTAGCATTTTTTTTTTGGTAACATCAAAAATATGTACTTTTCTTAAAATATGAAACTGCATCATCAAATTTTGAAACCTCATATTTTGTGCTATTACATTTAATGACAAACTGGCTTATTTACTCTCTCAATGTGCTGTAAAATATAATGTTTAATGCAAACTGACATGAGCAACTACAAAAATACTGCAGAGAATATGCATATACTACATAAAAAGTTTCATGCATTATGAAAGAAAATAAAAATGATTTTAAAATAAAACTGTTTTGCCAGTAGACAAAACAGTGTTGTCATGTAATACAATATATGCATGTGAAAGCGATTGGCAGTGTGACACATAATTCATTGTAAAGGTGTTCTGAAGTAACCTCCAATGTCCATGGTAAACAACAATGACACCATCTGTGTGAGTGTTCATAACCAGCAAAGTGAAAATCTGTCTGTGGAACAAAGTGAGAGTCCACTCTTGTATACACCCTTGTGAGATCTATTTTGTTCTAATGTGAGTACAAATTAAACGTGCTAAAATAACATTGCATCTACCAATGATGAACTGGCCTGACCCCTATTTAAGTGAAGCAATGTCTTTATTTAAACAAAAAAAAAGTCCATGCTGTAACATGGAGACAAATACCAACCACAAGCCAAAGCAATGACCTGCATTTAATGATACATGCAGTATGTGTGGTAACCAAGTCTACTGGGCAAAATGCTGCAAAAAGAGAACAGCTTCCCAGCCAGTGCAGATGTCAAGAACAAGCAATAGGATTAATGAGTGGAGCTTTAATGTTGTAGACAGCAGTGTTGGGGAAAGTTACTTTTTTTATATTACACCCCCAACACAAATCATGTTACTTAATAATGATAATTTTAGATGTCATTTATGTCGTAATTAAATATAAAACCCTTTGTAATCTATAATAACATTAAAGTTATTTAAAATTTTCTCTAAACCTTCTTGGGGGGGCAGCCTAATGATTAGAGAGTCAGACTTGTAACCGAAAGGTTGCGATGCGAGTTTGAGTTCCAGGTCAGACTGGGAGTTGGGGGGGGTGTCAAAGACTGTAGATGTGCAGCGACATAGCTGTGACTTTGTTTGGAAATATTTTTTTATCAGATAAAATGTAAGTCATGTAAGTGATGTGTGCCATTTCTGAAGGGGAATCAAAGGGAATGTAAATTATTATTATTATCATTTTTATTTTTTTTTGGAAATATGACATTTGTTTGTTTTATTTGCTTGTTTGTGCAAAATGGATAAGTTTGATTTACAGTAAACCCTAAGCTCAGTTCAGAAGGACTTGAATGAGGTTACTGCTCATTTGAAAGACTCCAGACCAGGCAAGATGGCACATCTTACAAGACTAATTAATTTTGGTAAAGGGGTCATTGGAAGCCCATTTTCCACAAGTTGACATGAATCTTTAAGGTCTTAATGAAAGGTCTATAACATGCTTTCTCAATGGTAGGGTAAAAAAAAAAAAAAAAAACTCTGTTTTGTTGCATGTCCCTTTAAATTCTAATGAGCTCTGCTAACCCCGCCCCTTTCTTCTGTGGGGTGACGAGACATATTGTTTACTTTAGCTCTGTTTAGCCACGGAACTTGTAAACTAGCACATTATTAGGAAAGGAGAAAAGTTATTTTTCTGTAGGTGAAGCTGGATCACGAATGATGCGTGAACATAGACACATTTAGGTAGATCAAGGGGCGCACTTCTTTCAAAAACAAGCATAATTCTTCAGCGGCTCAAATGTCAGTAGTAAATGATGCATGCTATGTTATTTATTACATCCAAAAACAGAACACTTCAATCGCTTAGAGCCATTCTTGTCCACATCTGCACTGGAGTCGACACAATGGCGGACAGTTTATAGATCACTCAGGGTGGGTCCAAGAAGCTGAGAATGGCTTGATTTGAGAAAGGATATATTATTTATAGAGAGAGAGAGAGAGAAAAAAAAAAAGATTTGTATCATTATATCTACAAGTGTTAAGTGAAGAGGATAAAGTTAAGACTTGATCATTCTGGTTATGAACCAAGAATGAAACAAGTTGATATGTTTACTTAGTGTTGAGAGGTAGATGTCTACTGTTCAAGAATCTGACTCTAAAGCTAGTACTCAAGTTTCGGTAACAACTTTGCAACAAATATGCATCATTTCATGCTTACCACAACAGGTTAAAGCCATGCATTTCAAGTTTCAGTTGCCTGCTTTAATTAATAATTAGCTAATTATTTGCAAAGATATCATTATGTTATGATTTTACTTGTTGAGGCACACAACTATAAACTAATTGTTAAGTAATATGTCATAGTGGTTATGGATTTAGAATTAGTTAGTCATGTGCATCAACAAGTAAAGTCATTACATCATGATACATTTGCAGATCATTAGCTAATGAGTAATTAAAGCAGACAACTGGATGTTGAAGTATGTAGCTTTCATAAAATCAGTGTATAATTCCAACTTGGCATAAAACAGCATGAATAAATCATGTAAATGCTGATTACTTAACATTACTCCACATTAGTTATACAGTTGAAGACAAAATTATTAGCTCCTTATAAAATATTTAATTATTTTTCAAATAACTCAAGTGTTGTTTAACAGAAAGACGTTTTTAAACATATTACTTTATTCAGGAAGCTTTTAGGGTTTGTAATACAAACAGAACTAAATGTATAACCAAGAATTTTAAAAAGTCTACTGGTCAAAATTATTAGCCCTCTGATGTTAATAGTCAATAGTGTATCCCTTTTGCTTGATAACAGCCTTTAGTCAATTGCTGTAGTTCTCAGCAAGTTTCAAGCATGTCTCCTGAGGAATGACAGCCCATTCTTCCTTAGCAAATCTCTCAAGCTCCTCCAGATTTGTTGGTCTTCTGGCACAAACTCTGGACTTTAGTGTGCCCCACAGATTTTCTATTGTATTCAAGTCTGGGCTTTGTGCAGGCCAGTCAAGTACACTCACTTTGATCATTTGGAGGTATTTCTTTACCAGAAGTGAGGTGTGATTTGGGTCGTTATCATGCTGGAAGACAAAATGTCAACCCAAACCAAGTTTTCTTGCAGACTGTCTGACGTTGTCTTTCAAAATCTTCTTATAGTCTTCCCTTTTCATGTTTCCTTCAACCCTGACGAGATTCCCAGTTCCAAACGCACTGAAACATCCCCACAGCATTATACTCCCACCACCATGTTTCACTGTGGGAACGGCGTTCTTGGGGTTAATTGCCTCTCCCTTCTTTCTCCAAACATAGGCAACATCTCTGTGGCCAAAAAACTCTAGTTTTGTCTCATCTGACCAAAGGACACATTTCCAGTATGCATCACATTCCCCCAGGCTTCAGAAGTGGAGTCTTTCTTGGTCGGCAACCTCGCAGTTCATTTCTGTGCAGGGCTCTAGTGACTGTTTTCGTTGAGACATCAATTCCAGACTTGACTAGGTCATTCACTAGTGTCTTGGCAGTTGTTCTCGGGTATTTAGAAACCTCTCTCACTAGTTTTCTTTCCAAAGTTTTTGAAAATTTTCACTTCCTGCCTCTGCCCGTCTTGTTCTCCACTGTGTTGGTCTCTTTAAACTTCTTGATAATGCATCTCACTGCAGTTCTTGACACTTGAAATCACTTTGATAAACGTGTGTATCCTTCTCCATCTTTATGAGCATCAACAATTCTTTGTCTCAAGTCCAAACTAAAATTTATTTTGTCTTTTCCATGATGACAGTGCATATTACTTTACTAGTTGTTTTGCAAGATACTAATCCTCAGCTTAAAGGGCAATTTAAAGGCTTAACTAGGTTAATTAGGTTATTCATGCAAATTAGGTTAATTTGGCAAGTCATTGGACAACAGTGGTTTGTTCTATAGCTAATCAAACTAATAATTTCTTAAGGAGGTTAATAATATTGACCTTAGCAGTTTTTTATTTATTTATTTTTTAATTATTTTATTCAAGCAACTATAAGAAATCAGACTTTCTCTAGAAGCAAAAAATAATAGGAAATAATGTGAAAACATTCTCTTGCTCTGTTAAACATCACTTGGGAAATATTTTTAAAAATAATTTTGTCTTCAACTGTACATTTCTACCATAACTTCAAATGTTCGTCTATTGGAACTCATTGGTCTTATTTCTATCATCTAATTAGCCAGCAGTTGAAGCAAATAATTTAACATTAACTTATAGAGTGGATTTTGTAAATGTTCAACTTCAACAACACCCCTATGGCACTGCTCCCACTGCGATGCCTAGGAATAGACCTGGCAGGTCCAGCAGATCAAGTTCAAGCAGAATAAGTGTCAACATCAACTTCAGAGGCAGAGAGAGCAATGCATTGCAACAAAACATGCTATAGCGAAAAAATTCAGCTATAGAGCTATAGAGAAAGATAAAGGAGGAAATTGCAGCCAATACAGCTAAAATTAAGTTTCTCAAGAATGTTGAAAAGAATGCTGAAAACTCTGTAACAAGTGGAAACATGGTCACAAAAAAAAATGAAAAAAAGTGTATTATGAGATGTTCTTAATGCAGTATGAGTGCATGAGTGACCCTTTGCGGCCACGCCCTTTCCTGTCAAACGAAGCCTGCGGGCGATATGTGATGTACGTCATGGCTGTGTATGGGGTCCACAGTTTCTGAAGTGCAGAGGGAATATTATTTAAAAGTTTCCTTTTTTTTCTGGTACTGTACTGTATGTTGGGCTATAAGTTAGAATGAAGAAAAGTCTAACTGTTGAAATAGGCAATTCAGTACTAACTCTGTATTGTTTTACGGGTAGGCTAAATAAAACAAGCGTGCTCATAATCCTTTTAATTATGTGACAGACTGAACTGGTATTACAGGAAATAGCCACAGCAGTAAAAATGTTGCTATTATTATCATGCACCTTGAGACATTTCACAAATGACTCAAGAGCTTGCTTTGAGAACTCCACAAAGGTACAACGATACAGTCTCAAAGAGTGTAAGTAAATAAATGGTCTCTCAGGGGAATATACTATGGTTAAGGTAAAATATATTTTGTTGTAGTTATCTTAATTATGTTTTTTTGTTTAGCTTATGTGGACTATTACATAGAAAAGTTAAGAACGCAAGCACATTTCATTACATTAGCAAATCAGAATTTTGTACAGAAGTGGTGATTTTAAGAAATGTATGTTTTTTGCCCATGCAATAATTGTCAATTGGGCCCAATGTTGTTTGGATTCCAAAGTTCTTTGAAACATCTTCTTTTGTTTTCCACAGAGGAAATAAATTCATACAGGTTTGGAGCGACGTTAGAAAAGATGGATACAATGGATGTATCTGGAAAACGCAATCAGCGCAGCTGCAGCATGAATGAAGGTCCTATTATGCAGTAAGAGAATGCTCTTATGGACAATTATAACAAATGAGATTTTAATCAAAAACAAGATTGTTGTATTAAGGCTGGTTTGGCTGGAGGTAAATGTTGGTCTTTAACTAAGACTATATTTGGAGGGACTTCAAGGTTTAAAACATTGTTTCTAGGAATTAGATTATTGGTCATGCTCAAAAACTAATGTTTAGGTTTTGCATAACAACAAAATGGTTGTTCGGTATTTAGTCTTATTTTCTTGTTACACAAACGCTGGTAAATATTTGCCTCCATTTGCATATTACAGAAGGCCAAAACTTCCACCACGCAGACCAACTCTGATTCAAAGAGGTTCTCCAAAACGATTTCGTCTATATACAGAGAAGAAAGTTCTTGATGAAAATGGAAAAGTCCGAAAATGGACTTTTAGGAAAAAAGACGCCAGTAAACCAAACAAAGTTATTCTGCTTGTGGGAGAGACCGGTGCTGGTAAAACGACTCTCATCAACACCATGGTTAACCACTTACTGGGAGTAAAGTTTGAGGATGGCATATGGTATGAAATCACAGAAGAACCAGTCAGAGATCAATCAGAATCACAAACTTCTGAAATCACTGTGTATGAGGTCTTTCCTGTAAAGAGTCCCATGTCTCTCACCATCATCGATACTCCAGGCTACGGAGACACTAGAGGACTGGACAAAGATCTGGAAGTTGCTGAGAATTTATCTGTGCTGTTTCAGAGCAAAGATGGAGTTCGTGAAATCGATGCCGTGTGTTTTGTGACTCAAGCGGCTAAGAATCGTCTCTCAGACAGACAGCATTACATTATCAGTTCAGTTCTGTCTTTGTTTGGAAAAGACATTGTGGACAACATTGTGTTTTTAATCACACACTCTGATGGTATGCCACCCAAAAATGTCATTGGTGCCATAAATAAAGCTAAAATCCCCTGCAAACGAGACGAAAGTGGCCAACCTGTTTATTTCTTATTCAACAATCGTCAGGCTGATGCCCGTCACACTGAGAGACGTTACCTTCGAGCTCAAATTGTTGCCTGGGAAGAGAGCATGGATGACATGCGGCATTTCCTTAAGTCTCTGAATGAAATGAACAGAAGAAGTTTAGAGTTGACTTCAGATGTCCTAAAGGAGCGAATTCAATTTGAAGCATACATCAGCAACTTACAGCTGCGAATTCAAGAGAAAGAATCAAAGAAGTATGAAAAAATTCAAATTCAGGAGGCAATGAGACAAAACAAGGAGAAAATTGAGAGTCATAAAAACTTCACCATTAAAATAAAAAAGACTGTCAAAGAGAAGGTTCCCATTGAGAGCGAGTCGTGGAAGCACAGGAAGGCGACGACCTGCACCGTCTGTGAGGAAAACTGCCATGAGTTTGACTGCTGGTGGGTTTCTAATCCCAGCAAATGTGAAGTCATGAAAAACGGCTACTGCACCGTGTGCACAGGGAAGTGTCATCACAGCAAACACGTCAAAGAAAACAAGAAATACGTCATCAGCACCTCAAGCACAACAATAGAATATGACTCTATAAAAAAGGAATATGAAAACGCCCAACAACTAACCAAGACACATTTGGTTTTAATGGAACATCTTTGCAAAGATCTGCAGGCGATTGAAGCCCAAAAGTCAAATCTTCTGTCCAAAGCTTACCAGGCCATCAAGCATCTGTCTCAGATCGCATTAAAACCAGACTCTGCCTTCACTCTTCAGCATCTCGACTTTTTCATCCCCAGAGTGAGGGAGGCTGGGAAAGAAAACTGGGTGCGAGAGCTGGAGGAAATGAGGAGAAACGCTGTAGCTGATGAAGCCACTAAAGACGCTCTGAGTTATCTTAAAGCTGGTCTGACAAAACTTTTCCTGAATGGGCAGAGATTGAATACAATATAGTGAACAATGAATGTAAAAGAAAATGAAAAATCAGTGCCGCAGATTGTCTGTGCAGAAGTGTTTCTACAGAACCATCCATGGTTTACATTGTACAGATTTCAGCTATTTTCATTATTGTAAAATGAAGATCATATCAAAAATGTATAGTTTTTCTCAAATAGGAAATTTCACAATCAGATTTTAAAACCTCATATTTTATACTACTGTATAATGTGTATTATGTCTCGTTGAATAGTTACATTTTTAAGACAATAAAAGAAAAAAAAATAAGCAAAGTTGTCCTTGAATTGGCTCGTTTACTCTCTCAATGTTCAAATGGTAAACAGACACTGGAATATAAATATGACATGAATTATTACAGATATACTACATAAAATGTAAAGATGGTTTATAAAGAACTAGGAAATATTAGGAATAGGTAAGAGGAACCTAGTGCATTGTGTTCATGTGGAAGCAGAATAAGTATTAATTAAATAACTGTAAAGTAGTCAGACTATAGATACCAAAAGCTTCAGTGCACGATTTCAGTGTTGTAGTTGGGGCCATGCACACATATAGGCCTTATGCTTTCTTTTTTTGCCCAGGGCTGTTGGTGTATAAGACTTCTATATGGATCAATACTTGCAAATTCCAGAAGAAGCATGAAGAATAATAAAAATGAAAGGAAGAGAATTAAACCAGTGCAGATGTTGCTGAAGCTAGATGTGGTACGCTTTGTTTGTGCAAAGATAAGAACATCAAAATGTTTGTTTCCTTGTAAGCACAGTGGGTGATACTATGACTCACACAGTCAGAAGTCACTCACCCAGTTGCATATTTTAGCTTCCAAGTAGAAAAATATTTAGTTGTTACACAAGTTTCACTCACAGTTACAGTCAGAGAACCATGGGTAAACCCCACTATTTATTTACTGTTAGTATAATAAATACGCTGCATGTTTTATTTTATCTGACAGTCTAGACAGATTTGTAAACATACACTGTGAAATTAATTAAATTAAATGAGATAATTTCACTCAAATAATAATGAAAGTTCTATGGACTTAATTGAAATAAGTTCCGCAAACTCACTTAAACTTAGAACGAATGAGTTTTCTACATGCTTTGCATCAGACAACATGGCAAATAAATGTTAAAATTAAGTATGTATTTTGTGTGTTTTTGCACAAGATTAACATAGGGAAACATACGTGTTTTAAGTGTATATTGAAAGTCTTTTTTGATAACTACTTTAGCATGTGCTAATGTGCTGTTGCTAACTAGAACTTAACAGATCTGAATGAATGTGACCTTTACGGAAGCAAGTTGTATATATTATTATATGTATATAAAGCAAGGCTTGGACTGGCTCCCATGTCTCTCAGCCTCACCACTCTTGTCATAAGAATTGTATGCTCTACTAACTTAAAAAAGGAAAGTTGACTCAAATGTTTTAAGGTAATACATTTACTCAAATGTTTTGAGTATTCTTAACTTATCAGGTTTTAATGGATCATTAAAAAAAAATAAACACTCTTAAAAATAAAGGTTCCAAAAGGGTGCTTTTGCACTGATGCCATAGAAGAACCATTTTTGGTTCCCCAGTGAACCTTTCAGCGAACAGTAATTGTAATTCTGTAATTTAATTGTAAAATCTTTTTCAACTATAAATAAACGTTTCTGCATTTGAAAGGTTACATGGATGTTCAAGGTTTTTCATGGAACCATCAATCTTAATAAAGAACCTTTATTTTCAAAAGTGTAGATCAGATTTTTGCATTTCCAGGGAC
Organism: Cirrhinus molitorella; assembly: GCA_033026305.1. Lineage (NCBI taxonomy): Eukaryota > Metazoa > Chordata > Actinopteri > Cypriniformes > Cyprinidae > Cirrhinus > Cirrhinus molitorella. The sequence continues at coordinate 2,601,985 of CM065118.1, forward strand.
ATTCATATAGCGACAAAGAAATCAAACACAGTACAGAATTACCCAACAACCAACAACGATAAAAGGAGATCACAACTGTTATTTATCCTCATGTTGCTCCAAATCCCACTACTGTTATTTTTTTTTAAGCTCCAAGAAAAAAAAAAAAAAAAAAAACAATAAAATCCATACATTTCAAACTGAACATGTTTGTCAAGCTACAAATTGCATATTTCAAAACAGAAAATCAAAACAATCAAAAATATTAAGATATATCAAAACCTACTTCATTTGTACAAACTTATTTCACATGAAATCTTTTCTTGGTTCTGATCTTATCTGGATTCTCAACAATGGAATGAGGAGGAAAACAATTGTGACACACTTTTAACACTTTGACCCATAAACAGAAAGTTTCATGCACTAAAGTGAAAAGTAAAGTCCTGTTTTAATATGATTATGTCTCTTTAGTGCAACATTTCAACTGTTCAACTGTTTCAACTGAAACAAATTTGTACGAGTATAAAATTTACTTAAATGTCCTAATTGAACTATGACCTTATCCTGGATTAGTCTAAGCCCTGTTTGTAAAACCGGTCCTTAGTCTTGGTTAAAAGTACAAAAAAAAAAAAAAAAAAAAACGTATAAAGCCCAAGGACATGATTAAAGCAGCTGTTGTGGTTCACAATCCATTTATCAGATTCTGCTGTTAACACTGTTAGTAATCAAAAGTTTGTGAATAAATACACATATACAAGCCTAAAGTATATGTGTATTTTTAAAAAACATTTCTTTCTTTTAAGAGATTGCATCTGTGACCGGAATTCAGATAATAGATTACACTGAAAACATTTGTTTGGGAGCGAGGGACAGCCAGTCAGCATTACAGTCAAACCAGCCACTCGACACAGACTGCAGGTGTGTAAGAATATTCACTTATATTTCTTTAATAGCAAAAGTGTATCTCAATGTGTTGACAGGGCATATGCTTTTCTTACATGGATGATTTGATTGGCATGTACAAAAATGCAATGTTTAAAATTTAAATAACATTCTGAAACATAATGAATTGTGTTTCTGTAAGCAGGCTTGAGAGTTACAGTGGAACTCTTCTGTGAGGAACACATTTAGTCAAGCAATCAGCATGAGTGTCAGGTGAGCTGAATTTCATGTGCTTTTCTATAGAAGGGGAAAATTACTTTTTAAAAACAAAAATGAAAGTAATTGTTAAAACTGTGTGTATCGTCCATAGTAATACTGTGTAAACAATTCAAATAAAGTAAATGCTATTCTGTTCAATTCAGGTATAAACTCGACTTGGGATGTTGGATTTAGAACAGCATTCATTTTACTTTTACAAACAGTATCGTTCCCTTTCGATACTTTCACTCGTACTGCGGCGAAAGCCGCTATGGGGAAAACCTGTTTTTCTCCGAAGACTGAAGCACTTTTCAATAACGCAGTTTAACTGCAGGGCTATTGGCCGAGTCAGTGATAACTGAGCAAACCAATAGCCAAGCAGCGGTGCTGCGCACACCTATGGCAAAGCATCCCGCCGAAATTCTGCGTGATCCCGCCAGAATGGGCGGAGTAATCAGCTATAAAAGCCGGTGCTTTGCGGTGTGAATCAGATCCTTTTTCTTCAGCGACGGACTTCTGATCTTCGCTCAAGACAAGCCTTTTCGCAAGCTCTTCTAGACGGCTCTTCTGACGGCGCTCCGTTGAACAGGCTCTCGCAGCGGACGACGAGACTTCCTGCTCGGCTTCTGCCTCGCCGCTTCGCGACTCAGCAGACGGTCCCGTTCCCTGCAGCTATCCGGTTCGCCACCAAGAGCATTTTCCACTAAAAGAGCTCCGGCGTTGTTACAAATGCCGCGCCGTCGCTGTCACTCTTGCAGCGCTCTGCTGCAATCCGCTGACGGTCACGGCGAGTGCGCTTTATGCTTGGGCGCCGCCCACGCTGAAGCTGCGCTCACAGAGACGGAATGTCCTCATTGCGAGGATATGAGTCTCGCCTCTCTGCGCTCACGGGTAGCGCTCTTTTCAGAGCGTGATCCCGCCTCTCGCGCCCTCCCGCTTTCTTCCTCCCAGGAGCCTGTGAGGAAAAAGCAGCGGGGCAGAGAGCCTCAGCGCTCGGCTGCGAGCGAGCTCACGCCGGCTCAGCCCCCGCGTGCCTCGCCCTCGCCACAGAGAGAGAGTTCGCCCGTCCTCTTCTCGCGCCCCGACCAGCGTCCCTCGGCTCATGCGTGCGACCTGGTCTCTTTCGGCGGCAGCGATGATGAGGCGCTTGATGACAGCATGTCATTGGCTGCTTCCGACGCGGAGGAGATGTCGGGCTCGTCGCATGACCCCGCCCCCCCGCCGTCTAAGGACACCAGCGCCGCCGCCTCAGGAATGGATGCCGAGCTCTTCCGCATCCTCTCTAAGGCTGTTGAAGAGCTGGATTTGGAGTGGTCTCCGCCTGAGGAACCATCTCGCAGCCGCCTGGATGAATGGTTCCTGCCTGGGCACCGGCAGGCCCCTAGTCAGAGAGCCTCACCATTCTTTCCAGAAGTTCACGAGGAGATCACCAAGTTGTGGCGCGCCCCCTACTCGGCGCGCATCCGCCCCTCCTCTTCCTCAGCACTCTCCTCCGTTGACGGTGCCGAAGAGAAAGGGTACGACAAACTGCCTCCCCTGGATGAGTCAGTGGCCGCGCATCTCTGCCCGCCCACGGCCATTGGATGGAAGGCGAAGGTGGCTCATCCCTCAAAACCGTGCAGAACCACTTCTGCACTGGCTGGTCGTGCCTACGCCTCGGCCGGTCAGGCAGCCTCCGCTCTGCACTCGATGGCCGTGCTCCAAGTTTATCAGGCCAAACTCCTCCGTGCTCTGGACGAGTCTGGACCAGATCAGTCCTCCTTCAAGGACCTCAGGAGCGCCACCGACCTCGCCCTCAGGGCGACTAAGATGACAGCACAGGCGATCGGCAGATCCATGGCAAGCCTGGTGGTGCTTGAGCGACATCTGTGGCTCAATCTCACGGAAATCAAAGACGCGGATAAAGTCCCCTTCCTTGATTCTCCAGTGTCCCCCACCGGCCTTTTTGGACCTGCAGTCGAGGGCTTCGCTGAGCGTTTCACTGCAGCACAGAAGTCGTCCCAGGCGATGCGGCACTTCCTGCCCAAGCGCTCAAGCTCCAGTTCAGTGGCTGTTTCAAGTCGCCCCAGAACGGCGCCGTCTTCACAGCCCCCTAAGTCCGCCCCGCCTCCGCCTGCTGCGGCGTCGAAGCCTGAACCTCGCCAGCGTTCACGCTCCGCCAGACGCTATCCTTTTCCGAAGCGTCAGGGACCCAGGCCCAAGATAGCGCTGGACCCTGCGCCTCCAGCGTCTTCATAGTTAGGAGACAGGAAGAGGAGGGGCCCAGGTCCCGCCACGGCCGGACCCGCCCCCAAGCTGCCTCGTTTGAAATGCCATTATTATGGCATTTCAAACGAGACACAAAATGCCATTATTATGGCAAGCCAAATAAACATTCACAAACAAATTCAAAAAGAAAGCAAAATTCCTCTTCCATTGATCTCAATAGAAGATCGGGGTTCCCCTTCCGATCTCATTACGCCCCTCGCCACTCGGGTCGAGGCCTGGCAGGCCATCCCCGGAGTGTCAAAATGGGTCCTGGACATCGTAACTCGAGGTTACTCGCTCCAATTCGCCCGCCGCCCCCCGCGGTTCGGCGGCGTCATCCACACTGTGGTTCGGAGCGAGAACAGAGATGTCCTACGCACCGAAGTTCGCAGACTGCTGGTGAAAGGAGCCGTAGAAACCGTTTCCCCAGCCCATCGCGAGTCCGGCTTCTACAGCCGCTACTTCCTGGTGCCCAAAAAGGATGGTGGTCTCAGACCCATTCTAGATCTCAGATGTCTGAATCGCGCCCTCATGAGACGGCCATTCAGAATGATCACAACAAAACAGATCCTCTCGCAAGTTCGCCTAGGGGACTGGTTTTGTTCGCTGGAGCTGAAAGATGCTTATTTTCACATCCAGATTGCCCCTCATCACAGGCCATTCTTGAGATTCGCCTTCGAGGGTGTGGCTTATCAGTATACAGTCCTTCCGTTCGGACTGTCTCTAGCTCCCCGCACTTTTTCCAAGTGCATGGATGCGGCACTCTCCCCCCTCAGACGGAAGGGAATCCGCATCCTGAACTACCTCGACGACTGGCTCCTTCTGGCCCAGTCCGAGACCGAGCTATTACAACACAGAACCCTTCTCCTCAGCCACCTGCAGTGCCTAGGTCTCAGGGTCAACTTTGCCAAGAGCGCGCTGTTCCCCAGCAGGCAAATTGCCTTTCTGGGGACAGTTCTGGACTCCGCCCATATGACGGCGACAGTCTCACCGAGCAGAGCTCGGACTATCCAGCAGCTCGCGGCCTCCTTCACCATAGGAGCCTCTCGCCCCCTAAAGGTCTTTCAAAGGATGCTTGGCCTCATGGCAGCAGCATCCCCAGTACTTCAGTTGGGCCTGCTACGCATGCGCCCCCTCCAGTATTGGCTAAGACCAAAAGTTCCAGCCCATGCTTGGTGTCAAGGACACCTCCGTATCAAGGTGGATCGAGCCTGCATGGCAGCTCTCGCCCCTTGGGAAGAATCTCAGTGGCTGAGGAAGGGCGTTTCCCTGGGGACGATTTCCAGACGGAAGGTGGTCACGACAGATGCCTCCAACTTGGGTTGGGGGGCACTGTGCGATGGCAGTCCAGCCTCCGGCCTATGGTCGGAAGAGCAGAGAAGCCTTCACATCAACTGCCTAGAGATGCTAGCAGTATGTTTAGGCCTTCAGACCTTCCTGTCGGAATTGAAGGGTCACCACGTCTTAGTCCGTACCGACAATATGACAGTGGTATCCTATATAAATCGTCAGGGAGGCTTATCGTCCAGACGCCTCTTCACCATGGTGAAGGATCTTCTGGAATGGGCTCAGGTCCACCTGCTCTCTCTAAGAGCAACTCATGTGCCAGGCAGGCTGAACCAAGGGGCAGACATGCTGTCCAGGAACAACGTCCCCTCAGACGAGTGGATGCTCCACCCTCAGACGGTTCAAGTCATATGGGAAGTTTTCGGCAGGGCAGAGGTAGACCTCTTTGCCTCAGAAGACAACTCTCACTGCCAAATGTTCTTTTCGAGGGCTCAGGACGCGCTGGCCCAAGACTGGCCCAGCCACCTTCTTTATGCCTTTCCCCCGATCGCTCTGATCCCTCAGGTCATCAGACGAATCAGGGAACGAACGCACAAAGTTCTGTTAGTGGCGCCAATGTGGAAAAACCAGCATTGGCTGGCAGACCTAACCCAGTTACTGTCTGCAGCCCCATGGCCCATCCCCCTGAGACGAGATCTCCTCTCTCAGGCGAACGGAACAATCTGGCACCCCAGACCGGACCTGTGGGCCCTCCATGTGTGGCCTCTCGACGGGAGCCTGACGACCTCCCCGAGAATGTCCTAAACACTATTTTCCAGGCCAGAGCACCGTCTACGAGACGCCTCTACGGCCTAAAATGGTCTGTTTTTACGGCCTGGTGTGCAGCCCGTAACTCAGATCCTACCTCTTGCGATGTATCTACGATACTATCCTTCCTACAAGAGTTGTTAGAGAAGGGCCGCTCGCCCTCCACTCTTAAGGTCTATGTGGCGGCCATAGCAGCATTTCATGCTCCCATAGCGGCACAGTCAGTAGGCAAAAACAACCTAGTTGTTCGATTCCTGAAGGGTGCCAGGAGACTAAACCCTCCTCGTCCCCTCACGGTCCCTTCTTGGGACCTGCCTACAGTACTGAGGGCCCTCAAAGGAGCCCCATTCGAACCGCTTAGGTCCGCAGACCTGCGCCCTTTAACGTTCAAGACCGCTCTGCTTCTTGCTTTAGCATCGGTGAAACGAGTGGGTGACTTACAGGCGCTCTCAGTGAGTCCTTCCTGTCTGGAATTCGGGCCTAACGACTCCAAGGTCGTCCTGAAGCCAAGACAAGGGTACATTCCTAAAGTACCAACGACTCCTTTCAGAGCCCAAATTATAACACTCTTGGCTCTTCCTCCATCAGAGCAAGACCAGGACTTAGTCCTCCTCTGCCCTGTCCGGGCCCTTAGGACTTATATTGAGCGTTCCGCCGCCTTCAGGCAGTCGGAGCAGCTTTTCGTATGTTTCGGAGACCGCTCCAAGGGACGTTCGGTCACGAAACAGAGACTGTCCAAGTGGATAGTAGAGGCTATCATGCTGGCCTACTCCTCTTTGGGCCTTCCCTGCCCCTTAGGAGTCAGAGCCCATTCGACTAGAGGCGTGGCCTCGTCCTGGGCGTGGTCTAGCGGCATAGCCATATCACACATATGTGAGGCGGCAGGTTGGGCCTCTCCGTCCACATTTGTTAAATTTTATAAACTAGAGATCCCGGCCCTCCAGTCCCGGATCCTTTCTGTTTAACTCTTATGCAGGCACGCTCTTAGCCCTCCCAGGAGTGCCGAGGCTGTGCCGTTTGGACTGACATCGGTCTTGACCTCTTAGTCTTTAGACTAATGTCTAGAATCGCTTGTCGTCCTCGCTAGCGCGGCGGGATTATACTGGTTCCCCATAGCGGCTTTCGCCGCAGTACGAGTGAAAGTATCGAAAGGGAACGTACTCGGTTACTTGCGTAACCTCGGTTCCCTGAGATACGGGAACGAGTACTGCGTTCCTGCCGCGCTATCGCGGCCGAATCAGTCCTCGCTTCTTAACAGGATCTGATTCACACCGCAAAGCACCGGCTTTTATAGCTGATTACTCCGCCCATTCTGGCGGGATCACGCAGAATTTCGGCGGGATGCTTTGCCATAGGTGTGCGCAGCACCGCTGCTTGGCTATTGGTTTGCTCAGTTATCACTGACTCGGCCAATAGCCCTGCAGTTAAACTGCGTTATTGAAAAGTGCTTCAGTCTTCGGAGAAAAACAGGTTTTCCCCATAGCGGCTTTCGCCGCAGTACTCGTTCCCGTATCTCAGGGAACCGAGGTTACGCAAGTAACCGAGTACGTTTTATGGCATGAATAGTAAGAGAAGTATACTATGCTGTAATACTATGCCGTTTCAAATTTAGCAAGAAAGGCGAAATGAAACCAGCATTTCACCAGCTGTAAAATGGTTTGTGGTGCCATCTAATGGATTGAATGGCCTTTGTTCAGAATATTAAAAAAAAAAAAAAAAAAAAAAAGCTTTGACATATCAGTAAATTCTGTTGTGTAATTTATTACGCAACTAATTAACTTGTCACCCATTAGGGAGAAAAACAGTTGATAATTATTGTTTCAAAATTATGAAATTACATCATAAAAATTAGTTAAAGAGTCTATACAACTACGATCAAATACACGCATATAAGGACGGAGCTAAACTGAATGTGCACATGTTAAAGTTTGCCTTCTTTAATACCATTTAATCATGCAGCTTTTTTCCGCACATCAAAATAATAAAATAATAAATATCTGCATGGTGTAAACTCGCAATTGTGTGTTAAAAAGTCATTCACAATTCGCTACTCAGGTTGTTTTGTTTCATGACGGTGTGAACAGCACAAACTGTGGAATCTGATATTTTTTAGACATAATTTGGGCCACTTTTATATGTGGTTCTAACATACCTGTCAACATTTGAGTTCCAAAATACAGGAAATAATAATAATAATAATAATAATAATAATAATAATAATAATAATAATAATAATAATAATAATAATTAATTTAAACAATTATCAAAAAATTACATGAATTTAGTAACATATAAATATTTCTTAGTGTAGGTTATATATTTATAATTTTATAATAAATTTTCTTCTTGTGGATCCACCGGTTCACATTAACAACTTGGTGTTTTCTATGCTAATTAATTATCTGCCAAGCAGGTCTCGCTTTTCGCCATGAATATAGCCATTTCATCGGTGACCGCAGAAAACAAAGCAGAGCACCTGACTTTGAAACCTGCAACGCTGATATTTAATCAATTAAACAATATTCAGCCTTGAAATATGTTGACGTGATTATTCATATAATGAGATTTGGGCCATACAAAGTAGGCTACAGGAGTTTTACCAGAGACGACTGTAGGCAACATAGGCGCCGATTTATGTTTTTGCCAGTGGGTGCTCAACCCTCACCGCAAAGTTTGCATTTTTTTAATAAAACAAATTTTCACCGCTGTTTCCACGACTAAATAATAGCAGGGAATCAGGACGATCTCACAGCAAGTCGTACATATTTTAGGAGGTGGCTAATTCGTACGAATTCATACGTTTTTGGCTAAATCGTAAGTAGGTTTTACGGGTTCCCAATTCGTCTGAATTCATACAAATGTCCTTCACCTAACCCCGCCTCTAAACCTACCCGTCACTGGGGTCTAGGCAAATCGTACAAAATCGTACAGTGAGGTTTTACGAATTTTACGAATTAGCCACCTTGTAAAATAAGTACGAATTCCCATGAGATAGCCTTGCGAATACATCCGGGGTGTGAATTTCGAGGGGGCGGTGTTTCACTTCACTTCAGCCAATAGAAATGCTTCTCTATTGGTGAGCCTCAGATCGTGAAAGCAGTAGAGACAATGTAAATAATAGATTCAGTGTGCAGTTTAGAGAGCCTCATTAATACAAATGGAAATTAGTGAGATTGCGATGAACTAAGACTAGTGGTAGTTTTTGCAAATGTGAAATTGAACAGTTTTATTCATTTTGGATTTTATATAATTTTGTCTGATTGTAGAGTATCTATTCAACGAAAATATTTTCAAACAAAGTCAAAGTCATTCACAGCTGATTCGCTGCGTTCTCCAAGCAAACACAGTTCTGTTTCGTTTTTGAATGAATCTTCCGTTTTGAACAGCCGTTCGAATGAATCATTACATAAATGATTCAGTGACAACACAATGACTGCTGCCATCTACTGGCGGATTGTTTCATTTTTAAGTAGCCTATAAATTGAGTCATTTAAATCGTTTAATATTTCTATATTCAAAACTTTATATTTAAAACATTGTAATTATGAAATGCATTAATGCCCCCGCTGATTCTTGTCAAAAAGTCTGTAAACAGTCCTTAAAGCAACAGACGAGTTCTGTGCATGCAAAGATGAATTGATGATGCTGACTTCATTTGACTGGAAACTTACACTTCTTATGGATGAATTGAATATATTGTTTAGTTAAAGTTTTTTGATAAAAGTTTGTAATTCTAAATTAATAAAATAAATTCTTTATTTTAAAATGTTTTTAAATGTAAATCTAAAACTAAATCTAAATGTTTTGAGGGCTTAGCTAATCAGGCCAATTAGAGACAATTAGCCTAATAGTCATTCACATATTTTATTAAATCATTTATACATTTCTCTAATGAATCTTTTTTTATTTTATTGTTTTATTAAACATAAGGGGTCATTAATGATGCTCACAGTATAGCATGTGCAAATTCACACACAAAATATCTTTAATTTGGCCAGAATTGCAGGTTATTTTATTATAATATTTATAATTTATTATTTAATTCGAGCACTGCCGTAACTACACACACAGCAAAAAGCCCAGAGTTAAATTAACTCTCCTGGGAGTTTATTTGAGTCCACACTCAAGAGTGTGAAAGTGTTAAAATCAGAGTGTTAAATTAACACTGAGTCAGAGGTAAAGTTAATGAGATAATTAGTGATTAATTAAGTGATGACTGATCATTATTGAAGACACCTGATGATAACAAGCAGAATCACCAAAAGAGAAAATCACAGTTTTTAAGCAACCATTATAGCGGTCAGTGTTTGCATTAGTTGGGCTCTTGACCCTTATGTTTTTAAAGTTAGAATTTGTTTGGCTACTAGATTTCAGTTTAGTCAGCCAGACAAATCAAAAGCACAAGTCATCAGATGATGATTATGTTGTGACATAATCATTTAACTCTTTTGGAGTCTAATCTATGTTTCCTTTATTGGAAATATAACTCAGAGGATACACTCTAAATGAGTTCAATGATTCAGGTCAAATAATTATCTTGAGTGTTTAGCCTTGTGAATCCACAAAAAAAAAAAAAAAATTAGAAGAACTACTGACACACTGTTGTGATGTGTTATATGTATATAACCATTTCTGAAAAAGGCATTTGTTAAGGCACACACAGACATCAAGAACCAGAGTATGAATCTCAACAATGGTGACAAACAGCATATTCAGAAAAAACAGATAAAGGAGAGTACAGCGACATTTCAGCTCATAATTTATTCATGCTGCAATGCATGATGGGTTACAACATGCTTTTTTGATGGTCACCATTGTTGTGATTCTCATGCTGATTCTTCTTGTCTGTATGTCTTAATTAAAGGATTTTTTTTTTTTTTTTAATCAAAATACATTTTAAAAACAACTGTCTGATTGTTGATATATAGTCACAGAGTTGATCTAATCTGTAAAGAAACTAAACTCTATTATATAGGCCGTTACATTAAGAACATGTCAAAACATAGACTAAGGCCACATGACCATCTTTCTTTTGGTTTGTCTGTCTGTTTTAACATAGATACAGCAGCAAAACAAACTCTAATGTTAAAAGTGTAAGGGTCAAGAGCCCAACTAATGCAAACACTGACCGCTATAATGGTTGCTTAAAAATTGTGATTTTCTCCTTTGGTGGTTCTGCTTGTTATCATCAGGTGTCTTCAATAATGATCAGTCATCGCTTAATTAATCACTAATTATCTCATTAACTTTAACTCTGACTCAGTGTTAATTTAACACTCTGATTTTAACACTTTCACACTCTTGAGTGTGGACTCATATAAACTCCCAGGAGAGTTAATTTAACTCTGGGCTTTTTGCTGTGCAGTAACTGATTATAAACACAGCTAAAAGTCTTAGTAGCCCTCATCTAGCACAAGTTATTATAAGTAGAATGCAAAATGTTTCAATACAAGTACTTCAGTCAAATGTAATTTATAAAATATTTAAAAACTAATTATATACAGTACTAGAATGTTTGCTAAAGTAAGCGGGAGTGGACACAAAAATCGTGGAAGTGAAACATATTGTGGGAGCGATTTAAAAGACAAAATACTGTTTCATATCAAAAAGTTACCAAGATTATTCTGATCAAATCATAAAAAAATAACAATTACAATTAAATAATAACAATAAAAACACAATAAAAAAGCACAAACTCAGAACTCCAGTAGACACCAACAACCTGAAATGCTATATGACTAATGCTAGAGATGCAAATGATGTTATGACAACACGATAACACAAATACTACATTTATAATAAATTACAAGCATCCTACACTTCTGTCTGCCATTTACTGTTGTCTGTGGTAAAAATTAGTAAGAGCAGTAGTGTCTCACAAAGTGACTGCATTTCTACATATGTTTACCTCAATCTTCATTTTACAGGCAGCCATGTCTTCCACCACGCAAACCAATTCTCATTCATCAAGGTCCGCCGAAACGATACCGTATGCATACAGAGAGAAATGTGCTTGATGAATATGGGAAAGTCAGAAAATGGACTTTTGGGAAAAAAGATCCCAGTAAATCAAACAAAATTGTTCTGCTGGTGGGAGAGACCGGCGTCGGCAAGACGACTCTCATCAACACCATGGTCAACTACTTACTGGGAGGGAAGTTTGAGGATGAAATATGGTATGAAATCACAGAAGAAGCAGCCAGAGATCAATCAGAGTCACAAACCTCTGAAATCACCATGTATGAGGTCTTTCCTGTAAAGAGTCCCATGTCTCTCACCATCATTGACACTCCAGGCTACGGAGACACTAGAGGACTGGAAAAAGATCTGGAAGTTGCTGAGAATTTAGCCACTCTGTTTCAGAGCAATGATGGAGTTCATGAAGTCGACGCCGTGTGTTTTGTGACTCAAGCGTCTAAAAATCGTCTTTCAGACAGACAGCATTACATTATCAGTTCAGTTCTGTCTTTGTTTGGAAAAGACATTGTGAACAACATTATGTTTTTAATCACACACTCTGATGGCATGCCACCCAAAAACGTCATTAGTGCCATAAAAAAAGCTAAAATCCCCTGCAGACGAGACAGAGATGGCCAACCTGTTTATTTCTTGTTCAATAACAGGCAGGCTGACGCCCGTCACACTAAAGAGCGTCACATTCGTGCACAAAGAGATGCCTGGGAAGACAGCGCGGATGAAATGAAGCAGTTCCTTCAGTCTCTGAATGAAATGAACAGAAGAAGTTTAGAGCTGACTTCAGATGTCCTGATGGAGCGCATTCGATTTGAAGCATACATCAGCAATTTACAGCTGCGAGTTCAAGAGAAAGAGACGAAAAAGTCTGAAAAACTTCAGGTTCAGGAAGCAATGAAACAAAACAAGAAAAACGTTGAGGAACGTAGAAACTTTACAATTCAATTAAAAAAGACCATTAAAATTAAGGTTCCCATTGAGAGCAAGTCATGGAAGCACAGAAAGGCAACGACCTGCACCGTCTGTCAGGAAAACTGCCATGAGTTTGACTGCTGGTGGAGTTCAAATCCCAGCAAATGTGAAGTTATGAAAAATAGCCACTGCACCGTGTGCACCGGGAAGTGTCATCACAGCAAACACGTCAAAGAAAACAAGAAATACGCCATCAGCACCTCAAGCATGACTATGGAGTTTGACAATTATAAAAAGAAATATGAAAAAGCCCATGAAGAGTCCAGGAGGTTTTCAGTCATAATGAATGATATTGACAAAGATCTAAAGGAGATTGAGGACCAAAAGGCAAATCTTCTGTCTGAAGCTTTCCAGACCATCAAGCATCTGTCTCAGATCGCATTAAAACCAGACTCTGCCTTCACTCTTCAGCATCTCGACTTCTTCATCCCCAGAGTGAGGGAGGCTGGGAGACAAGACTGGGTGCGAGAGCTGGAGGAAATGAGGAAAAAAGCTGAAACTGATGAAGCCAATAAAGACGCTCTGAGTTATCTTAGAGCCGGTCTGGCAAAACTAGATCTTTTCTTTGGTGGGCAATGAACAAATCCAGTCCAGATTTAACAATGAACATGTAGAAGAAGACTGCTTGCAATGAGAAATCAGTGCAGTTGACTCTGTGTACACAGGTGTTTTACTTACACATAACAGGGGTTGTTGGGTATATAGTATATATAGTTGTAGCCATGTTATTTTTGTAATATGGAGGTCAATTTCAACAATATGTTTTGGAAACCTTTTGTCATGCCATGGATGGATTTAAACAACCGTAATTAATCAGTTGGAAAAAATATTTAAAAATGTAACTGTAAAATAATAAAAAAAATTTATACAGTATTCCAAAGATGTGAAGTTTAATACAGTGTATTATATTTATATTGTTGTATACTCTGTTATATATTTACAATAAAAACAATTAAAAATTAAACAATGTTGTCATAGAATTGACTTGTTGACAGAAAAAATAGATTAATTAAAAATAATAATATATAATAAATTTATGTGTGTGTATAATTTTATAATATTAATATTAAAGCAACAGTTTATTGAATGGTCTTATTCGCGTAGATGCTCAGACTTTGTATGAAGAACACAAAGCCAACAGAGTTTCCATAAACATTTCCTTGTATCTCTTATTCATGAAAACAAACATCCCTTAAAACCACACAGTCATAAGTTTAAACATCAATAGAAAAAAAAATAAATAAATAAATAAATAAAACACAACAGTAATATAGCATGATATAAATGACTAATCAATTAATGAATCAATGAAACTGGTATATAAATAATTATTATAAATGATTAGGCTATATGAATAATAAAATGATAAATGATTATAAATTAATAAATGTATGAAGAAAGTAAAAAAGAAAGTAAAACACAACACAAATGTAGGCCATGGTTGCTCTCTTGAAGCAAAACACACACTTCAATTTAAAATAGACATTAAAAATAAACGCATACAGTCAATGTGCAGGACAAAGAGACAGTGCAACAGAGTGATTTATGGAGGGTAAAGATAAAGGTTTGATGGTGAAACAAAGAAAGTGGTATGTAGCAGTGATTCTCAATTCCAATCCTCGCATATTTTGCATGTCTCTCTTTGTTAACACACCTGATCCAGACCATCAGCTCGTTAGAAGTGAACCTCGTGCATGTGTTCCCATTCACATGGTCCCTACACAGTGTCCACTGCGCATTCCCTGAGCACGGGAAATCCTTTGAAGTTTACTTTAATTTGACACATTAATTCATGGATTTGCACTATGCCATTGCCTGCAGCGTCTTCGCAGACAGACCAAACTTGCTAGAGAAGCGTGAAGAGTGACATAATATGTATATTAACCTAATGTACTGAAAGCAGATCCTACGTGTTGCAAAGTATGTCACGTGACATCCTTACCTGTCCATTCCTTCCTAACCTCGTACTATATAATGCGTGCTTAAGTCAGGGGAGAGGGGAACAAATAGATACGGAACGCAAACGTGAACGTGCGGCAAGCAACACAGAAGGGGCGAGCACAAAACAGCAACAACACTGCCGATTGGGAACGGCAGGATTGGTGACGTCAGCGGCTAATGATGAGTGAAAGGTGACAGGACCAATGACCAGCAACTATGAAAGTGAAAGTAGACGAGAAAAGCAAATACAGCCGGAAATACACAACAGCACAAGCACAGGTGTTGCCAAGTCCAAAATTTGTCTACTTTAACACTAGTAGGTTGTTTTTGATATCCGCGGGTTGAATCGACCACAAATAAGGTCATGTTTAGCCCCCGAAATGCTAATTTACCAGGGGAACCCCGACAAAAACGTGTATTTGAGTAGCAATTGAGCGGGTTTTGTTGTGAAAATCTGGCAACCCTGACAAGCAAGTAACAGTCTACGTGCATCATTGCAGTCTGTGGATTTAAAGGATTCGCATGTCAGGGTAAGTTGCTAGAGGCAAACAAAGCCAAACACACCCTTGTGAAATATCACATCCCCTTCCAAATATATAGGTGTTAATAAAAAATAAAAAAAAAATACAGAAATATTTTGGTGGTACCATTTTACTTTTTTTTTGTTGTTGTTGTTGTTGTTATTATTATCTTTATTTATTTATAGTTTCTAATTAAGAAATGTATATGTGGAACCAGTGGAATAATCTGTCTTTTTTTTTTTTTTTTTTGGTTTTAGTTTAGAATAGAATTGTCATTACTCCCTAAAAAAGTAACAAATTATGTTAATTAGTTACTTTTTATGGAAAGTAATGCCTTACATTACTTTTGCATTACTTTTTAAATCTGGGCAGGGCTTGATTGTTTGTTTTTAATATAAAAACGTTTGATTCTTAGCAAATGTAAAAGCCCTTTCACAACAAAATGAAATTATGTGAATAAGCCTAAAAGGCTAAAGGAAAATTAAATCCACGCTTGTACAGAAGAACGGTAGGAAAAGAAAGTTCAACAATCCTCAGCAATGAGAAAATAAACACAAATGTTAGTTAATATAAAGTAACTTTTGCCTATCTGTACACGGCAAAAATGCTTTTCTTGCTTAGATTTTGTGTCTTGTTTCCAGACAGAATATCTAAAAAATTTTAAATCAAGAAGGATTTTCTAGACAAGTAAAAATGGTCTCATTTTTTTCCTGAAAACAAGTCAAAATTAAGTGTGTTTTTGCTTGAAACACTTTGCTTGAAAATAATCTCCCAGTGGGGTGAGCAAAATAATATTCTTTTCTGTTTGAAATAAGATTTTTTTTTTTTTTTTTTTTTTTTTGCTCACCCCATTGGGAGATTGTTTTGCTTGTTCTAAGCAAAAACTCTATTTATTTTTTTATTTTATTTATTTATTTATTTTTTTGAAAACAAGCAAATTATTATTTACTTGTCTAGAAAATCCTTCTTGATTTAAGAATTTGTTAATATTTTTGTAAACAAGACAACAAAATGTAAGTAAGAAAAGTATTTTTGCAGTGTACAGTTGAATTGGATCAACAAAGGTCAGCAGCAAAGTCATTGGTTAATAAAATGGGATTAAATACATAAAGGAAACAAAAAGTAACTAGTGTTTTCAAAGATTCAGATTAATTAAAAAAGAGAGGAATTCTAATACGTGTGTGTTTGTATGGTTTTAGGAAAATGCTTTAGGAAAACAACTCAACCACCCACACATAGTCTATTACAAGGAAGGCATCATGATAGGTTGAAAGAAACTTCAAAATTTATTCTGTTAAAGTTATATGAGTGCATATTCTCTGTTGCTTAATCTAGTTTGGATCTATGAATCTGCTTCCAGGTCCTGACTGCTTGTATCTGGTACTGGAGAGTGTAGATCTTGCTCAGAAAATCAAACACAAAATCCTGGCAGCACATACATTTTCTGAGAATGAGGTACAGTATGTTTCTAGATGTAGAGATAATCAAATTGAACCCATTACTATGTGATATTAAACCCCATGGCTTACTCATTGTTTAAATCAGTGGTGCTAGACTGGGTTAAAAGCTACCTAATTAGGAGGTGTCCCTTTGTGAAATTGGGGGAATGTTGTTCTTCATGTTTGGACATTACTTGCGAGGTCCCCCAGGGGTCAGTGTTGGGACCAAAATTGTTGTATATAATAAAAAATGTTTTATATATATAATGTATATAATATAAATAAAGTGTCCAAGTTATTGAAAGTAGTTCTTTTTGCTGATGATACAAATATTTTCTGTTCAGGAAACGATTTAATGAAATTGCAGGATGATATTATGAAGGAAATGGTCAAATTAAAAATATGGTTTGATTATAATAAGTTGTCTTTAAACTTGACTAAGACAAACTTTATGTTGTTTGGAATGGATACTGGGGTTTACATCTCAATTGAGGGGGTGGATATTGAGAGTTTCTGAAATAAAATTCCTTGGAGTTACTGTTGATGACAAGATCAGTCGGAAACCACATATTAAATTTCTACAAACAAAGTTATCTAGGAGCATTTCAGTGATAAAAACGTTTCTGGATCGGAACTCACTAGAGATTTTGTATTATTCATTGGTTTTACCATATTTAACTTACTGAGTGGAGGTTTGGGACAATAATTATACAAGTTTATTGTACTTCAAAAAAGAACAGTATGTATCATTCATAAGGTTGGATATCTGGACCATACAAAAATGTTAAAATTCACTGACATTGAACAATATCAAACTTTACAAATAATGCCAAAAGTAATGAGCTCCCAGGAAATATTCAAAAAATGTATAAGATACAAGATGGGAATTATGAGTTAAGGGGATTTCAAATGAAATGCAATTTTAAAAGACATACACAGAAATAGAACAACCATGAAAGGGTTTTGTATATCAATCTGTGGAGTAAAAATATGGAATGGTCTGAATGAGGAGTTAAAGCAATGTCCAAACTTAAACCATTTTTTTTTTTTTAAAAAAAGGTACAAACAGATGGTTTTTCAATAGTATAAAGATGAAGAGTCCTGATATGTTGCTAGGTGGTATTGCTTTGATATGGCTGTTGATGGTCATGATGTGGCTGTGTGCATATATATAGGCATGCACTGGAATTCATGTGTATATGGGTGTATGTGTATATATGGCATAATAGTATACGTGTGTATGGGCTTATTTTATATTTTCTTGCGTTGTGTGTGTGTGTGTGTGTGTGTGTGTGTGTATATATATATATATATATATAGTATTTTGTTGTTGTTGTTGTTGTGGTTTTGTATTTTGTTCTTGTGTTGTTATTATTCTTGCTAATTTATTGTTAAATTTAAAAAAATGTGAGAAGGGGGGCTTGATACAAGCTGAAGCTTCCGCTCCTACCCTTTGGTTATGGTAACCAATAAAAAATAAGTCCAAAAGTCCAATATTTTCTGTTACAGACAGTTATGGATTTTGATCTCGCCGAACTGCCACATCAGTTCATCTACGTGGATGAGGCAGGCTTCAATCTGGCCAAAACTAGGCGTCGGGGCCGTAACGTAGTTGGACAAAGGGCTGTTGTAAATGTGGGGGGAATGGGGGAAATATCACCTTGTGTCCTGCAATTAGTGTCCAAGGAGTCCTGCATCACCATGCCACTCTAGGTCCCTACAAAACAGGACAGGTCATTGCATTTCTAGATGTGCTACATGAGTTGTGCAGGACAGACCAGAGCAGCCCAGGTTTGTTGTCATCTGGGATAATGTTAGTTTCCATTCAGTTTGCAATCCAGTTTTATACCTGCCCCCTTACAGCCCCTTTCTAAATGCATTTGAGGAATTATTTTCAGTATGGCGATGGAAAGTATATGATCGGCAACCACACGCCCGCATGACTCTTCTGCAAGCAATGAAATAAGCATGCAGAGACATTGAGGTGGGATCAATCCAAGGGTGGATTCAGCACACAAGGCGATATTTTCCCCGATGCCTAGCCCACGAGGACATGGCCTGTGATGTTGATGTCTTGTGGCCAGACCCAAACAGAGGGCAGGATCCATAAGCCCCATAAGTGTGTTGCTGGTGATATGAAAGAGTAATTCAAATGGTGCTTGTGTGAATGGTTTTGATGCGAGAATAAAAAGAAGTGTTAAGTTTTGATTGCAGTGTTTCATTTTGGCATAGATGTGAGTTGTTAATCTTCAAGTGCTATGTCTGATTGGCTTGTGTGTTGAGTTTTGATATAATTCTGCAAAAAGTGTGTAAACAATAGGCAAAAACTGTAACAGATGTAACCAAGCTTGCTTTATTTTAAATAATCACCAAAACAGAGAATAAAATTAACTATTATCTTCAGGACTGCAAAAAGTCACCTACATTGATTTCACACAATAATCAACCTTCCTCGTGTTCATTGTTTCATCCTTATTGCTTTTGTTCATTTTCCACTAAGGAACATTTTTGCCATACCAGCTTTCAGATAACTCAGAGCATCTTTATTAGCTTCATCAGCTACAGCGTTTCTCCTCATTTCCTCCAGCTCTCTGACCCACTCTTCTTTCCCAGCCTCCCTCACTCTCGGAATGAAGAAGTCGAGATGATGAAGAGTAAAGGCAGAGTCTGGTTTTAATGCAATCTTAGATAGGTGCTTGATGGTCTGGTAAGCATGAGTCAGAAGAGTTGTCTTTTTGTTCTGAATCTCTTTCAGGTTCATATCAAGATGATCCATTATAACCAAAAACTTCTTGGACTCTTCTTGAGCTTTTTCATATTCTTTTTTTAAATCATCAAATTCCATTGTCATGCTCGAGTTTCTGATGACATATTTCTTGTTTTCTTTGACATGTTTGCTGTGATGACACTTCCTTGTGCACACGGTGCAGTAGCCATTCTTCATGACTTCGCATTTGCTGGGATTTGAACTCCACCAGCAGTCAAACTCATGGCAGTTTTCCTGACAGACGGTGCAGGTTGTCGCCTTCCTGTTCTTCCATGACTTGCTCTCAATGGGCACCTTCTGTTTGACAGTCCTTTTGAATTTAATGGTGAAGTTTTTACTCTCCTCAATCTTTTCCCTATTTTTTCTAATTTGCTCCTGAATCTGAAGTTTTTCAAACTTTTTTGACTCCATTTCCTCAACTCGCAGCTGTAAGTTGCAGATGGATGCTTCTAAATGAATGCGCTCGATCAGCACATGTGAAGTCAACTCTAAACTTCTTCTGTTATTTTCATCCAGAAAATGAAGGAAATGCCCCATGCCTTCCATGCTGTCTTCCCAGGCGTCTCTTTGAGCACGAATGTGACGTTCTTTAGTGTGACGGGCTTCAGCCTGCCGGTTGTTAAATATGAAATGAACAGGTTCGCCACTTTTGTCTCGTCTGCAGGGGATTTTAGCTTTATTGATGCCACCGAGGACGTTTGTGGGTGGCAGACCATCAGAGTGTGTGATTAAAAACACAATGTTGTTCACAATGTCTTTTCCAAACAAAGACAGAATTGAACTGATAATGTAATGCTGTCTGTCTGAGAGACGGTTCTTAGATGCTTTGATCACAAAACACACTGCATCCACTTCACAAACATCTTTGCTCTGAAACAGAGTGGCTAAATTCTCAGCAACTTCCAGATCTTTTTCCAGTCCTCTAGTGTCTCCGTAGCCTGGAGTGTCAATGATGGTGAGAGATATGGGACTCTTTACATGAAAGAACTCATACACAGTGATTTCAGAGGTTTGTGATTCTGATTGATCCCCGGCGCCTTCTTCCTCTGTGATTTCATACCACATTTCTTCCTCAAACTTCACGTCCAGTAAATAGTTGACCATGGTGTTGATGAGAGTTGTCTTGCCGGTGCCGGTCTCTCCCACCAGCAGAACAATTTTGTTTTGTTTACTGGCATCTTTTATCCCATAAGTCCATTTTCTGACTTTCTCATTTTCATCAAGAGTTTTCTTCTCTGTAAGTAGACGATACCGTTTTGGAGGGCCTTGATGAATTAGAGTTAATTTGCGTGGTGAAAGACTTGGCTGTCTGTAAAATATGGAGGAAAATGTTTCTCAGAATATTGGTGTAAAAATAATTTATATTAAACTGTGTGACACATGAATTTAAATTGTATTTATTTTACAGAGGTATATAATGACACACTTTTCTGAAAAGCTACGGAGGAGGACTGGAATTGAGAACCGGTGCGATGTGGAGTGAATGCACCTATGCCGAGTTTACACCGCATGATTTTAGCCCCAATTTTCTGTTTTGTGAAATCTGTTATGCCTAAAGTGAAAGTTGCCAGAAACTAAACAGTTGAGAGAAAAACGGATGCGTGCGGCTCTAAAGGCGACAGTGCTAAACATACTGCCGACTGTCATTAAAGGGATAGTTAGCAAACTAAAATTTAAATTCTGTCATTATTTACTCACTGTCATGTTCCACCAAACCTGTATTAATGTCTTTCTTGTGCTGAACAAGACAATCTTTTGATGAATGTGGGTAACCAGCTCGGGACCAGCAACTGTTTGGTTACCCACATTCTTCAAAATAATTTTTATGTTCAGCACAGGAAAGAAACTCATTCAGGTTTAAAGCAACTTCCAGGGCACTGCTCGGCTGTGACCCAGACTTGTTGGCTGCACATTTTTACGCTGTTTTATGTTTTTTGTTTGGATGGTGGAATGTGACTGCCATTTCTTAAAAAAAAAACAAACAAACAAACAAACAAACAAACAAACAAACAAAAAAACAAAACAAAACAATTAATCATATTCTCTGCATTAACATGAATTATCTTCTACCTGCTGAAATGTTACTATAAATATATTTCCCTTCCGTATGTGCATTCTGCATAATAAATACATATATATTCCTCACTAACCTGCCACATTTTCACGAACATTATTTTTCTTTTACTTATCATATTTCATACCGGTTGAATGTAGAGTTTTAAATGAGTTTGACTGATAAACACAAATTACTATCTCCGTTTTTACCATTTGTACAATAACACTTTTACTACATATACCCTTTTGTTAAACTTTGGTCATTGTAGTAAACCCAGAGTTAATCTGTGGTGATATGGTTTAACTTCAGTTGCTATTTTTGGTTTTATTTAACCATGGCTAATTTGTTTGTGTGCATTGGTGCTCTTGTTCCGAGCCCCTACTGCTTATTTCATTGTTAAAAATGGCTGAATGAATGTGTGGTATTTGCCTTATTTAACAATGTTTTATTTCAATAATTTTTAACAGTAACATGTTAACAGTGCGACTACTTTGAATATTCATATTTTTGTATTAGGCTACACATGCAGTGAAATGATGACAGAATATGACACAGAATAGTGACTAAACTTATTTAATACAGATAAATAAAGGTTCATTATGATCTTATTAATCAGAGATCTCACAAACACTGCAGCGTCGCCATTAGGCCACTAGTGTAGAGCACTGACACCGTGTGGTGAAAGCCAGCGGTGGCTTTAGATCAGTTTATGTTGGATTAAATCTTCATGTTCCGTTGAGTTTGGAAAATTCTGTACACAGTAATCATCAGTATGTCTTCTCCAGTCTCTGAAAATTTCTGGATTTTGAAAATCATCCTGTGATTTCTCATTTTATTAGGCGTTTAAGTCAACTAGATGATTATAGCACATTGAAAATGTACATAACCGAAAATAATTGAGCCGTAACATTTCAAAACGGAAGTGCGTCACAAGACTCAAGTAGTCCATTGAGGACGGAGGAATCAAAGGGTGAACACTGGAATATTCTTGACCACTCAAACCTAATAAAGCAAGATGTCCTGTTGAAATATATGACATGCATGGTTTATTTAAACTGCAGAGGTAAAATATAGATGTAAATTATTACGACAGACGTGAAGGGGTGTATCCTATGCTGAAAAAGACTTCCGCATAGGATACACCCGTGTATCCTCACTCAAGACTCCTCAGGAAGCCTCCTCGTGATGCAATTAGAGAACTGAGATGTCCTACAAGATGGCTGTGCTCGATCGTGTATTTTACAACAATACAAAGAGCAATGTTTAACATTTTACCAGATACCAGATGTACTTATTCATTTTTATTTGTAAATAAAAAAAAAAAAAAATCACTAGATTTTATAAAATTATTGTGCACCCGTGAATTTTCTAGAGTGTCTTTTGCTGGTGAATGATCCACTAACCTAGTTTATAATAGTATTTTTTGGTCATAGATTATGATTAATTTTTTTTTTTTTTTCATTTGTTATTTTGCATTAAAATTAAGTTGTCTATATGTAGTGGATTATGTTTAACACAGAAAAGAGTTGCGATCAGGGCAACACAGAGAAGTAGAAATTCTACATTGATTGAAAAAAAAAAAAAAAAAAAAAAACTTGCTGGTATCAGATTGGCTGTGTAACGAAGCAGAATCGGGAGACTTGGGATCCATTTGCGAACGGTTTATTGATAACAACGTAGTCAAACAAGCAAGGTCCGAAA
Organism: Cirrhinus molitorella; assembly: GCA_033026305.1. NCBI lineage: Eukaryota > Metazoa > Chordata > Actinopteri > Cypriniformes > Cyprinidae > Cirrhinus > Cirrhinus molitorella. The sequence goes on from CM065118.1 coordinate 2,624,815, forward strand.
CAACAACAGTGGGGAGTGTCAGAGGCGAGTCCAGAGAATAAACGTAATCCGTGCGGAAGTCCGGGGCCGGCAGCAAGCGGGGGTAATCCGTAAACGAGCGAACTGGTCGGGGCAAACAGAGAGGGTTCGTAATCCAGAAAACAGTCCGATTCGGTACACGAGGGGTCAGTCCACAAAAGAAACGCTCGGAGATGTAGGCCATGGGCAATACAAAACTTCGCGACTGGCGTAGAGCAATGGCGGCTATTTATATCCGGGGCCTGCGCCGCGAGATGGCCGCGGCGCGGGAGGTACGCAGGGGGTTATGGGGAATGGAGTCCGAGTTAGAATTCGGGAGAGAGTTCCCGCTGTCGGCCACTGGGGGGAGCCACAGAACCCGGATTCGTGACAGAGCCCCCCTCCTGGGAGCGACTCCTGGCGCGAGGAGGCCTAGTTCGCCGGGGCCTACCCCGTGGTCTGGGGGCTGGTCGATCCGGATGAGACCGGTGAAACTCCACGGTGAGACTGGGATCCAGGATGTCGTTAGTGGGGACCCAGGTCCTTTCCTCAGGGCCGTAACCCTCCCAGTCAACCAAGTACTGGAGTTGGCCGCCCCGGCGTCTAGAGTCCAGGATTTCGTGTACCTGGTAGGCCTCCTCGCCGTCCACCATAATGGGAGGGGGCCCTGCAGCGCCGGGTTCGTCTAGGTCCTCCGGCCCTCTCGGGCCGACAGCAGGCTTTAACAGGGAGACATGAAAAGTGGGTGAGATTCTATAAGAGGCGGGAAGTTGCAATCTGAAGGAAACTGGGGAAATCTGTTTGATTATCTGAAAAGGACCCACGTACCTCGGGTTGAGCTTTTTGCAGGGCAGCCGTAGGCGCAGGTCCCGGGCCGAGAGCCATACCCATTGGCCAGGAGCGTAGGGGGGATGCCGGATGCGTAGGCGGTCCGCCTGCCTCTGGGTGCGGCGAACTGCTCGTTGAAGGTGTATGTGAGCCGAGTTCCAAGTCTCCTCGCTCCGTCGCAACCAGTAGTCCACAGCGGGGAGATCGGAGGGTTCGCCGGCCCAGGGGAAGAGAGGTGGTTGAAATCCTAGCACACACTGGAAGGGGGTCAGGTTGGTTGATGGCTTTCGGAGGGAGTTTTGTGCATATTCGGCCCACATCAGAAATCGGCTCCAGTCGTGCTGATGGTTGTGGCAGTAAGACCGGAGATATCGGGAAAGTTCTTGGTTAAGGCGCTCTGCCTGGCCATTGGACTGAGGATGGTATCCCGAGGTCAGACTGACGTTAATTCCAAGCAGGCGGCAGAAGGAGGACCACACCCGAGAGGTAAACTGGGGGCCCCGGTCGGAGACAATATCCTCGGGTAGACCATAGAAGCGGAACACCTGGTTGCAGAGGGACTCGGCGGTCTCCATGGCTGTGGGTAGTTTGGGTAGAGGGATGAGACGGCAGGCCTTAGAGAAGCGGTCGATTACGGTGAGGACGGTGGTGTAACCCTGGGAGACCGGTAGGTCGGTAACGAAGTCGATGGCGAGGTGCGACCAGGGGCGTTGAGGGAGAGGCAAAGGTTGGAGAAGACCGGCCGGGTGGTGATGGGGTACCTTGGATATATTGCAGGTGGTGCATGAGCGGATGAAGTTAATGGTGTCTGACTGCATGGATGGCCACCAGAAACGATTGGAGAGCAGCTGTAACGTGGCGTTGATACCCGGGTGCCCTGAGCTGGGGGTTGTGTGGACGAGTGAAATGACTCGGGTGCGTAAGGACAGGGGAACGTACGTGCGGTCCTGGGGACAGTCTGGTGGAGTGGGTTCTTGGAGCTGAGCCTCAGAAATCTCCGTCATAATATCCCAGTGAACAGGGCCGATAACCATGGAGCCGGGTAGGATGGGTTCGGTAGGAATGGGTTCCTGATGATCCTCTGTAATGCGGGAGAGAGCGTCGGCCTTGGTGTTGAGCGAGCCGGGTCTGTATGTTACCTTGAAGTCAAAGCGGGTGAAGAAGAGAGCCCAGCGAGCCTGCCGGTGGTTCAATCTCTTGGCCGAGCGAAGGTATTCGAGGTTTCGATGGTCAGTAAGAACGGTGAATGGCAGGCGGGAACCCTCAAGCCAATGGCGCCACTCCTCCAGGGCGAGCTTAATGGCGAGGAGCTCTCTGTTACCGACATCATAGTTACACTCCGCTGGGGCTAACTTGTGGGAGAAGAAGGCACAAGGGTAGAGTTTGGCTGGATCACCGTGTCGCTGGGAGAGCACGGCTCCAACACCGGTGCTAGAGGCGTCGACTTCGACCAGGAACTCCCTCTCGGGGTCTGGATGGTGCAGGATGGGAGCGCTGGTGAAGCGAAGCTTTAAGTCCTGAAAAGCCTGCAGTGCTGGAGTGGACCAGACAAGACGTTGGTTACCGGCCTTGATCATAGAAGTAAGGGGAGCGGCGTGGGTGCTGAAGTTTCGGATGAAACGTCGGTAGAAGTTGGCGAAGCCCAAGAAGCGCTGGAGCTGGCGGAGGGTGGTGGGTAGGGGCCAGTCGGTGACAGCTTTAACCTTCTTGTCCTCCATGGCAACCCCCTCTGTGCTGATGATGTAGCCCAGGAAGGAGACCCTTGACTGATGGAATTCACACTTCTCAATCTTTGCGTAGAGTTGGTTGGACAATAGGCGTTGGAGAACGGCTCTGACATGTCGCACATGGTCCTGATAGGAGTCTGAGTAGACCAGGATGTCGTCTATGTAGATGATGACCCAGCGATTGAGCATGTCCCGGAAAAGGTCGTTCACGAAGGACTGAAAACAGGAGGGACTGTTGGCAAGTCCGAAGGGCATCACCTGATACTCATAGTGACCAGAGGTGGTAGAGAAGGCAGTCTTCCACTCATCTCCCTCTCTGATGCGAATTAAGTTGTAGGCGCTCCTCAGGTCCAACTTGGTGAAGATGGTGGCAGTACGAAGTTGCTCCAGAGCAGACGGCACCAGGGGCAGCGGGTATCGAAACTTGATGGTGATGTCGTTGAGAGCTCTGTAATCGATGCAGGGCCGGAGACCGCCGTCCTTCTTCTTCACAAAGAAGAATCCAGCTGATGCAGGAGACGTGGAGGGTCGGATGAATCCCTTAGCCAGCTCCTCCTGGATGTAGGCCTTCATGGCTTCTGACTCGGGTTGTGACAGGGGAAAGATGCGGCCCCTAGGTGGTATGGAGCCAGGTATCAGGTCAATGGCGCAGTCTCCAGGCCGATGGGGTGGTAGATGAGTGGCCAGGGTCTTGCTAAAGGCTGCCCTCAGGTCATGATATTCAGGTGGAAGGGTGGTTTCGGCAGGCAGGGGTTCTGACAGGAGTAGACCTGAAGAGCCGGCGGCCGTGGGTTCAGGTGTGGGTGCTCCGGACGAGAGACAGTGCTGACGGCAGTGTGGGGACCAACGGGAGATCTTGTGCAGGGTCCAAGAGATGGTGGGATTGTGCTGGGTGAGCCAGGGGTAGCCGAGAATGATGGGGGTGCGTGGTGAAGTGATGTGGAAGAGACGGATGACCTCGGTGTGATGATCGACGCTCAGGACCAGGTCCGTGGTGGTGTGGTTGACAGATCCAGATCCAAGCGGTCTCCCGTCAAGGGCGGCTACTGCAACATTGGAGGCACATAACAGCTGTGGTATGTTATTAGTCCGAGCGAAGGTTACATCAATAAAGTTCCCTGCAGCCCCTGAGTCAATAAGAGCAGTAGTCTGAATGGTTTTGCCATCGTAAGTTAATTTAACAGGCAGGGTGAAATCGGAATGAGGAACAGAGTAGGAACTCACCGGATTAGCTCGTCGGGGTGGTCGGGTAGGGCAGTTGAGCCGGACGTGGCCAGGCTGACCGCAGTAAAGGCACAAGTTCTCCCTGAAGCGACGATCTCTCTCTTGCAGAGTCAGCCGAGTGGAACCGATCTGCATGGGTTCTGGTGAGGGTTGTGCGATGGAGGGTGTGTTGAATGGGAAGTGAGGGCCGGTGGCGAGGGAACGAGCTGGTCTTCTAGCCCGCATCATGTTATCAAATTTGATGGATAATTGAATGTACTCATCCAGAGAAAGGCCCTCCTCGCGGCATGCCAGTTCAGCCTGGAGATCCGAGTTGAGTCCAGCACGATAATGAGCCAGCAGGGGTCCCTCATTCCAAGTGGTTTGAGCTGCCAGAGTCCTGAATGACAGAGCATAATCCGCCGCCGTGCATCTTCCTTGACGGAGAGCCATCAGCTGTTCGTCGGGACTGCGTCCATCAGCGGAGTGCTGGAAAACTGTGCGAAAACGCTGTAGAAACTCCGCAAATGAGAAGAAGGCCGGCCGTTCAGGGTTCCAGAGCGCGGTGGCCCATTCGAGTGCTCTACCAGAAAGCAACGAGCAGACAAACGCTATCCGGCTGTTATCGTTGGGGTACAATGAAGGCTGTTGTTCAATGAAAAGTGAGCATTGTAATAAAAACCCCTTACATTTAGCTGGTGAGCCGTCGTATTTCTCTGGCAGAGCCAAACGCGGTCCGGAAGCGGCAGCGGCGGCGGCGGGAACGCCGGATGGCGAGGCCGCGGCGGGTGGTGGCTGCGGGTTCGGCGTGATCGTGGCCTGGAAGGACTGCAAAGCTTTCACCAGCTCCTCCGTGAGCGTGTTGAGCCGGGCGATCTGATGCTGGTGTGCCGCTAGCATGGAGGCTTGAGCGCTTAGCTCCGTGCTAAGCTGGCTAACCGTCGCTGGATCCGTGGTTGGCGAAGTTTTCTGTAACGAAGCAGAATCGGGAGACTTGGGATCCATTTGCGAACGGTTTATTGATAACAACGTAGTCAAACAAGCAAGGTCCGAAACAACAACAGTGGGGAGTGTCAGAGGCGAGTCCAGAGAATAAACGTAATCCGTGCGGAAGTCCGGGGCCGGCAGCAAGCGGGGGTAATCCGTAAACGAGCGAACTGGTCGGGGCAAACAGAGAGGGTTCGTAATCCAGAAAACAGTCCGATTCGGTACACGAGGGGTCAGTCCACAAAAGAAACGCTCGGAGATGTAGGCCATGGGCAATACAAAACTTCGCGACTGGCGTAGAGCAATGGCGGCTATTTATATCCGGGGCCTGCGCCGCGAGATGGCTGCGGCGCGGGAGGTACGCAGGGGGTTATGGGGAATGGAGTCCGAGTTAGAATTCGGGAGAGAGTTCCCGCTGTCGGCCACTGGGGGGAGCCACAGAACCCGGATTCGTGACAGGCTGATATTCTGTTCCACCTCTAACTAAAAAAAAGTATTTATTTATTTTTTTTTAATTATTATTAGATACATGTTGTAGCGATAAAACTACAAACACATTTGTGTCAAATATGAAGTATACTATCATGCACAGAATGGTTTTACTTTTAAAAACGCAAGATGCTTTAATAACTCAGAAATCATTTATACAAATTTGTCCCTAATGATAATTTGTATGTTATTGTTTTGCAACCAAAATGTAATTATATGATCTAAATAAATAAATAAAATCGTGGCAATACATTAGATTCAATTTATGACATTTTAAAAATGCTTCAATTTATGCTGACCTAAGGAAACAATTGGTAAGCAGCACAATATAAAGCTTATTAAAAATAAATAAAAATAAGTAAATAAAGTAAATACATAAATACAACAAACAGAATGCAAAACTGTATATGTGCTACTTTTGCTTTTCATCGACAACACATGGGCTACTAATTTGTACTGGGACAACAAAAAAGTCATACAAAGTGTATTGTGAAGTGAAACGATTATTATTATTATTATTATTATTATTATTATTATTATTATTATTATTATTATTATTATTTTCTGTAAAAAGAACAAGAATTAAAACTCACCCGAAATTCATGGTGACTGTTGGACTAAATGGGTTTCTCACAGAATTGACCTAGTGCTGAAGTGAGTGTCTGAACAATCAGATTTGACGGAAATGCTGGTTTATTTAGCCAGCCTAACTGGCTTAAGTCCCTCCCATCCAAACATGTTCTCAGTGTCACCTGAATACTGTAAAATGTCATACATTGGATTAATTTACAATTAGTTAAAACATTCATTGTGTGTGTGTGTGTGTGTGTGTGTGTATGTGCACCTGGTATTTATCAAGGATAGTAAAACTAGAAAATTTTGACCTTGTGGGGACATTTGTGAGGTCCCCATGAGGAAACAGGCTTATAAATTATACAGAATGAGTGTTTTTGAGAAAATAAAAGTATGCACAGTCTCATGTGAGGGCTAGGTTTAGGTGTAGGGCAGGTGTAGGGCGATAGAAAATACGTTTTTTACAGTATAAAAACCATTACGCCTATGGAATGTCCCCATAAAACATGGAAACACAACGTGTGCGTGCGTGTGTGTGTGTATGTGTGTGTGTGTGTGTGTGTGTGTGTGTGTGTGTGTGTGTTTGTTTGTTTGTTGAATTTAGTTTTTAGTCATTTATGTGTAGGCTAAATTAATCAAATCCAAACCTGACCTGAAATATTCCAAGAGAAATATTCTCATTTTCCCATGAACAGAAGATGAATATATTCCTCCTTAATTTCCTACTACTAGTAATGTTTCTATATAAATGATTACCCACTTCCCTTTGGTTGATGACCACTGTTTTCGAACTCAGTGACAAACATAAACTACTGTTTGTCAATCAGAAACAGAAATTATAAAATACTAAATATAACATACACAAATAGGCTATATTTATTTTATCTTAATGCATGAATAAACTCAGTTTCATTTATGATCCCCACCATAGATAATCAAACTGAAAATGAGGAGTTTTTAAATTATAAGAGAGAGAGAGAGAGAGAGAGAGAGAGAGAGAGAGAGAGAGAGAGAGAGAGAGAGAGCGCTGCTATGCTTTTGATCATAGCAGGTAGCTATCAGTGGTGTAACTTTGTTTTAAAAAGTGGGTAGGATGCTTTATTTATTTAGCCCATTTCCTTTTTACCTTTATTATTAAAGGACCGTATTAGGCCCAAAATTATTCATATACATACATATGAAATAAATAAATTAGGGCTGGTAATTTAACGCGTTAATTACATTAATTAATTATGGTAACAAATAACGAGTTAAAATTAATGCATTAACCGCCAAGACCTACGTGGGTTGAATGATGACAAATATAAGGCAGGGCAATAACTTCCTGCGTGATAGAGCCTAGAGAACTTAGTTAGAATGTCCCTAAAGTTCAAGATACGGGGCAAAAATGCCCATTTAATTTTTTTGTCTACTATTTACATCATAGAGCGCCGATTTGTGTTTCTGCCGGTGGATGCACAACACGCCCCCGATGACAGCTAATTCACGATTTACCAGACTCACTCACTGTATTTAAGTATTTCATCTCGTGTTTTAATACGGCCGTGCCCCCTTTTTATCCTCTCCCCTCTTTGCTGAACGCGTTCGAAAGTGAAAGTAGAATTGGAAAAATAGGACGCATACGAAAGCCATTGCACGCATTCCCCAATGTCAGTAACTGAACGCGATCACAGATTGCATTACAATCAACCCAGCTTCAAGCTACAATCCACTTCTTTAAAATGAACCGAGAATATCTCGTGTTTTTCCGTGGGTGCTCGAGCCCCATTGCAAATGTGATGCTTATCTTATACAACAGTTCAGCAGAAGTTAATGTTATGCTATTTTAGACATAATGTTGTGGGTTTTACTAAATTTTGCCACCAAAAATAGAAAGACAAAGCAGAACTCCTCCTCATGGTCCAAAAGAGTATCTAATAAATTTGATCAAACTAATTTTATTACTTTTTGTAATATCTGTTTGATGCTTTACACAACAATGACTTTAAATGATATTTTGGGAGTAGCCAATTTCTGTCAGCCAAAGTTGGTATGCAGTTAATTTGCGATTCATTAATCGAATCGCCACATCATGTAAAAAATTCATTCAGGAACGAAACACTATCATTGTCACGTCTCAACTCAATCCTGCACTTTCACCCCGGTCCCTGAGCACCAGCACCCGTGAACCATCCCCCGAATACTAATCCGGAACACCTGTGCGGCCCTGATTACCCAGTGTATTTATACCCACCTCTCTCTCATACTCACCACTCGGGATCGAAGTAACATGCCTGGTTGTTGCTCTTCTTCTTTGGATACTCTCCTTTCGGATTCCTTCGGACTTGTGAATTGTGGACTTCTACACTGTGGATGGAAACAAGAGGATTTGAGGGAAGTGACTTTGTGAACCGTAATTCTAATGTCTATGGATGGACTTACATTCCTGTGCTCGTCTCACAGTTCGGGACTCCAGCAGTTTGTATGGCTATGAATTAAGTTGTTCATGTTTCGTGGAAGCACTGTAAATAAACATTCACAAACTTACCTTCTGCCTTTCGCCCCTTCTCTGACCAAGCGTTACAGGATCCCGAGTCCAAGAAAAACATAAACAAACATGGAGACGCCGCCAACAACCAAAACCGCGGCAGTGGATCCATTCGCTGAGCTTGTGCACGCCTTACGTCAGTCTATGTCACCACAACCCGTTCCTTCTGTGATCGCTCGATCCCCACTAGCTCGTCCTGCTACATACTCCGGCGAACCGGAGGGCTGCAATGGATTTATTCTCCAGTGTTCGCTGTATATCGAAGCCAACAGTGTGAGTTTTACCAACGAAATCTCTAAAATCTCTTTTGTGATTTCTCTGCTGACAGGACGAGCTCTACAATGGGCGGACGGGTTGTGGACATCAAAAAGCCCTGCACTAGCCACCATCACTTCCTTCTTCACTCATTTTAAGCAGGTGTTCGGTACTGCACTCACCAATCTCTCTGTTCATGACGAACTGATTCATCTGCGCCAAGGCGACCTCTCCATACATGACTATACGCTGCGATTCCGCTCTTTAGCGGCCACGAGTGGTTGGAACGAGATAGCGCTGTTAGCTGCTTATCGCAAAGGATTGCATCCTGAGATACGGAGACAGATGGTGATCTACGATGACAACTCTAATATAGAGACTTTCGTTCAAAAAGCCATACATGTTTCCCAACATCTATCAGCCTGTTCTGTTCCTACTAACCAGTTTCCAGTCCGTACAGAGAGCACAGTGAGTCAAAACGCCTTGGATGAGCCTATGATCACCGATCATTACCATCTCCATTCCTCTGAACGACAACGAAGATTAAAGAGAGGCCTATGTCTATATTGTGGAGGAGCTGATCACATAATCGCCGCCTGTCCGATTCGACCTCCGAAAACTATGGTGAGTGCAGTCCGACTTACACCCAACACCTCTCATATACCCCATTTTATCGCACAGCTCAAAATTAATCGTCACTTTTTTCCCGTCTCTGTGTTGGTGGATTCCGGCGCTGCTGGGAACTTTGTCTCCTCCCACTTCGTGGACCGCCATAATCTGAGAACCGTACCCAGTGAAACCAGTTACCAGATAACCACCATCCAGGGCACTCCGCTGGGTAATGGTAAAATCACACGGAGAACTCCGACCTGGGAATTAACCGTTCACCGTCAACACAAGGAGAAACTGACCTTCCTAATCCTTCCTAACTCGATTGTTGACGTCATCCTTGGTCGTCCTTGGCTCGCACATCACCAACCACACATGGACTGGAAGACGGGCAAGGTTCTGGAATGGAATGAGTCATGTCAGCATCGCTGCCTCCAGAAGGAAGGAGAACGACTCCCTCTCCAATCCACTACCATCGAAAGCCCCAACACTACGATCACTGTCACTATCCCTCCAGCGTATCATACCTACCACGACGTCTTCAGTAAGGAGAAAGCCACCAGTCTTCCCCCTCACAGGCCCTGGGATTGTAGCATCGACCTGCTGCCAGGCACAAAACTCCCTCACGGACGTATCTACCCATTATCCAAACCCGAACAGGAAGCGATGAAGCAATACATCGATGAGGCGTTACATCAGGGGTTCATCAGACCATCCACCTCACCAGCAGCTTCTAGCTTCTTCTTTGTGGCTAAGAAGGATGGAGGGCTCCGACCCTGCATCGACTACCGGGTGCTAAATGAGGCCACGGTGAAATTTGCTTATCCCCTTCCACTAGTTCCAGCTGCCCTGGAGGAACTCCGTGAAGCCTGCATCTTCTCAAAGCTTGACCTCCGCAGCGCATATAACCTGATCCGTATCCGAGAGGGAGATGAATGGAAGACTGCCTTTGTCACGCCCACTGGGCACTACGAATATCGGGTAATGCCCTATGGACTTGCCAACAGCCCATCGGTATTTCAGAATTTCATGAATGAAATCTTCAGAGACTATCTTCATCAGTTTGTCATCGTTTATATTGACGATATCCTCATCTACTCACGTAATGTGGAGGAACATCAGAATCATGTCTGCAAGGTCCTCAACCGTCTCCGACAGCATCAGTTGTACCTTAAGACTGAAAAGTGCGAATTCCACGTAACAACCGTCTCCTTTCTCGGGTACGTGATCTCTGCGGAGGGAGTAAAGATGGAGCCAGGAAAGGTCGATGCGGTTAAGAAGTGGCCTTCACCTTCAACGATTAAAGAACTGCAACGTTTCCTGGGCTTCGCCAACTTTTACCGCAGGTTCATTAAAAACTACAGTCTATGTGCATCCCCTCTGACCTCCCTATTGAAGGGAGGCAAGAAGAAACTCGACTGGAGTCAACCAGCCCAGGAAGCGTTTGAACGGTTGAAGGAGAAGTTTACCACCGCTCCAATCCTATCACACCCAAATCCAGAACTTCCCTTCACAGTGGAAGTAGATGCTGCAGACCAGGGGGTCGGAGCCGTTCTCTCCCAATGGTCTGGTGAGCCACGAACCCTCCATCCATGTGCGTACTTTTCCAGGAAACTTTCTCCAGCGGAACAAAATTACGGTATTGGAGATCGGGAATTGCTGGCTATTAAATTAGCCCTCGAGGAATGGCGTCACTGGCTTGAGGGAGCTCATCATCCTTTCACTGTCATTACAGACCACAATAACCTGCAATATCTTCGTGATGCTAAACGTCTCAACGCTCGTCAAGCCCGCTGGTCCCTTTTCTTTGCACGGTTTCGATTCTCCATCACTTATCAACCAGGATCCAAAAACGTCAAAGCTGATGCTCTGTCACGTATGTATTCTCCAGACTCTGCGATTATTCCCCCGGACCCAATTCTTCCTCCATCTGTTACAGTTGCACCCATCCTTTGGCGATTTGAGGATGAACTACGTGACGCCATCCTCGAGGAGCCGGCGCCCCCTGGAGTGCCCGAAGGTCTAAAGTATGTACCCACTAGGCTGCGACTTCAGCTCCTGGAAGGTACGCACACCTCACCTGGATCCGGACACCCTGGCAGCAGGCGCACCCTCTCGCTCCTTCGCCAACGGTTCTGGTGGCCAAGGATGGACCGGGATGTCCACCGTTTCATCCAGGGTTGTTCGGTCTGTGCCGTTACTACTACACCTCGTCGTCTACCGGAAGGGAAGCTTCAACCTCTGCCCATTCCTCGTCGGCCCTGGACACACTTAGGGGTCGACTTTGCCACGGACTTACCCTCTTCCAATGGATTCACCACTATCCTGGTGGTAGTGGACCGGTTCTCGAAGGCCTGCAAGTTCATCCCACTGAAGGGTCTACCTACGGCTATGGAGACGGCGGAATCACTATTCCAAAATGTCTTCCGTAACTTTGGATTGCCCGAAGACATCGTGTCTGATAGAGGTCCCCAGTTTATCTCCAGGGTTTGGCGAGGATTCTTTTCCCTCCTGGGTACTGCTATCAGTCTCTCCTCCGGTTATCACCCGCAAACTAACGGCCAGACCGAACGTAAGATCCAAGAATTATCCCGGTACCTCCGAACATACTGTGCCCAACATCAAGAAACCTGGAGCCAGTATCTACCGTGGGCCGAATACGCCCAAAATTCTCTCCGTCAGTCTACCACTGGTTTAACTCCTTTTCAATGTGTTTTAGGATACCAACCAGCCTTGTTCCCCTGGAACGGAGAGTCTTCTGAAGTCCCTGCGGTAGATCACTGGTTCCGGGAGAGCGAGAGGGTCTGGGACTCGGCTCATGTCCATCTCCAGCAGGCAGTCCGGAGACATACGGAGGCTGCAAATCGTCGCCGACTTCCTGCTCCGACTTACCAGCCTGGAGATCGTGTCTGGCTATCCACCCGCGACATCCGTCTCCGGCTGCCTAGCAGGAAGCTGAGTCCCCGCTACATCGGGCCTTTCACCATACACTCTCAAATAAATCCTGTCACTTACCGTCTCGACTTACCAGCCCATTACCGAATTGCACCTACCTTCCACGTATCCTTACTCAAACCTTACTTACCCTCAGTTGTCCCTTCCTCCACAGACCCGGAACCCGATCCCCCGCCAGAGCAACCAGAAATCCAGGGAGACCACATCTTCCAGGTCCGGGCCATCCTCGACTCCCGGCGGCGCGCCGGCCGGCTCCAGTACCTAGTCGACTGGGAGGGGTTCGGACCCGAGGAGAGATCGTGGATACCACATGCCGACATCTTGGACCCATCTCTCCTCGAGGACTTCCATCATCAGAATCCAGATCGTCCGGGCCCCCAAGGTCGCGGTCGGCCGCGTCGCCGGATAAGGGTGTCAGGTGCCACCCGTGGAGAGGGGGGTACTGTCACGTCTCAACTCAATCCTGCACTTTCACCCCGGTCCCTGAGCACCAGCACCCGTGAACCATCCCCCGAATACTAATCCGGAACACCTGTGCGGCCCTGATTACCCAGTGTATTTATACCCACCTCTCTCTCATACTCACCACTCGGGATCGAAGTAACATGCCTGGTTGTTGCTCTTCTTCTTTGGATACTCTCCTTTCGGATTCCTTCGGACTTGTGAATTGTGGACTTCTACACTGTGGATGGAAACAAGAGGATTTGAGGGAAGTGACTTTGTGAACCGTAATTCTAATGTCTATGGATGGACTTACATTCCTGTGCTCGTCTCACAGTTCGGGACTCCAGCAGTTTGTATGGCTATGAATTAAGTTGTTCATGTTTCGTGGAAGCACTGTAAATAAACATTCACAAACTTACCTTCTGCCTTTCGCCCCTTCTCTGACCAAGCGTTACAATCATGTTGTTTAAAGACGCAAAACAGTTCTGTGGCTGTTTTTGGAACCATTTTTGTTGGTGAAATAGACCAAAAATAGGCAATATGGTGTCTATAAAATCAACATCCCATTGTATGTCTCTTCGTGTGACATTGATTAACTATATGAAATTATATAAATGTACATTTTCTGCCCCATATCCTGAATTTTGGAAAAATGCAATATATCAGACTGAATCACGCAGTGAAAGAACACACTAATGAGAACAGTCAGTCTAACTTGTCAGAGCATTGCTCTTTTGTTGATTTGGATTGCTTCCATTGTCCTCATTTGTAAGTCACTCATTTGTAAATAACTAACTAAATAATAGTAGATTGTTTAATCATGCTTTTTCTTTTGCTATAGATTTTATATTACATTTCAGAATATGAAGAAATGTTAATTTTGTTCTTAGGTTTTTTTTTTTCTTGTGCAAAAGTAGAAGAAGAAGAAGAAGAAGAAGAAGAACAACTACTACTATTAAATTACCATATCGATAAGCAGTATCAGTAGTAATACCTTTACTATACATTATACAGCGTTCAGGCAGGACAAACAGCAGTCAGTCAGTAGTTTCTCTTTGCTGTATGCAGTATCAACAGTTCTGTTGTAATGTTTCATAAAAACATGCAGGTTGAGCCAACCACTAACAACAGTCAAACAACAAAGACCAGGTTCGAAAATTAAAAAAAAAAAAATAATTAATAATAATAATAATAATAATAATAATAAATTGTATTATAAATAAAATAATAAAATACTGCACAAATCGGATTTCACGTAGATTGTTGCTGTTCGACCTATATAAATATGGATTTCAGTTGGATTTACACACAGACAAAAAATGGATTTGGGCTGACAGTCTGAACAAGGCTTTAGGTACAGAGGGAAAATGAAATGAAAATACCATCAAAACCTTTCTGAAGACAGTCAGTTCTCTTAAGAGATACATTAATATAATTAATCAATAAATTATTTATACTTTAACCCATATACCTCCGGTTTCACAGACATGTCCTAGACTAAAATGTAAGCCTGAGCTGTTTCAAATGAAAGAAACTTTTACAATATATCAGTGCCTTTGTTTTGTCTCAAGATGCACACCAGGACAAAAAACAAACAAACAAACAAACAAAAAAACACGATCTGAAGCGCACCTCCAATAAATCTCCTACACAAGGCAGACACTAACTTATTAAAACTTAAACGACTCTTCATGGCAGGCATTTGTAAGCAGCAGCCACATCGGCCTTAACTAATCAACCAAAATAACATTTGACTGCGCTCATGTCAGATGCTGCATCCCGATTTGCCCAAGGGGACCAAGGTGAACACATTGCAGCTGGAGACCTGGTTCCTGTACACAGAAGGCTTCTTCCGGGTGAAGAGATTTCAACCTCTGTGAAAGGTGCTTCAGGCTTTTCCTGTTTGTAGTACAGCTTTACAGAATAATAGGGGAGTGAGCCTTCCAGAGAAGGGTGCTACAAAGGCCACTTCCGACCCATAGGGAGGTAAGATGTGGAGAGACTGATATGGACCGACCTAAGCCTATAGGGCAGTACTACATATGGAATAGGTCTCTGAGGCAAGTCCTACCTGAGAGTAGGGATGGAATGAATGACAACAGAGCCTGACAGAGTGATCTTTCAAAGGGAAGACACAGGTTTAACGAGAGGGAAACCACACCATGGAAGAATACACATATGGGATTGTTTCTACAACTTATAGCAATATTTTCAGTGTCTCTCAGAGAAAGGGCTTCAAGTATAACTCGTTTGAAGTAATGGTGCTTCTTAAAACATTATCCACAGAAAAAAAGTATTCATGATAAATCCTGACTTTTGTACTGGCTACAGTATACAGGCCTCCAGGGCACCAGACAGACTTTATTAAATAATTTGAAGATTTTCTATTTGAGTAAGCAATGGCTGCAGATAAAGCCTTAATAGTGGGTGATTTTAACATCCATGTTGATAATGAAAAAGATGCATTGGGATCAGCATTTATAGACCTACTCATTGTTGAAATCATACTCTAGATTGATTGATGTTAATGGCACTGAAATTCTGCAGCCAAGCAATGATATCTCAGATCATTATTTAGTCTTGTGTATCAAGATAGCTAAAACTGTAAATTCAACTTCTTGTTACAAGTAGAACCATCACTTCTTCCACAAAAGACTGCTTTGTAAGTAATCTTCCTGACTTACCTGAATTCCTCAGCTTATCCAATAGCTCAGAAAAACTTGATGATGTAACAGAAACTATGGACTCTCCTTTCTAGCATTTTAGATATGGTTGCTCCTTTACACTTAAGTAAGATTAAAGAAACCGGTTCAACACTGTGGTATAATGAGCACACTTGTGTCCTAAAGAGAGCAGCCCAGAAAATGGAGCGCAGCTGGAGGTTTTTCATACCACTTAGCGAGAATTTAACCTATCCCATAGAAAAGCATTAAAAATTGCTAGATTTGATTACTTTTCATCTCCTTTAGAAGAAAACAAACATAATCCAAAGTTTCCAAAGTGAAACGCTTCTAACAATTCATTTTGGTGAACCACCACTTTAGAAACTCCGGGGGACTGAAATATTACTAAACCCTTAGAATGACCCACATATAAAAAGAACAACCTAAAAGAATAAAAAAAAAAAGCTTTGTTTGTTGGCCAGGAAAATAATCTAAATGAACAAAATGCTTGTTCTATGCTGCACATAAATTCAGGCTAACAGAGATTTGCTCGTAGCCACCGCTCACATCCATTTTGATAATTTCCAGGTTTTGTGTAAAAAAGAGAGTACACCCAATTTTCTGTTGTATGTTCATTTCATAAATGAGGCCCATTAAATGGTCGACGAGGATTCTATTAAAACTACAAACACAGATAAAAAGTTCTTGTAAAAACTACAAACATGGCGGATATGCACGACCGATGGACAGAGAAAGTGGTTTGAGTGATAAATAATCTAACCTGATGAATAAAATATTAAATATTATCCACATTATATTTCATCTGCATCAACAGTTTAAACAGTTAAAAGATGTATGTAACTAAGCAATGGAACGTCTCTGTTAAAGATGCAGCTATGACGAAGTAGTATGGCCAGATCTGCTACACCCACACCACACCAACTCACAAATAATATTCCACCCCTTAAAGGTCCACTGAAGTGCCTTGAAACACGCAGCGTTCTTCTATGTGGTGATGTAATTTCAACTGAAACAGGAAAACTAGCCGGGCCATATTGAGCACCCCCACCCACTTTTCAAAATAACCAGTATCGTTCCATTTATATTTGCTTGGGTCAGAGCTGTTGAGCTCAGTAAAGCCGCATTTGACAGCTTATGACAGCCACAGTCTGATAACCCCCCTAGATTCAATATGAAACTCTTACTAAAACAATATAATAATATAATAAATCATAATTATGCTGAGGCTGTGTAGTTTAATACATGCCGACTCGTGCATATGATCTGCGTCTATTTATAGTGTTGGGGGCAGGACGCTATGGATTCTAGAGAGCATTTGATTGGACTGAAGATTTGATGAGAAGCTGAAGTGCAGCATGATGTCAATTAAAATCATTGATTCATATTGGCGGAAGTGATGAGACTGTAAGTTTTGAATGCTCATATCTTGTAAATTTTGTCTTTGTTTTGGAGCACACTAGCTTATAGATTTTTTTTTTTTTTTGTGAAAAAAGATGAAGAAGAACCAATCCTGTTAAATTACCAAATTGATAAGCAGTATCCGTAAGACTAGTAATACCTTTACTATACGACAAGTTGACATTATACAGCATTCAGGGAGGATGAATAGCAGTTAGTCAGTAGTTTTCACTTTGCTGTATACAGTATCAACAGTTCTGTTGCAATGTTTTATAAAAAACATGCAGGTTAATAAAAAAAAAGAATGTGTGAAATCAAAATACTAGGAAAGAAAAACCAAGTCACGTAAGCCAACTACTAATAACAGTCATACACACCACCACACCGGAAATACAAAGACCAGGTTCGAAAATTGTTAGTCTTAAAATGAAACCATAAGCAATCATCAAAAACTCTACATTTGGACATTATTTAAAATATTAGCATTTAGATAATTGCATTTATCTGACTGAAGTTTAATGTCCTTGCAGAAAATTATAGTATCATTTACATTAAATTTATAGACGTCCTTCAATCGTAAAAAAAATGCAATGCATAATTGAAAAGCACCTGTGAAAAATCTATATGGAAAATTCCTTTATATTAACAGGACACTTGGCACTATTTTACTGAATTTCTTAGAATGTAATGGACAATTCCTTAATTTTAACACAGTACACTGCATGGGCCCGTAAACTTTAAACACATTCATTGTGGATCTTGCTAATAATGTTATAGTTAGGACATTTCCTGTAAAAACTGATTTGCAAAAATTGGATTTCACATTGTTCGTTGCCATTCAGACTATATATAAATAGACTAAATATAATCGGATTTCAGTAGGATTACACAAAAAAATGGATTTGGGATGACAGTCTGAACAAGGCTTTAGGTACAGAAATAAAATGAAATGAAAATACCATCGAAAGTTTTCTGAAGACAGTTCTCTTCAGAGATACATTAATATAATTATGTTATACTTTAGCTCATATGATGTCTCTGTAAAACCACAAGAGGTATGTTCAATTTGAAGTGGCACTACACAGACCAGTACGATGAGAGCTCCACTGGAAACCATTAGGGCTGGTTCGAATACCATTTTTTGCGCTTCGAAGCTTCGATGGAAATCAATATCGAATATTCGAAGCTTCGGTGGGAGGGGCTAAGCATATAATAAAGGCAGAAATCTCTGTGTTGTCTGTTTGCATTTGTATCATGTCGGGAATCGTTCATCCAAACGACTTCACGCGTCACGAATGTGTTGCTGCAGACCCAAGGGAATTCAGCTCCAATATGCTCACACAACCAGTCTAGGGCAGTGGATTTTAAACCCTGGGTCGCGACCATCGGGTGGGTAGAGGGACTTAAAAAATAGGTGGCCAGGATGATTTCCAGAAGATGTATATATGTATGTAACGAAGTTCAAGACTCTGGGAAGGATGCGGGAAACTGCAGATGTACTTTAATAACAAAATAAACATTAACAAAACGAAAGTAAAGGGCAGCCGCCTCACGCCAGACTCCATCTGTGTTTGCGTTGATCAGTCAGGATTCACTCACCGCTCAAAACACCGGATTTTTTGTTCAGAGTTCTGCAAACTAATTAATCCTCTCATTATAACAAAGCCTGTAGACGCGCTTAGAATGCACGCTCAGTGCCGCCAAGAGTTTTACGCGATGGTTAAAAAGAAACCGAAATTAAAACACGCACGCGCATTCAAAAGCAATTTTAATGCTATAGAGCGATTCCCCAATGCGCGCAAATTAGGCTATATAACATATATAGGCTTTATAACTGTTGCTGTGAGTTCTTTATAGGATATAGGCTGCGTGGCGGACACATCGCTGATTTGCTGCTTGTTGATTTTTCTTTCTGCACCTATGTTAACAGATTAGAGCAGCCACACTGTCTGCGGAATACGCGCTTATATCAGGTGCGGTCCAACCACACCGCAACCGCGACCCCGCGACAGAATAGAAGTGAAGCGGATTTTTTCGGCAGCAGTCACGTAACAAACCTGCTCCACGTCCGCCACGCAGGCAGTGTATCTCAGAGGCTTCGGTTGAAAACGGCATGCATCTCCGCTCACATGCTCTGTTAGGCAGGCTAGACAGCTCACATTTCAATGCACAAAAATATTTCTTTATATTTCAAACTTTAAAATAAATCACAACCAGGCTGCAAACTATAGTGACACTATACACTCTTTTCTCCGTGGCTTGCTGACAGCTCTCCCCCTCTCGTTCACTAATGGGCCATTCAAGCGCGAATGAGAACTGTTCGCGGGGGAAGTCCCGTGTTGAAAAAAAAAAAAAAAAAGAATATTCGAATCTCAGAATTGAAAATCGAATGCCAACCCACCGAACGAATATTCAAATATTCGACTATTCTAGTACAGCCCTAGAAACCATTGATTTAGATCAGACATCACCAAATGGCGGACCTCGGTCCGGATCCGGACCAAGTTATGCTTTTGTCCGGACCGGTAATTTGTGATAGAGAAATGCCCCAAAATACATAATCCCAAAGCACTGTTTGATAAATGCATTGCCTTGACAGCGGGCACAACAGCTAAACCAGTGATTACGACAGTTGCCAACCATTTACGGCGTATAGATCACGTTGCGTTACGCTAAATTAGTTTGAAAAAAATCTGGGGCAATAAAAACAGCTAGAGGAGTACTGTAGATATGGCATGCTCGAAGGTGAGGAAAGTTGATGCAGAAAATAGGACTTTTAAAAGTGAATGAACAGTTCTGTATGGATTTATCCTTCCAACTGGTAGTGTAAAACCTTTATGTCTCATATGCTGTGAAACGGTGGCGTTAATCAAAAGCGGCAATATTAAGCGTCACTACGAAACCAAACAAGCTTTTTAAACAGACTTATCCATCGAATTCTGAAGTGAGAGCGCGGAAGATAAACGAGCTAAGAGTCCAGTATATCAACCCGACTCATCACACACTCTTTTACTGCACAGCAGCGTGTGCATGAGTGTTCACTGCGAATTGCATGAATTTTGGGACAGCATAAAAAAAAGCTTCAACGATGTGATGGTTGTGAAGGAGTGTTTGAGTGCCGCTGCAGAGACGCTGCATGAAGGTAAACAAAAAGATGAACTATGTGACAAAATCAAACAAATTCCAATGTCAGCTACGACCACAATCAGGAAATCTGAAATATTAGCAGATGATGTGTTTTCACAGCTTGAGGAAGCTAAGAAAAAAAATCTGAACCTCAAAAAGAATGTAAAAACTGACTATTAAAGAGAGTGCATATGTTTAAAAGGCTTGTTTTTGTTTTATGTTACCAAGAAGCTTCTGTCCTTTATTACATGAAATTAAGCTTTAATTTGCACATGTTGTTTATTGAAAAGTTGGCATCAAATGCCTCTTTAGCTGTTTAAAAAATATACTATTGTTGTTTAAACTGTTAGGACAGTAGAGAAGAGAATAAGAAAAAAAACTTTTTTTGCACTTTTTCAAGACAAAGCACTTCTGATTTTATTATTATTAAGAAATATTTATATTTGTTGTAATACAGGCCTGAAGTTGACCCTGTTTGCCATATGTTTCGTAATGTGAACACAAAAATAAATATTGAAATGAATGTGGAATGCATGAGATTTTATAAGGGTCGGACCTTGTTGTGGAAGAAATTTTAGTAACTGGACCCATTGAAATTTTAATTGATTACCCCTGATTTAGATCATACTGACAAACAAAGCACTGTTGTTTTCAATAATTGTTTGAAGACTTTTTACTTGCATTAGTTAATAATAATAATAATAATAATAATAATAATAGACTATTATTATTATTATTATTATTATTATTATTATTATTATTATGATACATCAAAATCTAAAACATCTTCACACTGATGCATTTACAAAAACATGTTTTATATTATTTAGTTTGTAATAGAAGCTTGTTCAAACATGCTGTTTCTTTTGATTTTTTTTTAATCTTACATTTCAGAATATGAAGCAGTGTTAATTTTGTTCTCATTTATTTTGTGAAAAAGAAGAAGAAGAATAAGAAGAATAAGAAGAACAAATACTGTTAAATTACCATATTGATAAGCAGTATCAGTAAGACTAGCAATAACTTTACTATACAACAAGTTGGCATTATACAGTGTTCAGGAAGGATGAACAGCATTAAATCAGTAGTTTTTCTTTTTGTCTGTATACAGTATAAACAGTTTTATTGTAATGTTTTATAAAAAACATGCAGGTTGTGTGCAGGCATGTGTGAATGTGTGAAATCAAAATACTAGGAAAGGAAACCAAGTCACGTGAGTCAACCACAACAGTCAAACAACACACCACCACACTGGAAATACAAAGACCAGAATAGAAAAAAAAAAGAAAAAAAAAAGTGTTAAATTACTTAATTTTTTTTTTTTTTTTTTATAGAAAGAGATTTGCAAACAGAAAGTAATCAGCAAAGAAAGAAAGAAAGAAGTTGTCTTTAAGATGCTGTAAATTCAATTAAGTAAATTCAGGAAATAGGTCAGATTTACTATTTTTGAAAATTAATTTCACATTTTGCAGCACATTTTTACAAAGAATTTTAACTAAATCAAAACTCTTATCCTGTGCTTTCATTTTTAAGGTACACTCTAAAAATTTCAGTAAAATAGGGCCCAGTGTACTGTGTTAATATGATTTTACATAACAGGAGCTTACATATATTTTCAATTATGCATTGCATTACTTTATGATTGAAGGAAATGTCTGTACATTTAATTTAAAATGTACTATAATTTTCTGCAAGGACATTATGGTTTTGATTTGCGTAATAAACCTTTACATTATAGGCTTATATAGGCTTCATGAATAAATACATATGATATGATATTATAAAACCGCCAGTAGGTGGCGGCAAGTATCTGTTTTAATAAATTATTTATTGAATCCTTCAATCAAACAGTTCTTTTAAAATGGTTGACTCAATTTGGATCGAAGTAAGCTGACTGTTTTTTATGAATGGGCCATAGCTGGGGTTTGCATGGCCCCGGTGCAGGGCCCTGTGTGAAATTGTTTCATTTGTATGTTTGTTCTATTTATTTATTTGTGCTATTTACACACTGTAAAAATTCCTGCAAATTTACAGGAACATTTAACAGTACAATGCTGTTTTCATGTAATAACAGTAAATTTCAGTTTTTTTCCCCCAATGCATTATGGGACACATTGACCAGCAGCAGTATGACACTGTTATTTAACAGCATAATACAATATTTTCCCATGTGCATACATATGCACATAGCTAGCCATTTTAGTTTATCTGCAGGAGGTCATTTTGCAGCTTTGCCTTTTATTATTGTATGTCTAAAGTATGTATTATGTTTAAAGTTTAAACATCCAGTTGAGCTTCTGGGATTTAAATTCAATGAAGCGATCGTGTTTTAATCAGCAAGTTACCACATGATTGTGACTCTTGTCATATCACACACAAATTGGTAAGAAACTTTTTTTTTGTTTGTTTTTTTTGTAGCCTGCACATTCACCTAAATTTTATCTGAGTAAAAGATTACTGTGGAATGATATATATATTTTTTTTTCTTGTGTGGTTAGAAATTAAGTGTGAGATTTGATCTCTCCATTATCTGCTGCTGTTGCAACTACTGCTACTTTATGACTTTATGTCTTTATGTCTTGGAGGACAAATGAACCAAAAACAATTTTTGAGCAAGTACATATCTTACTAACTGGAGGTTGGGATGTGTTATCTATTAGCTGTGCAAGCTGAAGTGGGCTGTGAGATTTTTGGTTAAATTTAATTATTTGTAAAAAATATAATAGTTTGTAATGTACTGCAGAAATTTAATTTTAAGGGTAAGTTCACCCCAAAATAAAAATTAGCCCTCAAGGCATCCTATGTGATAATATATTCCATATTTAGAGAAATACAAATTGCTTAATGTCAATATTCTATATAATATTTCTTGATATTTTCAAATGTTTGGATGTGTGGTTCTTTTGTCTCATGTCTCAATAGACAAATAAAAGGCATTTTTTTTTTTTTTTTTTTTGGTATGAACCCACTAACTGGTTAAGAAACCCAGTTCAGGTTGTTAGTAGGATTCTTCTCACCTGCTCCTATGAAGCTCTTCCCAACACCTTTTCTGAGGACCTTCTACAGCTGGTGAAAGACACAGTTCAGAAGGTTCCAGGGAATCGTCCGTCAGTCAGTAATATCCTGACCAGGCTTTTATCATTAGGCACCTTCATAAAATGGTAAGTTAGCTTACTAATATTTACTTTTTACCATAAAAAAGGCATCGATTTTAATCAAATGAACTGAAATTTTATATTTTTTTCAGAGCATACAAACTACTGATGAGCTTTACAAAACTCTAGATCATTGGTCTTAAACTCAATTCCTGGAGGGCCACAGCTCTGCACAGTTTAGGTCCAAACCTAATCAAACACACCTGATCCAGCTAATCAAGGCTAATCAAGCTCTTCAGGTTAACTAGAACAGTGGTTCCCAATTCCAGTCCTGGGGACCCCCTGCTCTGCACATTTTGCATGTGCAGAGCACATGTCTCCCTTATTTAACACACCTGATTAATATGAATAGCTTGTTAGGGGAGAGAGCCATTAACTGAACTAATGAGCTGATGATCTGATTCAGGTGTATTAAATATGGGAGACCTGCAAAATGTGCAGAGCAGGGGGTCCCCAGGACTGGAATTGGGAACCACTGAACTAGAAACTTCCAAGCAGGCATGAGTTGGAGCTGGTTGGAGCTAAACTGTGCAGAGCTGCGGCCCTCCAGGAATTGAGTTTGAGATCATTGCTCTAGATGTACTGAGAAACCTGGGACTTCAACACAACCGTCAGCAGTCTCACAGGAGGCATAGTAGGTTTGGCTGGAGGAATCACATCTGTGGTGGGACTTATTCTGGCTCCGTTCACTCTCGGAGCCTCTCTGATAGTAACAGGAGTGGGAATCGGTACGGCAGTAGCTGGTGGAATAACAGCTGGTGCCGGCAACATAACAAACATGGTTAACCAGCAAACCAACCGACAAAAGATTAAAATGATCATAACAGAGTTCCAGGAAAAAAATACCTCCATCATATGCTGCATCCAAAACATCTCAGAAGCCATGGAAACTCTAGAAAATGAGTTTTCAACAGGTAGTGGGTCACTTTCTGGCATGAGTGCTGGAGTTGGACTTGGACTGGGAGGAATCCCAGAGCTCATTCGTTTAACCCAAGTCGTAAACATAGGGAAAATCGCAGCTCAGGCTGCAAGAGCAGTTTGTGTTGTCGAGACGGTTACAGGGGTTTTATCTGCACTTTTCATAGCTGTTGACATCTTCCTTGTGTTTCTTAACTCTAAAGAAATCCACAACCTCTGCAGTGATTACGCTTTAAAATCGAGTCAAGAACCCACTAGCAACCAAAGCGCTGGGTCCACTGACGAGACGTCAAATAACAGCGACACAACAAACCTGTTGTCTTCAAACACTCAACAGGTGGAACAGCTAAAGTCTGAGACCATGAAATTTGTGGCAAAAATAAAGGAGACTGCAGAGGAGCTTCGGATGATTCTGGATATGAGATGCCAAACACAGATAACTGAGAATTATCAGAGGTGGCAGTTTGTGATGTTCAGTTTGTTCTTTCATCATTGATAAACGTTTTGATTGTTGTAGTAGTAGCTAGTGTTGCAGTACTCGAGTCATTTTTTTGATGGTCTCAACAGCATTTGTACTCAGTCTTGCCTTTGGTCTCAGACTAAGGATTAGGATTTTATTTCAAGACCGGTCAAGAACCAGGCCCGGACAGTTTTCTTAACAAACTTATTTAAACCTTTAATAGATAATTAATTTGAGCGCGGCTGGGCACGAGCAGCTAATTCACGATTTACCAGACTCACTCACAGTATTTCAGTATTTTATCCCGTGATTTAATACGGTTGAGCCTCCTTTACATCCTTTCCCCTCCTTGCTGAACTGAAAGCGAAAGTATAATCGGTAAGAAAAAAGCATGCATACGAAAGCCATTGCACACTTACATTACAATAACACTCCCTTCTTTTTATTTTCCACTAGATGGCCTCAATGCACACACTGTTAAAATATTTTGCAAGACAAGACAGCAGAGCGTGATTCATTAACAAGCTGTTCGCAACAGTAAAAATTGCAGATCCTTCACATTTAAAGTAATGCATCTAATAAATACTGTACATGCACACAATATAAAACATTTATGTTTCCTGGTAGCTGGGTATTAGAAATAGTACATATTTGTGCATTAGCAAACACTATATATATATATATATATATATATATACATACACACACACATATATACACACACACACACAAATATATATTTGTTTCTATATATATATTCTTCTAATGAAGACATATCAGTCACTATACATTTACCTTGTGATAAATTTAATCAACATAAATGTACAAAAATTAAAAAAATTGAATTATTCTGATCAACAATGAATTTATATAAATTAGGTTATTTGCTCAGGTTGATTTGCTACTCTGTCTATTATTTTAGTAATTTCTTCCATGGTGTCCTGTACCTGAACCATTTCTATCCACATGTGATGGAGTGCCATTCTAACTGGCAGAACTCTGATTAAACTGACTCCAATCAAACATGATGTTTGAGTCCTTATCTGCGCAGCCAATCCACTGATGTCATATATCTGCATGAAGCGCACCAATTCACTGGCAGATGAAAAATATTTTCTTAAATACATAACATCATGCTCTGGGTAACTGAGGTCTCTCAATATTTCAGAAACATGCTGACTGATGTCATTCATCTTGTCCATTTTAGGGCAGAGTTTTTACTGAAATTTGCTCAGTTTCCTGTTTAAATTTTGTTTGCAGGCTCATGATCTTCTTGTTCCAGATATTTTCACCAACTGTAGCGCCTGAAAGCACAACTGTTCCGGCTCCTGCGATAACAGCGGAAATGCCCGGATGAACTGGAGCTAAAACTACCCCCAAACCCATCAAGAACTCTCCAGCTACTTCCCCATTTAATGCATTTACAACTGCTCTATCAGCACGACTGAAATATTCTTCAAAGTTTTAAACCTGTAATGATATCACAGGTGATGTCCTGAATGCTCCACAGCAAATTTCTCATCTCAATCATTTTAATCCAAGTTTTATTTCCATAACTATAAACCATACATCCGTAATCGATTTTTGGCTCTTAGTATGGCTTTATATATTCTTTCCATTCATTGATGCCATGCCCCCCATTTAGCTCGAGATAAGCATCTTAATATGTTTATCCCCTTGTTAAATTTTTCTATCAGCTTCTGAATATATTCTGATATTTAACTTTCTGTCTATCCATATTCCAAAAAGTCTGACTACATTAACTTGCTCCAGCTGTTGCCCACTATGTTCAGAGATGGATAAATGTACCTGGTTTTTAGCCCCAGAAATGCTGAAGCCCAATTTCCCTGCCCAATCCTCAACTTCCTTTATAGCTGTTTGCATTTTCTTTTCCATATACAAAACATTTCACCCCCTAAACCAGTATTCTCAAACTCAATTCCTGGAGGGCTACAGCTCTGCAGAGTTTTAACCCTAATCAGACACACCTGATCCAATTAAGTTCTTCATGATCAGTAGGAACATACAAGCAGGTGTGAGTTGGAGCTGGTTGGAGCTAAACTCTGCAGAGTTGTGGCCCTCCAGGAACTGAGTTTGAGAACCTTAAACTGTAACGCTCCTTCATCTACCTTGATACTTAACGCTACATTGAGGGGTATAAACTTCTTTCGCTTTTGGCATTCCGCACTTAACAGCTTTTTTGCCATCAAAATAAAAGTCTCTAGAGGATCCATCGCTTAAAGTGGGGCAAAAATAACCTTTTAAAACAAAACAAACATTATAAAAATATAAAATACATTTTCTTAATGTATACAAATCCAGAAGTGCTGGTAATGATTTGTACTGGTAAATCTGTTAAGTTCACATTACACAAGAAATAACAATAAAGTGATTTAGGTTTAAATATCCACATTTTTTAAAAATTACAATACAACAATATGTAATTTTCTATTATTTATTTATTTATTTTTCAGACCTTTCAAAGCATAAACAACATATTCTTTCTTGTACAGTTTTTGCTCATTACAAGGTCTCATTTACTCTGAATTTACTTGATTTTACTGCAATTCTTTTCTGTTTCTCACAGAAAGGTTTTTGATTGACTGTATTGGTAATCTGCAACTCAAACACAAACACCAAAACCTGTTATGATTAGAGATGTGCCAGGAGTAAAAAGTGCTCACAGTGAGCTATATCATTGCTCTTAGTAAATATGAGACCATGACAAAATGTGGCAACCTTCCCTATAACAATTTGAGGTTAGATCAGGCCTGAACACAAGACCCAACTAGCAAATCTCCAATACAGTCTTCTCATACACTACAGTCATCAGTATCTTTAACACACATTTAAACTAGTGGCAATTCAATATAACAATGCCAGATTGTAAGCAATACATGAAGAGACAAACATAAAAGAGTATGTGCTAGTTAAATGTTCTGTAACTGTGGAGGGTGCATATGTGTTGAAGATAAGACCCATATTAGTTTTTAAATGTATTGTATATTGTGTCTATATGAACCTCCAGTTAACTACACGCGATGTGATACCGCCAAATGCGATAAAAGGTATCTTTCCATTAAAAAGAAAAAAACAAAAAAAAAACATACAAATTGAGAGTCAGACACAGAGCAAAATGAGCAGACCTGCTTTTGAGCGTCATCTCCATATCCACCAGTGATGCGCGGGTTGATCCAAAATGAGCGGGTGCCTGTGGTTACCCGCAGTTACGAGTCATCCAAAAATATTTTTAATGATATTCGGGTCGCGGTCGGTCGGGTCGTTTGAAATAAAGATGCCAATTAAACCTTTGTAATTTATATAGGCTACCTTTTTTTTTTTTTTTTTTTTTAACCAACAAGTATCACCCTTTAGCCTTCTTTTTAAGCCCAGGTTAAGTTTACTGTGTGTTTCAGTTTTCAGTTTTATGCCGAGTTCACACTGCACGATTTTCAAAGTCATCGGATCGCCGTTGTTTTCACACTGCACGACTATCTGGGGTAGCATTCAGTTGCTGCTGTGTTCACACTGCAAGACGGATCGGCGACATGAGTTTACACACTGCATGATCTTACAATAGGAAGAATCGCTGACAATGCCGTCTGGTCCGCAAACTCAATGCACAAGAGAAGTGATATATATATATATATATATATACCCCCCGCACCCCTAGTTTCTAAGTCTATGGCACAGTGACGCTACGATGAGCATTTATACTTTAAAAAAATGCGGGTCAGGAAGCGGGTCGGGTACATTATTTTCTTTTTTTTATTTTTGCAGTCCGAGTTGCGGGCGGGTTAGTTGAAAACGTTGGTCGGGTGCGGGTTGTTTATACATTGACCCGCGCACCACTGTCGGCAACCACACGCCCGCATGACTCTTCTGCAAGCAATGGAAGAAGCATGCAGAGACATTGAGGTGGAATCAATCCAAGGGTGGATTCAGCACACAAGGCGATATTTTCCCCGATGCCTAGCGCACGAGGACATGGCCTGTGATGTTGACGAGGTTCTGTTGGCCAGAGCCAAACAGAGGGCAGGATCCATAAGCCCCATAAGTGTGTTGTTGGTGATATGAAAGAGTAATTCAAATGGTGCTTGTGTGAATGGTTTTGTTGCAAGAATTTCATTTTTAGAAAGAAGTGTTAAGTTTTGATTGCAGTGTTTCATTTTGGCATAGATGTGAGTTGTTAATCTCCAAGTGCTATGTCTGATTGTGTTGAGTTTTGACATAATTCTGCAAAAAGTGTGTAGGCAATAGGCAAAAACTGTAACAGATGTAACCAAGCTTGGTTTATTTTAAATAATCACCAAAACAGAGAATACAATTAACTATTATCTTCAGGACTGCAAAAAGTCACCTACATTGATTTCACACAATAATCAACCTTCCTCGTGTTCATTGTTTCATCCTTATTGCTTTTGTTCATTTCCCACTAAGGAACATTTTTGCCATACCAGCTTTCAGATAACTCAGAGCATCTTTATTAGCTTCATCAGCTACAGCGTTTCTCCTCATTTCCTCCAGCTCTCTGACCCACTCTTCTTTCCCAGCCTCCCTCACTCTCGGAATGAAGAAGTCGAGATGATGAAGAGCAAAGGCAGAGTCTGGTTTTAATGCAATCTTAGACAGGTGCTTGATGGTCTGGTAAGCATGAGTCAGAAGAGTTGACTTTTTGTTCTGAATCTCTTTGGTCCATTTCAAGATGATCCATTATAACCAAAAACTTCTTGGACTCTTCTTGAGCTTTTTCATATTCTTTTTTTAAATCATCAAATTCCATTGTCATGCTCGAGTTTCTGATGACATTTCTTGTTTTCTTTGACATGTTTGCTGTAATGACAATTCCCGGTGCACACGGTGCAGTAGCCGTTCTTCATGAATAAATTGCGATCTGTAAACCCTCAATTTCAAATTAATCATGTTACACACCATATTTATTTTAAAATCATTTATATATCTCTCCATGGCATATTCAAGCAATACTTGAATGCTCCTCGACAAGAGGTGCTTCTTCTGTGTTCAAAATTTATCAAAAACATCTTCAGACAAGGTCATTGTAATACAGTGGAGAACTCTGTTTGTTTGTCCGAGGCAGCAACAGTAACTAAGGGGGGTGGGGCTTAGTGATAGGTCAATTGTTCATTGTTTACCAAGGAAAAGTTTTGCCAGACCAGCTTTAAAATAACTCAAAACATCTTTATTGGCTTCTTCAGCAGCAGCGTTTCTCCTCATTTCCTCCAGCTCTCGAGACCAGGTTTCTTTTCTAGCTTCCCTCACTCTGGGGATGAAGAAGTCGAGATGCTGGAGAGTGAAAGCAGAGTCTGGTTTTAGTGCGATCTGAGACAGATTCTTGATGGTCCTGTAAGCATTGAACAGAAGAATTGACTTTTGGGTTTCAATCTTCTGCAGATCTTTGTCAACATTGTCCATTACAACCGAAAACCTCTTTGTTTGTTCTTGGGCCTTTTCATAATCCTTTTTAACAGAGTCATATTCTACTTCTGTGCTCAGGGTTCTAACGATGTATTTTTTGTTCTCTTTGACGTGTTTGCTGTGGTGGCAATGCCCTGTACACACAGTGCAGAAGCCGTCTTTCATGACTTCACATTTGCTGGGATCAGAACCCCACCAGCAGTCAAACTCATGACAGTTTTCCTGACAGACGGTGCAGGTCGTCGCCTTCCTGTGCTTCCATGACTTGCTCTCAATAGGCACCTTCTCTCTGACTGTCTTATTGATTTTAATGGTGAAGTTTTTACACTCCTCAACCTTTTCCTTATTTTGCACAATTGCCTCTTGAATCTGAAGTTTTTCAGCTTTTTTCAGCTCTGTCTCTTCAACTTGCATCTGTAAGTTGAAGGTTAGTGCTTCTAAATGTATGCGCTTTATGAGGACATCTGAAGTCAACTCTAATGAGCTTCTGTTCTTTTCATCCAGAGACTGAAGGAAACGCTTCATGTCATCCATGCTGTCTTCCCAGGCGTCTCTTTGAGCACGAATGTAACGTTTCTCAGTCTGACGGGCTTCAGCCTGCCGGTTGTTGAATGAAAAATATACAGGTTGGCCACTTTTGTCTTGCCTGCAGGGGATTTTAGCTTTTTTAATGGCCCCAATGACATTTTTGGGTGGCAGACCATCAGAGTGTGTGATTAAAAACACAATGTTGTCCACAATGTCTTTTCCAAACAAAGACAGAACTGAACTGATAATGTAATACTGTCTGTCTGAGAGACGATTCTTAGCCGCTTGAATCACAAAACACACAGCATCAACTTCACGAACTCCATCATTGCTCTGAAACAGTGTGGCTAAATTCTCAGCAACTTCCAGATCTTTTTCCAGTCCTCTAGTGTCTCCGTAACCTGGAGTATCAATGATTGTCAGTGTTATGGGACTGTTTTCAGGAAAGACCTCATACATGGTGATTTCAGAGGTTTGTGATTCTGACTGATCTCTGACTGCTTCTTCTGTGATTTCATACCATATTTCATCCTCAAACTTCACTCTCAGTAAGTAGTTGACCATGGTGTTGATGAGAGTCGTCTTACCAACGCCAGTCTCTCCCACCAGAAGCACAATTTTGTTCGGTTTACTGGTGTCTTTTGACCCATAAGTCCATCTTCTGACTTTTCCATTATCATCAAGCACTTTTCTTTTTGTCTCTAGATGAAATCGTTTTGGAGGACCTTGATCAATTTGAGTTGCTGTGCATGGTGAATAACTCGGCTGTCTGTAAAATACAGAGGGAAATGTTAAGGACCATGGTCATATTTGAAGCAAAAGCCAAAAATATATTTTATGGGTCAAAATTATCTATTTTTTTATGCCAAGAATTATTAGGATATTAAGTAAAGATCATGTTCCATGAAGATATTTTGTAAATTTCCTACTGTAAATATATTAAAACTCAGTTTTTTTTATTAGTAATATGCCTTGCTAAGAATTTCATTTTCATTTCATTTTCAAATAGTTGCATCTCATCCAAATATTGTCCTATACTGACCATACTTCAATGGAAAGTAAATTATGTTAAATTATGATCTTTTGGGGGAGCGCTCAGGGTTCGGGCTAAAATGCCAAGCTCGGACCCCTCTCCTCAGACGAGGGAAGAGTACTCCAAGTTCGGGAGGAATTACCGAGCTCGGAGCCCTCCCCGCGGACAGCACGCTAAATACGCATATTATTTATCTAGCCTCATTATCTCTAAGGCGAACTCGTGAATAAGGGTGCGTGCACCTGTTGTGCATTACCGCTGCCTTTATATGTCTCACTTTTGCAGAGTTTGTTGTCAGATCGTTGTGGTTCTCATGCCTGTCTCATTTACTTTGTTCTTCCTGCACTTAAATAAACTCACTTTGCACTTGCCTTTGGATCTATTTTGTCGTTTGTGACACAAACGAACTCTGGTGCGGTTCGAATGATATATGAACGCAACACGGACCAAATACTTCTAAATGAACCAAACCCAGGAAGTAATGTCAAGATGTGACGCTATGCGACATAATTTCACAAAGAGAACAAGTGGTACCCAAAACAAAACGAGTAGAGGGCAAACGTAGAGCAACGAGGAGGTAAAGTACCTTGTATTAGCTCTTTGTGAGTTCGTAGATGGTGAAAATAAAACATATGCACGCAAAAATGAGTGTGCTTAGTCCAGCAGACGGTATTGCGTAAATCCGACTGGGTGGGTACTTTGATGTCATACACTCGCAGCGCAGCTTTAAGTCGAAATCACCTTTTCCTTTTGTTTAGAGTGTTCAGTGAGTTCCGTCCACTGATCTATATATTCTCTATTATAGATCAGTGGTTCCTTCATGAAATATATACGTCATTCAACGTGACCAATCAGTTCACGAACGTATCACTATGGCTTTAGGTTCGGTATCTTTTGGTTCGTTGTCAAAATACCAGTATGAACGCTAAGCGGACCAGGACCAAATGTATCATTTTCCTTTTTGGTCCGGACCAAATTAACCAAACTACAAGTGTGAACGCACCCTAAGATATACTGTTATGCGGATGACGTCTTCATTTTTATTCACTTTTTATTAATGGGTTTTAATATTTTTGCATATCTAAAATGAGGTATTTTCACCAAATATATTGTGGTGGAGTTCTGTATTATTTCCATTTCATTTTTTCTTTCAAGACAGTGAGAAATTAACAGATTATAATAAACCTATACATGTAATAATTTCTGATTGAGCCCATGTTACCAGCTCATTGTCACAATTGATCAAATTCAATTCACATGCCACTAGGCAATTTATAGTTAGAGAGGCCTGACTTTTTTAAAGTGTAGCTTTCAACACAAATGTGACCCTGGACCAGTACCGATCTGCCCTATACGCTCACTACGCAAGGTGCGTAGGGGCCTGCAAATTATGCAAGGCCCCGCCCCCACATCCTCCTCCCTGTCAGCTCACCAGTCAATGTTTACACCTTACCGCGTACATAAGTTTGATGACAATATGAAGCAGAATTATCCATCCGGACATGAAAAACAAACAAACAAACAAAAAACACCATGAGAGTGAAATGCGAGAACAGCGATCAGGTAAATGTGTTCTCTTGTCTCTAAGTTTGATGTCAGCTGCTGCAGCAACAGCAAAGTTAAGTTGATGTAATTGTCAGTCTGTCTTGCTAACCTAGCTGGGCATGATTGTATGTTGGTCTGTCTGTTTCTCGCTTGCTTGCCAGTGACTTTGTGTCTCGAAAAACAAACATGAGAGTGAAAAAGTACATTTATTATGTTTCAACTGCAAATGTGTTTTCTAAACTGCCATTCGGATAACTGCGTGACCGCGTCTTGCGTTTATGCGCCTGCAGCCGTGCACAAAACATAATGCTCTCTTTCCAGCAGCAGTAGGCTATCTGACTGGGCACCAGTGACCGACATATATAGTGAATTGTTTTGTTTAAAGGAGAGAATGGTTTACATGCCTCATGGCTTAGGTAGAAGGGCCCCTTAGCAAAATTTTGCTTAGGGCCCCAGCCCTGGACCACAAAACCAGTCTAAAGTAGCACAGTTATATTTGTAGCAACAGCCAAAAACACATTGTATGGGATGAAATAATCAATTTTTATTTTATGCCCAAAATCATTAGGATATTAAGTAAAAATGTTCTTCCATAAATTTATAAAAACTTAATTTTTGATTAATAACATGCAATGCTAAGAACTCAATTTGGACAACTTTAAAGGCAATTTTCTCAACATTTAGATTTTTTTTGCACCCTCAGATTTCAAGGTAAGTGATTTCAAATAGCTGTATCTCTGCCAATTATTATTCTATCATAACAAATCACTCATCAATGGAAAGCTTATTTACTCAACTATTTCCTGATCCAAGGTCACACATATGGCGTTTTATTTTCTCTTTTTTATTAAAATGATGAATTGAATACCTAATACCTCAGAATTTGTAGCAGTGACTTGTTTGCTGTTTAATCAGTGATATACAATACAATTAGTTAAGCATATTTTATTCACTTTTGGGCAAATACTATTCAGTCCATGAGATGGCGCCATAAAACACACTGCAGCAAATTAAAGGATTTTCCTTCAGTTGATCTTCAGTTTTGCCTTTGGCTAATAGTCTATCCCCGGCGGAGGATCGAGGAGATGAGGAGGGATATTAGGTGCGTTCGAGATGCACTACACTAGCCTGCCACCGGCTGGCGAGAGAAGCCGCTTGCAGTCGGAGTAAAGAGGCGGCGGTCAGGTCAGACACTTGTCCGTAGTGTGGAGATAAGACCTCGTAAAAGATTTGTTTATTGTATCACAAAACCATATATACATATACAGCACATATAGGCCTATAGAGGATAACACTGTAGGCTGTTCCAAACATACAAAAGGAAAGGAAAAAAGAGGAAATGAAACTACGTAAGATATATTAGGTTACAACAAATCATTACATTTACATTTACATTTAGTCATTTAGCAGACGCTTTTATCCAAAGCGACTTACAATAGAAGCAATCAGAGCAACAAGAGAGCGACAGTGTATAAGTGCTGTGACAAATTTCAGTTAGATAAACATGATAAGTCTTGCAAGGGTTTTTTTTTTTTTTAGGAAGAGTAGAAAAGTGCTAGTGTCCATTGGTCAAGTTCTGGCGAAAAAGATGGGTTTTCAGATGTTTTTTGAAGATGGCCAATGACTCAGCTGATCGAATTAAGATGGGTAGGTCATTCCACCAGCTGGGAACAGTCCACAAAAAGGTACGTGAAAGTAATTTTGAGCCTCTTTGGCATGGCACCACAAGGCGTCGTTCATTTGCAGAACGCAAGCTTCTGGAGGGGACATAAGGTTGGATTAGACAGTTTAGGTATTCTGGTGCAGTGCCAGTGGTTGTCTTGTAGGCAAGCACCAGTACCTTGAATTTGATGCGAGCAGCTACTGGCAGCCAGTGCAGTCTGTTGAAGAGAGGTGTGACATGGGCTTTCTTCGGCTCATTAAAGACCACTCTTGCTGCTGCATTCTGAATCATCTGCAAAGGCTTGGAAGTGCATGCAGGAAGGCCCGCCAAGAGTGCATTACAATAGTCCAGTCTGGAGAGGACAAGAGCTTGGACAAGAAGTTGTGTAGCCTGCTCTGATAGGAAGGATGTGATCTTCCTAACGTTGTACAAGGCAAATCTGCAGGATCGAGCTGTAGCAGCAATATGGTCTGTGAAGGATAACTGGTTGTCTATCACAACTCCAAGATTCCTGTCTGTCCTAGAGGAAGTTATGGTTGATGAATTTAGTTGTATAGAGAAGTTGTGATGAAGCGCTGGGTTGGCTGAGATCGCAATCAGTTCAGTCTTAGCAAGGTTGAGCTGAAGATGGTGTTCTTTCATCCAGCCAGAGATGTCGGTCAGACAAGCTGCGATGCGAGCAGGAACCGTGGGGTCATCTGGATGGAAGGAGAAGTAGAGTTGCGTGTCATCAGCATAGCAGTGATAGGAAAAAGCATGCTTCCGAATGACAGAACCTAACAATGACATGTAGATTGAGAAGAGCAGTGGTTCAAGCACTGAGCCCTGAGGAACTCCAGTAGCAAGAAGTTGTGACTCAGAAACTTCACTCCTCCAAGCCACCTTGAAGGACCTACCTGAAAGGTAAGACTTGAACCATTGGAGTGCGGTTCCTGAGACGCCCATCTTCATGAGGGTGGACAGGAGGATCTGGTGGTTGACTGTATCAAATGCAGCAGACAGATCCAGTAAAATGAGTACTGATGATTTGGATGCTGCTCTTGCCAATCTTAGGGCTTCAGTGACTGAGAGCAGGGCAGTCTCAGTTGAGTGGCCACTTTTGAAGCCAGACTGGTTTATGTCCAGGAGATGGTTCTGTGCAAGAAAGATAGAGAGTTGGTTGAATACAACTCGCTCAAGTGTCTTAGCGATGAATGGGAGAAGGGATACTGGTCTGTAGTTTTCTAAAAGAGCTGGATTTAGAGCGGGTTTCTTGAGCAGTGGTATGACCCGAGCCTGCTTAAATGCTGTAGGAAATGTGCCAGTGTGGAGCGAGGCGTTTATGATGTGAGTAAGTGCTGGTATAACAGAGGTAGAAATGGCTTGGAGAATGTGAGTGGGGATAGGATCAAGCGGACAGGTAGTAGGATGATTGGAAAGAATAAGTTTGGAGACGTCAGTCTCCATGAGTGGAGAGAAAGAGGAGAGAGTGTGAGTATTTGTTGTTGTGAAATTTGTATCAGTATGTGGTGTGGAAAATTGGTCGCTAATTGTTCTTGTCTTATTAATGAAAAATGTTGCAAAGTCATCAGCTGTAAGAGTTGATGTAGGAGGGGGAGGAGTAGGACAAAGGAGAGAAGAGAATGTTTTAAAAAGTGTGCGAGAATCAGGAAAATTATTAATTTTGTTGTGGTAGTATGTTGATTTAGTGGAGACATTTGCAGAGAATGAAGAGAGGAGTGACTGATACGCACTAAGGATATTAGGGTTGTGCGCCACTTCCGCTCTGCAACCCTGAGTCTAGAACGATGTTCACGGAGAACATCGGACATCCAGGGAGCATCGGGTGTGGTGCGTGCTGGTCTAGATAAGAGGGGGCAGAAGTTGTCTAGACAGGCTGATAAAGTGGAGCAAAGAGTGTCAGTAGCAGTGTTAGTGTCCAGTGCTGAGAAGTGAGAGGGTGGAGGAAGTGTGGATGAAACCATAGACGATAGACAGGAGGTAGAATGTGTGCATAGATTACGCCTAAAAGTGACTTGCGGTGGAGTGTGTGTTGTGTCTGTAGCCAATGTGAGGTCAGAGGTGATAAGAAAGTGGTCTGAAGTGTGCAGCGGAGTAACTAGAGTGTTGGCAGTTGACCAGTAGCGAGTGTAGATAAGGTCCAATTGGTTACCTGATTTGTGAGTAGTTGTGGTAGATACTCGCATGAGGTCAAATGAAGTAAGAAGAGTATTGAAGTCTGTAGCTTGGAGTTTTTTCTATATGGATGTTGAAGTCTCCAAGTAGTACCAGAGGAGTACCATCCTCTGGGAAGTGTGAGAGTAGCATGTCCAACTCCTCCAAGAAGTTACCAAGTTGACCTGGTGGACGATAAACAACTACAAGGTGGATTTTAACAGGGTGGATAACAGTAATTGCATGGGATTCAAATGATGTGTTGTTGGTGAAAGATGATAGAGGATTGAATTTCCAATCATTTGAAATGAGTAGACCAGTACCTCCACCCCTCCCAGTTTGGTGAGGGGTGTGTGAAAAAGTGTACATATTGGAGAGGGCTGCCGGATTGGCTGTGTCCTCAGGTTTAATCCAAGTCTCAGTTAGGGCCAAAAAGCTGAGACATGAATGATTAGCAATTGAGGAAATAAAATCAGCTTGGCAGTTCCTGGCAGTTCCAGAGCCCAACTGAAACAGAGATTGAATTAGATGTAGAGGATATCCAGATGTACAAGTACTCCAGCTGGCTTTGGCCACGCCTTGCTAGTTGGCTATCCGAAACTACAACACTACACGAGAGCCACGAGAACAAACGTGACTTAAGCAAGTGGTTCACACGGTAAACAAAGTAAGCAAAACAAATATCTCCTAGCAATGACAATCGCGTTAAAATCTAATGAGTAAAAAAGACAAAACACTTACAGACTGCTGACCTCTTCTGCTGTTCTGTTGCTATGACTAATCAATAAAAGAAAGAAGTTTCCCTATCATTTATTCTATACAATCGTTTTGCTTGTTTATTGATCATATCTTTAAGAGTCTCAAATTAGTATGTTAGTTACTTTTATGTAGGCTAATGCAATGACATCCATTGACATCCATTAAAAAAAAAAAAAAAAGGCTGGTTAACCAGAAGTTTTTTTTCCCCCAAACTTTAACTCTTATACAATAAGAATAGGCTATATATTTACCAGATAGCCTAATCTTAATTTTTTGTTAATGTTTTGCTTGAATATCAGATATTCAATATCAAGATTGATTACATACTTTTTAAAGAAAAAACACGCAACACACGTTGTGCTTGTCGTAACATAATCTGACCAATGAGAAAAAAGTGTGTCATCATCAAGGCTTTCGCAGCCGATTTTGAGCAACTGCAGCGCCTGACCTCGGCGACTGGTCTCGTTTTGCTCTCACGGTACTTTGATGGCACATGTGATCATAAGGCGGCTGCAGCACCAATTGAAGTCGGACAAATGATCTTACCAGAATGCATTGCTTTTGTAAGGCGGCAGCTGATTTTTTGCGGCGCTGCATGAAGTCGAACGCACCTATTGAGAAGCACCCTGTGTCTCCATGTCGCTTCAAGCACATCATTCTGCGCATGGGATGAGCATAAACACCTTGTGCTGTTCTGTATTGGAACCTTTCGCATTATAATACTTTTCTGCGCAATGAAAGATTAATAGTCTTTCTTCTTTTGTCCTATCTATCATACTGTATGTTGCTGCTTTTATTACTGTGTGTGTAAAATCCCTGTCGAACTCTTATTTTGAAGTATTCAGTTACATCACCTGTGGGTGGAGTCAGAGA
Source organism: Cirrhinus molitorella (assembly GCA_033026305.1). Taxonomy (NCBI): domain Eukaryota; kingdom Metazoa; phylum Chordata; class Actinopteri; order Cypriniformes; family Cyprinidae; genus Cirrhinus; species Cirrhinus molitorella. The sequence continues at coordinate 2,663,141 of CM065118.1, forward strand.
CATGTCCAGACTAGTTCGGTCCACAGAATGTTCTGCTGCCGCAAACAAGACTGATCATAGTTTGTTTTGAAGTGTGTGCGTTCTTTAAACCGTAAGTTTACAATAATATATATTGTTGAGCAAATGTAGATATGTATATGTGGACTTTGCATGCCTATATCATATTACATCATTGTTTTACCTCACTGCGCGTTTGGGGAGTCCGTTCGATAGACCTATGCAAATACACAATCAAGAACTATGTTTACAGCAGATACATAGTTAATAACACTAATATGGATCTAGGATAATTGCTAATCATATAAATGTTTATAGTCGGAGCATATGTATATATTGTGTAAAAGCACTAATACAATTCGGTTACGTTTAGTGTGGTTTCACTTTGTGCCATCTGCGCTATTACTGATGCAAGAGCTCCACCTAGCGGCCATCCACAATATAACAATTTGAAATTTCAGTTATCGTTGTTTTACTTATTGTAATTTATCTACAAGCATTATATGTTGTTTGTTAAGTTTATTTAATATATTCATTGTTATTTTTTATTTCAGAAACCACACACACACATGTACCAAACTATCAGTCGAGTGGAATAAATCAATGCTTGAATGTGAAAGCTGTTGTGGATTTTTGCTCATACACCTCCTGACCGAGGTTGAGGACTAGATTTTGAAAAACCAGTGCATTAGCGCACATACATCTTAACAAAGTGGTCCTTCGAGCCGGATGATCACATCTTGTCCTCATGGCAGCATCCAGGGATTATATTGAAGAACAGCAGAGACTCCGTCCTAGCAGGATTCGGCGGATTCCGGGACATCTGGAGGACTTTGTACTTATTTCCCAATCACAGCAGCTCGTTCCACATCCCCTGACAGAGGATGTACAGCACATGCAGATTAGTGAGATTGTCTCTGCACCAGCTGTGGAGTATCGAACTTCTACCCCTAAAGGACCCAGGACTGAGCAGTACACTGAGACTACAAGGTTACGTAGAGTGGAGGAGTGTGTTTGGAATGTTCAAGAGCAAATCAGGGAACTACATAGCATATTACAGATGTCTCTCGAACAAGGCAAAGGTTCATCATACATGCATCAGGGCTTAAACTATTCCCATGCCACAGGTGCCGGACATCAGAAGTCAGTCCTACACTTAGGCAGTTTACAGCAGTCCATCCAGCATCGCAGTGCCAGCTTTCCTCGTCTCCAAGCAGAGACAAAACCAGATTATCTAAGCTCTGGAAATGTTGATATGAAAAAGTACACTTCTCAAACCACAGCCTTACCTCATCCACCCAGTCAGCTTCCAGTCCAGATGCCATCAGGGTTACTAACTCAGGCTCAGCAGCCATTGTCTCATCCTGCCTCTGTTCCTGTGATTCAGCATCATGTAGAACAACTTGAGCCACGTCCAGAGTCTGCTCCCGCAGGCATGATGCACGCATCCTATGTTTATCAACGGCCTGGTGATCTACAGCAGACATCACAGCCACAAGCCCTGCCCTCTATACATCAACAAGTACCTTCGATGACATCACCTCCTTCCACTGTGTATCGAACTGTCCCTAGCCATCCACCAATTCATGCACATTATACAACACCTGCAATGAGTAACACTGTGAATCCTAATTATAGGCAAACACAGTTCACACAGTTGTTACCACCAGTTGCTCCAGCACAGCCTTTGATGCCACAGTATGCAGGACCTCTCCCACTGCAATCTGTGAATTATTCAGATCCATACTCACAGGGCTATCAACCTGTCAGACCACCAGGTGTAATACCTCAGACACAGTTATATTCTGTACCATTTTCCTATACTGCACAGCCAGCAGCTCAAGTTCCAAGCATGGTGGAGATGGCCATTGCTTCCTCATATGGAATCCCTAAACCTAAACTCATCAGTTTCACCACTGGAAAGGAGAGTGATTTTGCTTTACTAAAGAAGGGACTTGATGGTGTCCTTGGGCCACATGTTCACTTGACAGAGGACTATAAATTTCAAATGTTACTTGATCATCTGAAACTACCAGCTGCCTTTCAACTAGCTAAACGATTCATGTATGATCCCAAGCCTTATACTCGAGCCATGCAAGCATTGCAACAGCGTTATGGCCAGCCACGACAACTGGTACAGGGAGAAATCGGCAACATTCTTCGCACACCTCCACTGAAACCAGGGGATGCTCAGAGTTTTGAGGACTTTGCCCTATCAGTCAGTACTCTTGTTGGTCTGCTTAGTACATTGGAAGGGCCTTCCAGAACTGAACTCATGTGTGGCTCACATGTCGACAGACTGCTCACCAAGCTCCCAACCTCTTATAGAGACAGCTTTGTGGAGTACTGTATATCGAAAGGCATTCTCCAGACTGGGACTGACAGAACCTACACTCTTCTTGAGTTTGCAGAGTGGTTGGAGAACAAATCACAAGCGCTTCAGATATCGAGGAGAGCAACTGAGCTGTATAGTTCAGATAGATTTCGCACTGAGAACAGAGAGCAGAGACCCTCAAGGCCACCAAAGATGCAATCCACAATCTACTATGGCATGGATCATGCGACAGATAAGCCCTCTTCTTCAGATACCTTTTTCCAAACAAACAAGGAGCAGACTAAAGGCAAGAAACGGGAAAGCTTTAAGCCGTATTGCCCCTTCTGCAAGTGTCAGCAGCATTACCTCAACTCATGCCTTGAATTTGGCAAATTAAATGTTGCACAACGAACAGAATGGATAAAGGACAATAACAGATGCTGGAAGTGCGGGAGAGGACACGAGCCTGCAAAATGTACTCTCAAAAAGCCATGCTCCAATTGCGGTGAACAGCACTTATCAGTTCTCCATGAGACTGCATCCAATATAAACAAGAGTGTTCTTACTGTTAAAACAGTACCCCGCACCATCTATTTTGACCAGGTTACTCATTCTGGCAGAGTCATGTTGAAAGTGGTTCAAATCAGACTTCATAGCAAAGGGAAAGTACTCGACACGTATGCTATTCTAGACGACGGGTCTGAAAGGACCATAATTCTCCCTACTGCAGTCCATTATCTTAATCTGGAGAAGAGAGATGAAACACTTGCCCTCAGGACAATCAGACATGAAGTGGTCGAAATCCAGGGTGCGTCCGTCTCCTTTGAAGTGTCTGCCACAGGGAATCCGAGCATTCGCTACAAAATACACACTGCCTTTACAGCTCAAGAATTTAACATTGCCAAGCAATCCTGCCCTGTAGATGCTCTGAAACACAAATTCGCACATTTGAGAGACATTCCCATTAAACCTTTTCAAGAGGTACAACCAATGCTCCTTATTGGTTCTGATCACCCTCATCTCCTCACACCAACAGCCCCAGTACTCATGGGCCCACTAGGCAGTCCTGTTGCAGTCAGCACAACTTTGGGTTGGGCCATACAGGGACCAACTACATTCCTAGACCCGCCATTGGAAACTACCTGTATGAACATCTCATTGTTCCACTCTCCCACACAAGATCTATCTCATCACGTTGAAAAACTATGGCAAGTAGATATACTTCCCTTTCAGCCTGTAAAAGAGATAACACGATCTAAGCAAGACAGAGATGCTCTTACAATGCTGGAAGAAAAAACGAAGAGAGTTGAAGTGGATGGAATCTCTCGCTATGCAACTCCTCTTCTCCGTAAAGGGAATGCAACAGCCTTACATGCAGGTCCAGAATCAGTCATGGCCCTTTTAAGGGCCACTGAGCGCCGTTTGCATAGTAACTCAGAGCAAGCAGAGGTCTACAATAAGGAGATCCACAAGCTTGAACAAGCAGGATATGCCATCAAACTCGCTCCTGAAGAGGCTAAAGGCACAGGTGAATCATGGTTTATTCCCCACCATCTTGTACATCATAATAACAAAGCGCGGGTTGTGTTCAACTGCTCTTATCAGTTCCACCAAGCATCTCTAAATGACCAGTTACTCCCAGGACCTACTTTGGGTCCATCCTTGCTGGGGGTTCTTCTCAGATTTCGGCAATATCCTGTGGCTATCAGTGGAGACATTCGTTCAATGTTTCATCAAGTACGCCTCCTTCCAGATGATCAGCCTTTGTTGCACTTCTTGTGGAGAGATCTGGAAAGGGAAAGGGCTCCTGACATTTACGAGTGGCGCGTTCTTCCATTCGGCACAACATGCAGCCCGTGTTGTGCCATCTACGCCCTCTAACGACATGTCATAGACCATCGGGAAAACAACGAAGAGGTAGTAGAGTCTGTGTTGAAATCCTTTTATGTGGATAATTGTTTGCAGTCCCTTTCCTCAACAGATGAAGCCAAACGGCTCATAGACAAAATGAGAGCATTACTATCAGCTGGAGGGTTTGAAATAAGACAGTGGGCCAGTAACTACCCAGAGGTAATTGCTCATCTACCTACTGAGGCACGTTCAGGAAGCTGCGAGCTATGGCTAAATGCAAACAATACAGACCCACAAGAATCTACACTCGGTCTCTCATGGCACTGCATCTCTGATAAGCTTGGCTATCGAAATCGCCTGGAATCAATTGAGGAGCCCACAATGCGCAACATTTATAGAGTGCTTGCCTCCCAATATGACCCTATTGGTTACATTTTGCCTTACACGACCCGAGCCAAGATCCTTGTTCAAGCTCTGTGGATAAGCAAAAGAGGCTGGGATGATTGTATTGGAGAGGAACTGCTCAACAAATGGCAGGAATGGACCAACGAACTCAAATATCTACCCATGATAAGCATGCCAAGATGCTATTTCCCAAACTCTCCACAATCTGACAAAGTTCAAATTGAATTGCATGTGTTCTGTGATGCCTCTGAGCGGGCTTATGGGTCAGTGGCATATCTGCGTCTGCAAGACGGAAAAGGAAGCATTCATACCTCATTTGTAATGGCCAGATCCCGGGTTGCCCCCAAAAAGCAACTATCAATGCCCCGATTGGAACTGTGCGGGGCCCTTGCAGGAGCCCAACTGTCTCAACTCCTCTCAACTGAGATAACTCTGACAATCCATAACACCTTTCTTTGGACAGACTCCACCACAGTTCTATCATGGATCAAATCGGAATCCTGTCATTACAAGGTGTTCGTTGGCACACGAATTGCTGAAATACAGGAGCTGACTAGTTCAGACAACTGGAGATACGTGGACTCAGGAAAAAACCCTGCAGACGATATTACAAGAGGCAAATCTCTTTACGAGCTCTCTCAAGTATGTCAGTGGAATCAGGGCCCTCACTTCCTTCAGCAGTCTCCAGAACACTGGCCAATACAACCCAACTTATCCTCCATCGATGACAATGAGCTAAGAAAGTCATTCCTTTGTGCTCACGTGACCGTCAATCAGTCGTCACTTCCAGATCCAGAGCAGCACGCCACATGGTCAGATCTAGTCCAAGCCACCTACCTGTCTGTACATGGTGCAGAAGCCCCTCCTATGTCAGCTGTACAACGCACTGACACTGAATTGCTTCTGTTAAAACAAGCCCAGCAGGACAGCTTTCCTGACGAAGTCCATGCATTGCAGACTGGTAACATTATACATGCAAACAGTAGGCTAAGTACTTTATCACCTGAATATGACCAAACTTTAGAAATAATTAGGGTCGGAGGTCGCCTTCGTAAGGCTGAGAATCTTGATATTGATTCTTTACATCCCATTGTACTGGCACCTGATCATCCCGTCACTAAACTCATTATACAAGACTATGACAACCGACTCCTTCACCCCGGTCCTGAACGCGTCTTTGCGGAGTTGCGTCGAACTTACTGGATAATCAGAGGCAGACAAGCCATAAAGAAATATCAGAGACAATGCAGAGAATGCAGGAAATGGCGCAGTAAGCCAGTCACCCCTAAAATGGCCGACCTCCCCGCTGCTCGTCTTCGCTTATGGCAGCCTCCCTTCAGGTCAACTGGGATTGATTGCTTCGGGCCATTCTCCGTAAAAATAGGCAGAAGACAGGAAAAACGCTGGGGAATCATTTTCAAGTGTCTCACCACGAGATGTATCCACTTGGACCTTCTGCATAATATGGACTCTGACTCGTTCCTCATGGCATTGCGACGCTTCGTTGCACGGCGTGGCAAACCCTTTGAAATAATTTCTGACCAGGGCACAAATTTCAGAGGTGGAAACCGAGAACTTCAAGAAACATTCTCTGCACTTGAGCCAGCAATCAAAGAAAAACTAAGCGAACAGAGTATTTCCTTTCAGTTTAACCCTCCACATGCACCCCATTTCGGTGGGGCCTGGGAGCGTGAAATACGATCTATCAAATCGGCTCTTCAAGTCATACTGAAGGATCAGATTGTGTCTGACGAAGTCCTGACTACTGTTCTTGTAGAAGTGGAGGGAATACTAAACTCGAAACCACTTGGCTACGTCTCATCTGAGATATCTGACATAGACCCAATCACTCCAAATCTCTTGCTGATGGGGCGGCGGGATGCCTCTCTCCCTCAAGTAGTTTATGGCACAAGAGAATTGCTTGGAAAGAGGAAATGGCGACATAGCCAAATCATAGCAGACCAATTCTGGAAACAGTTCATTCAAAATTACCTGCCAAATTTGCAACCACGTGCCAAATGGCGAGAGTCTACCCCAAATCTATCAGTGGGACAGGTAGTTATGGTTGTCGACTCTCAATTGCCACGAGCACTCTGGCCAGTAGGCAGAGTAAAACGAACTGTTACGAGCAACGATGGAGTAGTTCGAGTGGCAGAAGTAACTATTGGAGACCGAGTTTACAGTCGCCCTGTTTCCAAACTGATTGTGTTGCCAGAGGTACCCACGGACACCAACGATACATAACCTCAGAGGCCAGGGAGTTTATTCAACACTAATTTGCCATACAAATTAGGGGGCGGCTGTGTAAAATCCCTGTCGAACTCTTATTTTGAAGTATTCAGTTACATCACCTGTGGGTGGAGTCAGAGACATGTCCAGACTAGTTCGGTCCACAGAATGTTCTGCTGCCGCAAACAAGACTGATCATAGTTTGTTTTGAAGTGTGTGCGTTCTTTAAACCGTAAGTTTACAATAATATATATTGTTGAGCAAATGTAGATATGTATATGTGGACTTTGCATGCCTATATCATATTACATCATTGTTTTACCTCACTGCGCGTTTGGGGAGTCCGTTCGATAGACCTATGCAAATACACAATCAAGAACTATGTTTACAGCAGATACATAGTTAATAACACTATGGATCTAGGATAATTGCTAATCATATAAATGTTTATAGTCGGAGCATATGTATATATTGTGTAAAAGCACTAATACAATTCGGTTACGTTTAGTGTGGTTTCACTTTGTGCCATCTGCGCTATTACTGATGCAAGAGCTCCACCTAGCGGCCATCCACAATATTACAATTTGAAATTTCAGTTATCGTTGTTTTACTTATTGTAATTTATCTACAAGCATTATATGTTGTTTGTTAAGTTTATTTAATATATTCATTGTTATTTTTTATTTCAGAAACCACACACACACATGTACCAAACTATCAGTCGAGTGGAATAAATCAATGCTTGAATGTGAAAGCTGTTGTGGATTTTTGCTCATACACCTCCTGACCGAGGTTGAGGACTAGATGTTGAAAAACCAGTGCATTAGCGCACATACATCTTAACACTGTGCTATACATTTAAAATAAATGTCTTTTAATTTTATATATAAATGTATTTACTTGTTATTTCATGAATGTATTTTACAACCATACAAAGAGCAATGTTTAACATTTTACCAGATTTAGTTGTACTTATTCACTTTCATTTGTAAATAAAAAAAAATGTTTAACTAGATTTTATAAAATTATTGTGCACCCGTGATTTTTCTAGAGTAACTTTTGCTGCTGAATTATCCACTAACCTAGTTTATAATAGTATTTTTTGTCGTAGATTATGATTACTTTTTTTTTTTTTAGTTATTTTTCATTAAAATTAAGTTTATATGTAGTAGATTGTTTAACACACAAAAGAGTGACGATCAGGGCAACACACATAAGTAGAAATTCTAAATTGATTAAAAAAAAAAACAAAAAAAAAACTATGCTGGTATCGGATTGGCTGATATTCTGTATCGGATCGATTCTGAAAAAAAAAGTTACCGTTCCCTCTCTAACTTAAAATAAAGTTCTTTTTTTTTTAAATTAGATAACTGTTGTAGCGATAAAACTACAAACACATTTTTGTCAAATATGAAGTATACCATCATGCACAAAATGGTTTTACTTTTAAAAACGCAAGATGCTTTAATAACCCAGAAATCATTTATACAAATTTGTCCCTAATGGTAATTTGGTAACCAAAATATAATTATATGATCTAAATAAATAAATAAAATTGTGGCAATACATTACATTCAAATTATGACATTTTAAAAATGCTTCAATTAATCCTGACCTAAGGAAACAATGGGTAAGCAGCACAATATAAAGCTTAATAATCAAATAAACAAAATCAAATAAACAAAAATAAGTAAATAAAGTAAGTAAATACATAAATACAACAAACAGAATGCAAAACTGTCTATGTGCTACTTTTGCTGTTCATCAACGACACATGGGCTACGAGTTTGTACTGGGACAACAAAAAAAGTCATACAAAGTGTATTGTGAAGTGAAACATGATTATTATTATTATCATCATCTGTAAAAAGAACATTAATTAAAACTCACCCGAAATTCATGGTGACCGTTGGACTAAATGGGTTTCTCACAGAAGAGACCTAGTGCTGAAGTGAGTGTCTGAACAATCAGATTTGACGGAAATGTTGGTTTATTTAGCCAGCCTAACTGGCTTAAGTCCCTCCCATCCAAACATGTTCTCAGTGTCACCTGAATACTATAAAATGCCATACATTGGATTAATTTACAATTAGTTAAAACATTCATTGTGTGTGTGTGTGTGTGTGTGTATGTGCACCTAAGTATTTATCATGTTGTGGGAACCAAATGTCCCCACAAGGATAGTAAAACTAGTAAATTTTGACCTTATGGGGACATTTGTGAGGTCCCCATGAGGAAACAGGCTTATAAATTATACAGAATGAGTGTTTTTGAGAAAATAAAAGTATGCACAGTCTCATGTGAGGGCTAGGTTTAGGTGTAGGGCAGGTGTAGGGCAATAGAAAATACGTTTATAAAAACCATTACGCCTATGGAATGTCCCCATAAAACATGGAAACACAACGTGTGCGTGTGTGTGTGTGTGTGTGTGTGTGTTTGTTTGTTTGTTTGTTTGTTTGTTGAATTTAGTTTTTAGTCATTTATGTGTAGGCTAAATGAATCAAATCCAAACCTGACCTGAAATATTCCAAGAGAAATATTTTAATTTTCCCATGAACAGAAGATGAATATATTCCTCCTTATATTCATTTCCTACTACTAGTAATGTTTCTATATAAATGATTTCCCACTTCCCTTTGGTTGATGACCACTGTTTTCGAACTCAGTGACAAACATAAACTACTGTATGTCAAACAGAAACAGAAATTATAAAATACTAAATATAACATACACAAATAGGCTATATTTATTTTCTCTTAATGCATGAATAAACTCAGTTTCATTTATGATCCCCACCATAGATAATCAAACTGAAAATGAGCTTTTAAATTATGCCTTTGAGAGAGAGAGAGAGAGAGAGAGAGAGAGAGAGAGAGCTGCTATGCTTTTGATGCTATGCTTCATTTAATTCGCTTAATATTCTTCGATATGCTTTTTTTATTTTTTATTTATTTTTATTTTTTTTAGGGAGCTATCAGTGGTGTAACTTTGTTTTAAAAAGTGGGTAGGATGCTTTATTTATTTAGCCTATTTCCTTTTTACCTTTATTATTATTATAGGACAGTATTATCCCCCAAATTATTCATATCCATACATATGAAATAAATAAATTAGGGCTGGTAATTTAACGTGTTAATTAGATTAATTAATTACGGTTAAAAAAATAACGAGTTAAAATTAATGCATTAACTGCCAAGACCTACGTGGGTTGAATGATGACAAATATAAGGCAGGGCAATAACTTCCTGCGTGATAGAGCCTAGAGAACTTAGTTAGAATGTCCCTAAAGTTCAAGATATGGGGCAAAAATGCCCATTTAAGTTTTTGTCCCCTATTTACATCATAGAGCGCCGATTTATGTTTCTGCCGGTGGGTGCACAACACGCCCCCGATGACAGCTAATTCACGATTTACCAGACTCACTCACTGTATTTAAGTATTTCATCTCGTGTTTTAATACGGCCATGCCCCCTTTTCATCATCTCCCCTCTTTGCTGAACACGTTCGAAAGTGAAAGTAGAACTGGAAAAATAGCACACATACGAAAGCCATTGCACCCATTCCCGATTGTCAGTAACTGAACGCGATCACAAATTTGGTATGCAGTTAATTTGCGATTCATTAATCAAATAGCCACATCATGTAAAAAATTCATTCAGGAACGAAACACTGTCATGTTGTTTAAAGACGCAAAACAGTTCTGTGGCTGTTTTTGGAACCATTTTTGTTGGTGAAATAGAGCAAAAATAGGCAATATGGTGTCTATAAAATCAACATCCCATTTTATGATTTTTGAGAAAAAAATGGCACTCTTCGTGTGACATTGATTAACTATATGAAATTATAGAAATGTACATTTTCTGCCCCATATCCTGAATTTTGGAAAAATGCATTATAAGAGACTGAATCACGCAGTGAAAGAACACACTAATGAGAACAGTCAGTCTAGCTAGTGTTTAAGCACTCATAACTCCCAATCACTGAAGCTGTCTTTATGATAAATTAATCTCTTACTTAAAGGTGCAGTAGGAGATCCAATAATGCACAGTGTTTCATGTATCTGGTCATGGCACATTCCGGGTGGGCGTTACTCCGTAATGTCACCGCCTGTTCAGCCCGTGGTCAGACCCTGCTTTCCTGCGGGTGGTCTACGTTCTCGTCGTCTGTCGCAAATCGCCCGCCATCTCCTCCTATGGAGTCAGACGCGGCTCAAATCGCTGTGCGCCATTCATGTTCCAGGGGAGCTGAATGGTGCAGTCGACATGCTCTCACGACAGCTCGCCCTCCCTGGAGAATGGCGACTCCACCCCCAGATGGTTCAGCTCATTTGGAGTCGATTCGGGGAAGCTCAGGTGGACCTGTTTGCTTCCCCAGAGTCCTCCCACTGCCAGCTCTTTTTCTCCCTGACCCAGGCCCCCCTTGGCAGGGACGGTCTGGCACACAGCTGGCCTCGGGGTCTTCTCAAGTACGCCTTTCCCCCAGTGAGCCTCCTTGCACAGACCCTGTGCAAGATCAGGGAGGACGAGGAGCAGGTCCTGTTGGTTGCGTCGTTTTGGCCCACCCGGACCTGGTTTGCCGACCTCATGCTCCTCGCGACAGTCCCTCCCTGGAAGATTCCCCTGAGGAAGGACCTTCTTTCTCAGGGGGATGGCACGATTTGGCACCCACATCCCGACCTTTGGAACCTACATGTGTGGCTTCTGGACGGGACACGGAAGACCTCACTGGCCTCCCCCAGACTGTCATAGACACTATCACTCAGGCTAGAGCCCCCTCTATGAGGCAGGCCTATGCCCTGAGGTGGGGTCTGTTCGTTGACTGGTGTTCCTCTCGCCGAGAGGACCCACGAAAGTGCTCGGTCGGAGTGGTGCTTTCCTTCCTGCAAGAGAAGTTGGAGCGGAGACTGTCCCCCTCCACTTTGAAAGTGTATGTCGCAGCCATTGCGGCATATCACGATGTAGTTGATGGGTCATCCCTGGGGAAGCATCACCCGATCATCAGGTTCCTCAGAGGTGCGAAAAGGATTAACCCTCCTAGATCGCACCTCGTACCCTCTTGGGATCTCTCCGTGGTCCTCCAGGGCCTTCGGGGAGCTCCCTTCGAGCCACTTGGTTCAGTCGAGCTGAAGTTCTTGTCCCTCAAGACTTCGCTCCTGGCTGCGCTGGCCTCCATCAAGAGGGTTGGGGACCTACATGCATTTTCGGTCAACGAAGAGTGCTTAGAGTTTGGGCCAGGTAACTCTCATGTTATCTTGAGACCCCGGCCCAGTTACGTGCCCAAGATTCCCACCACTCCCTTTCGAGATCAGGTGGTGAATCTGCAAGCTCTGCCCAGGAGGAGGCAGACCCGACCTTAGCGTTGCTGTGTTCCGTTCGGGCCTTGCACATCTACGTGGACCGCACCCGGAGCTTCAGACGCTCCGAGCAGCTCTTTGTCTGCTTCAGATGCCATCACCTTGGTGTATGAAGCCCAAGGTGAGCCGTGCCCCCTAGGAGTTCGAGCTCACTCCACCCGGAGTGTTGACTCCTTCTACGCGTTGGCACACGGCGCCTCTTTAGCAGACATCTGCAGAGCTGCAGGCTGGGGGACACCCAATACCTTTGCGCGGTTCTACAATCTCCGCATTGAGCCGGTGTCCTCCCGTGTGTTGGGTAACATTAGGTAATTTGCGGGAGGACAGCTCAGGTGTCAGCTTGCTGCGCCATTCCTCTAGGATCTGTGCGCTATTTTCCCAGTTGTTCCCACGGTTGAACTCTGGGTCCTCCATGCCCCGCAGTCTGGACTAAGCGGAGTAGTCCATACTGTGCTCCGGAGCGGGGCCTCCTTCACCCCCCTCCGGTTGTGGCATAATGTCTCAGTATCTCCACGGAACCTTCCGTGTTTCCCCAGTCTAGGTAGACTTTTTTAGAACTTCCACATGACTTAACCGTCATTGTGCTCTGCCCGGCTGCTTCAGAATCTGGCACCCCTGGTGGGCAACCATGTGGTCTACAGGGCGTTGGGACGGTTACGCATTGAGCCCCTTGTTCCGACACACTTAACTGCCGGCATTGGGTCTCGGCTGCGTAACGCAGTTCAGGATTGTGGCGTTTTCCAGAGGTCCCCATTATTACGTCATTGACGTAACGTCGTAGAGAACGACTGAGGGGAAATGTCTCGGTTACGAAGGTAACCCTCATTCCCTGAAGGAGGGAACAGAGACGTTACGTCCTCTTGCCAAAATCCTGGACTGCGCTGAGGTCGGGTTGCGGCTCGGCTCCTCAGCAAATCTGAATGTGTGGATGCACGCCGCCATCTTATATACCCGTATGTCTGGGGGAGTGGTGTGGCATGCAAATTCCACTCGCCAATTCTCATTGGCTTTTTCTCTCAGAGGTGATAGGGTCTCGTAGCCGATCCCCATTATTACATCATTGACGTAACCTCTTCGTTCCCTCCTTCGGGGAACGAGGGTTACCTTCTTAACCGAGACATTTTCTTTTGCTATAGATTTTATTTTACATTTCAGAATATGAAGCAATGTTAATTTTGTTCTTTTTTGTGAAAAAGAAGAAGAAGAAGAAGAAGAAGAAGAAGAAGAAGAACTAATACTATTAAATTACCATATCGATAAGCAGTATCAGTAGTAATACCTTTACTATACAACAAGTTGACATTATACAGCATTCAGGCAGGACAAACAGCAGTCAGTCAGTAGTTTCCCTTTGCTGTATGCAGTATCAACAGTTCTGTTGTAATGTTTCATAAAAAAACATGCAGGTTGAGCCAACCACTAATAACAGTTAAACAACACACCACCACACCAGAAATACAAAGACCAGGTTCGAAAATTAAAAAAAAATAAAATAATAATAAATTGTATTATAAATAAAATAATAAAATACTGCACAAATCGGATTTCACATAGATTGTTGCTGTTCGACCTATATAAAAATGGATTTCAGTTGGATTTACACACACACACACAAAAAAGGATTTGGGCTGACAGTCTGAACAAGGCTTTAGGTATGGAGGGAAAATGAAATAAAAATACCATCAAAACTTTTCTGAAGACAGTCAGTTCTCTTAAGAGATACATTAGTATAATTAATTAATACAATTATTTATACTTTAACCCATATACCTCCGGTTTCACAGACATGGCTTAAGCCTAGTCCTAGACTAAAATGTAAGCCTGAGCTGTTTCAAATGAAAGAAACTTTTACAATATATCAGTGCCTTTGTTTTGTCTCAAGATGCACACCAGGGGGGTGTTCCATAAAACAAGTTTACCAAATAAGCCAGGCTTATTTCAGTTAGTCTGACTTATTTTGAGCCAAATCAAGTGACAATAAGTCAGACTAACTGAAATAAGCCTGGCTTATTTGGTAAACTTGTTTTATGGAACACCCACCAGGACAAAAACAAACAAACAAACAAACAAAAAACACAACCTGAAGCGTACCTGCAATAAATCTCCTACACAAGGTAGACACTAACTTATTAAAACTTCAACGACTCTTCATGGCAGGCATTTGTAAGCATCAGCCACGCCGGCCTCAACTAATTACTATCCAGATCAACCAAAATAACATTTGACTGCGCTCATGTCAGATGCTGCATCCCGATTTACCCAAGGGGACCAAGGTGAACACATTGCAGCTGGAGACCTGGTTCCTGTACACAGAAGGCTTCTTTCGGGTGAAGAGATTTCAACCTCTGTGAAAGGTGCTTCAAGCTTTTCCTGTTTGTAGTACAGCATTACAGAATAATAGGGGAGTGAGCCTTCCAGAGAAGGGCACTACAAAGGCTACTTCCGACCCATAGGGAGGTAACATGTGGAGAGACTGATATGGACTGACCTAAGCCTAAGGCAGTACTACATATGGAATAGGTCTCTGAGGCAGGTCCTACCTGAGAGTCAACAGAGCCAGAGATCTGTCAAAGGGAAGACACAGGTTTACCTAGAGGGAAACTGCATCGTGGAAGAATACACATATGGGATTGTTTCTACAACTTACAGCAATATATTCAGTGTCTCTCAGAGAAAGTGCTTCAAGTATAACTCGTTTCAAGTAATGGTGCTTCATAAAACATTATCCACAGAAAAAAGTATTAATGATAAATCCTGACTTTTGTACTGGCTACAGTATACAGGCCTCCAGGGCACCATACAGACTTTATTAAATAATTTGCAGATTTTCTATCCGAGTAAGCAATGGCTCTAGATTAAATACTGTCACAATGGAATTGATGTTAATGGCACTGAAATTCTGCAGCCAAGCAATGATATCTCAGATCATTATTTAGTCTTGTGTATGCACCAGATAGCTAAAACTGTAAATTCAACTTCTTGTTACAAGTAGAACCATCACTTCTTCCACAAGACTGCTTTGTAAGTAATCTTTCTGAATTCCTCAGCATATTCAATAGCTCAGAAAAACTTGATGTAACAGAAACTATGGACTCTCCTTTCTAGCATTTTAGATACGGTTGCTCCTTTACACTTAAGGAAGATTAAGGAAAACAGTTCAACACTGTGGTATAATGATCACACTTGTGCCCTAAGGAGAGCAGCCCGGAAAATGGAGTGCAGCTGGAGGTTTTTCATACCACTTAGTGAGAACTTAACCTATCCTATAGAAAAGCATTACAAATTGCTAGATTTGATTACTTTTCATCTCCTTTAGAAGAAAACAAACATAATCCAAAGTTTCCAAAGTTTTGTGAAAAGCTTCTAACAATTAATTTTGGTGAACAACCCCTTTAGAAACTCAGGAGGACTGAAATATTACTAAACCCCAAGAATGACCCACATATAAAAAGAACAGCCTACAAGAATAAAAAAGCTTTGTTTGTTGGCCAGGAAAATAACCTAAATGAACAAAATGCTTCTCAATGTTCTATGCTGCACAAAAATTCAGGCTAACTCAAAAACTTGTGCACACAAGCTCAGGCCTGATGTGAGATTTGCTCGTAGCCACCGCTCACATCCATTTTGATAAATTCCAGGTTTTGTGTAAAAAAGAGAGTACACCCAATTTTCTGTTGTATGTTCATTTCATAAATGAGGCCCATTAAATGGTGGACGAAGATTCTATTAAAACTACAAACACAGATAGAAAGTGTTTGTAAAAACTACAAACATGGCGGATATGCACGACCGATGGACAGAGAAAGTGGTTTGAGTGATAAATAATCTAACCTGATGAATAAAATATTAAATGTTATCCACATTATATTTCATCTGCATCAACAGTTTAAACAATTAAAAGATGTATGTAACTAAGCAATGGAACGTCTCTGTTAAAGATGCAGCTATGACGAAGTAGTATGGCCAGATCTGCTACACCCACACCACACCAACTCACAAATAATATTCCATCCCTTAAAGGTCCACTGTCACATATCGTGCCGCTGCTGCTCCCTCCTCTCACCATTAGAGGGAGCCTTCACAGACACTCACTGACTCTGGTTCACGAACTCCATTTCCCATAAACCCATTCCCATGAACTTCCTGTGCCCTCTCACCTCTCACCCCTGTCGGCCATCTTGCTTTCACCCATGCACACCTGCTAATCATTACACCTCATTACTCACAATATAAAAGCCATTCACAGACATTACCATTTGTGAAGTCTTGTATTGCCCAGGCCTACATTTCCGAGCGTTATTTCCCTGTGGTTTCTTCCCGTTGCTGACTCTGAGTGTTCCTGGTTCCTGATTGTTTCTCTGCCTGCCTTTTGACCCCTTGGATTGTTTATTGGATTATTCTGTTGCTCGCTGCCGGCCCTGACCCTTGCATGGACATTGACCTCGTTTTCTGGACTACCTACATTGCTACTGTTTGTTGTCGATTGACCCTGCCTGTCTCACTAAGATTCATGTCTTCAATAAAGCTGCATTTGGATCCCCAATCCACTGACTCATCTGTTACATCCACTGAAGTGCCTTGAAACACGCAGCGTTCTTCTATGTGGTGATGTAATTTCAACTGAAACAGGAAAACTAGCCGGGCCATATTGAGCACCCCCGCCCACTTTTCAAAATAACCAGTATCGTTCCATTTATATTTGCTTGGGTCAGAGCTGTTGAGCTCAGTAAAGCCGCATTTGACAGCTTATGACAGCCACAGTCTGATAACCCCCTAGATTCAATATGAAACTCTTACTAAAACAAAATAATATAATAATATAATAAATCATAATTATGCTGAGGCTGTGTAGTTTAATACATGCCGACTCATGCATATGATCTGCGTCTATTTATAGTGTAGGGGGCAGGACGCTATGGATTCTAGAGAGCATTTGATTGGACTGAAGATTTGATGAGAAGCTGAAGTGCATTGTGATGTCAATTAAAATCATTGATTCATATTGGCGGAAGTGATGAGACTGTAAGTTTTGAATGCTCATATCTTGTAAACGCATACAAATGAACAAAATAAATTTTGTCTTTGTTATAAGCTAGCACACTAGCTTATAGATTTTTTTTTTTTTTTGTGAAAAAAGATGAAGAAGAAGAACCAATCCTATTAAATTACCAAATTGATAAGCAGTATCGGTAAGACTAGTAATACCTTTACATTACAACAAGTTGACATTATACAGCATTCAGGGAGGACGAATAGCAGTCAGTCAGTAGTTTTCACTTTGCTGTATACAGTATCAACAGTTCTGTTGCAATGTTTTATAAAAACATGCAGGCTAATAAAAAAAGAATGTGTGAAATCAAAATACTAGGAAAGGAAACCAATGTAAGCCAACTACTAATAACAGTCAAACACACCACCACACCGGAAATACAAAGACCAGGTTCGAAAATAGTTAGTCTTAAAATGAAACCATAAGCAATCATCAAAAACTCCACATTTGGACATATTTAAAATATTAGCATTTAGATAATTGCATTTATCTGACTGAAGTTTAATGTCCTTGCAGAAAATTATAGTATCATTTACATTCGATTTATAGATATTTCCTTCAATCATAAAACAATGCAATGCATAATTAAAAAGCACCTGTGAAAAATGTATGCAGAAAATTCCTTCATATTAACAGGACACTGGGCCCGTAAACGTTAACCACATTCGTTGTGGAACTTTCTAACTATCACATTATTAGGACCTTTCCTGTGAAACTGATTAGCAAAAATTGGATTTCACATAGTTCGTTGCCATTCAGACTATCTAAATATAATCGGATTTCAGTAGGATTTACACAAAAAAATGGATTTGGGAGGATTTGTCTGAACAAGGCTTTAGGTACGGAGGTAAAATGAAATGAAAATACCATCGAAAGTTTTCTGAAGACAGTTCTCTTCAGAGATAAATTAATATAATTATTTTATACTTTAGCTCATATGATGTCTCTGTAAAACCACAAGAGGTATGTTCAATTTGAAGTGGCACTACACAGACCAGTACGATGAGAGTTATAGAAATCTTTAGTGACACCACTGGAAACCAATGATTTAGATCATACTGACAAACTTAAAGCACTGTTTCAATAATTGTTTGAAGTCTTTTTACTTGCATTAGTTAGACTATTATTATTATTATAAAACATCAAAATCTAAAATATCTTCACACTGATGCATTTACAAAAATATGTTTTATATTATTTTGTTTGTAATAGTAGCTTGTTCAAACATGCTGTTTCTTTTGATTTTTTTATCTTACATTTCAGAATATGAAGCAGTGTTAATTTTGTTCTCATCTATTTTGTGAAAAAAGAAGAACAACAAAAAATACTGTTAAATTACCATATTGATAAGCAGTATCAGTAAGACTAGCAACAACTTTACTATACAACAAGTTGGCATTATACAGTGTTTTTTTGTCTGTATACAGTATAAACAGTTTTATTGTAATGTTTTATAAAAACATGCAGGTTGTGTGCAGGCATGTATGAATGTGAAATCAAAATACTAGGAAAGGAAACCAAGTCACGTGAGTCAACCACAACAGTCAAACAACACACCACCACACTGGAAATACAAAGAAGACCAGATTAGGAAGAAAAAAAAAAAAAAAAGTGTTAAAATATTAAAATACTTCATTGATTTTTTTTTTTTTTTTTTTTAATAAAAAGATTTACAAGCAAAGTAATCAGCAAAGAAAGAAAGAAAGAAAGGAAGGTTGTCTTTAAGATGCAAATTTACAGGAAAATTTAACAGTACAATGCTGTTTTCATGTAATAACAGTAAATTACTGTTTTTTTTTTTTCAATGCATTATGGCAGTGGTTTTCAATCCTGGTCCTGGAGACCCACTGTTTTGCACATTTTGTATGTCTCCCTTATCTGACACACTCAGTTCAGTTCATGGATCTCTCTCCTAACGAGCTGATGATCTGAATCAGGTGTGTTAAATAAAGGACACACACAAAATGTGCAGAGCAGTGGGTCCCCAGGACCAGGATTGAAAACCACTGCATTATGGGACATGTTGACCAGCAGCAGTGTGACTGTAACGAGGGCGTCAGAGGCGTTTGGATCCATAAGCAGCTTTATTAGGGGATAGTCAAACAGACAAGGGTCAAAAGCCAGCATCAACAATATCAGAGGAAAGACAGTACCGTAAACAGAGTCAGACAGAGTTCGGGGCAGGCTGAAAACAATCACAATCCGGTAAACAATCCAAGTCGGGGGGCACAGAGAGGAATCACAGGTCAGAATATAGTCCAGGTCACAACGGGAAATCAATAACAAGAGAAACGCTCAGAATTGTCAGCCGGGGCAAGATCAAGACTTCGCGAACGGCAGTGTGTGAGAATGGCTTTTATACAGTGTGCAATGAGGTATAATGAGTGTCAGGTGTGTGCGGGTGAAGGCAAGATGGCCGACCGGGGTGAGAGGTGAGAGGACACAGGAAGTTCATGGAAATGGGGTTATGGGAAATGGAGTTTGTGAACCAGTTCTGTGTGTGAGTGAATGCTCCCTCTGATGGTGAGAGGAGGGACCAGCAGCGGCACAATTCGTGACAGAGCCCCCCCCTTTGGAGCGGCTTCCAGACGCTCAGCACAGTCCAATAACTCCAAGGGGATGGGGGGGGTGGGAGAGAGTACAGAGGGGAGGACCAGGTCCATGTGGGCAGATAGAGTTCAGAAGGGCGTGTAGTCCAGGAAGTGCCGAAACTGCAGCAGAGCAACTGAGCTGCCCAAGATGCTCAGGAGACCACCGGAATGGGACAGACATTCCTTTGAGCCGAGCCAGCAGAGCGGACAGCTCCCAGGGCGGGACAGACGGACTCCAGGGCGGATCAGGCGAGTCAGACGCCCTCCAGGGCGGATCAGGCAGGACTAGAACCCTCCAGGGTGGCACGAAAGCCCCCCAGGGCGGAGCAGACAGGACAGGAACCCTCCAGGGCAGAACGAGATTCCCCGAGAGCGGAGCAGATGGGTCTGTAACACAGAACACACACACACACACACACACACACACACACACACACACACAGAGAGAGAGAATCAGACGCCCTCCAGGGCGGATCGGGCAGGACTAGAATCCTCCAGGGTGGCACGAAAGCCCCCCAGGGCGGAGCAGACAGGACCGGAGCCCTCCAGGGCAGAGCTGGAACTCTCCAGGGCGGAACAGACAGGTCTGTAATTTGGAGCATAGACCGACAGACACACACAGAGAGAGAAAGCTCGGAGCCCAAGCTCCTGGCCAGGTTGGGCGGGATTCCCAGTGTGTAGAGGGCCTCAGTGGCCGAATTGATACTAAGCGAGAGCTCAGAGAGGTGAGAGTTGCTGGGCGCTACCACCGTGCAGGGAGCAGGTGTGACCTCACCCTCGGCTTGAGGATCCGTGGCCTCGGCCACCTCCTCGGAGGAGGTCACCCTCAGAGGTTCTGCGGGGTGAGCCGCCACCTCTGAGGACTCAGTGGTGATATACGCGGCC
Organism: Cirrhinus molitorella; assembly: GCA_033026305.1. Taxonomy (NCBI): domain Eukaryota; kingdom Metazoa; phylum Chordata; class Actinopteri; order Cypriniformes; family Cyprinidae; genus Cirrhinus; species Cirrhinus molitorella. The sequence goes on from CM065118.1 coordinate 2,683,816, forward strand.
CAGACAACCCAAAGAGCAGTTCTCAGTAGGAGTACAGCTTCAGTGAAGGCCAGCACAGGAGTGGTGCCAATGATGGGGCTGGGCTCAGGAACAATTGCTGTGATTTGGCTTGGTACTGGAACAGTGGCTGTGGCTTGGCTTGATGTATGTGCAGCTGCGTTGAGACAGGGTTCTGAAGCAGCAGCGATGATGCTTGACTCTGGAGGAGGAGCTTCTGCGATGACTGTTAATTCAGTGGGAGGAGCAGCTGTGACAATGAAGCTTGACTCAGGGGGTGTAGCAGCTGAGACGTTACTTAACTCTGGGGAAACAGCTGCGACGACTTGGCTTGACGCTGAAGGCAGAGTAGCTGCGACGACGACGCGTGACACTGAAGGCGGAGCAGATGCGACAACATGACTTGGTTCAGAGGGAGGAGCAGCTGCGGAGACGACGCTTGGCTCAGAGGGAGGAGCAGCTGTGAAGACGCTTGACTCAGGAGGCGGAGCAGCTGCGAAGACGCTTGACTCAGAGGTGACTGCTGTGACTTCACTAGGCTTTTGGGGAACAGCTGTAACTCGACTTGACTCTGGAGGAAAAGCTGTGTCTTGACATAGTGCCAGAAGAACAACTGTGATGACACTTGACTGCAGGGGTGGAGCAGCTGCGATGGAGTTTGGTTCTGAAGTGACATCACTTGACTCTGAAGCGACAGCTGTGACATCATCTGACTCTGGAGTGACGGTTGTGACATCACTTGGCTCTGGAGCAACAGCCGTGACATCACTTAACTCTGGAGCGACATCACTTGACTCTGGAGAAGCGACTGCGACGATTTGGCTTGACTTTGAAGGAACCGCAGTGACTTGACTTGGCTCTGGAGGAACAGCTGTGACTACGCTTGACTTGTGAACAACCATGATGCGGCTTGGCTTGGGAGCAGCAGCTGCGACAGGACTTGGTTCTGGAGCAGAAGCTGTGACATCACTCGACTCTGGGGCAGAGGCAGCTTGACCTGGTTTGAGAGCAACTGCTGTAAGGTGATCTGGTTCAGGAACAGTAGCAGAGACTTGACTGGACGTGGGAACTGCTGCTGTGATGTGACTAAGTTCAGGTGGAGCAGCTGCGAAGTGGCTCGACTGGGGAGCAACTGCAGAGATGTGATTTGGTTCAGAAACTGCAGCTGTGGTTTGACGGGGCTTGAGTGCTGCTGTGTCATGATCTGTCTCAGAAGGAGTTGCAGCAGAGACGTGACAGAGTTCAGGAGCAGTAGCTGCAATGTGGCAGGGTTCAGGGGCAGCATCAGCGATGTGACGGGGTTCAGGAACAGCAGCTGTGGCGTCACCTGACTCAGGAGCAGGAGCAGCATTGTCAGTTGACTCAGAGGCGAGGCTTGACCTGGGAGAAGCAGCTGAATCTAGGTTTAACTTCCCTGCAGTAACTAGGCTCGACTCTGGAACGATTGCCGGGCCCTGACTTGATCCGGACTCTGGAAGGGCGGCCATGACAGGTGCTGACTCTGGAAGGGCGGCCATGACAGGTGCTGACTCTGGAAGGGCGGCCATGACAGGTGCTGACTCTGGAAGGGCGGCCATGACAGGTGCTGACTCTGGAAGGGCGGCCATGACAGGTGCTGACTCTGGAAGGGCGGCCATCTTGTCCTTGGATGGCTGGGATGATTTGGCAGGCTTGACTTTAGCGGAAGTGGAGTTGGTGTTTGTGGGTCTTGAGCTGGTAGACGTGACACTGGTGAGCGCAGGCCTGGTGAAACCTGCCGCATACACAGATAGCAGTGGTGGGTCATGCAGCTTGGATACAAGTCTGTGGTAGGTGTCAGAGGTAAGGGAAAGGGAAGCCGCCATTTTGTGACCATGCGCCGGCGCGACCGCCATTTCGCGGGCGGCCCAAGCAGCCGGCCTAGCATCGGAAGCATGAGATTGTCCCGCGGCCGCCATTACTGTGGTGTCACGATCTTCATCAGCTGCGCCCACAGTAAAAGGCGAGCCCTCGCACAACAAAGCAAAGTCCATTAAATCACACAGACTGACCTTAACCTCCCCTCTGGGCAACAATGATTTAGTTGGCTTGTTTAGTCCCAAGCGAAATAAGTCCTTGAAGAAAGTTTCGTCGTAGAATGGTACCTTATGGGAAAGTTCACAGAACAGATGAGTATATTCCTCAATCGATAGCCCTCCCTGACGTAGACCAAGTAGTTGGTCGACTGGGTCCATTATCAAGCCGGGTTGTTGACGGAAGCCGCTGGATCGATTTGTGGCGAAGTCTTCTGTAACGAGGGCGTCAGAGGCATTTGGATCCATAAGCAGCTTTATTAGGGGATAGTCAAACAGACAAGGGTCAAAAGCCAGCATCAACAATATCAGAGGAAAGACAGTACCGTAAACAGAGTCAGACAGAGTTCGGGGCAGGCTGAAAACAATCACAATCCGGTAAACAATCCAAGTCGGGGGGCACAGAGAGGAATCACAGGTCAGAATATAGTCCAGGTCACAACAGGAAATCAATAACAAGAGAAACGCTCAGAATTGTCAGCCGGGGCAAGATCAAGACTTCACGAACGGCAGTGTGTGAGAATGGCTTTCATACAGTGTGCAATGAGGTATAATGAGTGTCAGGTGTGTGCGGGTGAAGGCAAGATGGCCGACCGGGGTGAGAGGTGAGAGGACACAGGAAGTTCATGGAAATGGGGTTATGGGAAATGGAGTTTGTGAACCAGTTCTGTGTGTGAGTGAATGCTCCCTCTGATGGTGAGAGGAGGGAGCAGCAGCGGCACAATTCGTGACAGTGACACTGTTATTTAACAGCATAATACAATATTTTCCCATGTGCATACATATGCACATAGCTAGCCATTTTAGTTTATCTGCAGGAGGTCATTTTGCAGCTTTGCCGTTTATTATTGTATGTCTAAAGTATGTATTATGTTTAAAGTTTAAACATCTAATTGAGCTTCTGGGATTTAAATTCAATGAAGCGATCGTGTTTTAATCAGCAAGTTACCACATGATTGTGACTCTTGTCATATCACACACAAACTGGTAAGAAACTTTTTTTTGTAGCCTGCACATTTACCTAAATTTTATCTGAATAAAAACATTACTTTTTTCTTGTGTGGTTACAAATTAAGTGTGAGATTTCAATTCTTCATTATCTGCTGCTGTTATTTGCAACTACTGCTACTTTATGTCTTTATGTATTAGAGGACAAATTAACCAAAATCAATTTTGGAGCAAGTACATAACTTACTAACTGGAGGTTGGGATGTGTTATCTATTAGCTGTGCAAGCTGAAGTGGGCTGTGAGATTTTGGGTTAAATTTAATTCTTTGTAAAAATATAATAGTTTGTAATATATTGCAGAAATTTTATTTTAAGGGTAAGTTCACCCCAAAATTAAAATTAGCCCTCAAGGCATCCTATGTGATAATATATTCCATATTTAGAGAAATACAAATTGCTTAATGTCAATATTCTATATAATATTTCTTGATATTTTCAAATGTTTGGGTGTGTGGTTCTTTTGTCTCATGTCTCAATAGGCATAAAAGGTTTTTTTTTTTTTTTTGGTATGAACTCACTAACTGGTTAAGAAACCCAGTTCAGGTTGTTAGTAGGATTCTTCTCACCTGCTACTATAAAGCTCTTCCCAACACCTTTTCTGAGGACCTTCGTCAGCTGGTGAAAGACACAGTTCAGAAGGTTCCAGGGAATCGTCCATCAGTCAGTAATATCCTGACCAGGCTTTTATCATTAGGCACCTTCATAAAATGGTAAGTTAGCTTACTAATGTTTACTTTTAACATGGTTAACCAGCAAACCAACCGACAAAAGATTAAAATGATCATAACAGAGTTCCAGGAAAAAAATTACCTCCATCATATGCTGCATCCAAAACATTTCAGAAGCCGTGGAAACTCTAGAAAATGAGTTTTCAACAGGTAGTGGATCACTTTCTGGCATGAGTGCTGGAGTTGGACTTGGACGAGGATTGGGAGGAATCCCAGAGCTCATTCGTTTAACCCAAGTCGTAAACATAGGGAAAATCGCAGCTCAGGCTGCAAGAGCAGTTTGTGTTGTCGAGACGGTTACAGGGGTTTTATCTGCACTTTTCATAGCTGTTGACATCTTCCTTGTGTTTCTTAACTCTAAAGAAATCCACAACCTCTGCAGAGATTACGCTTTAAAATCGAGTCAAGAACCCATTAGCAACCAAAGCGCTGGGTCCACTGACGAGACGTCAAATAACAGCGACACAACAAACCTGTTGTCTTCAAACACTCAACAGGTGGAACAGCTAAAGTCTGAGACCATGAAATTTGTGGCAAAAATAAAGGAGACTGCAGAGGAGCTTCGGATGATTCTGGATATGAGATGCCAAACACAGATAACTGAGAATTATCAGAGGTGGCAGTTTGTGATGTTCAGTTTGTTCTTTCATCATTGATAAACGTTTTGATTGTTGTAGTAGTAGCTAGTGTTGCAGTACTCGAGTCATTTTTTTGATGGTCTCAATAGCATTTATACTCAGTCTTGCCTTTGGTCTCAGACTAAGAGGATTTTATTTCAAGACTGGTCAAGAACCAGGCCCGGACAGTTTTCTTAACAAACTTATTTAAACCTTTAATAGATAATTAATTTGAGCGCGGCTGGGCACGAGCAGCTAATTCACGATTTACCAGACTCACTCACAGTATTTCAGTATTTTATCCCGTGATTTAATACGGTTGAGCCTCCTTTACATCCTTTCCCCTCCTTGCTGAACTGAAAGCGAAAGTATAATCGGTAAGAAAAGCATGCATACGAAAGCCATTGCACACTTACATTACAATAACACTCCCTTCTTTTTATTTTCCACTAGATGGCCTCAATGCACACACTGTTAAAATATTTTGCAAGACAAGACAGCAGAGCGTGATTCATTAACAAGCTGTTCATTAAGCAACAGTAAAAATTGCAGATCCTTCACATTTAAAGTAATGCATCTAATAAATACTGTACATGCACACAATATAAAACATTGATGTTTCCGGGTAGCTGGGTATTAGAAATAGTACATATTTGTGCATTAGCAAACACTATATATATATATATATATATATATATATATATATATATATATATATATATATATATATATATATATATATATATATATACATACATACACACACACATATATACACACACACACACAAATATATTTGTTTCTATATATATTCTTCTACTGAAGACATATCAGTCACTATACATTTACCTTGTGATAAATTTAATCAACATAAATGTACAAAAATTAAAAAAAATTGAATTATTCTGATCAACAATGAATTTATATAAATTAGGTTATTTGCTCAGGTTGATTTGCTACTCTGTCTATTATTTTAGTAATTTCTTCCATGGTGTCCTGTACCTGAACCATTTCTATCCACATGTGATGGAGTGCCATTCTAACTGGCAGAACTCTGATTAAACTGACTCCAATCAAACATGATGTTTGAGTCCTTATCTGCGCAGCCAATCCACTGATGTCATATATCTGCATGAAGCGCACCAATTCACTGGCAGATGAAAAATATTTTCTTAAATACATAACATCATGCTCTGGGTAACTGAGGTCTCTCAATATTTCAGAAACATGCTGACTGATGTCATTCATCTTGTCCATTTTAGGGCAGAGTTTTTACTGAAATTTGCTCAGTTTCCTGTTTAAATTTTGTTTGCAGGCTCATGATCTTCTTGTTCCAGATATTTTCACCAACTGTAGCGCCTGAAAGCACAACTGTTCCGGCTCCTGCGATAACAGCGGAAATGCCCGGATGAACTGGAGCTAAAACTACCCCCAAACCCATCAAGAACTCTCCAGCTACTTCCCCATTTAATGCATTTACAACTGCTCTATCAGCACGACTGAAATATTCTTCAAAGTTTTAAACCTGTAATGATATCACAGGTGATGTCCTGAATGCTCCACAGCAAATTTCTCATCTCAATCATTTTAATCTAAGTTTTATTTCCATAACTATAAACCATACATCCGTAATCGATTTTTGGCTCTTAGTATGGCTTTATATATTCTTTCCATTCATTGATGCCATGCCCCCCATTTAGCTCAAGATAAGCATCTTAATATGTTTATCCCCTTGTTAAATTTTTCTATCAGCTTCTGAATATATTCTGATATTTAACTTTCTGTCTATCCATATTCCAAAAAGTCTGACTACATTAACTTGCTCCAGCTGTTGCCCACTATGTTCAGAGATGGATAAATGTACCTGGTTTTTAGCCCCAGAAATGCTGAAGCCCAATTTCCCTGCCCAATCCTCAACTTCCTTTATAGCTGTTTGCATTTTCTTTTCCATATACAAAACATTTCACCCCCTAAACCAGTATTCTCAAACTCAATTCCTGGAGGGCTACAGCTCTGCAGAGTTTTAACCCTAATCAGACACACCTGATCCAATTAAGTTCTTCATGATCAGTAGGAACATACAAGCAGGTGTGAGTTGGAGCTGGTTGGAGCTAAACTCTGCAGAGTTGTGGCCCTCCAGGAACTGAGTTTGAGAACCTTAAACTGTAACGCTCCTTCATCTACCTTGATACTTAACGCTACATTGAGGGGTATAAACTTCTTTCGCTTTTGGCATTCCGCACTTAACAGCTTTTTTGCCATCAAAATAAAAGTCTCTAGAGGATCCATCGCTTAAAGTGGGGCAAAAATAACCTTTTAAAACAAAACAAACATTATAAAAATATAAAATACATTTTCTTAATGTATACAAATCCAGAAGTGCTGGTAATGATTTGTACTGGTAAATCTGTTAAGTTCACATTACACAAGAAATAACAATAAAGTGATTTAGGTTTAAATATCCACATTTTTTAAAAATTACAATACAACAATATGTCTTTTTCTATTATTTATTTATTTATTTATTTATTTTTCAGACCTTTCAAAGCATAAACAACATATTCTTTCTTGCACAGTTTTTGCTCATTACAAGGTCTCATTTACTCTGAATTTACTTGATTGTACTGCAATTCTTTTACTGAAGTTTCTCACAGAAAGGTTTTTGATTGACTGTATTGGTAACCTGCAACTCAAACACAAACACCAAAACCTGTTACGATTAGAGATGTGCCAGGAGTAAAAAAGTGCTCACAGTGAGCTATATCATTGCTCTTAGTAAATATGAGACCATGACAAAATGTGGCAACCTTCCCTATAACAATTTGAGGTTAGATCAGGCCTGAACACAAGACCCAACTAGCAAATCTCCAATACAGTCTTCTCATACACTACAGTCATCAGTATCTTTAACACACTTTTAAACTAGTGGCAATTCAATATAACAATGCCAGATTGTAAGCAATACATGAAGAGGCAAACATAAAAGAGTATGTGCTAGTTAAATGTTCTGTAACTGTGGAGGGTGCATATGTGTTGAAGATAAGACCCATATTAGTTTTTAAATGTATTGTATATTGTGTCTATATGAACCTCCAATTAACTACACGCGATGTGATATCGCCAAATGCAATAAAAGGTATCTTTCCATTAAAAAGAAAAAAAAGCATAGAAATTGACAGTCAGACACCAAGCAGAATGAGCAGAAGGTCACATGACCTGCTTTTGAGCGTCATCTTGTGGACAGCAGCGATGAAACATCCCCATATCCACACACACATGTAATATTACATATATTTAATTTCCATGCATAAAATATATTGTAAAATTAAGAGAAAACATATTTGAAATCTATTAGAAATTTGAACAATGACTATTTGGTTCACGGAATAGTCTTAGCTAATAGTAAACTAAATAGAGTTTAGTTCAGACTGAAACACGCAAATTGCCATCAAAGTGCAGATAGGAACTGTGTGAGTAAGAGGATAATTTAGCATATTGGATGGGCAGCTTCATTGATTATAAGAGGAGTTATGAGTGCTTAACCGTTGTGCAGCAATAAGGACTACCAATTATGCGATTATAATATTGAATACTGCTTTACAGATAAATGCTATTATAGTCAAAACACAGGATTTGTGGTGGCTTTGTGTTATCTTTAATAAAACAAAGTCACAACAGCTCTGTAACACAGTTCTCATCCAATACTGTCAGTGCAGTGAAAACTTTCTAATATTTCTGAATATCATGTCATATCAATAAAACATCAGCAACAGCCAATAAAGTGAAACCTCTACTAATCATATTCAGATAAATATTTTTTTTTATTATTATTTATTTTGAAGTTGATTTCCATCTGTGAATTTAAGCCTGTTACAACCTTACTCTTTATGTTCGTGTTCTTTTCTTCTGTAGAGTTTGCTCATTATATCACTAATGGCCAATCGTCATTTGTAAAGTGAACATAAATTAACCGCATGAACATATCAACAGTTAGTGCAGTGGTGAATTTTATTATTTATTATTTTATAGAAATTTTCCTTTTAAATTGGCAAACATATTCATGTCCAAGGTAAAAACAACTCAACCATCTTTATTCAACACTTCTTGTCTGTTTTATCATAAGACTAGCATATTACTATTTTGCTGCAAAACATTCAAAATTTAAAATGTAGAAAATTGTAAATACCCAAGATATACACTGGGTCTCTAATGTTTAGAATAATTAATAATACATTTCTATAGTGTTTTTGAATGTTTCTTATGCTCACCAAAACAGCATTTATTCAATAAAAATACAGTAATACATTAATACTGTACAATTTTATAATATAATTCAAAATTATTCAGTAATAATAATTAAGTGTTTAATAATAATTGAGCTCTAAATCAGCATATTAGAATGATTTCTGGAGGATTTATGACGCTGAAGTTTCAGCTTTGATAACAGCAATAAATTACATTTTAAAATGTATTAAAAGAGAAACCATTTATTAAAATTGTAATAATGTGTCACAATAAAACAATTTTTTACTGTATTCCTGATCAAATACAGTCTTGGTGAGCAAGAGACTCCTTTCAGAAATATGAAAAAACATAATTATTCTAAACAACTTCTTAACAATAGAAATATGTTATTTAGGCTATTGCATTGTAAGATTTAGATCCAATCTCATGATGTTCACAAAGAAAATGCACTTGCAATTTAGTGATATCCACACAGTTGTGGTCTTGAAGTAAAATCCCCAGTCCTCTTAATATAAGCCCAAGACAAGACCGAGTTCAAATGCAGTCGAAATCAAATCAAGACCATCAAAAAATGGTCTTAAGACCGGTCTCAAGTGCTACACCTTCACATTAAACATGCATCCTGCCACAATTCACACATTGTTCTCTGTTAAATGTATCTCTGACACATTCAATTTCATCCAGAGTCTCCTGAAATAAATCAGCGGCTTCTCTAGCCTGATGAATAAATTTCAAAGTGTTTGATTTGATTTCTTCTGCCTTTCTCTTGTCCACTACTCGATTTATTTCTGAGATCTCTGTTGAATCTTGATAAATACTAAAAACATCAAAGAGAAGGAACAGACGTGAGAATCCATTAGTTATTCTCCCAGCCATTTGGAGAGCTCTGGCAGATCTTGTGGCCACATTCCTAATTTTAGCCATTTGCAAATCAATTGCAAATGATGAAACACCTAAAAGGCTTTCCAAAGTACCCATAGTTGTCGAGAATATCATATCTGATTCAACGCACTTCTTCTTCTGAATCTCTTCTATGATGTTAGAAATGGTCTTGAGATGCTTCATTATTGGGCTGATTATATTCTGAAAATCATCTGTGATGTTCTTGATAATTTGACATAGGTTTTTCTGCTTGATCATGTTAGTGATGTTACATGCTGTGCCTGCTACTGTTGCAACTACTCCAACACCAGACACAGCTAACGAAGCACCAAATGTGAATGGGGCCAAAGCAAAACCCAGTAGTGTTGCTGCTGTTCCTATTACTGTACTGGACAAACTGCCCACTGTAGTGGCCTTGTGCATAGACTCCAGTTCATCAGTGGTGGCATTCAGCTCCTTTATTTTATGACGGAGAGCCGGACATTTTTCATCAAATTCTGAACTTAGTTCCTTGATGCTTCTTTGCAGTTCTTCATTAAGAGATTTAAGTTCTCTGAAATATCAGATTTGTTTTGTATTAGTAGACAGTATTGATTTTACCACAAAGAAAATACACTCTGTTGACTACTGTACCATTAACCCATTCAAAAAATGGCATTCAAAAAAAAAAAAAAAAAAAAAAAAAAAAAGTTACACATAGGTACAGAATGGACAAAAACATCCATGTCATAAAAATATATATTTTTTTTTCCACTTTCATCAGAATCTGTTCTATCCATAGATATTAAACATTCATTAATTTTCAGAAATGTAACCCTTTAAATGCTGGTTTGTTTACATAATGCCACATGTGTTTTTTTTTTTTTTTTTTTAAAGAAAAAATGAAAACTAGTAGTTAACCCTCTACTGCATAGCGTTGCACTCAGGCAACGGAAAGTTTTTTTTTTTTTTTTTTATGCCCCATATTCAGTACATGTTTTTTTTTTTTTAAATGATTGCAACCAATTCAAATATTTAAAAACTACATTTAAAGAACAGTCCAATAAGGTTTGGGAGTCACTATCATCACGGCTGCCCTTTAGGGAGTCACTATCATCACCTAATGGCCTAATGGAGGGGCAGCCGTGGCCTAATGGCTAGGGGCAGCCGTGGCCTAATGGTTAGGGAGTCGGACTTGTAATCAAAAGGTTGCAGGTTCGAGTCCCAGGTCCGGCAGGGATTGTCGGTGGGGTGAGTGATTAATCAGCGCTCTCTCCACCCTCAATACCACGACTGAGGTGAGACCCTTGAGCAAGGCACCGAACCCCCAACTGCTCCCCGGGCGCCGCAGCAATGCAATGGCTGCCCACTGCTCCGGGTGTATGTTCACTGTGTGTGTGTTCACTACTGTGTGTGTGCACTTGGATGGGTTAAATGCAGAGCACAAATTCCTAGTATGGGTCACCATACTTGGCCTCACGTCTCGTCACTTTCACTTTCACTTTCATCATGCACCATTTGAAGGTGGGACGTCCTGTTGTGACACATGGTCACAGAAGCACATGGTGTGAGAAGAAAGCAAGATTATTTGCTTTAGTAATCTTATTTAAAATGACCTGAACTGTGCATAAAAATATGTATGTTTGTATGAAGGTGTAGAGAAGACTTTTGTCAGGTTTTATGATTTTTAAAAAAATTATGCATGTTCAGAAATTCAGTTTTTCTTTTTGTTGCCTCAGGGCAACGTTGTGCAATAAGGGGTAAGGAAGCAGGGGTCCACAGCTATTGTCCCTAACCAGGATTTCCCATTGATGATACAAAAAGGGAAGATGCAATGTTCTTGTGTGCACAGGATCACCAAAGGTGATGCGCAAAAATTGAAACATGCACCTCCGTTTCACAGCAGAGAAGAATTGCTTCTTGAAGTTTAACACTGAGTAAGATCTCACTTCATGAAGTACATGATATGACACAACACGCTACATCAGAGCTAGGAAACTTGGGTCCTGGAGGGCCATTGTCCTGCAGAGTTAGCTCCAACCCTAATCAAACACATCAGCACTAGCTAATAAATGTATTTTAAGATCATTAGACAGCTACAGGCAGGTGTGTTTAATTAGGGTTGGAGCTAAACTCTGCAGGACAGTGGCCCTCTAGGACCTAAGTTTCAAAGCCTGCAGTATGACACAAACCTACGTCTACATCAAATGCAATATATCAGTGTGTTTTTAAGTGTTTTCCCTTTTCAATGAATGATTTCTTGACATTTTTTGACAGATCTGTGATTTTGTTTTGCTCTCTGAACATTGTCTTATATGTGAATGGAGAATTTTCTCTGTGATTCTGCACCATTGTTGTGCAACGTTGCCCTGAGGCAACAAAAAAATATTTTGGGGATGGGGGGTGAGTGGTGGTCAAAAAAATGTTTTATCAGTAAAATGTTCCCAAATAAACCAAAAAAAAACAAAAAAAACAAAACAATGCAGAATGATTTTTTATCACGTGCCATCTAGATTCATGCAGTAGAGGGTTAATGTCCATATACTAAATGCTAAGGAGAATTGCTTTCTTTGCTTATTAGATTCTTGGATGTGTCAGTGAAGAACAACATTAATTTTGAGGCATTCATATTTTTTATGTAGTGTCAGATTTTTTTTTTTTAACTAACACTTAGGTCCATAATGGTAAAAAATGTCCATGTCAAAAAACTGTCATAGAAATGTTATATATTAATATATATTTTTTTCCACTTTCACTGACTGTTTCACTGACTGTCTATTAATAATTACCAAACATTCATTCATTTTCAGAATTTTAATGGTTTAAAAGCTGGTTTCTTTCATCCTCAGCTGTTAATGCACCTGTGTGGGTTTTTGATTGCCAGTAAAATATAATTTCTTTCCAACTAATTACACACATTAAATTTTCAGTAAACACATGCAAACCACACTCTGACATCCTTACCAACATACCCACACAATTCTAGCTGCATTATTTTTCCAACTGACTCTATAATAGACTATAATATGCATAAGCAGAAAACACAAATAAAGCGAGTATTTCTTTTATATGCCAAATTTGAAAAAAATGGCACAATCTACTAAAAAATTGTAAAAATGTCAAATTTGAAGCCTTGCTGAAAGAATGAATGCCTATTAGCAAATACTGCATCATTTTATAGTCAAATGACCCTGGGTTAATAAATTGGTGTTTTAATGGGTTTCAATGTGGACATTTTTGTCCTTAAGGTCCTGAGTATGAGTATTTTTTGTGCGGAGGGTAAAATTGATTTTTCGAAGGAAATGAGGGTGGAATATTAAAATTTCAATAAAAATAAACACCTGAGCCAAAATTGATGCTGTTGGCATTAACACATTCATGCTTATAACAAAAACCAAAACTGAAATGGACAAAAATGTCCATAAGGTTGCACAAGGGTTAATAACTGTCATGCTGTAATTTGGAATAAATATATAAACACACACAAAACAAAACCCAAGTTTAAGGCTAAATTATAATGTCCTGAGGTAATTTAAATCTGCTTTCTTGGAATTTGTGTGTTTTTGTTTTGTTCTTGTTTTTGAATTTGTTTTAGCTAGCCAGTGTTGTGCTAGTTACTAAGAAATAGTAATTAGTTACAGTTACTAGTTACTTCAATCAACTCAAGTAACTCAATTACTTTGTTGATTACTTACACCAAAAAGTAACGCGTTACTGTCAAAAGTAATGTTTTAGTTACTTTTTTAAAGAACGTTCTTTCATCTTCCCGTTAATGCCTTTTTGTGCGTTATGGTCTATACAAACACAAAACTGACTTAAATACAAAGCAATTTTTAAACTCTATTTTATTTAAGTCAGGCCAGCCGAAACTGAAAGTACTGAATACACACCACCGTTTAATCAGAGTGTAAATCGTTTGTCATCGAAAGCATTATGCAACGATAAGAAAATCATGAGCAAGGTGGCAACACCGCATCTGAAAGACGCAACACAACATCTTGCCACAAAGCGCCGGCAAAAATAATTAACAATGAATGTGTTTGAGGAAAACAGTTAGGAGATGTTTAAATGATCCATTAATAAACTAGTGTATTCTGAAATAAGTGTTGCAAAAACCCTGACTCGCAATCTCCTTTTCGGACGCAACTAGAAAGAGTTTTCCGCCCGATTTATTTTATTTGGTTTAGTAATAATTTGAAGCTTTATATTTAAATATTTATCATGTTTGTGAGGCATTCGCTGAAAAAAAAAAATGAAAAAGATCGCGCTGGCGACTCCATAGCGGTTTCAGCTTCCCCTCTACAAAAACCATATGCACCTAGCGCACATTTATCTAGGTTTAACGTTTAAACCAATATTGTTTCATAGCTACTTTAACAGTTTTAGATCTATAGATTTTATTTCATGCAAGTCGTGATGAACTTGAGAAGGCAAATTGATCAGACTATGAACAGTCTTCCGCTGGTTGCTGTTCGTTACTTAAAAACAAAAAAAACAAAAACAAACAAACAAACAAACAAACAAAAAAAACATATTTAACAAACACAAAAATGCTCCAAAAGTTTTTCTATATTAACTTAATGAAAAAAAACGAAACGAAATATAATCACTTTGCCATTACATACAAAATGTAACTATTTTAATAGCTGAAACAGTAGTAGTGGGCATAGGCTATTCTAGGAGAAGGGGGAAAAGACGGATTCAGGTCGAACTCGTAGCTACGCGCCTGAACAGACCTATACAAATCTGATATATATATATATATATATATATATATATATATATATATATTAGCCTATCAGAAGAATACAAACGCTGCTTTGTGAATGTTGAAAATGTTTATCGTTATCTTGTTATTAATATGACCTTATTTATGGTTCATATTCATGTTGTTGCCAGTTTACAGGGCAATGATTCCATGCACTTTCAGGCTGAAATAAAAGCTGTTTTCATTTACATTAAAATGCCTAGTATGTATATTTAATAATCGCGAGTGCGGGACGGGTGGTAAATATAGTTACAGTGGTGCGGGGCGGGCTGGGACCGGCCAAATAATTTCATAAAAGCGGGACCGCGAGTTGGAAAAAACCCAACCCGCGCATCACTGGTAGGCAGCACTTCAGCCAAAATGAATGAATTAACAAAGTAACGGACAAACACACCATATTGTAACGGTAACTGAGTTACTTTATTTAAAAAGTAACGCGTTAGAGTATTAGTTACTGTCAAAAGTAACTGCGTTACAGTAAAGCGTTACTGCCCAACACTGTAGCTAGCCTATAACTAAAGATAAAAAATGAAACATTGTTTAAAGTATTAAAATACGTTCATATAAAATATATATATTTATATCAAGTTGTTTTGAACAAGAAAATCTTACTTCTTGGACATCTTGACTGGTCACTTCTCTTCACCTGTATTTAAAATTAAGCATATTCAAAGATTATTGATATTGAATTATAACATTAACAATAGACAGTGCTGTGCTGTGATAAAGCATGTGCATAGAAAAGGGCGTTGTCACCATGCCACAAACAACTATTGCATACAGACAGTAAGTCATTTGTATAACTTTTCAAAATAAAGCACCCCATTTGAAAACAGCTTAACATAAAATGAATGTCAATGGTTAAATGTTTTAAAGAACATGAAATCTCAACATTAATAAAGAATTTGTGTAATTGTTTTGTGCCAAGTGTGCTAAGAGTATAAGGCACAATGATGTAACCGTCCACACCACTGGATTCTGTCATTGGGCTAATGTGTGGAACTTACATAGATTTGCTTATATTATGTACAAAATATCCTCATCTAGATAAGCAGGTCATTGTTTCTTTTATCACCACTTTTTGAGAAACACAGCCTGCATGATGTGTAACATTTCTCTGGTCATCTGCAAACATGAAAACCTGAAAACATGCATTACCTCTACAAGTCCAGATCACCTTGCAACTTGCAATAGTCCTCTGCACACTGCACTGTATCTGATTGTGTCATGTGCAGTTGCATACCTTTATTGCTGCTGTTTAATATTTTACAACAATATCTCAGTCATTGCCATGTGGACAGAACAACAGCAAGTTGATTATTGCTCAGCAGTAGGGCTGGGCATTTTAAGTCAGCAATTTCTATCTTTTGCTGTAGTGTGTCAGTAGGAAGCATCAGTTTACATTTCCAAACATTCATTTTGCCATTAATTGTAATAATCCAGTGAGATTTTTGTTTGCACAAGGATTCTGACAACAGACAGTGCTCCACACAGAGATCTGATCTCATCATCATCCAGTCTGTCTGGAATGACATGAAGAAACAGAACAAACTCAGACAGACTAAATCCAGATGAACTGTGGCAACGTCTCCGAGATGCGTCAAGAAACCTACCTGCAAAGCTACCTAAAAAACTATGCACAAGTGCACCTAGGGCAAAAAAAAAAAAAAACTATAAATGCAAAGGCTGGTCACACTGAATGCTGATTTAATTTAGTTAATAGAAATTATTTGATTAAATCGATTTAAGATATTATTTTTGACAGTATCCTCATTTTACAGCATTTTTACACAAGCTTTTAACACTTCTGTAGCTTTGCAGGTAGGTTTCTTGACGCATCTCGGAGACGTTGCCGCAGTTCATCTGGATTTAGTCTTGTCTGAGTTTGTTCTGTTTCTTTATGTCAATCCAGACAGACTGGATGTTGATGAGATCAGATCTCTGTGTGATCAGATCTCTCTGTTGTCAGAATCATTGTGCAAACAAAAATCTCACTGGATTATTACAATTAATGGCAAAATGACACACTACAGCAAAGGATAGAAATGACTGACTTAAAACCATTTTTTGTTGGTGAAAATACTATTGGCCTAAAACTAAAACAGTACTGTATATATGCTGTGTTCTAGATTTAAAGTGCATCTTCTTTACTTAATATTTAAATCAATATGCAATAAATACTACCTTGACGTCCTCCTCAAAACTCACATCTATGATGTTCCAGTTTCAAAATGAATATAGAATTAGGTCCGTATTGTCAAATTAACATTCCAAAAATAAATAATTTTGTTGGTAACTTTACTGGATACAGGTTGTCAGAACTTGTATGTTCATTATTTTGCTACGGCTGTGTGAGGGACCAATAATAAGTTGAGATAAACTTATAAGCTGAGATAAACTTATAATACTTTGACCTATTGCTACTTCCTTATTTACTTTACCATTAGCCATATGTGTCTTAATGGGCTGTATTTGACAGCAGGTTCTGTTCATTGGAACAAATAGAGATCTTCTCTCAAGCCGTAAAAGAAGAGGGGACTAATACTAAACGTTTTCAGCATTTCAAACCACAGGGGCACCTGAAGTGAACGAGTCACTCTCAGTAATTTACACTGATAAGGTAAGACATATTAAGCTGAATTAAAAACAAACAATATGATAATTTTTCAGGTACCAACAGTATTGAATGAATCAGTACCAACAGCTCAGTCATTCTTACATTATTCAATGCCTTTCTCAAACATTCACAAATACTTTCAGATATGGGGAGCAATAAGTCTGTTCTAAAAGACAATGGCTACACGGTGACGAGTAAACAACGTGATAAAACCCTGGTGAAAAACAAAGGTGGTGATCAATTTATTGTTAAAAAGCTGAGAGCTCATCAGGTAAGATGGACACTTTGGTTGCAATGTGATTTAAATTGTTGCACTGCAAAAAAAATTATAATGATATTTAAAGACAGCAATTCTGACTCATGTCTGCTTTTAGGATGATGTATCAAACTTTCTCCAAATGCTCAGTCATCCACATATAGTTGAACACAAGGAAATCATCACAGGTTAAAAGAACATTTGTAACCTTCCTAAGCTGCATTCTGCTCTACGCAGTATTCACAATCAAATATTAACATATGAATTTAAAGTACAGTTATGCATTGATCTGCTTTCAGATCGTGATTGTTTGTATCTTGTAATGGAGCTCTGTGAGGGTGGTGATCTCGCTCAGAAAATCAAAGACAAAAAGGAGAAAAATGTACCATTTTTTGTGGAAAAGGTATGTTACAGATGGTGAAATATAATTTATTTCTATGACTTAGAAAACTAAACTAAAAGAGAGCTGGATATGAAATACCTTCAAATGTAATGTTATACAGGAACTAATAATGTGAATGTTGTAGTGTTAATGCTGTTGTAAGGATGATTGTTTTCCTTATGTCTACATTTTATAACTGTAGGACAGGAATTTATTTGTTGATGAGGAATTGATTGGGCTGGATGGGTGTGGTTAACCCATTTAATCCCACCACTCACAATTGTGACCATAAAAAAAGTTTTCATTTTAAAAGCTCTGAACACTTTACTGACTGATGTTTTAGTGCACTTCCTGCAAATATGGAAAAAATAAAGGGTCTCAATTAAATCTGTGCAGTTTCACTTGGTTTATTGGTTTATAGAGCAGTTTATTTACTGTTTGCACCATGAGACGATAATGGTTGCATCAAAGTTCCAAAACATAAGGCTAGTAAAGTATGTTATCATAAAGATATGGCAAATAATTTTTAGTACCCATTATCTCTAAGGTGTCTAGTAATAATATTTAAATTCACATATATTCAGTTTAGTTGAGTGTTGTCATAGGATGAGTAACATGTTGACGGTCACAATTGTGACCGGTGGGATAACAGTGAACTTAGGTATACAATATAAATCCAATGCAGTTTTTAGTGACCAAAAATTGCACTAAATCAAAAGTTCAAAGGTTACAAATAAGTTACAATATTGATGTTGCAATACTGGTAGCACTAATATAACAATTAAATGATATATGCTACAATAAAGTAACACATTTGAAATGCGTTGATTATATATATATATATTTTTTTTTTTCTTTTTTTTTTTTTGTCTTTTATCTCAGTATTCCTATCAATGTTGTATAGATTTTTTTTTTTATTATTATTATTATTTTATAAATAATAGTAACCCTAGAATGTGATCAAACAGTTTCAAATAGCTGGGCTAAGATATATAACCATTTTTATGACTGCAGAAATATATTAGTTCATTATACACATTATCCCACCGGTCACAATTGTGACCGACTTATAAAACACAATTTTTCACACACTTTTCCCAAAAAAAAAGTAAAAAAAATAAATATGGATTATTTCAAAGGGTTACTAATGACACATGATTTGGATATTTTCATGTCTGGGAAAAAAATTGGGATTAAATGGGTTAATCTCATATTAGTGATAGGTTGTTCTGTCAAAAACATGCAATAAAATGAAACAGAGATTTTGCTGCAAGAGAATGGGAAAGTTATTTTGAGTCAATTTACATTTACATTTACATTTAGTCATTTAGCAGACGCTTTTATCCAAAGCGACTTTGGAGTCAATATAATGAGGCATTTAAAACAATGACACGCATAGATAATTAATAATGAATCCCACAATATTCCATTAAGAAAATGATAATTTTGGTTTCATGTGGCATTAAACTAATTAAGTAACTAACTAAATTTAAAAAAGAGTAATCTCCCACATCATATTACAATCATTGATCTGACAGTCTGAAGTAAGCATAGTGATTTAAAGGTCCAAACAATGATTATAGGCAATGCTTTTACTATTTGTAGTACAATAACTGCAGCATTAAATCAACTTTAAAAGAAAAAATAATATGCCATTTTAACACATTCAAAGATGTGCATTTGTGTTCATCTAAAACATGGTTGTGATCCTATTTTACTGAAAGAAATTGTGAATTCAGAATGCACTTATAGCATAGAATTAACAGTCTTTACTTAACAGAAGATGGGAACACAAGGAGATCAAACTAATGGTGTAAAGACACTTAACTGGCAATGGACTGAAGTGATGGAGAACAACCAGGTAGGTGTATCCCTGGGGTACAACAGTTTTAGCAACGCAATGACAGAGTGTGTGTAGGGTATATGTGATTAAACTCAGAGGAGAGAGAAAAAGAGAAAATGGTGACTGTGCAGAAGCTGAGGGAGAGTTTGATGCCATAATCAGGAAGGAACATTAAACCTTACAAACCTAAGACAATTTGTACAGTTAAGAACCCATTTACTATTCACTATATATATATATATATATATATATATATATAGTTTTTTTGTTTTCTCAATAGCTCTAAAAATTCCGAACTACTGAAATAATGTTTTTACATTTTAATTTCACGTTTGATCTAAGTTATCTATTTACAGATTTTGGACTGGACTGTGAAGATATGTATGGCATTAAAGCACCTGCATGATCAAGAGATCCTACACAAAAACCTGCAGCCTAAGGTACAAATGCAATTCAGATCATGTACAATAATGCATAAAATGAGAATTCACTTCTGTTTTCTAAATGCATGTTTACTTATTGTGAACAATTCATTTGTGAACTAACATTACAGATATAAACAAAGCTTTCCTTAAAAGAAACATACTAAAAGTGTGTGTTTTCTTATGGCAGAGTATATGTTTCACTGCATGTGGAACCATTCGTCTGGGAGAGTTTGGAGCATTTGATGAACGGTAGGCTACTGCATGCTCATTTAATTCAAAATATGACTAATCAAGAACTCTTCAACTACATAAAATACTCTGTATATGTGTAAACACAGTAGTCTGTATTTCTTTTTCTGTTAGGCTCACCAAAACGTTGTCATACGATGCACCTGAGAAAAGCAAACCTGATAACAAGAAATCGTAAATGAATACATTCAATTTCCAATGTTTGTTATTATGAATGAACATTTCCCATGAATGAACTCTGAAGTGCTAACACTCATAATCTTCCCATTCTTTCTTTCTTTCTTTCTTTCTATCTTACAGTGAAATCTGGAGTTTAGGATGTATCATCTCTGAGATGTGCAAGTGTACGGTAAGATTTTCTTTCATTAGATACTGAGCATGTTTGTTATTCAATGTCAAGCTTTAATAAATCAATAAATAAAATGCACATTGATTTTACAAGACGCATACTACAGCTAATTATCACTGAAACAACACACTTAACTAGAAATGCACTGATATCAAAATTCTGGTTAGTCAGTACATTCTGTGTCCAGATTATCATGCTCTCTTTACTCTCTCATCATCATATTCAAGTTCAAATTAAAGTTACATTTTTCATCTGTATGGGTTTTTAAGGTATCAGGCTTCATTCTTTCTTTCTTTCTTTCTTTCTTTCTTTCTTGTCCTAAGTATTCAGACCCTTTGCTCAGTATTTAGTAGAAGCACCCTTTTGACCTAATACAGCCATGAGTCTTTTTGGGAAAGATGCAACAAGTTTTTCACACCTGGATTTGGGGATCCTCTCCAGTTCTGTCTGGTTGGATGTTAAACGTTGGTGGACAGCCATTTTCAGGTCTCTCCAGAGATGCTCAGTTGGGTTTAAGTCAGGGCTCTGGCTGGGCCATTCAAGAACAGTCACAGAGTTGTTGTGAAGCCACTCCTTTGTTATTTTAGCTGTGTGCTTAGGGTCATTGTCTTGTTGGAAGGTGAACCTTTGGCCCAGTCTGAGGTCCTGAGCACTCTGGAGAAGGTTTTCGTCCAGGATATCCCTGTACTTGGCTGCACTCATCTTTCCCTCGATTGCAACGAGTCATCCTGTCCCTGCAGCTGAAAAACACCCCCACAGCATGATGCTGCCACCACCATGCTTCACTGTTGGGACTGTATTGGACAGGTGATGAGCAGTGCCTGGTTTTCTCCACACATACCGCTTAGAATTAAGGCCAAAAAGTTCTATCTTGGTCTCATCAGACCAGATAATCTTATTTTCCATCTTGGAGTCCTTCCATGTGAGTTTTCATGTGTCTTGCACTGAGGAGAGGCTTCCGTCGGGCCACTCTGCCATAAAGCCCCGACTGGTGGAGGACTGCAGTGATGGTTG
The DNA here is from genome assembly GCA_033026305.1 of Cirrhinus molitorella. NCBI lineage: Eukaryota > Metazoa > Chordata > Actinopteri > Cypriniformes > Cyprinidae > Cirrhinus > Cirrhinus molitorella. The sequence continues at coordinate 2,705,226 of CM065118.1, forward strand.
ACTTTCTACAACTTTCTCCCATCTCCCGACTGCATCTCTGGAGCTCAGCCACAGTGATCTTTGATCTTCTTTACCTCTCTCACCAAGGCTCTTCTCCCCCGATAGCTCAGTTTGGCCAGACAGCCAGCTCTAGGAAGGGTTCTGGTCGTCCCAAACATCTTCCATTTAAGGATTATGGAGGCCACTGTGCTCTTAGGTTAAGTGCAGCAGAATTTTTTTTGTAATCTTGGCCAGATCTGTGCCTTGCCACAATTCTGTCTCTGAGCTCTTCAGTCAGTTCCTTTGACCTCATGAATCTCATTTGCTCTGACATGCACTGTGAGCTGTAAGGTCTTATATAGACAGGTGTGTGGCTTTCCTAAGCAAGTCCAATCAGTATAATCAAACACAGCTGGACTCAAATGAAGGTGTAGAACCATCTTAAGGATGATCAGAAGAAATGGACAGCACCTGAGTTAAATATATGAGTGTCACAGCAATGGGCCATGTGATATTTCAGTTTTCTTTTTTAATAAATCTGCAAAAATGTCAACAATTCTGTGTTTTTCTGTCAATATGGGGTGCTGTGTGTACATTAATGAGGAAAAAATGAACTTAAATGATTTTAGCAAATGGCTGCAGTATAACAAAGAGTGACAAATTTAAGGGGGTCTGAATACTTTCCGTTCCCACTGTATATTCTAACAGAGCTTCTTTGCCACACTGTTTCGCCTGCTTTATCCTGTGAATGTACCTGTGTTTATTTGATTTAAAAAAAGAATCTTCATCGTCTTTTGCCCTTAAGCATGTTGTTTTGTTGTTCTTACTTCATTTTAAATGCTAAGCAATGCATTTCAAATGTGAGCTTGTTCAGATAATCAAACGCTGTGCTTTGTGCATATTGGATTGTGACAAGAGCTCAGTAAAAAAACATTACTTGAAGGTGAATTAGTGTTGATCTTCAAACTTGCATTTTCTGTACAGCAGCTTAGAAACAAAAATGTATTTCAAAAAGTGCTCCACAAATTAAACATGACCTCATTTGACTTTCATTTGAACTTGATGTTGGGCTGACTGTTTTGACTGAAAAAAGAAATTAAAAAGTCTTGCTTTTGATACATTACGATTTGACCAGCTAGTGACCCCATATTTATGTTTGTCTTTAGTTTAAAGGAACAAGCACAGCTGGAAAACATAGCAGCTCCAATGAAGCTCTTCCTGAGACCTTCTCTGAGGACTTTCGTCAGCTGGTGAAAGACACACTTCAGAAGGATCCAGCAAAACGCCCGTCTGTCAGTGAGATCTTGATGAGGCCTTTTATCATTAAACACCTTTATCAAACAGTGAGTTGCCTTATTATAATGAAATAATTTCTCATTCATTTTGCTATAGTCTCCTAAAGTCAATGTTTCTGGTTATGATGATATTGAAATTAAACAAAACATTGAATTGTCAAACACAACATATTTCATCAATCTTGAATTTGTTTGTTTTTTCTTTGTTTTCCCAGAGCACACAAACTACTGAAGAGCTTTATGGCCGTCTAGAGGTACTGGATGAGCTGGCCAATAATTTGGAGAAGGTCCACTACAACACAACTGTAGGCAGTCTCGCGGGGGGTGTAGTAGGTGTGGCTGGAGGAATCACATCTATAGTTGGACTTATTCTGACTCCTTTCACTCTCGGAGCCTCTCTGATAGTAACAGGAGTGGGAATCAGTGTAGCAGTCGCTGGAGGAGTTGCATCTGGTGCCAGCAACATAACAAAGATGGTTAACCAGCATTCAAACCGCCAACATTTCAAACTGTTCATTACAGAGATACAAGAAAAAATTTCCTCCACAAGCTGCTGCATTCACAACATCCAAATGGCAGTGGGAACTCAAAACGTGCTGTTTGGAAGCAGGAAGGTATTGTCGGAAACACAATTTAGGGCAAATGAGGGGGCAGATAAAGGAGTAGATGCACACCTCCTTGGGCGTGGAGTGCGAGGTATTTCAGCAGTTACTCGCTATTCTCAATTAGCAGGTATTGGGAGAGCTGCGGCTCAGACCGCTAGAGTCGTGCGTGTGGCTGAAGTGGCTACAGGGGTTTTGACTGGGCTTTTTGTAGCTGTTGATGTCTTCTTTATTGCCCTTGACTCTAAAGAAATTCACAACCTCCGCAAAGATTATGCTTCTGCAAACAACAAAGAGCAAGAGCTGCAGTCTGAGATCATGAAATTTGTGACAAAAATAAGGGAGACTAAAGAGGAGCTAAAAAAGATTCTGGATGAACTACAAGCCGAACTGAAAACACTGAAACCTAAGATCCCAAGATAATAAGTTCATAATGCTCAGTGTGTCTTTTCATCATACAATACAAATTAGGTGAAGGTTTACTATATTGTGGGTTTTAATGCTGAAAGTAATTTCTAGTTTAATTATCACTCAGAGAAGACTTCACAAGAAGAAATTGAAGCATTAAGCTCTCAGAGCTGCCGATGATCAAGCAATTTTGGGGCTTTTTTTTTTTGGTTTTAGAATATTAAGGTTTTATTTCTTGTTGTTTTCAGAACTAAAAAAGGAACATATATGCACAAATGTTTTTCCTTCTGTGTTTCACTTAATATAATTTTCCATCTTCAGTTTTTCAGACATCTTCTGTCTTTGGATCAAGCCAAATAATAACATGCAAATTATAATAGTTGAGTACCTGTCCCTTTACCTCCAGCATCTAGTTTCCAATGCTCAGTTTTAGTAATGCATAGTGATACTCCCAACTAAGACTATCCAATGCTATCTCATGGGAATTCATACTTATTTTATGAGGTGGCTAATTTGTATGAATTCGTACGACCTCACTCGTACATTTTTATATGATTTGCCTAGACCCCAGTGACGGGTAGGTTTAGGGGCAGGGTTAGGTGAAGGGCATTTGTATGAATTCGGGAACTCGTAAAATACTTACGTTTTAGCCAGAAACGTATGAATTCATACGAGTGAGGTCATACGATTTCGTAAGAATTAGCCACCTCGTAAAATATGTACGAATTGCCGTGAGATCAGGCTGGACCATCAGAAGTTAGTGTTATGTGGTATATGGGAACTGGAAAAATACCAGTAATAAATTTCAAGCAGTACAATATCAGGATTTTTCTCATTTCAGTACATACACTGCAGTGCTGAATTCCACTCCTGTGTGGCAGTGTAAGCCAAACTGATGCAAAACCCGACACGTGACAACAGAGCAATAAGATGAATCAAACCACATTTATAATAGAGATTTAAATATATACTGTAGCATATAGATCAATGGATCAATATACAAAATAAGAGAATGGTGAACGTGATTTCACATGTTCCTGGATTAACATCCTTGTTGATCCTGGAACAACATTCCATTCAACCAATCAGAATTAAGGGAACTTTTCAGGAAATGTCAGTTTCAGTCTTTCAGTCAGTTACGATGAAACAGTTTGTAGTTTTTGTGAAATTTAGGCTTATAATCAGAGTTTGGTGCTTGTACATCACTGTCATTCATCTACTGTTTCCTCTGATTTTAGGGATTAATAATGCGTGTATAAAAATCAAGAAATGGTCAGTGTTATAATGCAACACACTTTTTTTTTTTTTTTGAATTTTCCCTCAAAGCATACAATAAAACTCAATAAATCCTGACACAGACAGAGTCACAGTCACGCTGAATAAGATTTTGTTAAAAAAATTGATTTGACCTATGAAGGAATTTTAATAAAGGCTGTAGAAAATGCAGGACATGATTAATGTGTTACACTGCATAACAGGGTCATTATTTACAATGTGTGTGTGTGTGTGTGTGTGTGTGTGTGTGTGTATAAAAGCAGTACATAGAACAGACATAGAATAGAGTATGCCATGTTGTTGGAGGCTCTTTTTTCTTTTTAAATAAAAAATAAATAAAACAAGTAGATACAGTAGAATAAGAATAGAGTGTGTCAGATTAACTCCACAGTAAAATAGATTGTAATATAACTACACCGTTTATATTGTGCTATATTAATATTTTTGTAATATTTCTTTCTTGTTTTTATACACATTTAATTCATAACTGCTGAAATGTACGTCTTCATGAGCTTTTTGACTGATCCTGTTTTCTATACCGTAATTTAACTCAATGTTTGAATTGTGTCAGAGCTCTTAGGGGGTCCCCCTAACCAAAAAATAATAATAAATAAATAAATAAATAAAACCTTATATACATTTGAAGACAAAATTATTAGTGCCTTATAATATATTTAATTATTTTTCAAATTACTCCTAAGTGTTGTTTAACTGAACGACGATTTTATCAAAAAAGCATTTTTAAACATAATACTTTATTCAGGAAGTTTTTAGGGTTTGTAATACAAATAGAAATAAATGAATAACCAATAATTGTAACAAAAAAAAAAAAAAGTCTGGTCAAAATTATTAGCCCTCTGATATAGTCAATAGTGTATCCCTTTTGCTTGATAACAGCCTTGATAACAGTCGTTTGCTGTAGTTCTCAACAAGTTTCAAGCATGTCTCCTGAGGAATGACAGCACATTCTTCCTTAGCAAATCTCTAGTGAATGTCTTCGTTGAGACATCAATTCCAGTCTTGGCTAGGTCATTCACTAGTGTCTTGGCAGTTGTTCTTGAGTCTTTAGAAACCTCTCTCACTCATTTCCTTTCCAAAGTTTTTGTGATCTGCCCGTCTTGTTCTCCACTGTGTTGGTCTCTTTAAACTTCTTGATAATGCATCTCACTGCAGTTCTTGACACTTGAAAATGCTTTGTGTATCCTTCTCCATCTTTATGAGCATTAACAATTCTTTCTCTCAAGTCCAAACAAATTTATTTTGTCTTTGCCGTGATGACAGTGCATATTATTTTACTAGTTGTTTCACAAGATACTAAACCTCTGCTTAAAGAGCAATTTAAAGGCTTAACTAGGTTAATTAGGTTAATCAGGCAAATTAGGTTAATTTGTCAAGTCATTGGACAACAGTGGTTTGTTCTGTAGCTAACCAAATATTTTTTTTAAGAGGGCTAATAATATTGACCACAGCAGTTTATTTATTTATTTATTTTTTAATTATTTGAATTGATGGTTAGGTTTATATAAATATTAATAGAAAAACAACCAAATAACACAACAAGCAAGCAAACTAACCAAAAAAAAAAAAAACATCAATCAATCAAACAAACAAACAAACAAACAAACAAATTAATAAATCAACACATAGGTTTAATAAATATTTAAATACTTTGATACAAATATATGTGAATGCTTGGAGAACAAGTCACATCTAAACTGAATCTGAAAGCTTATCTTATAACAGATCAAGGAAGAACAAGGAAGTCTGATCAACAGACACTGACGTAAAATCAGAAAATCTCTAGTAAAACACTTCTGAAACTATGTGTAAAGCACATATTTTTGTTGTACGTCTGACAAAATGCTGTGATCCTTTTAGCTCATCAGGGCCAGCAACATATTTATAATAGTTTGCTGATAACATTGAACACATTCATGGCTGTTCTGCAGGATTGACACTGTTTGTATGTTTATATGTGGGTCTTTTGACATATGTGAGGAAAATGTTACACAACAGGCTTTGTAGGGGAAAAAAATGAAAAATAAAAACAGAAATGATCACCAGAATGTCAACCATGGAATTAATAGCACAGTGGAATCCTTGTCTTTTATGCTTCTTTTGTGTTTAGTACAAACCGTAGGTGAAGTAAGTAACTTAGACAAATCATGGGAGCTTGTTCAGCAGGAACATGTGCAAATTTAAACTGTTGTCTTTTTTTTTTTTTTTTTTCATTTAATTTCATTTATTTATTCTCCTGTAGAAAATCATTAGGCCTATAAATAAAACACGTAATGTAGCTTGACAGATCGCGAGTGACTTTGTACCTGGCTACTTTTCAAAATGTTGAGAGATTTAATAAAAAAATAAATCAAATAAAAAAAAAAGAAGTGCAGGTGTCTGAGAGTGAAAGTCTGCAGCCAGACCCTGTTGAATGCAACTGACATCGTAATTCATGCCTTCACTACTGTTGTAAAATGTTGAGAAATTCAATGTAAAAAATAATAAATAAATGCAATAAACTAATAATAATAAAAAAAAATACTGCAAGTGACGGAAGCGCGGGTGTCTGAGAGTGCAAGTATGAAAATGCAATTCATTAGTGCAAGTGCATGTCTGCAACCAGACCCTATTGGGTGTTTTAAAAACATCAGTCTTAACATTCAAGACTGCATACACAAAGCATGGAAAGACACGAAGATTAAATTAATATGCAATAAATACTTGTGCCTCAACGACCACCTCAAATCACATCTATGATAATCTAGTTTCAAAATGAATATTGTGACCATGGACCACAAATCCAGTCATAAGTGTCTTTTTTTTTTTTTAATTAAGATTTATATATCATCTGAAAGTTGAATAAATAAGCTTTCCATTGCTGTATGGTTTGTTAGGATCTGAAAATATTTGGTCGAGATACAACTATTTGAAATCTGGAATCTGAGGGGGCAAAAAAAATAAAATAAAAATAAAATAAAAAACAAAGCACCAGCAAAAATGAATACAATGAATGAGTCGGGGGAAATGGTGAGAAAATATTTGAATGATTCATTAATAAACTAGTGTATTCTGAGATAGTGTCGCAAAGACTCAGATTTGCAATCTACTCTTTGGATGCACCTTTAAAGAGAAATTAATCTTTACAGATTTTTATTTGTTTTATTTCATTAAGTAATAATTTAAAGCTTTCTATTTATATATTTATCATGTTTGTGAGGCATGTATGCGCTGAGTTTCGGTTTCATTTTTGTTTTGCGCTCCTACTCCTACTCCTCTCATCATGTTTGTTTTCTTTATTTTATAAAACCACTGTTTGTAACGTTTTGTTAATATTGTGAGTGCACACAAATAAAAGTAGACCCTTTATATTTCCCGAATGATTACTTTTACCTTTGTGAGCAAAAATGATGGATAATTTTAAATTGTTTCCACTGAAAATATGCAAATGATCGTGATGGCGCCTCCATGTCCTGCAAAGCGATTGGATATGCACCTAATAGCACACATTTATCTAGGTTTAATGTTTAAACTAACATTGTTTCATAGCTACTTTAACTGTTTTATATATAGATTTTATTTTAGATAAGTCCTGATGATTTGAGAAGGTAAATTGATCAAACAGACTATAAACAGTCTTCCGCTGGCCGCTGTTCGATCCTTTAAAAAATGAAAACTTGTATTTAACGAACAAAAAAAAAATGCTCCAAACGTCTTTCTAAATTAACTTAATAAATAATGTAACTATTTTAATAGCTGAAACAGTAGCTATAAGCTGTTTTGGAAGAAGGGGGAAAAAGACACAGGCCACAGGTCAGACTCGGATGAGAATATTGATAAGCTGATTCTGATTAGGCTAAGCAACTGACTGGGTGGGCCTGACTGACAGACCCACCCATAGCTACGCACCTGGTAACCATACAAAGTGAAACTAGATGCAGGTTGTCAAAACTTGTATGTTCACTGTTTTGTACAATAAGTTGAGATAAACATATACTCTGACCTACTTCCTCATTCACCTTACATTAGCCATATTTGTCTTGACGGCAGGTTCTGTTCATTGGAACATATAGAGATCTTCTCTCAAGCCCTAAACAATACTAAACATTTTCAGCATTTCAAACCACAGGGGCACCTGAAGAACGAGTCACTCTCAATAATTTACACTGATAAGGTAAGACAAATTAAACTGAATTAAAAACAACAAACAAACAAACAAACAGGTAACTTTCAGGTACCATCAGTACTGAATGAATCAATACCAACAGCTCAGCCATTCTTACCAATGCCTTTCTCAAACATTCACAAATACTTTCAGAGATGGGGAGCAATCAGTCTGTTCTAAAAGACAATGGCTACACTGTGATGAGTCAACAAGATGATAAAACCCTGGTGAAAAACAACGGTGGTGATCAATTTATTGTTAAAAAGCTGAGAGCTCATTAGGTAAGATGGACACTTGCAATATGATTTAAATTGTCGCACTGCAAAAAAAAAATTATAATGACATTTAAAGACAGAAATTCTGACTGATGTGTTCTGTTTTCAGGATGAGGTATCAAAATTTCTCCAAATGCTCAGTCATCCACATATAGTTGAACACAAGGAAATCATCGCAGGTTAAAAGAGCATTTACATTGTTAAACCTTCCTAAGCTGCATTCTGGTCTACACAGTATTCACAATCAAATATTAACATATGGATTTAAAGTACATCAATGTCCTTTCAGATCATGACTGCTTGTATCTTGTAATGGAGCTCTGTGAGGGTGGAGATCTTGCTCAGAAAATCAAAGACAAAAAGGAGAAAAATGTCAAATTTTATGTGGAAAAAGTAAGTTGTGGATGAAGATGGTGAAATGTAATTTATTTCTATGACTTAGAGAATTAATTTGCAATTTACATTTGCTCCCATCTAAAGAAGAGAGCTGGATATGAAATAACTTAAAATATAATGTTATATGTAGACAGGAACTACTAATGTGATTTTGTTGTGGTGTTCATGTTGTTGTTTTCCATATTTCTAAATTTTATAAATGTAGGACGGGAATTTATTTGTCAATGGGGGACTGATCGGATGGTTGGATGAGTGTGGTTTGCCATTGTTCAATTTCTTATGAGTGACAGGTTGTTCCGTCAAAAACATGTAATTAGTGAAAATAGAGATTTTGCTGCAAGAGAGTTGGAAAGTTATTTTATAATGAGGCATGTGAATTTAAACCAATGGCATGCATATATAAATAATTCATAATAAGTGCCACAATATCCCATTAAGATAATGCCACAATAAAATGTAATCTCCCACATGTATCATATTACAATCATTGATCTGACAGTCTGAAGTAAGCATAGTGATTTAAAGATCCAAACAATGATTATAGGCAATGATTTCACTATTTGTAGTACAATAATTGCAGCATTAAATCAAATATAGAATATAAAAAAAAAAATAATATGCTATTTTAACACATTCAAAATGTGCATTTGTATTAATCTAAAACAATGAATGAAATTGTGAACTCAGAATGCACTTATAGCATAGAATTAACATTCTTTACTTAACAGAAGATGGGAACACAAGGAGATCAAACTAATGGTGCAGTCACTGAGGAGATGGAGAACAACCAGGTAGGTGTATGGTGAATGTGATTTTACCAAGTACAACATGGTCCTGGATCAACATCCTTGTTGATCATAGATCAACATTCAAATCAACCAATCAGAATTGAGGAATTTTTTTTTTTTTTTTTTTAGTAAATGTCAGTTTTAGGCTTACATTCAGGGTTAAGTGTTGTTTCTACACCCTTGTTAATCAGCTATCATTTCCCACTGATTTCAGGAACAAATTAAGGATAAGGTTAGGTTTAGGGGTAGGAATTGGGTTAAATCTATATTTTTAGACAGTAATGTTGATCCAGTCTTACTTGGCAAAATCACAGCGACCGTATGGGTATTGCCGGGGTACAACAGTTTTAGCAACACAACGACAGAGTGTGTGTAGGATATATTTAATTAAACTCAAAGAGAGAATGGTGACTGTGCAGAAGCTGAGGGAGAGTTTGAAGTACTGTAGCCATAATTTCACATTTAATATATTTATCTATTTACAGATTTTGGACTGGACTGTGAAGATCTGTATGGCATTAAAGCACCTGCATGATCAAGAGATCCTACACAAAAACCTGCAGCCTAAGGTGCAAATGCAATTCAGATCATGCACAATTAATGCAAAAAATGAAAATCCACTTTTATTTTCTAAATGCATGTTTACTTATTGTGAACACTTCATTTGTGAACTAACATCACAGGTATAACCAAAGCTTTCCTTAAAAGAAACATATATAAAGGTGTGTGTTCTCTTATGGCAGAGCATATTTTTCACTGCATGTGGAACCATTCGTCTGGGAGAGTTGTTGACGATTGATGAATGGTACTGCATGCTCATTTAATTCAAAATATGACTATTCAAGACCTCTTTAACATTAAATACTATTTAGTCTGTATATGTGTAAACAGTGATCTGTATTTATTTTTCTGTAAGGTTCACTGATGCACAAACAGCAAAAACCAACGCTTTCTCATACGACGCACCTGAGAAAAGGAAACCTGACAACGAGAAATCGTAATGAATACATATAATTTCCAATTTGTTATTATGAATGAACATGTTCCGTAACTGAACAGTGAAGCTCTAATACTCATCATTTTCCACTTTTTCTTTTTCTTTCTTTCTTTCTTTCTTTCTTTTTTTTTACAGTGAAATCTGGAGTTTAGGATGTATCATCTCTGAGATGTGCAAGTGTGGGTTAAGATTTTCTTTCTGAGCATATTTGTTGTTTTTAACAAATCAAAAAAAAAAAAAATGCACATTGATTTTACAAGATACATACTACAGCTAATTATCAACAACACACTCATCAACTCAAAATTCTGGTTAGTCAGTACATTCTGTGTCCAGATTACCATGCTCTCTTTACTCTCTCATTGTTAAGATTACAGTAATCAAACGCTGTAGTCATTTGACTTTACATTTTGGATTGTGAGAGCTCAGTAAAATTATATTGCCTTAAGGTGAATTAGTGCTGATCTTCAAACATGCATTTTCTGTAAAGCAGCTTAGAAACAAAATGTAGACAAAAAGTGCTCCACATATTCTTTCATTTGAACTTGATGATGGGCTGACTGTTTTGAAAAAAGAAATAAAAAATCATGCTTTTGATACATTTTGATACATACATATTTGACCAGCTAGTGACCCCATATTATATGTCTTTAGTTTTCAGGAAGAAACACAGCTGAAATACATAGCAGCTCCTATGAAGCTCTTCCTGAGACCTTCTCTGATGACTTTCGTCAGCTGGTGAAAGACACACTTCAGAAGGATCCAGCAAAACGCCCGTCTGTCAGTGAGATCTTGATGAGGCCTTTTATCATTAAACACCTTTATCAAATGGTGAGTTGCTTTATTATAATGAGATCATTTCTCATTCACTTTGCTATAGTCTCCTAAAGTCAAAACAAAACACTGAACTGTTAAACACAGTATATTTATTTCATTCATCTTGATTTTTTTGTTTTGTTTTCCCAGGGCACACAAACAATCGAAGAGCTTAATGGCCATCTAGAGGTACTGGATGAGCTGGCTAATAGTTTGGAGACGGTCCACTACAACACAACTGTAGGCAGTCTTGCATCTGGTGCCAGCAACAAAACAAAGATGGTTAACCAGCGTTCAAACCACCAAATTATTAAACTTCTCTTTACAGAGATACAAGAAAATATTGCCTCCACATGCTGCTGCATCCAAAACATCCACATAGCAGTAGAAACTAAAAAGATACTGTCTAAAAGCAAGACATTATGTTCCGATTCAAAATTTAAGGCAAATGATGGAGTAGATGCATTGGTGCAACTTGGGCAAGGAGTGGGAGGTATTTCAGCAGCTAGTCGCTGTTCTCAATTCGCAGGTATTGGGAGAGCTGCAGCTGAGACTGCAGGATCAACTGCTGGGAGAGCTGCGGCTCAGACCGCTAGAGTCATGCGTGTGGCTGAAGTGGCTACAGGGGTCTTGGCTGTTCTTTTTGTAGCTGTTGATGTCTTCTTTATTGCCCTTGACTCTAGAGAAATTCACAGACTCCACCAATATTATGCTTCTGCAAATGAAAAAAACCAAGAACTGCAGTCTGAGATCATGAAATTTGTGCAAAAAATAAGGGAGACTAGAGAGGAGCTAAAAAAGATTCTGGATGAACTACAAGCCGAACTGCAAACACTGGAACCTGAGATCCCAAGCTAATAGGTTCCTAAAGATCAGTATGTTCTTTCATCAAACACATACAAATTTGATCATAGCAGCTGCAGTATATATATATATATATTCTGGGTTTTCATGCTAAAATAAGTTTGATTATCACTCAGAGAAGACTTCTCAAGAAAAAAAAAAATGAAGCATTAAGCTCTCTGAACTTCCGATGATCCAGCTATTTTAAGTATGAATATTGTGGCCTCTTCTGTTTTAGAATATTAAGTTTTTATTTCTTGATGTTTTGAGAACTAAAAAAGGGACATATACACACAAATGTCTTTCCTAAATGCAATTTTCCATCTTCAGTTAATTAACTAATTATTGATTATATCCTTCTTTATTTTAAGCTGCAACTTTGCTGTACATGTCTAAAGCGAATTGCTTTGTCAGACCACCCATGGTACAAATAAAATTTGGAGTAAAAAACTAATAACATGAAAACTCTGGATATATTTCATAGTTAGTTTATAATATATGTCATTGTCAATTTGTCACTAAAACTCGGACACATTTAACTTTTGTTTCATAGAACAAGTCCTTAAGGATTTTCAATATTATGAACGTCCTGTTCTTTATTTGTTCTTTTGTCCATGTTTCCTTTTTCACATTTTGTTGCAGAGAACATTTTATGAAAATGATTCAACAAAAGCACTAGTACAGAATTATACAAAAAGTTTATTAGTACACATTTGAGTGATTCTGAGAGCGAAGGTTGATGAATAATGGAAAAAAAAAAAAAAAAAAAAAATCAAATTGGCTCTAAACGTTTACAGGTATGTGCCAAAAAATTAGAATATCGAGGGAAAGTCCACTTATTTTAATAATTTGTTTCAAAAAGTGAAACTTGTTTGTCATATTAGTTCACTATGCACAAAGTGAAATATTTCAAGCCTTTATTTGTTTCAATTTTAATGATTATGGATTAAAGATAAAAAAAACAAAAACAAATCTAGTATTTCACAAAATGAGAATATCATGACAAAGTTCAACATTGTAGTCCTAATCTAATCAGCTAATTAACATAAAACACCTGCAAAGGTTTCCTCAGCCTTGAAATTGTCTCAGTCTGGCTTAGTAGGCTTCAGAATCATGGGGAAGACTGCTGACTTGACAGTTGTGCAGAAGACCATCGTTGACACCCTCCATAACGAGGAAAAGTCTCAAAAGGCAATTGCAAAAGAAGCTGGATGCGCACAGAGCGCAGTATTGAAGTACATTAACAGAGTGTTAAGAGGAAGGGAAAAATGTGGCCGGAAAACGTGCGCAAGTGACAGATGACTGATGACTGCAGCCTTGAGAGGATTATCAAGCAAGGGCGATTCAGAAATCTGGGGGAGCTTCATAAGGAGTGGACTGAGGCTGGTGTCAGTGCATCAAGAACCACCACATGCAGACATCTGCATGACAGACTACAGCTGGAGAATTCCACTCCTGAACCAAAAACAACGTCAGAAGCATCTGTGCTGGGCTAAGGAGAAAAAGTACTGGTCTGTTTATTTTTTTTTATTTTATTTGTGTGTGTGTGTGTGTGTGTGTGTGTGTGTGTGTGGCAGGGAAAAGAAAAAAAATAAACCACTGTTGAGCCCTTATGGCCAAATCACATGTAAACCTTTGGTTGCCTCACGATTTAGTTTGATTATAATGATGCATCACAATGCATCTTTTCCTCTAGCTATTTAAAAATAAACACAAAGACGCAAATAAAAAAGGGGAGCAAATACAAAATAGGCCTATGAAAAAAATGGAATTAGCGGTGCTTCCAATCTAATTTACAGAAGCATTTAAGTAAGAGTAACACAGAAATTAAATAATCACATGCAAGTAATCCTTGCATAACATTTAGTCTATTAATTACATTACAAAAGCTACAAAAGTTATTCAGTCAAGAGCAGTGAGTAATTCCCTCTTTTCTTTCGTTGTTGTGTATTATATGAATATCTAAAGCACGAATCTAATTTAATATGTGACTTAGCCTATATTGCTCTAAAAATCTTGTTTTAACATCTAGCACGTCCCGCATTATTTTCTCATTTATGCATATTCTTTTCGTAAAAAAATAAATGTGCCAAAATATCTTGCTTTAAGAAAAGTTTATTAGAGATTATCTGGAAACATCAGACGCTTTAAGTGCGTTGCTTCCAAAGACATTTGCAACTTTTCTTTATTAATGATTGTGCCTGATGCACCCGTGACCGCTCCGTTCCTCCACCCAAGTCAGAGGACGCCGACAGTGACAGTGATGCTGCCTGTTCATACGCGAAAGCCTGTCAGGGGAGGCACGCCGACTGGTAAAATAATAATTGTTATTGATTATTAATTTTAACACGTACATTATAGGGAAAACAATACAATTAGAAGCAGGTAAGCGTTTCAGCCCATGTATCCAGTAAACGAATGCGTTCAAGTCTATGGTTCCAATACTAAGTTCAAAACAGCTTTAATACAGAGAAAACCAACTGATTTCATCAGAGATTGTGGAGTCTTTTCAGTGTATTTTTAGGGCATACACCCACTTCTCCAGGCCACATACACCACTGGATATGACTATTCAATTAAATTTATGTAGAATCATCCACCTCAGCATCGCAATGTGTCATAAGAATGATTAGGCTATATTTTACAGCTGTAGAGTGCGGCTAACTAACAACTGCGAGCTCAACTGTTAAGATGGAAATGTTTGACTAATTATTGCCAACTGTATAAATACTGATCTGTATCGGTGTCTTCTCCTAGCCCCACGTTAATATGCCATGAACTTTGGAATTTTTGGCAGTTTTTCACTTTTCTGACTGGCTGACACTTCTCGCGCAGGACTTTGCAATGCAACGCCTGCATGTGCATTCAAAGCAAACTCATTATAAACTACAGTTACAATATTTTACGCCATCACCGGGGCCACCCCAGGGTTTAAGCTCAGGTTAGCCCATGCATTAATGCGGCCCTGCCCAGTAGTCCCAAGTCCTGTTTTCAGATGAAAGCAAAATGTGCATTTAATTTGGAAATCAATCAATCCCAGAGTCTGGAGGAACAGGCATTAACACACTTTTCAGAAGGCCAACATGTGTTTAAGATCCTTTATTTATTGATCACATGAAATATTCTAATTTTGTGAAATACTGAATTTGTTTAATCCATAATCATCAAAATTGAAACAAATAAAGCCTTGAAATATTTCACTTTGTATTTAGTGAACTAATATAACATACAAGTTTCACTTTTTGAAACAAATTATTGAAATAAATGGACTAGTGAAAATCAGGAAGTGTATCATTTCAGGAAATGTATTAAATTTGAAAGATTTTAGATGGCTCTAGATGATCACCACACATTTATTCACAGTGTGGTCTTTATTTAGCCTGATATATCTTGTTATACCTAATAATCTAACCTGTTATATTTTAAACAGACATACAAACAAACAGGCAAACCAACATGCATTCTTAACATAATGAATTTCCTCATCATCTCATCCATTCAGTCGCAATGAACTATGATACACATGCTTCATTTTACCCAGACAAAACAATCTTTGCCTACACTGACAGTATCTTACAGATGATGTAACTTTTTTTTTTTTTTCAAAAAATTAAATAAATTTGTCCAAATTAAATAAAATATGATAAATCAGTTTTCTAACTGTTTTTAAATAATAAGAAATATTATATAAATTGTTTAAAATATAATATGTTTAAATTTAGCTTATTGATTTGATCTTGAAGGTCAGATCAGAGGTTAAAGAGTAATTTTTCAAAAACATCTTCAACTGTGTTAAAAAAAAAAAAAAGAATATGCATGTATTTTAGCTGAAAGTACTTTATTGTCATCGAAGCACATGCACCCTTATATGCAGTGGTTCTCAATTCCAGCCCTTGCGCCCCCACTCTGCACATTCTGTGTGTTTCTCTTAGCACTTCAGATGTTTGTTATATTCAAACGTAAGTACCCTTTAAAGTGAACATCACACGATTTTCCGCAATGATTTCAGTTTGAAGCGACCATGCTGTAGGACCAGCTGGAGTTTGTTTATTAAGCATGCAGAACAACCACCCAATAAAGCATTACAATAATCTATCCTGGAGGTCATGAACATGTGGAATAACAGCTCTGCATTTGACATTAAGAGCAAAGGTTGTAATTTTAATATGTTTTTTAGATGGAAAAATGGAATGGAAATATTGCTATCAAATTAGCTTAGGTTTCTAACTGATGACGACAAATTGACAGCACAGACATTAAGTATTAGACAGTGTTTTAGGTTATTACATGCAGAGATTTTTGGTCCAATAATTAACACGTTTTTCAGAATATAGCAGTAAGAAATTACTCGCCATCCAGTTATTATTATTATTATTATATATATATATATTTTTTTTATCAACTATGCATTCTGTTAGATTTTTTTTTTTTTTTTTTAATTGGAATGTTTCACTGGGCCAAAAAGAAATATAGAGCTGAGTATCATCAGCATAACAGTGAAAACTAACACCATGTTTCCTGATGATATCTCCCAAGGGTAACATGCAAAGTGTAAAAGTACTGAGCCTTGAGGTAGAAAGCAAGAAATAACTAAAAATGTGTAACCCTTTTCCAAGTAAAATCATCAAATAACGTGTATTATCACTTCATCTACCAACAAACAAACAAACTAAAGACAATATTTTATTGAGATCTTAAATTTCATGTCATGGAAAAAAAGCAGCTTTTTAGCACTCTTTCTAAAACACACACAACATACTTACACACAAAACTCAGGTGGAAACAAGTCATGCAACTGAACTGATAAGATGATTTTTTTTTTTTTTCCCTCCTGGACATTCCACTTTGAAACTACTGGAAAATGCACTACAAATACAGAATAATAGTATTTTGCAAAAACGCATCCACAGGTGTTTTTTTTTTTTTTTTTTTTTATGAGACTGTACTGTTTCATAAACCTGCACACCACCTCTTTCATTAACAGGCAATGTATTTCACTTTTTCTTCGTTGAGTCTGGGCCATGTACCGTTTAAACCGTAGGCAATAAATACCTGTGCCTTATGGTCCTCATCTGAAGTCTTACTTCTGTGATGTTTCAGTTTAAAAATAACTGTAGAATTGCAATATTTTAACTAGGAAAAAAAAAATATGGTGCACTATATATAGCACTTACTCAACGTTTCCAAGAATTACCTTATTTTGTTGTATAACATGAAATAAATGACTAATTTGCCATGACTTGCATGTTTTGTAACAAACAGGTGAAGGGCCAAAAATATAACACCTACTTTCCCTCATATGCTATTTCCTCATATATTTTACATTAGCCATACATACATGAGCCATAACTCTGCCCATGCATTTGATGGCAGGTTCTGTTCAGTGGATTTTATAAAGATTTTAAAGTCTTAAAAGAAGAAAGGGCTAATACTAAACATCATTTTCACACTTTCCAAGCACAGGGGCACCTGAAGAACAATTTACTCTCAGTAATTTACACTGATCAGGTAAGATGAATTGAACTGTACGAATATAAAAGCACTATTTAGAATAAGAGAGACATCAGGGATAAATTGTTTAAAAAAAAATAATGTCTTGCCACATTCTTTCAGAGGCAGATTATTGAATTATTCATTATTACTCTTGAGGACCAAAAGCTAAATAGTTTTTGCAGTTTAATCATTATTGCTTTAATTACACCATTTGAATATTATAGTCTCCAAAAATATACACTTTCAAACCTGCATTAGTAAATGCTTAAACTTTTTTGATCTGTTTATTTAAAAAATGTTCGTGAATCTTACCAATGCTTTTATCAGCATCAAAACTTTTTCAGAGATGGGAAGCAATCCGTCAGTTCTAGAAAACAATGGCTACACATTAGTGAGTGAACAAGACAATAAGATCCTGGTGAAAAATAAAGATGGAGATCAGTTTGTCATTAAAAAGCTAAGAGCTAAGCAGGTATGACAAATATTTATTTGATTATAAATGTTATCTAAATGACAAAATTCTGATGCATATCTTTCTGTTTTCAGGATGATGTATCAAACTTTCTTAAAAAGCTTGATGATCCACACATCGTCCATCATAAGGAAGTCATTAAAGGTTAAGAAAATTGCTAAGCTACATTCAGGGCTATGCAGTGTTTGCATGCAAATATCAAGAATTAATTAATTATCAGCAAATTAATCAATTAAAAATATATTAATCTGCTTTCAGATGGTGACTGTCTGTATCTTGTAATGGAGCTGTGTGAAGGTGGAGATCTCGCTCAGAAAATTGAAGATGCAAAGAAGAGAAACGTAACATTTTCTGAGACTGAGGTATGTTTGTAGATTCAGAGAATTAAACTTAAATTATTTTAAGTTTAAACAGTTAAACAGTTGTTCCCATTTGTAGAAGAGCCTGATCTGATAGAAAACGGTTCTAGCTGTTTTTGGTTTGATGATTTTCATTTTATTTATTTATTTTTGACATTTTGTTTATCTTATTGGAAGCTTTAAAGTCGGCATGAAGCATAAGTCGTGATTATCTTTGAATCCCACTGTTATGAACAATGGATAACAGTAGAGAGGGGACATTTGACACTGAGGCTCCAAAACCTGTTTTATTCTATTGAAGTAGAGAGGTTCAAAAGACTGTGTGGACAATGATTCTCAGAATGAAGACGCCGCTCCTATTGCTGAGTAT
Organism: Cirrhinus molitorella; assembly: GCA_033026305.1. NCBI lineage: Eukaryota > Metazoa > Chordata > Actinopteri > Cypriniformes > Cyprinidae > Cirrhinus > Cirrhinus molitorella. Next base: position 2,723,756 of record CM065118.1, read on the forward strand.
TGCTTTTGTGTTGAAACTGGAATCAACAAGATGTGTGAATCATTTGAAAGTGGCTGCTATAATTGCAGCTGACCACAAGATGTCACTGGCAGGGTCTGTCTTTGAGGCTTTGAAGGTTTGAATCTTTTTTGGTACAATCAGGAAAAAGCCTCAAAAGTTTCACACGAGAGACCACATGTGCTGAGTGCAAGTACAGTCCTCCCTGAGTGTGGAAATGAGCTGTGAATAAACCGATACATGTCGGATATTTCGCAATGCGACCTCAGTCTGAACAGTCCGATCGGAATTCATGTGACTTTCAGTGCATACACAACAGGGTTGCCAGGTTTTCACAACAAAACCCTCCCAATCGCGTTTGGAAAGGGGTCCCCCATTAAAAATCGCATTCCGGGGGTAAAATACAAGTTTTTGGCAGGGTTCCCCTGGTAAAATTAGCATTACAGGGGCTAAATATTATGTAATTGGGGTCGCTTCGACCCGTGGACATAAAAAACAACCCGTGAAAACACATATAAGGTAGCCCAATTCCGCGGGAACACCTCAGACTTGGCAACACTGGTACACACTGACTTCCGTGGCCTTCACGTTTACTTTTTAAGACAGCGCGATACGCGTTCACGTGCCACATTTTTAAAAACAATGTGAACAGGCAAACAAAAAAATCAGATCTGAGCAGAAAATCGGAATTGTACATTAAGGCTCGCAGTCTGAACGTAGTCTTAGATTTGTTATTTTACTATGTCACTATATGTCTTCATAACCCTAATACACACATATACACACAGAACAACAGCAATAATATTTTTCACATTTAAAACAGATTCTGGACTGGACTGTGAAGATATGCATGGCATTAAAGCACCTGCACGTTCAGCACATCCTACATAAAAACCTGCAACCCAAGGTACAAATGCAATTCCTCAAATGATTAATACACAAAATAAAAATTCACTTCTGTTTTCTCAATGCATGTTTACTGGTCTTATTGAGAACAGTTATTTTTGTGCACGTTTATTTAGATTTATTTATTTTTTTTATGTTTTTTTTTTTTTTTTATGTTTTATATAATCAATGTTTAATCAGAAAGTCATAAATGAACCTTTCAGTGAAATGTCACTGAACTTCTCGCAGCTTTAAAACTGGCTTCACTGCTTTATTAAAAGTAGTGGAAAGTTTGTTGTGAAGCTGATGAATAATAAGATGAATTAAATATGTTAATTGTCATGAACTGCGCCGTTGTGGCTCCCTCACTTCATCCCTAGTGGGAGCCTTCATTTCTCTCTATGGACCATTTACTCACTACATTTCCCATAACCTCATTCTCATGAACTTCCTGTGTCCTCTCACCCCTCACCCCTGTCGGCCATCTTGCTTCTCACAGTATAAATAGACTGGTCTGTTCTCTGTTTATTTGCGAAGTCTTGTTTAGTGTTACTAGCAATTCCGAGCGTTTTCTCCTGGTTTGTTTTTCCCCTTGTCGACTCCTTGCTTCCTGGTTCCCGTGATTGTTCTCCGCCCGCCTTTGACCCACGCCTCTTTTTTGTTTTGCGATTGTTTGCCTGTGCCCCTTGTGACTACTGCCTGGACTGACTACATTTTGGATTATCTGTGTATACCCGTCTGCTGTTATTTGACCCCGCCTGTTTTACTACGATTTCACTCAATAAAGCTTGCTAATGGATCCGCACGCTTCTCGTCTCTTCCTCGGAGCCAGCGTAACAGTAATCATTTAACTAATTTGACATTATCCTGCTTCACTGTGGTCCTGTGATTTCGAAGACCTGATAGAAGCTGCACAAAAGAACACAAAATTCAACAAATATTTAAAATTGAAATGAATACATTGTTTATATACTGATAGACAGACTATAAATCAATCATAATAATGATTTATTTTAAAGTAACAGTGCAGCTATAACCAAAGCTTTGCTAAAAATAAATGACTACATGTGTTTTCTTATGGCAGAGCTTATTTTTCACTGCATCTGGAACCATTCGTCTGGGAGAGTTTGGAGACATTAATGAATGGTACCTGTGTGCTCATTTGATTCAAAACATGACTTCAAGAACTCTTCAACATGAACTACATGAAATACTGTTTAGTCCAAACACAGCGATATGTAACATGTATTTCTGTCTTTATCAGTTCCACTGATGTACGAACAGCAAACACTAAACCGCTCTCATACACTGCACCCGAAAATTTGCGTGGCAAACTTGAAGATGACATATCGTAATAAACATACTAAATTTCCTATGTTAATGGCATTATGACTAAACATTATCCATGAATGAACAATGAAACTCAAATCTTTTTTTTACAGCGAAATCTGGAGTCTGGGGTGTATCATCTATGAGATGTGCATGTTGAAGCGTGCGGTAAGATCATTCTTTTGTCATATACTGAGAATGTTTGGTTCAATGTCAAGCTTTAATAAAACAATTCAATACAGATTAATTGATATACATTTAAGACAATTATCTGTTAGTACATCCTGTTTCCAGCTTATTTTACATGCTCTTCTTAATCTCTCATTACTATATTACTATACTCATTACTCTCATTACTAAGTAAATTTAAAATGTAATTTATGAACTGTATTCCAGGAAAGGCACACGCACACACACAAACAGCTAAAAAAGTATTAATGTGTTCTTTCTAACCAAGCTGAATATCTCTAAACCAGATATGTGGTTGTTGTGACACTTGACAGATGTACTTGATAACATATGTAGACTAAGAATGTAGACTACATAGTTGTAGTTCACGTCACTTTTTAATTTAGAATTTTTTTTTTTCCACAACTTTTGTGCTTTTCCTGGTTGGAATAAACTGCGCCTAGTAGAGTTTCATGAACACACAATCATGCACTGAGATCAAAAATCAAAGTTCAGGATATTTGATAAATCTCAAAATACCCCACAGATAATTTATTTTGAGTTATATAAATATATATATATATATATTTTTTTTTTTATGAACATTTTGTGTGGAAGCAAACACATTGATTTTGTGCATGTATCTTTCTCCCCTTTTCAGAATAGGCTGTGCCTTTTAATGTTTGAGTTCAGTTTTTCATATTAGAAATATACACCTTTAAAGCTACACCTAAAAGTACAAACTTCCAAAAAAAAAAAAAAAACACTGCTCCGGGTGTGTGTTCACGGTGTGTGTGTGTGCACTTGGATGGGTTAAATGCAGAGCACAAATTCCGAGTATGGGTTACCATACTTGGCCACACGTCACGTCCTTTCCTTCTTCCGAATCATGCATTTTTCTGTAACTTTAAACCAAATAAGCATAACCTACTTTGACTTTGATTTGAACTTATAAGAGGACTGACTATTGTCTCAGTAAAAAAAAAAAAAAAAAAGAAAGAAAAAAAAAAATAATCATGTTTTTGTCAAGTCCACTAATACATTAAGATTTGACCTCATATTTTGCCTGTCTTTTAGTTTACAGGAAGAAGCCCCATTGACATACATAACAGCTCCTTTACAGGTCTTCCATTTCTCTTCTCGGAGAATCTTCGTCAGCTGGTAGCTGACATAATTCAGAGAGATCCAGCAACACGCCCCTCTGTCATTCAGATCTTGATAAAGCCTTTTATTATTAAACACCTTTATCAAATGGTAAATTACCTTTTTATAATGTGTACATTTTTCATTCATCAGTGAAAGTGAACAAAACATTAAACCATCAAACACTTTTTCCCCCCAGAGCACACAAACTATCGAAGAGCTTAATGGCCGTCTAGAGGTACTGGACGAGCTGGCCAAGAGTTTGGAGACGGTCCACTACAACACAACTGTAGGCAGTCTCATGGGGGGTGTAGTAGGTTTGGCTGGAGGAATCACATCTATAGTTGGACTTATTCTGACTCCTTTCACTCTGGGAGCCTCTCTGATAGTAACAGGAGTGGGAATCGGTGTAGCAGTAGCTGGAGGAGTTGCATCTGGTGCCAGCAACATAACAAAGATGGTTAACCAGCGTTCAAACCGCCAAAATATCAAACTGCTCATTACAGAGATACAAGAAAAAATTGCCTCCACAAGCTGCTGCATCCAAAACATCCAAATAGCAGTAGAAACTCGGAGACTGTTGTCTGAAAACAGTGAATGGTCCGATGCACAATCTGAGACAAGTACATTAGTGAGTGCTGGAGCTCGACTGGGGCGAGGGCTGGGAGGGATTGCAGAGCTTGTCCGTTTAGTTCAAGTCGCAAGCATTGGAAGAACTGCAGCTCAGACCGCTAGAGTCGTGCGTGTGGCTGAAGCAGCTTCTGGGATTTTGGCTGGGCTTTTTGTAGCTGTTGATATCTTCTTTATTGCCCTTGACTCTAGAGAAATTCACAGACTTCGCCAAGATTATGCTTCTGCAAATGATAAAAAGCAAGAGTTGCAGTCTGAGATCATGAAATTTGTGAAAAAAATAAGGGAGACTAGAGAGGAGCTAAAACAGACTCTGACTGAATTACAAGTCCAACTACAAACACTGGAACCTGAGATCCCAAACGAATAAGTTCATAATGCTCAGTATGTCCTTTCATCATAGCATACAAATTTGATCATAGCAGCAGCCACAACAACTAAAGGTTTACTTATGTTTTGGGTTTTCATGCTAAAGGTAATTTCTAGGTTGATTATCAAGAAAACGAAGCATTTAGCTTCTATTAAACTTCCAATGATACAGTGATTTTAAGTATGAATATATTGGGCCTTTTTCTGTTTTTTTTTTTTTTTTTGATGTTTTGAGAACTCAAAAAACATATAAGCACACATATCTTTCCTTCTGTTTCACTAAATGTAATTTCTTGTCAAATAAAATATATATATTTTGTCATTATAATGAATTATCAATTAAACAATTAATGAGATTCATTTACACTGCCTTTACACTGCCATGTAATAGTGTTAATAATAATATGAAATACAAACATGACCCATTTTGTCAATTTTTCAGACATCTTCTGCTTCTTTGGATGCAAGTCAATTCATTATAATATGCAAATGAATAATTCACACACCATTTGAATGTAGTACAATACATACACTGGCTATGTTGAGCTGCCTCTTTACCCACAGCATCGAGTTTCCAATACTTGATTCCAATGCTCCCAACTAAAAGCGTTGTGCCGTATATGGAAACAGTATATGGTCATGAATGTAAGCTTGTGATTGGGTCTGTGGGAGTTTGGGCGGGACTTATACCGCGGCTCCACCTCACGATCACTACTGTGGAGACTCGGGCTACAAATTAGGGATGGGCGATACCACTTATTTTATTTTCGATCCAATACCGATATTTTCAAGCCCAGTATTGTCGATATCAATACCGATACCTCTAAACTAACTGATCTTTTAAATTATTAAAACTTCTTTAACATTATATTTGAAAGTCATTCCACAAGCCTTTTTGTGTTTACATTTGTCATAAATATAATGTAATACAATTGTATTTGAGCTCTTTTCTAGGGCAGAAACCTCAAAGGTGCACCTTCTCTACCCCTAAAAGCGATGAAGCATACTACTTCTGTTGACCTATTTGAACAAGCACTGTGAGCAAACGCTATCTGTGATTGATTGGTTCTGTCTTTCAGCAGTTGCGTGTTCTGATGAGCAGGAGAAATATATAAAGATATAAATAAGATATAAAATTCGCTATAGTGTATTGTTCCTTTTAGAGTCTGTGCTATTTTGTGCACAGAATGTCTTGCAAAATAAATAAAGTAATGGTTAAAAATGCATTTTAGAATCGATATTTTTATGATAGTATCGACCGTTTCGATACAACGTCAATATCGAAAGTATCGATACTTCAGGATCGATCCGCATATCCCTAGCACGGACTCTTTGATTTCACACAGATCCGTGGCTGTTTACCACAAACACAACATTTATCCATTTTGATTTCAAATCCAAACGTGCAGCATTTCAGCATTGTGATCCTCTTTTATCACAACACAGTAATCGTTCATATATTTACTCACGTTTAAATTCAATAAACAACGTATTAGTGTGACCGGTGTCGTCTGCGTTGTGTTTTTCTTCTCTTTTAAGTAATCACACGGACATCAAATGACGTTTCGACTCTTCTTTTATCTCTGACAACATATAAAACAGGATTACAGTGTGTTTTCGCCCTTATTTTCTTTTCTGTAAAGGGAAAGTGCAACGTATTAAGTTTCAAATGCACTGATGAGACATCTAAATTAATCATGACCTCAATTACAACGAAACCATGAAAATAATGAAACGTACATGAAAAATACAGTTGTAGATATGATTTAAACAGGAAAACTCTCTTTAAAAGTGATTTCTAAAGTAAAAAATACATTAGATTAATCAGACCTTAACAGAAACCTATGGAAGCAAAATAGAGTCACATAAACTTGCAAAAGAATTTAAGTATTGTAAAAGAACATTACGTTTTGCAAATGAATATTAAAGTATTGGGGAAAAAAAGTGCTTTTTGCAAACAAAAATAAAGAATTGCAAAATAAAATTAAGAATCGCAAGAAGAAAATAAGTTTTGCAAGCAAAAATAAAGAATTGCAGAAGAAAATGTAGTATTGTGAGAAAAAAAAAAAAGTTTTGCAAACAAAAATAAATTATTGCAAAATATAAATGAAACGGAGCAAAAGCAATGTTTTTTTGCAATACATATTTTCCATGTCCATATCTACTAATTTATTTGCAACGCTGCTTTTATTTCGCGTTTCATTCAAGCGTGAGTTTGCAATACCGTTTTTCTTTTGCATTTCAAGTTTCTGCGCGTTTCAATTTGTGGCCTGGGCATGCCTCCCTGGAAGTGATGTCATCGGCCAGAGACGCAGATCACAGCTGATGAAGGAACCGGGGTCATCGAGCAGAGGATGGTTATTTTATTTACTAGCATTACAACATGCATGGTTTCGTTTTATATGTTATACGTGTATTTACAGCGTTTGCTCAAGTAAAAAAAAGTTGCTAACATGAACATCTGATGTTTATTTCTCTCAATGTGCATAGGCTACTTTTATAGCTAAAATAGCATACTATTTAAACTAAATGTGTGTTTGTTTGAAATCTCTTAACCTGTGGGAGGATGTTTTAGCAATAAATATTGCCAAGCAAATCATTTAGCTCTAAAAAACAACTAATCTCTACAATATGAATGTAATAACTCAGTGTTTCAATTCACTTTTTTTTTTTGCACATTTTGATATATTTCATAAAAAACGCTGGATGGAAACGCCAAGATGTGCATAAAGTCTAAAAATGCACTCAACTTGGTTAAATTCTTACCCGGTAAGAAAACGTGAGCATAAACTACAATGGAAACACCTTAATGCACATTAATAAATACATGTGACTGCGATGGGACAATAGGCTATCTGAACTAACCAACGAGACGATCTCTTTGCACAGCATCTGAAATGCTAGTTTTGTCAGTCTAAAATGCTAGAGCAAAGTTTCGTCGAAGTGCTTCCTTATAATTAACTCCCAGATCGGTTCCCAAACAGCAGACTCCGAAATAAGCCAACATGATGGCGTTTCATCTGCGCGCTCTGAATCTTTTACAGTTCCGAATAATGTCTTATTCTTATCTATATGACCAAATATGGCATAGTATTAAGCTGTTTCCGTTACTATAAGCAAAAAATTCCAAGCGATCGCGCCTGTGTTCTGAAATATTCTGTGACGCTGGGCGGAGCGTACATGAATATTCATGAGTTTCCTGTTTCGCGTTAAAGCACCACTATTTGGATTTCTCACACACGTCGGATTACACACAGTTTTTGGAATAAGCTTTATGCTTCAACCTATGATGAACTTCAGCATTTATGTAGGCTACTGTTAGGTTAGGTACAATAGTATGTAGATTGTCATGTATTATGTTTAATTAAATTATTACAGCTATTAATTTGTTGATGTGCCTGACTCTGAGGAGACACTCCAATTTACTGAGCCATCAAACATTTTTATGTATCTAATTTATTTTGACAATCTTTAAAACTGTTAATAACTAATAAAAATGTATCGTTTGTGTTGGTGACAACGTTTCATTTGTAATCATTCTATTTCGTTTCTTATTGTTCAGTGTTTCTTATTGTTTGCTCATCCGGTAGCCTACATCAGTGGTTCCCAACCACGTTCCTGGAGGCCCCTCAACACTGCATGTTTTCCATGTCACCTTAATCAAACAAACCTAATTCAGATCATCAGCTCATTAGTTGAGACTCCAAGACCTGAAATGGGTGTGTCAGACAAAGGAGAGATGCAAAATGTGCTGTGTTGGGGGGCCTCCAGGAACGTGGTTGGGAACCACTGGCCTACATAACATCAACCCAACTTTCTTGTCCAAGCTCTTGTCCTCTCCAGACTGGACTATTGTAATGCACTCTTGGCGGGACTTCCTGCATGCACTTCCAAGCCTTTGCAGATGATTCAGAATGCAGCAGCAAGAGTGGTCTTTAATGAGCCGAAGAAAGCCCATGTCACACCTCTCTTCATCAGACTGCACTGGCTGCCAGTAGCTGCTCGCATCAAATTCAAGGTACTGGTGCTTGCCTACAAGACAACCGCTGGCACTGCACCAGAATACCTAAACTGTCTAATCCAACCTTATGTCCCCTCCAGAAGCTTGCGTTCTGCAAATGAACGACGCCTTGTGGTGCCGTCCCAAAGAGGCTCAAAATCACTTTCACGTACCTTTTTGTGGACTGTTCCCAGCTGGTGGAATGACCTACCCATCTCAATTCGATCAGCTGAGTCATTGGCCATCTTCAGAAAACGTCTGAAAACCCATCTTTTTCGGCAGAACTTGACCAATTGACACTAGCTCTTTCCTACTCTCTTCAGTTTTCTATATTTATATAAAAAATAAATAAATAAAAAAAAACAAAACCCTTGCAAGACTTATCGTGTTTATCTAACTGAAATTTGCCACAGCACTTATACACTGTCGCTCTCTTGTTGCTCTGATTGCTTCAATTGTAAGTCGCTTTGGATAAAAGCGTCTGCTAAATGACTAAATGTAAATGTAATGTTAAATTAATCTTACCATTTTTGTAATATATTTAAATTCTAATATGAATATTCTTCACACAAGGTTGGTTAGAAACATGGTGAGATGGTAAAAAAATTAGGTCATTGTGTGTCTATTTTGCATTTTTTCAATACAATAAAGACAGCAGGTTATTTTGGTGTTAGTTTTAATTGCAAATGTGTCTATGGAGAAGACATAACAACTGGCAAAAGGCATGTAGTGAACACAGTGTTGTGATTATTCTGTGCTATCACTCTTTATGTATGTAAAAGGCTTTCAGAAGCTAATCAATAATAAAATCACATAAATGCTAGATGACAGACCACTGGTGCGCACGATTAGGCTACATGTGATGACCAATTATATATAAGACTCATTTATTAGATTTAAAAAAAAAACACCTTGATGAAGAAAGAACACCTTGTAGAACATGGATGAGGCTGAAATCAAAGAAATCTGACAGAGTTTAAAAGATTTGGAAAGATACCTCCGGGTCTTTCCAGACAAAAAAAAAAATAAATAAAAAATAAAATAAGCACGTTTCTAAGAAGGGCTAAAAGCTTCGTTTTTGAAAGTAAGTAACGTAAAATGTACACCTGATTAGTGGCTTCACTGGTTGATTATAATGACTTTTATACTTTTTAGATGAAGCTTTATATTATAGTAAAAAAGAAGGAACCTTTACAAAAGTGGTAGGCACAAAAAAAAGTGCCCAAGACATGTTTAAAGTTTTCCACAGCAGCCCAATAGGAGCTCATTGTGGCATTCAAAAAACCCTGGATGCTATAAGCCAGGGGCGGACTGGCCATCGGGAGCACCGGGACATTTCCCGGTGGCCTGACGGTCGTTCTGGCCTGCCGGCTGCCACTGTGCAGACGATCAGCCTGGCATGCGATAGGCTGGTGTGCAACTACGAATTAATTGACAGATCTTTCAATCTACGAATCAGGCAATGGCGGAGTGAAAATGACACTCCCACATGACCGAACGTCAGCGACGCACTGCCTAATATCTGGCTATATCCAGAGACAGGGTATATCTGACTAAATCATTCAAAAAATGGAGCATAAACGCAAAGGAGGAGCAGAGAGGGAGCGTATAAAAAGGAAAAAAGCCCTGGCCACAGACGCAGCAAGCTGCTGCAAAATCCCAGCCATGTTCGCCAGTAAGGGAACAGGTCGGTCAAGATTACATTTACATTATATTTATATAATAATTTGGCAGACGAACGCTTTCATGTTTCATCCAAATCACTTAGATAATCACAATAGATAAAATTAAACCAACAAACGAGCAACAATATGTAAGTGCTGCTGTGCTGTGTCAAGTCTCGTTTCATCTACATGTAGCATATTTTTTATATAATAAATAAAATGCATAAAAAGTAGACAGAATAGTGTTAGTGGGTCAAATTGTTTTAAATAATAAATAAATCAAGTAGATGCCATGGAAAAGAATACAGTGTTAGTTATTTTGATTTTTCATTTCTAGTCTACAATATGTAGCCTACAATGTTTGTTTGTTTGTTTGTTTATTTATTTATTTTGAAAAAGGTGACGAAAGAAGCAGCAGTAGCACTAGTGCTGCAAATGCTCCTGCTGTTGAGCTAGAGGTGGTGGTTTGTCATTGGTTTGGTAGTATAAATGGTGTATTCCTAGTGAGTTTTTAAGGGTTATTTTTTTTATTCATTTATATTGCATCTGGTAGTCTACCTGTTACATTAATAGGGTTAGCCTACAAGTTTATCAGTCAAGTAGATTACATGAATAGGGTGGTGGTGACTGCAGCAGCAGAGGTGGCCTGGGGGTGGAGTCAAATTCCCGGCCTGAATCATTGTCCCAGTCCGCCACTGCTATAAGCAAGCGATTTTACTGGCCTGGTATGTCTGTGGACATAAAAAAATGGGTGAGTTTAATATGCGAATCCTTCATCATGTTTTCATACTATACATTTCTCCATCAAAACGGATTATGATCATATATATTAGGTCAAACACTGTGCCGCTTGTCAAAAAAAGCAATGCTCTCTGAAAAACCCTAAAGAATATACCCATATTGTGTTTTTTTTTTGAAAAACAATGAATATTTTTGTTACAGCAATTTTATATATTAAACACGGATGTTTATTAGGTTTCACAGCCTTGGGATATTGTGTGGATGGATTTAGTGGGAAAGCTCGCACCAACAAAAGAAGGCTACCAATACATCTGTGTAATGGTAGATTACTTTACGAAGTGGTGTGAGGCTTTCCCACTGAAAACCAAAAGCACAGAGGAGGTAACACCATGCATAATAAAATTATTCTACAAATTTGGTGCTCCTAAAAGGCTTCTAACAGATCAAGGCACTGAATTTGTAAATAAGGTTAGTGCTTTACTTTTTATTTGTATTTTATTCCATTAATTGTTCTTCCAAATAAGGAAATAAATTATTCTTACTAATGTAAATGAGATTTGTGTTGAGTGTTGTTGTGAAAAAGTATGATGGTTAAAGTATAGATATTGTGGATGACAATGGCAAACTATTTCCCAAAATAAATTTTGATCACCTGGTACACTTTTTAGAAGATCATCCACCAAAACCAAAAAGGCTACCTCACCCATTACAACCACATCCTTCCCTGCCACAACTTTTTCACAGTCCCTAATACCACCCTGCCAACTATCCAGCCCCCAGCTCTCACACTGATCTTTCCTGTCACCCTGCCAGTTAAACTTTCCCTGCCAAACTTTCCCTGTCCTGCCTCCTTAGCTGCCTCCTCTGCTGTGCCTTGCACTGATTGTATGTATTCACCTTTTAAAACCTATGTAAAGAGAACAGCATTCTATTATCATTAGTGTTTTTTTTTTTTTTAACTGTTTTCAGTATTACGAGACATCTAGGCAGGAAAAGGAGGAAGACTTTGGAGCAAAATAGGTCCATATAAAATATTTACCTAGGATCTTGAACGCCTCAAACCTGGGGAGAAGCTTGAGAGTGAGGTGAGCTTCACACAATTCCCAATAATTCATTCATTTGGACTTCATCGTAATGATTTATGGAACTGACAAATTTTTGAACCACTTTCTTGTTCAGGTTATCAATGCCTACCTAACTTGCATAGCAAGCAGGTATGAAGGAAATGTGTTTGTCATTGATACATTTCAGATGACAAATCTGTGGAATGGCAAGGCCACTGAAATGAGGAAAATAAACACGCTTGATAAACATGGCTTGTGGAGATCACTATCCTGATGACTCTTGTCAGGGCTGGTATCATTGGGACTGCGTAAACAGGCCAAATTTGAAAGCACATTATATTTGTCAGGGATATCAAGACCCTATCTAAAGTTTCGTTTTTTTTTCTCCCTGATGTCTTCTCCACATACACCTCTGTAAATAAAACTTAACACCATATCATGTGTGGCTGTCTTTAATGTATTCAGCATTATAACTTTCATTACACAAAGCAAAAAAAAAAAAAAAAAAAAAAATTGTAGACCAGTTATCAAACAAAAGTTTAAAAGACTCTGGAATGGGTTTAAAATGCATGTATCCTAATGATAGGCAGGCTAAGTAATCGTTGTAACCCTTTCAGCACCATTAACAGGAGCATATAAATAAAAAATAAATAAATAAATACAATTAAAATTTTCAAATTTCGCCTGTAAAACTAGTAGCCTACCAGGAATTTCTTTTTTAACATCACTTGAAACTGGCAAAAAATTATTTGAAAAAATAATGGCTACACCACCTTTAACAGAATCTAGGTGTGAAAGGTACACTTCCCTCTGCCATTCCTTCTTCCAGCCAGTCTCGTTCAAACTATCACTATGTGTTTCCTGAATAAACATCACATCAATATTCTTTTGTGCTCTTTTCTGAATAGACCTAGCACCATTCAGATTAAGAGTGCCTATTTTTATTGCACTCATCAAATTACATATTTCCAAGAAGCACAGAAAAAAACCAATAACTGAAGAAAAAGAAGAGAACTAAGTAGTTTCAAAACCATCCTTACTTCTTAATTCCAATTTTACTTTGGAAAGTAATTTCTTCAATCTATACATCTCCTATGCAGTAAATGGTTTTTCATCCTTATTCCTCATTAACATAACAACTGAGTCAATAAATGCTTTCTGATCAGGAAAATAGTCTACCACCTGAACATTCTTCATATTCTTTGTTTTCTGCAAAAAAAAAAAAAAAAAAAGAGTCACTCTCTCAAATGTATACACATTCTTCAATTTAGTGGAGACCACAGCCTCACCATCAGAATCTTCTTGCGTGCTATAATCAAAGGCATCATTTCTACAGTCTTGTTGCTCTATCATTTCATCATTTACTTTTCTTGAAGATTTTTTGGAGCGTTTTCTCTTAATACCTGGGGTTTTGAACAAGGACCCATCATTCTCAAAATCAATATTCATGTCTTCCTCATAATCAAACATAATCAAAGCTGTTTACTTTGAATTAAAAAAAAAAAAACACATTCAGATCATCAACACCATTATTCAAGATCATAAATATTTGCAAACAAGTGACATGCTTGAGTAAAGGCGACTTACAACCAAGTGGTATCTTTTTCATTGGTGACATAATTTTGCCATGTCTAGACAACTCTGTAATTAACAGCTCATCTCTAATAAAAGGTGGAACGTTCGACAAAATAATCTTTCTAGCAGGCTGTGTTAAAGGGATAGTTCACTTTGAAATTCAATTTTGATATGTTTCAGCTTACCCCAAGGGCATCCAAGATGTAAGTGTCTTTGTTTCCGCAGTAGTTTCAATTTTGATATTTTTAGGTCCAACCGTTCTTGTCTGTCAATCATATAATGCATGCCTATGCTCACCTCACAAAAGAAAACGCAGAGATTAATTAAACAATTCCCCACCGTAAGTACACATCGATGACCTAAGACACGAGCGGTTTGTGTGAGAAAACGAACAGTATTTATATCGTTTTTACCTCTTGTAAACAATCACGTCCAAGTTGAAGGGGACGCGCTATCTGGTGTGTGTGACCGCGCATTCTGGCTTATTGATGCGCCGGCGCTACTCCCGGAAAGCGCCGGACGTGATCTTCTTCTTCTTCTTTTGTTTTTAATGGCGGTTGGCAAACCATTTAGAAGGTCCGCCACCTACTGTTTTGTGGAGTGCATCATGACTGAAGCATTGAATAGACCAGACCAAACCAAAAACAAAACAAAACAAAAAAACAACAACAACAAAAAAAAATATTACATTGAAATGGATAATTAAATTAAATGAATAAATATACAATTAAATAAATTCCTAAATTCTATTTATCAATCCTGTATCTTTCAGGAATTTGAACAATTCTGCCGGACGTGATCCATTGCGCGAGCACAAGTAATTATTTTCTTTTTTAAACATCCCTAAACATACCTTTTTTAACCATTTCTTGTTTAAACATCCAGGATAAGCGCAAACGAGTACCATTTCACACTGTCTCCTCTCCAACAGTAAGCTGGTGTGTGGTGGGCATTCTGGCGCAATATGGCTGCCGTCGCATCATCCAGGTGGATGCTGCACACTGGTGGAGGATGAGGAGACCCCCCCCCCCCCTCGAAATGTAAAGCACTTTGAGTGCTATATAAATGTAACAAATTATTATTATTATTATTATTATTATTTCTGTTAGCCGTCTTACCTACAATCTCTGTTCTGTGTAAACAATGAGTGACGTTCACGCGCGAGAGATCACTTCTGGCGCTTTCCGGGAGTAGCGCCGGCACGCTCACACACCAGGAAGCGCGCGCACTTCAACTTGGATGTGGTTATTTACAAAAGGTAAAAAAACACGACATAAATACTGTTCGTTTTCTCACACAAACCGCTCGTTTCGTGTCTTAGGCCATCAATGTGTACTTACGATGGGGAATTATTTGGACTGTTTAATTTGAATCTGTGCATTTTCTTTTGCGAGGTGACCATAGGCATGCATTATATGACTGACAGACAAGAACGGTTGGACCTAAAAATATCAAAATTGAAACTACTGCGGAAACAAAGACACCTACATCTTGGATGCCCTTGGGGTAAGCTAAAACATATCAAAATGTAATTTCAAAGTGAACTATCCCTTTAATTGCATAACGGGAGTAAAAGGTGTCATGAATAACAACTCCACTCTGAACTACACTATGCACTATGGCTGATGCCATTTTTCCACTTTGTAAACTTTAACTATACCCCAACTAAATCACCCAATGCTAAATACTTATAATAAAAAAAGTGCAAAAAAGTGTAGGATACTCACTTCCAGCATGCACTCTGACAGAAAGAGTTCTCATGGTCTTGCGACCAAAGATAGCCTGCGATCATTTTCTGGCAGTGTCAGAAATTCAGCTGATCGTCTTGCAATGTACGTCTACTGACCAGCCAATGAAATGACGTATCGATGAACGCGACATTTGACATATACAGCGTACGTTAACGGAAGTTATTTACCTCGAGCTCCCTGTGCAAAAGTGGCATCCCAAGTTGGTCTCTTTTCCCTAGCTATGACCAGGTCCGTATTTCCCTATTCCGCCGCCACCTCTTCTTTTTTTTTCAGCACACATGAAAACAAAGCGCGATTCATCTTACTGTATGACGCTGCGCTAACGTGGGTCGCAGCCTACGACTCAGTAGGTGCCATCATCGCACAGACTACATACATGTCGTACCCAAGATTATTAGAACCACGTCGCACAGTGTGATGTGCAATGATCTTATAAGACGGCTGAAATCGCACAGTGTGTAGCAGGCTTTAAGGGTGTGAATTATCTCTGTGAGTCTGTGCATCTCTCAAACATATTTGGCAGCAGCATCTCTACTAATAGTGAAACTTCAGTTCAGTTTCTTCAGGAACAGTGCCGTTGTTACCTCACTTGTGAGAAATGTCATGAAGTTTCTGAAGTTGTTAAACTACGTTACCGATAAAATTGTCAGAGGAACACTAAAAACATATGGATGACAAATGACTGATGGGATGACACATAATACTATTGTTTACAGAAGTTTACCTGAATTATTTTGTTGCCATGGTGTTTCTTTTTATAAGACCCTAAAGCAATGAACATAATCAGAGCAACTTAAGTAAATGTTCAAACAAGGATAATTAATGACACACACCTGAACCTAATGTTAAACCAACCATGACAAATTAAAAAAAAACAAAAAAAAAAGCTTTTTTTTTTTTTTTTTTTTTTGAATTATGGAGCACATACTGCCGCTAAAATCATTTCTTAAGTATGCAATTTCTGTTAACCAATGCACAGGTTTTTATCATAGTATTTTACAGTCTTTACAGTCTTTTACAGACATATTACAGTCTTTCACAGTTAAAATTACACAGTTAAAATTACACCTGAACCTAATGTTTAATCAACCATGACAAATAAATAAATAAATAAATAAATAGAAAAAAAAAAAAAAGCTTTTTTTTTTTTAAATTATGGAGCACATACTGCTGCTAAAATCTTTTCTTAAGTATGCAATTTCTGTTAACCAATGCACAGATTTTTATCATAACATTTTACATTTTACTTTACAGTCTTTTACAGACATATTACAGTCTTTCACAGTTAAAATTACAATAATTTCTTTATAGTGTACATGTTGACACAAGGACATGTCACAACTTGTGTGCAGTACATAGTTTCAGTTTTCAGTGCTGCAGCCAGTCCCACCTCTGCAGCCCACTAAAAACTGATTGTATTGTGTGTGATTGGCATCATTCGTGTACCTGTACAAAACCCTTGTGTGTGCTTTGGATGGATGTAAAATTACTATAAATAAAAGAGTTGAACTGAACAACTAAATTGAATTGGTAAGAATTTAAAGAAAGTTTATTTTTATTTATTTATTTGTAAAGCTTGTGATGAAACAACACCTGTATTGATGTTTTTATGTTTTTGCCTTAGACTTTTTTTTTCTTTCCTAGATGCTATGGTGGCTTTGATTGAGCTTTCTTGTTTTCACTGAAGTCTATCAAACTTTTAACTGTGTTGTGTTTCTCTCTCTATATATCTCAAATCAGATTATATGTCCTTTTCAATTCCAATTTTTATTTAACTTTGTAACATTTTCATATGTAGATAGACATAGATATATGTGATTTTCTTCTAATTTGCAATATACTGTTTGGTCAAAAGAAGTAAGACCTGAAGATGTCTAGTGCTGAAAGTTCAGACAGCAATGCCTCAATTCGAAGCAATACCTCATGTGGAAGCATTGAACAGCCTCCTTCTGTTGGTGAGTCGATTAATAAAATTGCAATAAATTATTATGTAAATGTATGACTAATACTTGGGCTTTTTTGCTTTATGTAGGAGATGGACTAGATAACAATTCACCTATCACAAATCAGTTTAATAAAAACATTCAGTTATTTCTTACACTGTATAATAGCGATGTATCTGATCTTCAAGAGCAAATCAATAAATTGTTTAAGATCGCAGATGATGTGGAGGACATTTATCGACGCACAACCATTGGCAGTCTATCAGGAGGAGTGATCGGAGCGTCTGGAGGAATCACAGCAGTTGTTGGACTCGCTCTGATGCCATTCACACTTGGAACTTCTCTGATTGTATCAGGAGTTGGGGTTGGAGTGTCGTTTCTTGGTGGGCTGACAGGAGCTGCCTCGAACATTACTAGAATGATTCACCAAAAAATAAATCGTGGAAAAATTGACGAGATCATTAAAACATTTAAAGACAAGGTAAACATTATAATTAAAGTACTTGAGGAAATACAGAACAACATTGAGGAAATAAAGGCCTTGAATGCTCAGTTCACAGCAGCTGATTTTTCACAAGCTGGAATCATAGGAGCAAAATCTCTGACTGGAATAGCTGAATTTGTGAAACTTGGTCTCGTCACAAGCATTGGCAGAGTTGCTGCACACCTGTCTAAAACCGTGAAAGTCGCAGGATCAATTACAGGTGTGTTGGTTGGTCTGTCTCTCGCCCTTGACCTTGTTTTCATTGTGAAAGATTCTAAAAAGATACATGAAATGAACCAGCAGAGAAGAAATATGAGCCGAAATCAACAACAAACCCAGATCAGATCAGACACACTGAAATTCATCAATGCAATGAGAGAAACAGCTCAGGTATTTCAGGACACACTGAATGAGCTGAAACAAGCAAAAGATGTTTTTGAGAATGAACTACTAAAGAGAATGCCTTAGAGATTCAAGGGCTGAATTTACCGTATGTTTAAATAATTTTGTATTCGATTTTACCATGCACTTCTATAGAAACATTATAGCTTTATGTTACTCGTAAAACAATTAACTGTTGTAGTCTCTCACATGTAGCAATGTGCTTTGTCTTCATATACAGCTTGCTTTATCCATGCATTTACATCACCATTAAACATTTTTACTTTCACTGTAGACATTAACATTACGGTATAAATAAGTGAGATAAATATAAGGCATTTAAAGACATTTAAATTAAAACAAGAAATTTTCATCTCATCATAAAGTATGAAGATGATACTGCTATAGTGAGTTTTGTCATTTTGTGTGATCTGTTGGTATGATAATGCCTCTGAGGCCCAGAAGAGATCACTGGGGAAGGCGCTAGCAACATCAAGTAAGTTGTTAGGAATAAAGATAGAGAGCATAGAGAATATATACACAGAAAGAGTGTTAAATGAGGCTACCATAATTGTGAATGATAAGATGCATCCATTATCCTATACTTTTGAATGAAACTTTTGCCATGGCCGTCTCAGTTCCCTGACCTGAACCTAAAATGAGTGGGGTGAAGTGAAGAGGAGAAGCACCAACATGGAGCTGGAAATCTGAATGATCTGGACTTATTCTGTATGAAATAATGACCTCTGATCTCTTGCCAGGTGTTTTCCAAACTCATCAGGCATTTTAGAAGAGACTCAGAGCTGTTATCTTGGGAAAATGACTTTGCAGTAATTGGGTGCCAATAATTGTGCCCAACATGAACTAGAGAAGAACATTTATTTCATAATGAGATCCAACATTTGTGGAGGGCACTGTACGTTCGCCCAGTGTTTCCCTGAAAATAGACCTTTTTCTGTTAGTAAACATTGTGACATTTTTCTGTGGGCGCGGCTTCACTAACATTAGCTATTACATTTTACAAATGTTACCTGCATTTGTAAGGTCACTTACTGCAATTGTTTAAATGAGTAACTTTAAAGGACATTGGTCAAACTGGCCGACCCGTATACGCTTATTCAAAAAAAAAAAAAAAAAAAAAAAAATCCCCCAAAATATCCACACAATAAATGCAAGATAAATTTGTATTGCTACTATGGACTGCATTGACAAGAGTGAGTAGAAGTATTCATTGTGAAGCTTACACTGGTGATGTACTAGAGAGACAACTGATTTCACAGTAAATAAATTTTCAGCAGTGAGAAAAAAAAAAAAAGTGTTAAAAGCTTGTTGTTTTATAGAACATCATAGTTATTGTCACAAATCATGCTGCTGTGGCTCCCTTCCTCCATCTCTACAGGAAGCCTTCACTAAGACTCTGAACTATATCACACTCTATTTCCCACAACCTTGCCCAGCCTACTTCCTGCACACCTGTCGGCCATTGCACCTCTTTACACCTGGACTATAAATAGAGTATCATTTCCCATTGTTCACTGCAAAGTCTTTATATGCCTAGTCAGTCAATTCCAAGTGTTTATTCCCATGTTTGCTTTTCCTGTTGTTGACCTTGTTTGTTCCTCGTTCCTGATCCTGTTCCACCTGCCGCCTCACCTGTCTCTTGGATTATCTCTTGTTAAGTTGTCTTGCTAGCTGCCTACCCTGACCTCGCACTCCAACATTGACCATTCTCTGGTATTTCTACGTTGTTCCTGTTTGCTCCCATTTGACCCTGTCTGTTGTAACACAATTAATGTCTTCAATAAAGTTGCGCATGGATCCCTACTCTGTTGACTCCATTGTTACAGTTATATACGATATGAGAACAGTAGGGCCTGCAGATAGGGAGCACGTGTTATTAAATAAAAATACAATGATATTTTCAAAATTAAATATATATATATAGAGAGAGAGAGAGAGAGAGAGAGAGAGAGAGAGAGATTTTTTTTTTTGCTCAAACATAGTCAGTGATTATTTTTCTGTATTTGATTATATTTCATAAATATTCCAGGTATTTCATACCTGATATTTTGTGAGATGCATAATAAATCTTTAGACGTGTAACATAAACCATAATCAATAATAACAAAAGATAATAATACTTTATTTAACCTTTTCCGTGTGTGCTGCAAATGTGAGCATTTGTGACAATCATTTCTGTCCGGTTTTTTTTATCGTGTTTACCCACAGCTGTCGTCAGATTTTTGTCTGGCAGAGGCAGCAGGTATGTCATAAAATTTCTAATTGGAGCATGTACTACATTGACTCTGGAACCCACCATCACAGGATATTTTAAGCTCCGTATGTAGCCGAATCTGTGCTGGTTCGAATTGGCTTCAGTTTTCCCTTTGTTTTGCCTCCTGCTAGTGCTGTGACATAATTGTGAAGTTGACACTAAAAAGGTCTATAATTGCATAGCTTAGAATGTTCACCAATCAGATTCAAGCATTCAACAGAGCCATAATATAGCTGTCAAGAATCTGGCTGAGACGTGTGGATCCATATGCAAACTTTATTTTAGAAGTAATCACAACAGACAGGCGGGGGGTCAACCAGGGGCAATCGGGAACAGCGAGGAAAATCCTAAGTAGTAGTATGAGATCCAGGCGAGAAGGTCGAGGCGGGCGGAAAGCAACAAACGTGGTCAAACAAAGCAAGGGGTCGAAAGGCCGGCGGAGATCAATCTAGAACCAAGGGACAGACAGGGGTAACAACAGGAAAACAAACCAGGGGCTGACAGAGATAGGCAGGGCAAAAGGTCCAATAGCTGCCGGAATGGCAGCCAAGCAACAGAGCTGCCAAGGATGCATAGAAGACCACAAAGATGGAGCAGACAGCCTCCAGGGCGGAGCTGGCGGAGCAGAGAGCCTCCAGGGCAGAGCCAGCACCCTCCAGGGCAGAGCAGATGAAACAGACGCTCTTCAGGGCGGATCGGGCTGAGCAGGCACCCTCCAGGGGAGAGCAGACGAGTCAGACGCCCACCAGGGCTGATTGGGCAGAGCAGGCACCCTCCAGGGCAGAGCAGACAAATCAGCGGCCCTCCAGGGTGGATCGGGAGAGTCAGACGCCCTCCAGCGCGGATCAGGCAAATCAGACGCCCACCAGGGCGGATCAGGCGAGTCAGACGCCCTCCAGGGCGGATCTGGCGAATCAGACGCCCTCCAGGGCGGATCAGGCAGGACTTGAACCCTCCAGGGCGGCACGGAAGCCCCCCATGGCAGAGCAGATTGGACAGGAACCCTCCAGGGTGGAACGGTTTTCCCCGAGGGCAGAGCAGACAGGACAGGAGCCCTCCAGGGCGGAACAGGATCCCCCAGGGTGGAGCAGACGGGTCTGTAACGTAGAGCATAGACAGACATACACACAGACAGAGAGAATCAGACGCCCTCCAGGGCGGATCAGGCGAATCGGACGCCCTCCAGGGTGGATCAGACAGGACACGAGCCCTCCAGGGCAGAGCGGAATCCCCCCAGGGAGGAGCAGACAGGACAGGGACCCTCCAGGGCGGCGCAGAAGCCCCCCAGGGCGGAGCAGACAGGTCTGTAACATAAAGCATAGATGGACACACACACACAGTGACAGAAGGTTCTGAGCCCAAGCTCCTGGCCAGATTGGGCTGGATACCCAGCATAAAGAGGGACTCAGCAGCCGAATTGGGACTGGGTGAGAGCTCAGAGTGGTGTGGGTTGCTGGGCATTACCACCGTGCAAGGAGCAGGTGCGGCTTTCCCCTCGATATGAGGATCCGTGGCCTCGACCACCTCCTCCGGGAAAGCCACCCTCAGAGGTTCTGCGGCTGGGGCCGCCACCTCTGAGAACTCGGTGGTGGTATATGCGGCCCAGACAATCCAAAGAGCAACACTCAAAAGGAGCGCGGCCTCAGCGGAGGCCAGTTCAGGAGCAGCGGCTGTGGCTTGACTTGGCGCTGGAGCAGCATCGTTCACCTTGAGAGCAGCTGCGACGAGACTTGACTCAGAGGGAGGAGCAGCTGCGACGACGGTGCTTGACTCAGATGGAGGAGCAGCTGCGACGACGACAGTGCTTGGCTCAGGAAGCGGAGCAGCTGCGACGAGGCTTGACTCAGGAGGCGGAGCAGCTGTGACGACGAGGCTTGACTCTGGAGGCGGAGCAGCTGCGACGACGACGGTGCTTGGCTCAGGAGGCGGAGCAGCTGCGACGACGACGGTGCTTGACTCAGGAGGTGGAGCAGCTGCGACGACGAGGCTTGACTCTGGAGGCGGAGCAGCTGCGACGATGACGCTTGACTCAGGAGTGACAACTGTGACATCACTTGACTCTGGGGGAACAGCTGCTACATCACTTGGCTCTGGAGTGACAATTGCGACATCACTTGGCTCTGGAGAAGCGACTGCGATGACTTGGCTTGACTCTGGAGGAACAGCAGTGATTTGACTTGGCTTTGAGGGAACTGCTGCGACTTTACTTGACTCTGGAGGAACAGCTGTGACTTGACTTGACTTTGAGGGAACTGCTGCGACTTTACTTGACTCTGGAGGAACAGCTGTGACTTGACTTGACTTTGAGGGAACTGCTGCGACTTTACTTGACTGTGGAGGAACAGCTGTGACTTGACTTGACTTTGAGGGAGCTGCTGTGACTTTACTTGACTCTGGAGGAACAGCTGTGACCAGACTTGGCTTTGAGGGAGCTGCTGTGACTTTACTTGGCTCTGGAGAGAACTGTGACTTGACTTGACTTTGAGGGAACTGCTGTGACTTTACTTGACTCTGGAGGAACAGCTGTGACTTGACTTGGCTTTGAGGGAGCTGCTGTGACTTTACTTGGCTCTGGAGAGAGAACTGTGACTTGACTTGGCACTGGGGAAACGGCTTCTGTCACCAGCCCGGTCTCTGTGGCTCCCTCGGATCGCCGGCAGCGGGAGCTTTCACCGGATTTCTGACTTTTTCACTACGTTTCCCATGAGCCCACGCCTGGGGCGCTTCCGGGTTGCGGCCATCTCGTGGCGCGAGTTCCGGGTTTAAATCTCCGCCATTCAGCCGCGAGGTTTTGTATTGCTACGGCTGCATCTCTGAGCGGTTTTTATTATTATTTTATTATTATTATTATTACTACTTCTGTTACCGACCTGGACTGATTCCCTTTTACGAACGTTTCTCTGGATTCCCCGACCCCTTTGCTGTTTATTGGATTATTGATTTCACTGCCAGCCCCGGATTATGCACGGACTTTGTTTATGGTTTGGATTGTCTCTGATATTGTTGTTTGCCCCTGATTTATTTGCATGTACGACTACGATTGCATTATTAAAAGGTACGCAAATGGATCCCAAGTCTGTTGACTCTGCCTCGTCACAATAGCATTTATTAATGACACTAATGCAATTTAAGTGTAAATCATGAATATATACACATTATATATAACATACACATTTCAGACATTTATATCTGTTAATCACATTTCTGTTCAGATTTATGTATTTATTTATTATTATTATTATTATTATTATTATTATTATTATTTTGACAGTTTATAAGAAGCTAAAAGAAGACTGATGCAAAATCTGAGCCACAGTGCACTCAACTGATGAGTTCACATACAATTCAGGTAAGGACAGTTCTTAACACCATTCAAATAAGATATTTGACTTATTACAAAAAGACTTTCAATCAGCCAATCAGCACACAATGCTGGGTTACAATTTGTAGTATATTACTGAATCCAAATGACATAACAGGCATGTCTGACTTTTAGATTACTTTTACTTACATTGTTTATTAAATATATTTAAATGTTATTGTGTATACGCACAAACACACACAGAAAGAAATAAAATCTATTCCATTCTTTGTCAACATCATGAACAATATACAAAAAAGAGAGTACAGCTGGTTACAGCAGAGGAAATATAACATTGTATGCAAAATTAATTTGTTACATTCTAAACTGATTTTCTTGCCTTGATTTGTGTTTTCTAAATTAGTGCATAAGTGAGTGTTTATATGTAAAAATGTCTTCTCTCACATCAACACATGTATCGTGCCTCCCTTGTGAACACCTGTCATACATCTATGTGGAAGAGAAGAGATTTTGTGCATGAGATATGATTGCACAAAAGTAGCTTAAACCAGCAATATAGCAGCAACCAGTAACAGAGACTGGTTTGACTGTCATGACATGATAAATAACACTTGTGTTATTTAATTACAGCAACAATGGCTTCGCCCAGACCCCGCCATCGACGCGGAAGCATGGAGCTGCCAACTAACATGTTGTAAGAAATTGTTGTTATTGTTTTAACAATGTATTAAAATACATAGCTGCCTAAGTCACATTATAAAATAAACTCAAACAGCAAGAATAATTACATCTGGTATTCCTGCACTAAACTAATACAGTTTAGTTTGAACATTATGATACAGTAACATTACTGTTTAATCTTAAAAATAAATTTGAAGTGTTAAATTTCCAGTAGATGGCAGTACTGTTCTATTAAACCAATGGTCTCAAACTCAATTCCTGGAGGGCCACAGCTCTGCAGAGTTTAGCTCCAACCAGTTCCAACTCACACCTGCTTGGAAGTTTCTAGTTACCCTAAAGAGCTTGATTAGCTGGATCAGGTGTGTTTGATTAGGGTTGGAGCTAAACTGTGCAGAGCTGCGGCCCTCCAGGAATTGAGTTTGAGACCACATTAAACGATAGCCCTTTCTAACGTTATCGCCACAAATTAAACTGAGAAATGTACAAGTTTCTTTAAAGTGAATTTTACATAAAATGTTGCAATTTTTAATAAGCCCATTTATATAAAAACATTACTAAATTAAAACACACAATGGTGTAAAAATATTATTAAAATGTGTTATCATCTGACACACACACACAAAAAAAAAAAAAAAAAAAAACCCTGGAATTCCAGGCATTGTTATTACCCTATTTTAAACTTAACCTAAAGTTTGTTTACAAACTTTTACCTCATCTACTTTATTTAATGTATATGATCATCATTCATTACCTCTTTCATTCATTATCACATTACCTCTGCCTTTGTCCCGTTCTTCTTCTTCTTCTTCTTCTCTTATTTTTATTTTTTCTTTCCTGGGACCAGAGGGCTTCAGTCTTTTTGACATGGAAGTATGGAAGATTGATTATGCTGATTATGCTCTGACTCTGGGCTACTTTTACACTGTTGCCTTGGGTTATTATTCAAGTTAGCGATTCTAAATTCACATTAAACGGCTTCATTATTTTTATTTTTTATTTTTTTTAAATTGTCTTAATATTTGTATTAAAGAGTTGGAATACACTGTATAAAAATCCCTGTTTCTGCTCTGTTTTTCTTTTAGGTCGGATGTTTTTCATCTCAATGAGGAGTTGAATAGGCTTCATAAAGATATTTCCCTAGAATGCAACAAGCATAGAGAGACAATTCATGATCTCATCAGTGAGTTTAAAAATGGTTACAGACTTGCCATTTATTCACTCAGAGGAGCAATAATAACTGGAGGAATCGGGATAGTGTTATTGGCATTATCTTTCTTTGTGGTTAATGATGAGGTTTATGAGATTTTTGCTGGAGCGGGGGAAGCTATGGCTGTAGTTGCTGTAGTATGTGCTGTTTTCGGGCAATACAGGAAAACACAGCAGGAGAAGAACTTAAAACGAACCATTGAAGAGGAACTTAAGGGATTTCAGGATAAAATAAACCCTATTATTGACATAATGGAAAAAATGTGTCAACGTACTGAGGAAATATTGAGAGATGCTTTACTATCAGAACACAAAGCCCAGGCATTAAGTCAACATTTTGCCTACTGCTTTGAAAAAAGGCAACTCTTCCAGGAACATGAGAGTGAAGTGGTTTCAAAAATTGGACATTTGTCTGGAAAGCTTTCAGAAATGATCACCAAGGTTAGTTCTGTGCCTGATATCCTTAAAGAGATTATTGAAGAAAACAAGAGGCAGCGTGGCAAACCTCCAAAACCCACACGCGAACAAATAGATAAAAGGGAGTTATGGGAGAAAGCAAAGAAATTCATTGATGATATGCAAAAAGGAATTTGCAAGTTAAAAAATGGAGTGAAAGCTATCAACCAAACAACAGACAGAATATCAAATATTTTGAAATGAACCTGACAAAATGAAAAAAAAAAAAAAAAATGAACTGCTGTTAACAAAACTTCTTGCTGGATCCTGACAGAGAACAAAACTAGCAACCGTTTCATTGCATTTTTTTTTTCCTACAATGACACTAAAATGGAGTTCAAGGAGAAAGCGGAGGAATTTATTAATGATGTACAAGAAAGGAATTTGCAAGTTAAAAAAGAGTGAAAGAAATCAACAAAATAGCAGACAGATGAGTTTAACCTGACAATATGAAAAAGTATGCACTTGTTATGCAAGTGACAGAGGACAACACAACCAGCAACCAATATCCATTATTACATTGCAGTATTACATAATTTCAGCATTTCATTGCCCAACAACAAATAATGTTAACATTGTCAAAAATAAATAAATAAATAAAAATACTGTGTATCTGTATCTCCTCTCTTTCTCTCTCTCTCTCTCTCTCTCTATACTTTTTTTGTTACATGCAAAAATTAAGGTGTATGATTGTTTTTGCTCTGCATTGTTGATTAAAAGAACATATATATATATTTTTTTTTTTTGAGCATATTATGTGCTTGTGTGTGTGTGTATATATATGCATTTTTATTTGGTTGGGGCAGTAATGCAGATCAAGAAGAAGAAAAACTAAATCAGTTTATTTGAAATATCAGTCAGTAGCTTAATTTTTCTACATTTTACTAAAAATTGCATGGCTGCATAAGAGACATGATGTAATAATAAAAAAATTTGGCATGTGGTCTGTATATTTGTCCTTCAAAAGGGGTAACTAAAATTGAACTGTATAAACTGTAAAAATGCAGCACATGCTCCAAGTTTTGAATATGAATTATGTTGATCACTTTCTTAATTTCAGACGGCCATGTCGTTATGAAATTAAACAGTCCAGAGTGGACTGTCTGCAGACATGCACTTGCACTCTCAGACCTGCATTTTCAGACTGGCACTCTCAGGCACTCACACTTCCGCAAGTGACGTTACTTGTAGTATTTTTATTTTATTTTTTTACGTTATTTAATTTATTTATTATTTTTTTAAATTGAATCTTAACATTTTACAACAGTAGTCAAGTATAGTGAAGGTAAGAAAACTAAATTATGATGTCAGTTGCATTTGCCACTTGCACTCTCCTTCACTTGCAGGAATTGTGCATGTTGCCAATGAAGAGAAGACACTGTGGTGGTTAAATAAAACTAATTTAGTACCATAACGTACAGGGTCCTGCAAGTCATCTGTAGGAGAAAAGACGATACCCGCAAATATGTGGCTACAGAACAGCAGAATGTGAACACAATGCGCAAACTTGCACTTTTCCTTCCATTCAGCATAACATGGCATAAAAACGGACTAAGATAATAAAGACCAAATTCAGTATAAAACGTATTGTTGACGTTGAAGTATATGCAGACCAGCTGATGCGTTAGATTGCACGTTAAAAGTTTACCTCCCATAGGAAATCATTACAGCCTAAATAAAACAAAATAATGTAGCTTAATGGACAAAGACAATTATATAAAGGGCTGTAGAATATGTATACAGTTTATTCTATATGGGAAAACGCGAAACTTTGAGCTTTGCGTTTATTCCGTGCTCACCTGCTTGTCTGTACATATTAGTTACGTTTTAATAATAAAGAGGAGCAAATTGAGTTTGGTCTTTATCATCTTAGTCTGTTATGCCACATTATACGCCACGTTTTGCGGTACGAGAGGAGTACACTGGGCTATACTGTAGGCTATATTGAATTCGATCTTTTAATTGCACTTAATGTATCTTAATACCAGGCACAGTAAGCTAGTGCACAGGATAACCTGGAGCTGTACGCTCAATCACGGTCAAAAACTGTTTGCTTTCCTGCCACCAACATACCTTCCAATTAGTCAGGTGCTCTTAAATATAAAAGTGTCACACCGCCTCCCCCTGGACAAAACACACATTGCGCTAAAATACACTGCGGGAGAAAAACGCTTAACGAGAGACTCGCGCATTGCGTTCATGTTCTGCTATTCTGATTTGCGGGTCTTGTCATTTCTTCTGTACGTTATGGTACTAAATTATTTTTAATCGTTTAATCACCACAGCGTATTTTCTCTATTGGCAACATGCAAGTGACGGAGAGTGCAAGTGGCAAAAGCAACTGACATCGTAATTTAGTTTCTTTTTTCTTGTCTTCACTATACCTGGCTACTGTTGTAAAATGTCGAGAAATTCGAATAAATTAAATAATATAAATAAATTATAAATAAATTAAATAATATAAAAAAAAAATAATAAAGACTGCAAGTGACGTCACTTGAGAAAGTGCAGGCGTCTAAAACGCACGTCTGAAAATGCGAGAGTGCAAATGCATGTCTGATACAAACAAGCCAAAGCAGATACATCAGTGAGGTCATCTCATACGCTTCCATTGTTATTCTATAAGTCCAATGATATCAACCTCTCCCAGGCATACTAATCAGATTCAATGATTTATGTTAAGCTATGCTAAAAGTGCTACAGCCAGACCCGGAGATCGGCTGAATGAATATGAAAATGGTAAAACTCATGTTTAACTCTAGGGGAGTTGGAAAAAGGGACGTGGATGGCGCTAAATCAAAGAAAATAACAAAACCAAACACACTGTTAACTTATAAGTATCCCCTTATCCTAACTACGACAAGACAAAGTATTCGGCGTCCGAGACTAAACTGCACCCGCTAGCCAAACGGGTGACGTCAGCGGCTAATGATGAGTGACGGGTGACAGGACCAATGACCTATAACTAAGGAAGTGAAAGTAAACAAGAGAAGCAAATACAGCAGGAAACACACAACACAGCACAAGCATGTAACAGAGTCTACATGCATAACTGCAATTTGTCAATTTAAAGTATTTGCCCATCAGGTAAGTTATTTGCCTCTAGTTTTAAGAGGTAGAATATAGAATGCCCAAAACATGTAGAGGGCTTTGACAATTATTCAGAAAGATTAAAGAATAAAGATTGTAGCTCCTTGTATTGCTAAATGCACTCTTTAGTTGTTGTTTTTTTAAAACTCAGTAGACTCTTAATAGATCACATTCTTGTAATTCTCTTCCAAATAGGTAGGGGTCCTCAGGTAGAGCAAGTAAGACTCCAGGTATAAAAGACAAGGAAGACAGAGGCAGACGGTGAGAACTACAGTGTGAGCATTCTGTTGTTTTCTTTCAGGAATTATTGGTTCGGCATTTTTTAAAAGACTGTTACATATACTTATGTTGTTTGTATGAAGCAAACCTGAGGCTGTTTACTCCAGTTGGATGTGCCCCTGCACATTTTTTAAAACTTTTTCTTTCTAACTCTTTTTTTCCCCCTTCCTTCGTTATATATATATATATATATATATATAAAATTTATTTTTGTTTTACTTTCTTGTTTGTAAATAGATATTTCTCCTTTTGTGGACTAGATTTTTTTAGCCATTACTAGAACTAGTTACAGACTGTCTGTTATCCATTATACAAACAAAAGTATTCAAATTGTCTCTTCATTGGGTGTTTCTTGGATTTCACATTTTGCTCATCTCTGATCCATACAGAAAGACTTTTTACAGTCTATTCTTTCCTTGACAATTGCTGTCTGTGTCACTTTGCTGGTTTAATGAAAATAAAGGCCTCAACCTCAACCCAGTCATTTATTTCATAATGTGATCTCCAATTATAGGCTGTTACAAATATTGTCAGGTCTCCGCTTAAGCTATGAAAACACACATTTGTGGAAAACGGTGACGTCATGCACATAAGCATTACATGTCCAGTCTATAGGAATGCATATTTGCTTCTTTACAAATTGCCTGACCTAGCATTGTTTTTAAAAACACTTATTAACAGTGTTAATAAAAAATAAATGATTTGGTGGTATCATTTTACTTTATTTATTTATTTATTTATGTTCATTATTTTCTAATTAATGTATATGTGGAACCAGTGGAATAATCTGTCATTGTTTATTTATTTATTTATTTTTTCTTTCAGTTTAGAATAGAATTTTCAATGCATTACTATCTGTGTGTGTGTTAATATATAAAACACTAACACACATTTATATTGTGTGTGTGTTCAGAAATGACATTCTCTTCTCAAATATTGCTTTGTAGAAACATTCAGAGATGGGTAACACACAGTCAACTATAAAATATCCAGGCTATACATTAGTGAGTGAAGATAAGCAGAAGATTCTGGTGAAAAATGAAGGCGGTGATCATTTTGTCATTAAAAAGTTCAACACTGGACAGGTAAGGTGAACACTTAACGTTTCCAAGATATTTAAACGTTTAGATTAATTAAAAAAAGAGAGGAATTACGATACACGTGTGTTTGTATGGTTTTAGGAAAATGATTTAAACCTTCTCCTACAACTCAATCATCCACACATCCTCCATTACAAGGAAGTCATCCCAGGTTCATTCTGTTAACACATCCAAATTTATAGGAGTATATATTGCTTCACATCAATGATTTAAAATAGGCTACTGTAATAAATTAATCTGGTTTAGGTCCTGACTGCTTGTATCTGGTACTGGAGCACTGTGAGGGTGGAGATCTTGCTCAGAAAATCAAACACAAAATCCTGGCAGCAGATACATTTTCTGAGAATGAGGTACAGTATGTAAAGATAGCACCATGTGATATTAAAATGATGTTAAACTGTACAATTAACTGATATTAAAACCCGACCTACCCATTGTTTAATCTCACAGCATGATTTAGAAAAGCAGCATTAAAAAGTACAACAACTTCAATTAATGCATTAAACACATTGGTAATAAGTCTCTTCATGCAGATAATATTTAATAGGATGTAGAATATGTATATGCTTAAAATCTATTAATATAAACTAATCATAAAATCATAATATGTGCATTGCTCTAAATAGTGACGTAAATAATGTCCTGGTTTAGGTGAATTTTTGTTCAAAAAAAAAAAAGTTGCAAAAAATTCTGATTTGTAAATTCACATTTGATTGATTTACAGATTCTGGACTGGACTGTGATGATTTGCATGGCATTGAAGTACCTACATGATAAAAATGTCCTCCATACAAACCTGCAGCCAAAGGTACAAATGTAATTCAGTTAGAAAGCCACCTCTGACAGTATTGGAGAATTATTACCTCTGATGTATGACTGTTATGTATTAAAAATGCAGTCCTTTTTTGTTTAAAATCATCTGAAATCAATTTTTAAACAAGTACATATCCATCCAGTGTTAAAAACTACTGGAAGGTTTTCGTTTTTTTTTTTTTTTTTATGCAAACATTAAACAGATACAAAAAGGACAGAACAGACAAACTATCACCACTTGTAAAGTTTTACATACAAAGATAAATTATATAACAGAATTGTACAATATGCATTTTCTTTTCAAAAAGAGCCTATTTTTCACTACAAGTGGTATCATTCGTCTTGGAGAGTTTGGAGAGATTAATGAACGGTATTGTGCATCTTTACTTCAAAACAAGCCTTCAGCTAGAAATAATGCATGCAGTCCATATGATGAATAAATATGTATTGTGTCTTTCTAGGTCCACTGATGCACAAACAACAGATGCTGAAGGTCTTGCATACGTTGCACCTGAGAATTTGACTGGCGAACCTTATGATGAGAAAACGTAATAGAAGTATTGCAGTGTTAACTTGCTATGCCTGATGTGTTTCCTAAATCAATGCACTGAAAAAAACATTTACGACGTTCACTTTCTTTTTCAGCGAAATTTGGAGATTGGGATGTGTCATCTATGAGCTGTGCAAGCTGAAGTGTGCTGTGAGATTTTTGATTGAATTTAATTATTTGTAAAATACATAGAGTTTGTAATACATTGCAGAAATTTAATTTAAAGGGTAAGTTCACCTCAAAATTAAAATATTTTTAAATGTTTGGATGTGCGGTTCTTTTGTCTCATTTTATCTTTTGTCTTCTTTGGTATGAATTCACTAACTGGTTAACTCATGTTGCTATTCTTCTTAGTTTATGGCAAGAAACCCAGTTCAGGTTGTTAGTAGGATACTCACCTGCTCCTATGAAGCTCTTCCCAACACCTTTTCTGAGGACCTTCGTCAGCTGGTGAAAGACACACTTCAGAAGGTTCCAGCGAATCGTCCGTCCATCAGTAATATCCTGAGCAGGCCTTTTATCATTGGGCACCTTCATAAAATGGTAAGTTAGCTTACTATTTACTTTTTACTCTACAAAAAGAGGCACTGATTTTATTCAAATGAACTGAAATTGGATTTTTTTAGAGCATACAAACTACTGATGAGCTTTACAAGACTCTAGATGTACTGAGAAACCTGGCAGAAGGATTGGAGACGGTCCACTTCAACACAACCGTCAGCAGTCTCACAGGAGGCGTAGTAGGTTTGGCTGGAGGAATCACATCTGTGGTGGGACTTATTCTGGCTCCGTTCACTCTTGGAGCCTCTCTGATAGTAACAGGAGTGGGAATCGGTACGGCAGTAGCTGGTGGAATAACAGCTGGTGCCAGCAACATAACAAACATGGTTAACCAGCAAACCAACCGACAAAAGATTAAAATGATCATAACAGAGTTCCAGGAAAAAATTACCTCCATCATATGCTGCATCCAAAACATCTCAGAAGCCGTGGAAACTCTAGAAAATGAGTTTTCAACAAGCAGTCTTCCCGGGTCACTATCTGGCATGAGTGCTGGAGTTCGACTTGGACGAGGATTGGGAGGAATCCCAGAGCTCATTCGTTTAACTCAAGTCGTAAACATAGGGAAGATCGCAGCTCAGGCTGCAAGAGCAGTTCGTGTGGTCGAGACGGTTACAGGGGTTTTATCTGCACTTTTCATAGCTGTTGACATCTTCTTTGTGTTTCTTGACTCCAAAGAAATCCACAACCTCCGCAGTGATTACGCTTTAAAATCGAGTCAAGAATCCACTAGCAACCAAAGCGCTGGGTCCACTGACGAGATGTCAAACAACAGCGACAAAACAAACCTGCTATCTTCAAACACTCAACAGGCAGAACAGCTAAAGTCTGAGACCATGAAATTTGTATCAAAAATAAAGGAGACTACAGAGGAGCTTCGGATGATTCTGGATACGCTACGAGACGCACTGAACCCAAACTCTGAGATGCCAAACACAGATAACTGAGAATTGACCTATCGCTAAGCCCCACCGCCCTTAGTTACTGTTGCTGCCTCAGACAAACAAACGGAGTTGCCCCCTGTCTTACAAGTCAAGTGAAGTTTCATTAAAATCCCTCACGGGCAATTTGGATGCAGCTAGAATCAGAAAACACATTTCACAAAAAAACAAACAAACACAAATTCCATCAAAATTTCAGAGACCATTTACAAGCCTAATTGCACAAGGGACCAGTGAGTATTTATATCACTTACTTTTCATCTTTGGAAGTCTGTATCGGGGACCTGAAGGGAGCATGGTGAACTCTGGATATAGGAAATGGTCACTGTCTGAAAGGACAGATCGAGCCTGACTCAGAACATTTCTATTATACAGAGCTGACAGATTAATTTGTTCAATAACAGCTGTCAGTGTAAAAAACATTGTGCGAAGATGTTTCTGATAAATTGTGAACACAAAAGGACCACCTCTCATTGAGGAGCATTCAAGTAGGGCTTAAATATGCCGTGGAGGGATATAAATAATTTTAAAATAAACATGGTGAGTAACAATTAATTTGGAAGCGAGGGTTTACAGATTGCAATGCAAACAAGGGAGAAGTCTCATGTTATGGCCATCACGATCACAATAACAACATCCAGGATCAACATTGTTCGTCTACCGCAGTGTAAGTTTAATCAAAATACATTTAATCAGTTTAATATAGAGAGGCACTGAAATGTAAACCTTCATTTTTTTTATTTTTTTGACCTACCCCGAATAGTTAGCTGAGGTTTGTACGTTAACATGGACTCGCTAACTTAAATGTTAGCTAGTTTTAGCCAGAGATATTAATGATATTAACAGACATTACCTGCTTGAGCGGATGAAAACTGTAACTTAGCAGGAGTATGAAAACCAGAAATTGAACGTTGAATAATAAAATAAATTTCAAATTCCTTTGCCAATCCTCTCAGGATACATGAAATCAGTGTTACAAGTACCCCAGGCACAACGTTTTATTATTTTTGTAGCATAAACACCATCAAAACAGCGAAAACTTTGGATCTTCCAATGTTTCTCTATGGCGCTGAAACCTAAAGATGTCAGAGTTCCAGTCTCTGTGCAGCTGATACTCAACTGCCATTGGCTCATCTGCATTTGAGGGGCGGGGCTTACCGATAGGTCAGTTATTAGAGGTGGCAGTTTGTGATGTTCAGTTTGTTCTTTCATCATTGCTAAACGTTTTGATTGTAGTAGTAGCTAGTGTTGCAGTACTCAAATCCTGTCTTAAGACCTTTTTTTTGATGGTCTCGACAGCATTTCAGTACTGTCTTGGTCTCAGACGAAGAGAGCTCGGGACTAAGAGGATTTTATTTCAAGACTGGTCAAGAACACAACTGTGGATATCACTAAATTGCTGGTGCATTGTCTGCACTGTAATCCCAAATTAGTAAGCAGAACTAAAAAAAATTGATGTAACTCGTTGCCTCAAATTTTTTAAGTTCATGAACTTAAAAATTAAATATTTCAAAAGTTAAATATTTAGATTACATGCTACATAAACCTTTTCATTACAGTTAAATTAAAACTTGTTATGAAATCAACTTAAATATTTTCAGTTACAGTGTATCAGAAAGACTCTCAATATATACTTGCATTGAAATTGTCAAAGAACATGGAGTATATGTAGTCTTCAAATTTTGCTGTCCATCCTCAACCTAAGAACAGGCTCTACTCTTTACCACAATGGTAACACTACAAAACCAACATGACAGAAATCTATGCAAATCCTAACATATCTCAACATTTAAATACTAACTTATGTCTCCCTATGTTAATCTTGTACAAAAAAACACAAAAAATAACACCTAATTTCAACATTTATTTTCCATGTTGTCTGATGCAAAGCATGCTGGGAGCTAGAAAACTCAATCATTCTAAGTTCATTTTACTACAACGGCATTTTGAGTTTACAGAACTTATTTCAATTAAGTCCAATGAACTTTTCATTGTTATTTGAGTGAAAATAACTCATTTCATTTAATTCATTTCACTGTTCCGTTTTAAAGTGTGGTTTATTTGTTAACATCAATAATGTAATTGGATATACAACTTCCTGCTTAAATTACAATCATTAACTTTTTTATTATTATTTGATTTTTTTTTTTTTTTTTTTGCTACTGTTGTGCTGGATCCAAAATTAACAGGGAACTGTCAAAAAAATTTAAAATCGCCAAAACCTTCAAGATATTATTGCAAAACAATAAAAATAATAAAATAATAATAATTTAATAAAAATAAAAAAAAATAAATAAAAACTTACTTAACTAATTATAACATACATGAGTAATATCACAAGAGCAGTAGAACTGTTTTTTTTTTTTTTTTTTTTTATTGATATGAGCATGAATATGATTTGTAAATTAATCCGCTGCTTTGAACAAATCGGTTTATGATTGCATGACAGGTGATTTGCCACCACCAAGTGTACTGGTGGTTCTAGTGTCACATTTAAAAGTATAATTTTAAATTTTCATCATGTTTCTATATTCATAAATTTTTAAAATAATTTCAACAACATGTAAGCAGTTGTTATTTTACCAATTTAGATTCAACTTCTGTGCCACCACTGCAGGGCAAAGAAACATTTTGTTGTTAGTGATTTTGTTTGATTGGTAACAAATATTTAAAGTGTCCTATTATTCTAAGTGT
The DNA here is from genome assembly GCA_033026305.1 of Cirrhinus molitorella. NCBI lineage: Eukaryota > Metazoa > Chordata > Actinopteri > Cypriniformes > Cyprinidae > Cirrhinus > Cirrhinus molitorella. The sequence goes on from CM065118.1 coordinate 2,759,848, forward strand.
ATTTATACATGAAAAAAAGACATGTTTAAACCATTCAGTAATGCTCAGAGAAAACATATTAGGAACCAGTAAAAAGCACTGCCTGTTAATAATGTTAAGAATGTTTTTTTTTTTTTTGGGAATTCCAGTCTTTATTAACTTATCATTTTGAAAGTCTTGTTTTTCTGTGTTGTGGGTCTTTGTGAGTGGCTGCTAATTTATTAAATTCATTCTATCCAGCTTAAATGAGGTTGTTTAATTGACTACAATAGCGTTTATATAAATACATACATGACTCTTTCTCTGTTCAAATTTCCACCGGCGGCAGCAAATTACTTATAGAGACCCAATAAAGGGGATTCTACAGTTTCTGTTAAAACCAAAACAATTCCCATTATGGGCAACCAACACCAGCACGACCAGCTAAACACCAAATTGGGGTGTTTCCAAAAGCAACTATGGTCACAAGTTTTGTCGTTACCAATAGTGTTAAACAGAACTTAATTACATCATAATTAGCTAATGATGCTTTTGGGAAACGCACCCCAGGTCAGGTTTGAAGACCATCTTGAAACAAATCTGTAGTCAATATAGGCAATGCAAGTCAACAAGTATAAAAAACAGCACTATAAAAACATTCTGAATGACTCCTGCTGGAATATGAGTTTTATGCAAGGAAGAGAAAGAAAAGTAATGTCAAACCTTGTAATGCTTCTTGATGCAGTGTTTTGGATACACCATAATCCTAAATTAATTAAATCACTATATTATAAACATGCCTAAATGGATATTATGTTATGGAAAGTAGGACAAAAAAAATAAAAAAATAAATCAAAAATAAATAAACACTATGAATCATAACACCTAAAACAGAAAATCAATGCAAATTGTGCAGTGTCATTTACAAACTATGACCATTATAAACAATCTTATATGAATGAAGAGCCCCATTCCAGCTAATATTTACTCACCTCACCTGTGTGAAGATGAACTTTATCATTCACTTCTTCATCATGACATATTGATATATGAGTGTCATTCAGTGTGACTTGTTTTGACTTCATTCATTTGTATTTCATTGATGTTTTGGCTAAAAGTTTCTCTTCGCCTGTTAATCGCAATTACATTTAACGACCCACTGAAGTGATTGGCTTTTACGGCTCCATACCATCTGATAATCACTGGTACTGTAGCTATATGGGGAAAGTGACACATTACATTTAGCCTTCCTTACAACCCTTATTGTAAAGTGTTACCATATATTGTTTCAAACAAATTGAGATTTTATGAAACTGTGTACATTTAATAAAAGTGCACTTTAATTCAATTATAATTGACACCCATATATGAAAAAAGCCATAATAATAATAATAATAATAATAATTAATAAATTACCCTTAATGTGTACAGGACCACTGCTAATTTAGATGTATACATTTGCGTAACAAAAAAAAAATCATAATAATAATAAATAAAAAAAAAAAAAAAAAAAATCATAATAATAATAATAATAAAGTGCTAACAGATGGGGAAAAATAAATACAATTTAAAAAATAATCTCCAATAACACAAGAGTAAATATATTATGTAGATAAGGCTTGTCTGAAAAATGTTTTACACATGTTTGCAAACACAGAGAACTACGAGAAGAACAGCAAGAAAAAAAAAAGTCAGAAACAGCTGAAAATCCTTTAGTTATATTTCAAATGAATGTTGTTGACATCAGCAGTGGTATTAAAGCAGAACCTTATTCTATAGCAAGTTTCATTAATATATATCAGTCTTTTCATTTACTTAGTTATCATTTTCACCACTAGATGGCCTCAATGCACACATTGTTAAAAATATATAATAAGACAAGTCAGCAGAGCGTGATTCATTAAGAAGCTGTTCATTAAGCAACAGTAGAACCTTCACTTTATCCACTTAAAGTAATGCATCTGCCAAACAGCTTACAATCATCTTAATAAATACTGTACATGCACACAATAAAAACATTCCTGGTAGCTGGGTAGATTATAAATAGTACCTATTTGTTTAGTTCTTCTAAAATGTATCCAATTAAATAATGCTAAAGTCACTATACATTTACCTTGTAATAAATTATATAAACATAAATTTACAAGTCTTACTTGGGAACATAGAATAATAACAATTAAATAAAATACATTTTATTGATCAGCAATTAATTTATATAAATTAGGTTATTTAGTCAGGTTGAATTGCTATTCTGTCTATTGTTTTAGTAATTTCTTCCATGGCGTCCTGTACCTGAACCATTTCTATCCACATGTGATGGAGTGCCATTCTAACTGGCAGAACTCTGATTAAACTGACTCCAATCAAACATGATGTTTGAGTCCTTATCTGCGCAGCCAATGCACTGATGTCATATATCTGCATGAAGCGCACCAATTCACTGGCAGATGAAAAATATTTTCTTAAATACATGACATCACGCTCTGGGTAACTGAGGTCTCTCAATATTTCACAAACATGCTGACTGATGTCATTCATCTTGTCCATCATTGGGCTGAGCTTATACTGAAATTCCCTCAGTTCAGCTTCAGCATCCTGTATTAATTTAGTTTGCAGGCTCATGATCTTCTTGTTCCAGATATTTTCACCGATTGCAGCGCCTGAAAGCGCAACTGCTCCCACTCCTGTGATGAGAGCGGAAATGCCCAGATGAACTGGAGCTAAAACTAACCCCAAACCCATCAAGAACTCTCCAGCTACTTCTGCATTTAATGCATTTGCAACTGCTCTATCAGCACGACTGAAATCTTCTTCAAATGTCTTGATGAAAAGATTCACTCTCTGCACGTGTTGCTGGATTTGAGTGAAATCTCTCAGATAGAGTGCAACCAACTGTTTTTCGAGAAGACTGAAAACAGATCTAGAGGGGGAACAAATGCATATATTAAACCGTACTGCATAGCACAGCTTGTACATGTATTTCTGATAATACTAACTACTACTAACTACGATAACAAAAAAGACTCTTATGTCAGAATGCTGTTCATAGACTTCAGTTCAGCATTCAACACAATCATCCCTCAACAGCTCACTCAAAAACTGTCTCAGCTGGGACTCAACACATCGCTGTGCAACTGGCTGTTGGACTTCCTGACCGGGAGACCTCAGGCAGTACGGGTCAGCAGCAACACATCCAGCACCATCATTCTGAACACTGGGGCCCCTCAAGGATGTGTGCTAAGCCCCCTCCTCTTCCATTGCCACTTTATTTTCATAAGTCACTTTATATCTCATACATCTCTATCATAAATGCCACTTTATTTTTTTAATTGACTCTTTTACTGTAATATTGTATTTATATATATATATATATTATTTATTTTGTACGTTAGTGTATTTTACTTCTTATGTTATTGTTAATGTTACCTGTATGCATCTAGGGTTTGAGAGTAACGCAATTTCAATTCTCTGTATGTACGTGCTGTATATATGGCAGAATTGACAATAAAGCAGACTTTGACTTTGACTTTGACTTGACTTGACTACTCTGCTGATACGTAGATTAAACAATTTCACTTTAATAGTTTGTGCACAGGTTTTGCACATCAGACACTTTGCTTCATACAGTAATCACATATTTGTATTAACACCCAGTAATTCTGATTCATGTGAGTAATGCATAAAAACTTTCTCTTACAGCATTTTGGGAAGTCGCTCTTTGCTTTTGCGCTGATGCTTGCATTTTTTCCTTTTTATGTTTTTTGCATTGTCTCTGCAACACACTGTAAGAGCTGAAACAACCAAATGCAATAATATTGGCACTTTGCAGGATGAATATATACAAAAAAGCAGCACAACTTCTGCCTAATTAACAACAACATTACAAATTAAGACTTGCATTACTTAAAACTACTCATACATCAAACTAAATGTACTGTAAGCGACTGTAGTTCTTAATTAACATGCAATCCTGTTGTGTGATATTTAATTTGTCTAAAAAATAAATTATGATCTATAATACCTATACATAGTTAATATGTCCACAAATGGTTCATAAAGACAAGGAGTGAATATGTTCCAGTTGCACTACAGTTATGCCAAAGTACAATTAAAACACTCACCCTTAGTGCAATACAATATCCAAATCAACACATTTTAAAGTAGAGAGAAAAAAAAAAAAGTAATTTTACTAAAAAAAGTTGTTTCTCCTCAATTTATTAATTCTTGAGTTTATACATTACAATTTAGTATAATATAGCATGACATCCTATGGCATAGGGCTCTGCGACTGCTTAAATCTGTCTGAATTATGCCTGTCTGACCCACCTCAAGCCACTTTACATAGAAGTATACAAAGCATTTACGAAATCCACTGATAATGTTTTTACTCCACATTTGAGAAGCATTAAACACTCAGTGTATAGACACTTAAATACAGAAGCGCATGTCACTAATGCAGTGTACATTTAGCGCAAGTGTTAAACAGCTTCTTTATGTCTTCCAAACCTCTTCATCTCTCAGCGCCCATACTATCATGTATGCCCAGCTGACCATTTTCATAAAGTGCATAATAACCTTAAACGACACCAGTTATAAAATAAGTAGGCCTACATTTAGAGCACATAGCCTACTAGATCACAAACATAAACGCTCAGATTTACACTCACGCTATTCAATGTTGAATGGAGGTGGCGAAACTAATCTCCGACTTTCAAAATCTTTGTTTTAGAAAGCCGTATGTCCTTTCAGCCTGTATATTTAACACAGTGGAAGAGGATACTAGGCCTACTGTGCATGCGTTAAACAAAAATCACGGGACAGGTGTCATGCACATGCAAGTTATGATTTAACTGTCCCTCAGTTATAACTGTACACAATCTACTCTACCCAAATAAATCATCCAGTGACGAAAATACAAAAATAACACACACAAAATGTTCCCCAAAAACTGTATGTTCTTACTTCACCTTTTCGCTATTTTTATTTATCTTAGGCTATTTACCTCCGTTACTCCGTTGTTCCAATTCATCCATTTGGGATCGTTTTCTGCTTTTGCTTGAACCGCACTTCAAAATAAACTACTTTCTTTTTTGGCAAGTCGCACTTATCAGCATGCCATCAAAATAAAAGTCTCTAGTGGACAATCACTTACAGCGGGGCAAAAATAACATTTTAAAACAAAACAAACACATACCTAACATTAAGATGATATAAAATATATTTAAAAAGACAATGAACTAAAACCTAATGGAAAAAAAACGAAAGGGCTGGTAAGTATAAACATATTATGTTTACATGGATATTCAAACCTAAATCACAATGAAGTGAGTGCAGTTTTCAAAACACTTTTTAAAATTATAATACTGAAAATTCCTTTAATACTATGACTTATTTATGCATTTATTTATTTTACAGACCTTAAATATAAACATATTCTTTCTTGTACAGTTTTCCTTTAGGAATACTCACATTTCTTCTTATTACAAGATCACATTTACTTTTTTTACTGAATTTTACTACAGTTTTTAAAGGCTCTCACACAAGGGTTTATGATTGACCATATTGGTAATGTTGGAGGCAGCAAATGGATAATGGATAAGACACAAATGGAAAAGGCTGGAGATGAACAGTTATTTTGGGTTTCTTCCATTTGCAAATAATAACTGTTGTCAACTTCTCACCAAGCTGCTTTGCGATGGTCTTGTAGCCCATTCCAGCCTTGTGTAGGTCTACAATCTTATCCCTGACATCCTTGGACAGCTCTTTGGTCTTGGCCATGGTGGAGAGTTTGGAATCTGATTGATTAATTGCTTCTGTGGACAGGTGTGTTTTATACAAATAATGCTCCCTTTAAGAGAGTGCTCCTAATCTCAACTCATTACCTGTAGCCTATAAAAGACATCTGCGAGTCAGAAATCTTGCTCATTGATAGTAGCCCGAATACTTCTTTCACTCATTAAAAATTCAAATCAGGATTTTTTTGTTATTCTGCCTCTCACTTAAAAAAAAAAAAAAGTCCTTCTGACTGAAATGCACCACAGCAAAATTAAGTTCATTGCTGAGATTTAGTCTCTTCAGCAGGCTGAAATTTAACATTTGTAACTTGGCCAGGCTTAACTGTTTGCATGATTAACTTGCTATCAAAATGTTGAAACTGTTTTATCAATAAATAGCACACTTTTAACATAAATGTACCAATATATACTGTAAATATTTGTAATACAAAATGTACAGAATATAATATTGCTTTTTTTGTTGTTTGTTTGTTTGTTTTTACCTTTAGATCTGATGTTTTTCATCTCAAAGACAAATTGAATAGGCTTCATAAGATAATTGTTCTAGAATGCAACAAGCATATATGGAGAAACTTAATGATCTCATCGACGAGTTTGGAAATGGTTACAGACTTGATATGTATGCCTGCAGAGGAGCAGTAATAACTGGAGGAATCGGGGTGGTGTTTGTGGCATTAGCTTTATTTTTACTTGACGAAGAGGTTTTTGATACTGTTGTTACAGTAGGGGCAGCTATGGCTGTAGTTGCTGGAATATGTTTTGCTTTTGGGATAAACAGAAAAACACATCAGGAGAAGAACTTAATACAAACCACTGAAGAGAAATTTAAGGGATTTCAGGATCAAATTAAACCCTATTATTGACATAAATATGTCAATGTACTGAGGAAGTATTGATAATATCGATAAAATACTGAGGCAACTCTTGCAGTAACATGAGAGTAAAGCAGTGACCAGATGTCTAAAATTGCACATTTGTCTGGAAAGCTTTAAGAAGTGGTCACCAGGGTTAATTCTGAGCCTGCAGTGCGGTGCATTAAAACCATGTGTGGTATATGTTATGTGCAGATTTGATTTAGTTATAATTATATATTTTAAGTATATATATTTAGTGGTATGATCTTCATTAAACAGGCTTTATACAAAACAAAACATCATCCCATAAACATCATCTGATAATAATAATGATGACGACGAATATGATGATGATGATAATAATGCTGAAAACACTCATAATAATATACTAAAACTTTGTATAAATATGTATAATAGTTTGTGAATACATAAATAGGATGAGTGTGTCAAATTTGTAAGAGCTGAATGAGGTCTGATCTAGAGTGTTGTGGTTCCGTAGTATTCTTGGTGATAGCTAAAGCTACGAGGAGTATCTTTTTGTTTGTTATTTCCTGAATGAAAGTTGAGGGGGATAATGGGATGTGGCAGTCCAGGAGGCAGGATAGGGATTCAGTGACGTCTTTCCAAAAGTGTTTATTGGGTTGTCAGCGCCATGTGGCGTAGAGATATGTGTCCTGACAATCGAAATCAATGTTCTAAAGCACCGTCTCTTAATCCTGTTCCTCACGTCACCCTGCTCTGCATCTCACTCTCTCATTCAGATCATTAGCTCGTCAGCTCCACCAAAGAACTGTGTTCTGATTACTCACTTTATGTGTATAGACCAAGGGGCAACCTCCCCATCTCTCTCTTGAAACCAACACGGAAATGACTAAAACTGCAATTCATTGACTGGCCACTAGATACGGGCTCCAAAAAGGAGTCAAAAAGGAGACCTCCCATGTTAAAACGCCCAACTTTACAGCAGAAAAATATGAAAAATATGTTTACAGCCTGGTACAAAAAGTGGTTTTGGTCTATTTTTTTTATTATTTTTTTTAAACTCATCGGTTTAAATTATATTAAGCCTTAAATTTCTGCATAATTGCATGCGTGGCCGCTTGAATGACAGGTGGATTACCGCTTTGCCCTACAAGGCAAAAGACCTTAACTCGTTGGAGTGTGAAACTGAGAAAAATGGCTTTAAAGATTTTTATTTTAAAGATTAAATGATCTCAGACTTGATTTTTACCTTGATTTTGTTTTAGTTATTATACTCTGCCTAGATGGCGGCGGCCTGGCTCCCCCCGCTTCAAAAATGCTCTTCAGAAACCTACGAGTGATGTCACGGACACTACGTCCATGTTTTTTACAGTCTATGGTATAGACAGACAGATATTTTTTTACATTGCTACGAGAAGCGTTAAACATGGACACACACGCAGTTGCTGTGGTAGCAAACAATACTTGCTGGGAAACACTTCTTACTATTACAAAATAAACAATTACTTTACAAAACTTCTATAGCCGAGTCATGTATTCTGCTATATTAAAACTTTAATCAGGATAAAACCGTATATTAAAGGCTAACCTAGGCAGCAGCATTTACAAACCACAGCATATCTAAAAGCATGAGACAACAACAAACAAAGAATCATATCATTTTGAAACATCCTGTAAGAGTCGTGCTTGCACAGGTTCTGCTAGATCCTCTTCACTAATATTCTCTGGGTCTCTTTTGGGCTCAAATTGATAAGCAATATTGATGACGCTATTGTTTACAGTATAACCGGGTGAGGGGCGAGGTGAGGGGCATGATGTTTCCGAACGCACACAAGGCAGTTTAGCGAATCACAACACACTGGGCCTAACCAATCTGAGCCCATTGCGTATTTCTGAGTGGGAAGTTTCATAAAACCAGAACATCATCACAGCTTTATCGAAGAAGGGACAGAGTGGTGTAGAATAAAGGTAATTTATTTTTTTTTTTAAATCTACTCTTAATTTATGTGAAAAATTATGCACTTAAAAAAAAAAAAACACACAAAAAACGAAAACAAAGCATTAACACATGTTAGACTGCATCCCATAAACACACACACACACACTCACACACAAAACAGGTACTTTCTTTTATGTGCTCCATGCAGGCTTAGGACGTTCAGCGCCTACTCCAGAGCCCCATCTGTGTGTTCCAGATCTTAGGACCCTTTGGTGCTCCATGAATGAAATGGATTTCTGCTCCTTTCCCCATTGCATTGCTACCAGTGGAAACCAGTGGAAGAACTGACCTAGCAACACCCAACTGAATCACTTGCATTTTATGCATCCCATTATTCCTTTTTATTTATGGTATTCATTTAGTAGTTGTTGATTACACTTGTCTATCTTTTGTTAATTAAATGTATTTTATTATACTTGTGCCTTCCTTGTATTGATAGTACAGTTTCAAGCTAGAGATCCCAATAATCTAATATCTGGTGAAGTTTTTTTTAATTCACTATACTTCGGTTAAATCAACTTTCTTATTATTCTATTATCTTCCAATCTAGAGAGTCACCTTTATTGATTTCTATTTGTAAGCAGTTGACTTCATTTTCTTTGATTCATCTTGTCTTCTCTGCATTTATTCATTCCACAGTAAGGAAAGTTTTCCCAGACCAGCTCTAAGATAACTCGGAGTATCTTTATTGGCTTCTTCAGCTTCAGCGTTTCTCCTCATTTCCTCCAGCTCACAGACCCAGTGTACTTTCCCAGCCTCCCTCACTCTGGGGATGAAGTAGTCGAGATGCCGGAGAGTAAAGGCAGAGTCTGGTTTTAATGCGATCTGAGACAGATGCTTGATGTTACTGTAAGCATCAGACGGAAGAATTGACTTTTGGTCCTCAATCTCCTGCAAGTCCATATCAAGATCATTCATTATAACTGAAAACCTTTTGTACTGTTCTTGATCTTTTTCATATTCCTTTTTAAACTCACCATAATCAAGTATCATGCGTTGATTCCTGATGACATATTTCTTGTTTTCTTTGACGTGGTTGCTGTGATGACACTTTCTTGTGCACACGGTACAGTAGCTGTTTTTCATGACTTCACATTTGCTGGGATTTGAAACCCACCAGCAGTCAAACTCATGGCAGTTTTCCTCACAGACGGTGCAAGAGGTTGCCATCCTGTTCTTCCATGACTTGCTCTCAATAGGCACCTTCATTTTAACAGGCCTTTGGACTTTAATACTAAATCTCTTACGCATGTCAATATTTTCCCTGTTTTCTCTCATTGCCTTCTGAATTTGAAGTTTTTCAGCCTTTTTCATCTCCTTCTCTTGAACACGCAGCTGTAAGTTGCAAATAAACACTTCAAATCGAATGCGCTCCATCAGGACATCTCGATCAATCAGAGTTGATCTGCTTAGAGAAAGCCCTGGTTGTCTGTAAAATGTAGAGGGAAATATTTGTCAGAATGTTTTTCAAGTTTGCAAATTTGTGTTGCAAGAATCTAAGACTTGAAATACTCATGAAACCATGTAAATGCAGTTTAAAACCTGTCTTATGGTCAGATGTTATATAGCATTTAAAGTCCAAAGTATACTTTTGTTTTGAAGCAGCACAAAGGCCATTTTATAACCACATAGCTACTCTGTATTCTCAGTCTTTATGCATTGCACTAATTAGTTATTAGCTGGTGACACAGAACCAGGCAGCTGGAGAAAAAAAGAAAAAGAGAGAAATAAAACCGAATAAGATGCAGCTCAATGGAATGGAAAAAAGCACATAATCTGAAAATGTAAACTTGATGTGAGAGTTGCAGCAAGTCTAAAATAGTTTGTTTGTGTGTGTGTGTGTGTGTGTGTGTGTGAAGCAAAAGCACATGAACTTTGAGACTCCCTTATCATGAACTTACAGGCCGAGCATATGAGCTAAATTATTCATTCTTTTATTTATGAGCAGAACAAATGAACAAAAACTGTGTAAAATGACATGTTCACAAGGGGGCATTGCCCCCTCAGAATGAATTTGTGCCCCCTCAGTTTTCTTAAGGAAGTTATTTATTTAAACCGTTAACAGATAATTATTTGGAGTGCAGCTGGGAGCACGAGCTTTGATAATGACGACAGATAATTCACGATTTACCAGACTCACTCACTGATATTTGAATGATCCATTAATAAACTAGTGTATTCTGAGATAGTGTCGCAAAGACCATGACTAGCAATCTCCTCCTTGCACACACAATAAATACATTATTACGGATTATAATGAAAGAGTTTTTTTTTTTTTTTTTCTCGGTTTGTTTTATTTCGTTAATTAATAGCTTTCTATTAATAGGCTATATTTATCATGTTTGTGAGGCATGTATTCGCAAAAAAAAAATAGCAAATGATCGCGCTGGCTAATTCGTACTTATTTTACGAGGTGGCTAATTCGTATAAATTTGTACAACCTCACTCATACGATTTTGTACGATTTGCCTAGACCCCAGTGAAGGGTAGGTTTAGGGGTTAAGTGAAGGGCATTTGTATGAATTCATACGAATTGGGAACTCGTAAAATACTCAAACATGCAATGTCTGATCTGCCCCAAACTTCACAGGTTTGATAAGGGTCCTGGCCTGAAGGCATATACGTACCAATATTCAGTTACAATCATAGCGCCACCTGTTGGCAACATGAAATCACTCAATAACTCAACCATACCATGTTCAATCTGCACCAAACTTCATATGTCTGATGACAGTACTGGCCTGAAGACATCTACATGACAATATCCATTTATAGTGACAGCGCCACCATCTGGCAGCAGAAAGTTGGGTACATATAGAAGGATTATGTCAGTCATTTGTTGTATTATAAACAGACCCACAAAGAAACAGACAAACAAACATGCATTCTTGAACATAATGAATTTCCTTATCAGTTCAGTCACAATGAACTATGATACACATGCTGCTATGCGAGCTGAGTTGAAAAGCAAAAACTTTTTACCCAGACAAAACAATCTTTGCTTCCACTGACAGTATCTTACAGATGATGTAACATTTGAACTTCTCTTAACTGAGAAAAACCTGTTTTGAATATATCAAATTTTTTAAATAAACCTATTTTTAAAGCCTTTTCAAAATTAAATAAAATAGGATAAATCAGTATTCAAACTGTTTGCAAATAAGAAGACATATTACAGAAATTGTTTCAAATATAATATGTTTAAGTTTAGCTTATTGATTTGTTCTTGAAGTTCAGATCAGAGAGTCATTTTTTCAAAAACATCTTCAACTGTGTTAAAATGAGAAAAAGGAATATGCATGTATTTTAGCTGAAAGGACTTTATTGTCATCGAAGCACATGTTAAAGCAGTGGTTCTCAATTCCAGTCCTTGCTCTGCACATTTTGTGTGTTTCTCTTATCACTTCAGACATTTGTTCTATTCAAACGTACAGTAAGTACCCTTAAAAGTGGACATCACACGATATTCTGCAATGATTTCAGTTTTAAGTGAGCTAATATATCATTTAAAAGTAAGCATGCACATTTATTTACAGATGTATTTAATTAATTTCATATATATGTGAAGATGCTGCAGCTAGCGATGTAACACAAATCCATGAATGAATGTTCTGAAGTGAAGTACACTTCAAAGGATTTCCATTGCTCAGGGAATGGGAGCAATGAACACTGTGTAGGGATCATGTCAATCGGAACACAGTTCATGCACGGAGCTTACTTCTAACAAGCTGGTGATCTGAATCAGGTGTGTTAAAAAAGAGAGACATGCAAAATATGCAGGGGGTGGGGGGCTGGAATTGAGAACCACTTTGTTAAAGTAATGATGACACTCCATTTTAGCGAGAATTCATCATGCAAAAAATAATAGCATAAGAAAGATTGATAAGAAAGAAATGTTGAAAAGATGCCGGAAATGGAGCACAGCGTTAGTTCTGGCAGGTCACGTTAGTCAAGCTTGCATCAGCTGACGCTCAGCTGATCCACGTCTACCTAATTCCTATATAGGGTCTATTCAGTCATTATTCAGCAGCTATTGCTTTGCTCAGGAGTTAATCACCCACCTCGATCCCTAACTCCTCCTCCCATCAGTAAGGACTTGGCATTGGATATTTCTTATATCAGACCCCAGGATTGTTATTACATAAAATAATCACTTGCGACATTAATGATATCTGCTACTTAATCATTAATGTTGGTTCTGTTCTGTTTACCCTAGGGGGGTTATTCATGCTCTCCCTGCTCCTATCCATGCTAGGCTGCATGGATGGCCAGGGAGTGTTTGCCCAGAACAGAACCATAACCCCAACCTAAAATATATGCTAATTTGAATGTCTAAGATTTTGTTTTGCATAAGCAGAAAACAGGAATAAAGCAAGTAGTTTGCTTTATATGTGTAAAGCTAAAATGCAAATTTGGATTCGGGACATGTATATTTTTTAAAGGAAACGGATATTGTTCTCATTGTTCTTAGTTGTCATACCAATGGCCTAATGTTTTCAACTGCATTAAATTGTTTAATGGTTTACTTACTATGAAATAATACAATTTTCATTTTGTTCTGTGTGATTTCTGCCAGCTCGTTTCCAAGAATAATATTGTATTGTAATAATGTTAAACAAGACTACACTTTAAACCCTAAAAAAAAGAACATTTTTGCAGTCGATTAAGTAATTCACGTAATATTAACTTCTGCTGCGTTCAAGTCAGGCCCGGCGCCAGGGCACGACTAAAGCAAAGCGTAAAAGTAATGGCCCTAGTACTAAGCCTTGAGGTAGAAAGCAAGAAATAACTAAAAAATGTGTAACTCTTTTCCAAGTCGCAAAGTAAAATCATCAAATGACATGTATTATCACTTCATACCAACACCTTAATGTAATATGTTGAAAGAAAGAAAGAAAAAGGAACAAACTAAAACAACATTTTATTCAGATCTTAAATTTCATGTCATTGAAAAAAGCAGCTTTTCAGCACTCTTTCTAAAACACTCACAAAACTCATGTTGAAAAAATAATCATAAGAAATGCTTGTGAACAAGTCATGCAACTGAACTGATAAGATGATGTGATAAAAAATCTATGCATATGAAGGAACGAGGAAGTCTAAACAGGCATTGCAGTAAAAATAGAAGTCTGCACAATGATCTCAAGTAAGACACATTTGAGAATGAAGCAAAGACTGCTGTTATGTCTCAACAAAATGCGTCTTTCAGTTCATCAGGACTAACACCAACATTTGTAATAGTTAATTGTAGTGAACTGATGAAGGAAAATATGTTCATGACTCTTTGTATACACAGCAAAAACGCTCAGTGTTAAATTAACACTCTCAGTGTGGACACATATAGACACTGAAGTAGTGTTAAAATAACACTGGGCAGTGTTGAAGTTCATGAGATAATTGGGTAATTAGCAGCTGATGAATAAACATTAGTATAGACACCTGATGATAACAAGCGGAATCACCAAAGGAGAAAATCAACATTTTTAACCAACCATTATAGTGGTCAGTGTTTGCATTAGTTGGGATCTTGACCATTATATCTTTAATATTAGATTTTGTTTGGCTGCTGTGTCTATGTTAAAACAGACAGGCAAGTCAAGAGCAGCAGTCACCAAGCAATCGTGATTATGTTTTTACATCATATTTATTTCACCTAGTGTCTAATCTCAGAGTTTTCCTTGATTGACTATAACAGCCTTGTAAACAGACAGCAATAGATTCTGTATTTTTTATACATTTTGAAAAGATTTCTTTCAAGCAGTTATGAATAAAAAAAAACAAAAAAAACAAAACACATATAGTTTAGGCACACACAGACATCAAGAATCAGCATGAGAATCACGACAACGGTGAGCATCAAATAAGCATGTGGTAGCCAATCAAAACTCATCCATTGATCCCATCATGCATTGCCACATTGTCTTTCTATTTGTTTTGAGATAATCTGTTTTTCCGAATATGCTGTTTATCACCATTGTTGAGATTCATACGCTGATCCTTGATGTTTGTGTGTGCCTAAAAAAAATCTAATTTTGAATAAGAACTGCCTAAATGACATATCTCCAAAATATATAGAAAATACAGGATCTATTGTTGTTGGTTTACAAGGCTGTTAATATCAGTAACGGAAAAATAACTCTGAGATTAGACTCTAAGTGAAATAACGATGATGTTAAAACATAATCATGATCATCTGATGACTGCTGCTCTTGACTTGTCTGTCTGTTTTAATGTAGATCTAGCAGCCAAACAAAATCTAATATTAAAGATATAAGGGTCAAGATCCCAGCTAATACAAACACTGATCACTATAATGATGGCTTAAAAATGTTGATTTTCTCCTTTGGTGATTCTGCTTGTTATCATCAGGTGTCTATACTAATGTTTATTCATCAGCTGCTAATTACCCAATTATCTCATGAACTTCAACACTGCTCAGTGTTATTTTAACACTACTTCAGTGTCTATATGTGTCCACACTCAGAGTGTTAATTTAACACTGAGCATTTCCTCTTATTATAAATATGATATATTATAAACTAACGAGTTCTGATGTATACAGTAATACAATCACTGTTAACTGCAGTTTGTATAATTATAGTTTTAGCACCGTCACTGGACATTCAACTTTGAAACTACTGGAAAATGCACTACAAATACTAAATAATAGTATTTTGCAAAAAAGCATCCAAAATTTTTACGAGACTGGACTGTTTCATAAACCTGCACAGCACTTCTTTCACTAACAGGCAATGCATTTCTTTTTTTTTTTCACTGAGTCAGGGTCATGTACCATGTAGGTTTAAGCAGTAGGCAATGAATGCTTGTGCCTTATGGTCCTCCTCTGAAGTCCTATTTCTGTGATGTTTCAGTTTAAAAATCACTGAATAATTTTAATCTTTTAACTAGGCAAAATTGTGTATTTTATGTTGCACTATATACAGTACTGTGCAAAAGTTTTAGGCCACTAGTATTTTAATCAACAAAAAAATGGTTTTAAGTCAGTAATTTATATCTTTTGCTGTAGTGTGTCAGTTGGAAATATCAGTTTACATTTCCAAACATTCATTTAGCCATTAATTGTAATAATCCAGTGAGATTTTTGTTTGCACAAGGATTCTGACAACAGATCTGATCTAATCATCACCCAGTCTGTCTGGAATGACATGAAGAAACAGAACCAACTCAGACAGACTAAATCCAGATGAACTGTGGCAACATCTCCGAGATGTGTCAAGAAACCTACCTGCAAAGCTACCTAAAAAAACTATGCACAAGTGCACCTAGGGCAAAAAAACTATAAATGCATAGGCTGGTCACACCAAATGTTTATTTAATTTAGTTAATAAAAGTTAATAGTTAATAGATAAAGTCTATTTAAGATATATTTTTTGACAGTATCCTCATTTTACAGCATTTTTACAAAAACGTTTAACAGTTCTGTAGCTTTGCAGGTAGGTTTCTTGACGCATCTTGGAGACGTTGCCACAGTTCATCTGGATTTAGTCTGTCTGAGTTTGTTCTGTTTCTTCACGTCATTCCAGACAGACTGGATGATGACGAGATCAGATCTCTGTGTGGAGCACTGTCTGTTGTCAGAATCCTTGTGCAAACAAAAATTTCACTGGATTATTACAAATAATGGCAAAATGAATGTTTGGAAATGTAAAATGATATTTCCAACTGACACACTACAGCAAAAGAGAAATATCTGACTTAAAACCATTTTTTTTGTTGCTGAAAATACTAGTGGCCTAAAACTTTTGTACACACTACTGTATATAGCACTTCCTCAACAATCCAAAAATATTTACTCCCTAATTTTGATAGTAATTGTACAACATGAAATAAATGAGACACGGTTTGCAATGACTTGCATGTTCACTGTTTTGTAAAAAAAAAAAAAAAAAAAAAAAATACCTACTTTCACTTATGCTACTTCCTCATATATCTTACATTAGCCATATATACATGAGCCATATCTCTGCTCATGCATTTGATGGCAGGTTCTGTTCAGTGGATCTTATGGATAGAGATTTTCTCTTAAGTCTTAAAAGAAGAAGAGGCTAATATTAAACATCATTTTCACACTTGCAAAACACAGGGGCATCTGAAGAACAATTTACTCTGTAATTTACTAAGTAATTTACACTGACCAGGTAAGGCAAATTCAATTGTCTGAATTTAAAAGCACTATTCAGAATTAGAGAGAGAACAGGGAGATGTCATTTGCCACTTTCTTTCAGAGGCAGATTATTGAATTATTTGTTGCTACTCTCAAGGACCAAAATCTAAATTGTTTTTACAGTTTAATCATAATATCTTAAATCACACAATTTGAATATTATAGTCTCCAAAACTATATAAAAACTTTCAAAATTGCATTAGTAAACTTTAACTTAAACTTTTTTTGGTCTATTTATTTAAAAAAAAACGTTCATCTTACCAATGCTTTTCTCAGTCTCAAACTTTTTCAGAGATGGGAAGCAATCAGTCAGTTCTAGAAAACAAAGGCTACACAATAGTGAGTGAAAAAGACAATAAGATCCTGGTGAAAAATAAAGATGGGGATCAGTTTGTCATTAAAAAGCTAAGAGCTAACAAGGTATGAAAAAGATTTATTTGATTATAAATGTTGTCTAAATGACAAAATTCTGATGCATATCTTTCTGTTTTCAGGATGATGTATCAAACTTTCTTAAAAAGCTTGATGATCCACACATCGTCCATCATAAGGAAATCATTGAAGGTTAGGAAAATTGCTAAGCTACATTCAGGGCTCTGCAGTGTTCACATTCAAATATTAAGAATGAATTAATTAGCAGTCAATTAATCAATTAAAAATATATTAATCTTCTTTCAGATGGTGACTATCTGTATCTTGTAATGGAGTTCTGTGAAGGTGGAAATCTCGCTCAGAAAATTGAAGACGCAAAGAAGAGAAAAGCTAAATTTTCTGAGAATGAGGTATGTTTGTAGATTCATAGATGGTGAAATTAATTTGTTTCCATGACTTACAGAATTAAACTGAAAATGTTAACAGTTGTTCCCGTTTTTAGATGAAAACTTCATGTTTTTTGTTGTTGTTGTTGTTTTACATTATATCTTATTGAAAACTTTAAAGTCAGCATGAAACATAATCTGTGATTTGTCTTTTCTTCGCTATTGTGATGTATATCAGAGTGAAATGGCTTCTCAATCAAAATCAAATCTATGGTGGGGCTTGATTTTGTCTATGGGGAATTGATAGGACTAGTGTGGTTTGCTATTAATCAATCTCAGTAAAAAGGATAACACATTTATGAAATAATGATAAATATAAATACTGCAATATTATAAAAAATAAACAGTCAATATTTATTTCATGGTAACGTTAACTAGGGCTGCACGATTAATCGAAGTGAAATCGCAATTAATCGAAAAGCTGCGATTGTCATGCGTATCTTTTAGAAAAGCACTGTTCTGTGTTTAGTAAATCTTTATCCGAAGGCCAGAGGGCGCTCTCATTCTCACGCGGAAACTCAAAATACGCCAGAAGAAGAGAAATAGCAACGCATCTTTGCAATCGTTGCAGCTGAATAAACAAGATTTAACTGCTGTCATTGATTCAACATGACTAATAAACCCACGACTACAACAATATATGGTTTATCTGACTTCTTCTCATTATAATTTTCCTTATAATGCAGTATATAATAATGCAATGCCTTTATCACTGCTTAGAATACTATTCGTGCTTTATTCTGTGTAAATAGCTATACTATCTCACAGAAAGATTTATTTCAAACACTCGACTGATATAAATATTATAATATGAAGTGAGTTTGGAGTGAAAACGTTATTAAATGTGATATTTTCACATGCTTTCAGGTGTAGCAGCATGTCTACACAGAGCCGTAGTTCACTGAGAAGCTACACAAACAGCTGTCATTATCGCAAACGATTTCTTTCGATTTCATAATCGCCCGATTAAATCGTTTGCGATAACGAACGCGATTCAGCGTATCTTTTCTGTGGAGTACGGCTCTGTGTACTACATGCTGGAGATTTACTGCTGATTACACAACCGGCTTCACCGACAACATGCCCATGACAATCGCCTTTGATTAATCGTGCAGCCCTAACGTTAACCCACTACTGCATAAGAAAGTTTTTTTTTTTTTTTTTAATGATTGCAAACAAACTATTTGAAAGTATCAAAGAACAGTCCGATAAGGTGTAGGAGTCATGCACCATTTGAAGGTGGGACGTCCTATTGTAACACATGGTCACAGAAGCACATGTCAGAAGAAGGCAATATTATTTGCTTTGGTAATCTTATTTAAAATTACATGAACATTACATGTACATAAAAAAATATGTATGTGTGTATGAAGGTGTAGACTTTTGTCAGGTTCTATGTTTTTTATTTATTTTTTATTTTTTTAATGCTGAATTTGCGGAAGTTGAAGGAAAGTTTTTCAGGTAGTAATATGCTTGAAGCTACAAATATTAGTTCTAAAGTTAAGAATCCATTACAGGATTATTTAGATTTGTTATTTTATGATGTCACTCTATGTTTTTCTTCACACAGATTCTGGACTGGACTGTGAAGATCTGCATGGCATTAAGTCACCTGCATAATAAGAAGATCCTACATAAAAACCTGCAACCCAAGGTACAAATGCAATTCCACAAAATGATTAATATACAAAATGAAAATTCACTTCTGTTCTCTAAATGTGGTTTCCAGGTCTTATTGTAAACAATTATTTTTGTGCAATTATTTTTTTATTAGTATTTTTTTTTAAATATGTTATGTTTTTATTTAGAAAGGCATAAATGAACCTTACAATGAAATATAAATTTTCACAGCTTTAAAACTGGCTTCACTGCTTTAATAAAAGTACTAGACAGTTTGTTGTGAAGTTAATGAATAATACGATTAATTAAACATGTTAATCATTTAACTAATTTGACATTATCCTCCTTTGATCTTGTGATCCTGAAGTCCTGTTAGAATCTGCACAAAAGAGCAAATACAACAAGTATTTAGAAATTAAATGATGACATTATTTAAACAGTACATGCTGATAGACAAACTATAAATTAATCATAATAATTACCAAACAAGCCTTAGAATCACCATGAAGTATTTTAAAGTAACAGTGCAGCTATAACCAAAGCTTTGCTAAAAATGAATGACTGCATGTGTTTTCTTATGGCAGAGCTTATTTTTCACTGCATCTGGAACCATTCGTCTGGGAGAGTTTGGAGACATTAATGAATGGTACTGTGTGCTCATTTGAAAACATGACTTGTCGAGAACTCTTCAAATTGTACTACATGAAATACAGTTTAGTCCAAACACAGCGATCTGTAACTTGTATGATCTTTTTCAGGTCCACTGATGTGCAGACAGCAGACACTAAACCACTCTCATACATTGCACCTGAAAATCTGAGTGGCGAACTTGAAGATGACAAATCGTAATAAACATACTAAATTTCCAATCTTAATGTCATTATAAATAAACATTTTCCATGAATGAACATTGAAACTCAAATCATCATTGACCATCATAATAATTATCTTGTTTTACAGTGAAATTTGGAGTCTGGGGTGTATCATCTATGAGATGTGCATGCAAAAGCGTGCGGTAAGACTTTTCTTTTGTCATATACTGAGAATGTTTGGTTGAATGACAAGCTTTAATAAAACAAATAAAATACAAAATAACTGATATACATTTAAGACAATCAACCACATGATTAGAGATGTGTCAATATTTTAATTAGTGAATAAGTGAGTAAACATTTTATTTATGATCTGTATGGCGTCTTTAAGGTAAAATTTTACTTTTTTTTAAGTTTACTTTTAGTTTTTTTAGTTTACTTTAGTTTAGTTTACTTTTTTTGAAAATGAATATGAAGTGGGATGGTCAAGCCCAGGAAAGGCACACAAAAATAAAAACATCCCCTAAAATAGTATTGTGTTCTTTCTTAACTGAGCTGAATACCTCTAAACCAGAAATGTGGTTGTCGTGACAGTTGACAGATGTACATGATAACATATTGTGCAGACGATCACAACAGATATATTTATCTCAGAGAAGAATGTAGACTACATAGTTGTAGTTCATGTTACTTTTTAATTGAGATTTTTTGTTACAACTTTTGTGCTTTTCCTGGCAAGTTGGAGTAAACTGCGCCACTAATAGTTTTTCATGAACACAATCATGCACAGAGACCAAAAATCAAGGTCAGATATTTGATAAATCTCAAAAGTTATTATTAAAAAAAAAAAAAAAAAGAGCATTTTGTGTGGAAGCAAAAACGTTGTTTTTGTGCATGTATCTTCAAAAGTAAATGAGCTGCTTCTCCCCACCTTCTTTTTTCTCCTTTTCAGAATAGGGCTGTGCCTTTTCATGTTTGAGTTCAGTTTTTCATATTAGAAATATACACCTTTAAAGCTACTCCCAAAAGTACAAACTTCCAAAAAACATACTCAAGTAATTGTAACAGATTAAATTACCACCCACCTCTGAATGTATGCTGATGCTGATCTTGAAACATGCATTTTTCTGTAATAAATATAACCTACTTTGACTTTGATTTGAATTTGTAAGTAGACTGACTGTTGTCTCAGTAAAAAAAAATAGTCCACTAATACATTAAAGATTTTACCTCATATTTTGCCTCTCTTTAGTTTGCAGGAAGAAGCCCCATTGACATACACAATAGCTCCTCTACAGGTCTTCCATTTCTCTTCTCTGAGAATCTTCGTCAGCTGTTAGCTGACATAATTCAGAGAGATCCAGCAACACGCCCCTCTGTCATTCAGATCTTGATACAGCCTTTTGTCACACAGCACCTTTATCAAAAGGTGAGTTACCTTACAATAATGTGTAAAATTTTCATTCTTTAATTAAATTAAACAAAACATTAAACCATCAAACACATTTTTCCCACCCAGAGCACATACACTATTCAAGAGCTTTATGGCCGCCTAGAGGTACTGGATGAGCTGGCCAAGAGTTTGGAGACAGTCCACTACAACACAACTGTAGGCAGTCTCGCAGGGGGAGTAGTAGGTTTGGCTGGCGGAATCACATCTATAGTTGGACTTATTCTGACTCCTTTCACTCTGGGAGCCTCTCTGATAGTAACAGGAGTGGGAATCGGTGTAGCAGTCGCTGGTGGAGTAGCATCTGGTGCCAGCAACATAACAAAGATGGTTAACCAGCGTTCAAACCGCCAACATATCAAACTGCTCATCACAGAGATACAAGAAAAAATTGCCTCCACAAGCTCCTGCATCCAAAACATCCAAATAGCAGTAGAAACTCGGAGACTGTTGTCTGAAAACAGTGAATGGTCCGATGCACAATCTGAGACAAATACATTAGTTAATGCTGGAGCTCGACTGGGGCGAGGGCTGGGAGGGATTGCAGAGCTTGTTCGTTTAGCTCAAGTTGCAAGCATTGGAAGAACTGCAGCTCAGACCGCTAGAGTCGTGCGTGTGGCTGAAGCAGCTTCTGGGATTTTGGCTGGGCTTTTTGTAGCTGTCGATATCTTCTTTATTGCCCTTGACTCTAGAGAAATTCACAGACTCCGCAAAGATTATGCAAACAAAAAAAAGCAAGAGCTGCAGTCTGAGATCATGAAATTTGTGCAAAAAATAAGGGAGACTAGAGAGGAATTAAAACAGACTCTGGATGAATTACAAGCTGAACTACAAACACTGACACCTGAGATCCCAAATGAATAAGTTCATAATGCTCAGTATGTCCTTTCACCATACAATACAAATTTGATCATAGCAGCAGCAGCAGGTTAAGGTTTACTATATATTCTGGGTTTTCATGCTAAATGTAAATTTCTAGGTTGATTATCACTCAGATAAGACAAGAAAATGAAGCATTTAGCTTCTATTTAACTTCCAATGATACAGCGATTTTAAGTATGAATATATTGGGCCTTTTTCTGTATTATAAGTTTTTATTTCCTGATGTTTTGAGAACTAAAAAAAAAAACATAGGCACAAATAGGTTTCCTTCTGTTTCACTAAATGTAATTTCCCCAGTGTAATTGTAATTTGGGATGTAAAATAAAATATAATTTTTGTCATTATAATGAATTATCAATTAAACAATTAATGAGATTCATTTATACTTCCTGAAGCTGATATAAAAATAAGTGTGTGTAATACTGTTAATAATATTATGAAATACAAACATGACCCATTTTGTGAAATTTTCAGACATTTTGTGCTTCTTTGGATGCAAGTCAATTAATTATAATATTCAACTGAATTATTCACACACCATTTGAATGTAGCACAATACATGCCTCTTTACCCACAGCATCGAGTTTCCAATACTCCCAACTAAAACTATCATTAGTCATAGCGTTGTGCCGTATATGGAAACAGTATATGGTCATGAATGTGAGCTTGAGATTGGGTCTGTGGGAGTCTGGGCGGGACTTATACCGCGGCTCCACCTCACGATCACTACTGTGCAGACTCGGGCTACAAATTACATCATTGGCCCAAGATGACAGGGGCCATATCTGGGAAATGTTGGCTTCACTTATCTATAGTGGGTGCATTGTCCAACTTTTTTTTTTACAGTCCGTGGTCTGAATCCTCTCAACAGCATTGACAACTCTGGAGTTTGTGAAGGAGTGAAGGAATTCAGCCAAAGCATGATCACGAACCCCTTCATTTTATTAATGTGTGTTCAGCTTTCTTGATTATAACATACATTTTAGCTCAGCAAACAAGGTGGTGATGCTGAGCTTCAGTGGTCACTTTGCTTGCTTTTTGTACATAATACATTTGTCATGCTGCTAACTGCACATTGCACAGTTTCAGGACTGACAACCTTTTTAAATGGTGGATTGAAACCACAATGATTGGCAGCAATATCCATAGCATACTGATACTGTATGTTTAAACACAGCTCTGCATTAGTATAAATGCAAACTAGATCTGCTGCTTGTTCTATGTAAAGGGTAATGTGTTTTTGTTATATGAGAATTGTACTTTTTGTTTAAATCAATATTAGTAATTCAGTATTAGTTTTAATTGCATTCCATTTTAATTGTCAAATTACCGGATTAGACACACACACACACACACACACACACACACACACACATACATATATACACTACAGTCACCAAACTGTGGAGGAGACTGGAAGAAGAGTGGACCAAAATCACAGCAGAGCAGTGTGAGAGACTAGTGCTGTCCTGTGGACATCCGCAGATGTGCTGAAGTCATTCAGAGCAGAGGCCTGTACACTTCCTACTAATTGCTGACTGTTGTAACCTTCAGAAAATTTTGTTGTAATCTTTTTCCATGCTACAGTCATTGTTGTTCTCTAATTTTGATCAGTGTGTTTTCTGCAAAATAATGTTTTTTGTAGAAATGCCTTAGTTATTTTGTGGAAAAGGTGTTCTGGTAGCATGGTACAGACAGGACAAAAACTCCTTCAACTGTTGAGCAGTGAAGATGACATTATTTCAGAATTGTTCAGTTGTTTATAAATTGTTCTCTAATTTTGATCTCCAGTGTATATAAATAATATATACATTCTAGACAATAGATTACAGACTGTGATCAGCATCATACAGGATGCTGTAACTGGCCTTTGAGATACCCAAGACCTCTGTGCATGACATTGGGTTCTTCTCATGTGTGCATCCTCATTTCCTTTCCTCACATCTTAGCTCCACCCCCTTAGGATATGAGGGAAGGATGCAAGGAAAGGAAATGAGGACAGAGCAATCAAAGGGTGACCACTGGAATAATCCTGAAAACTCACAAATCATCAACTGCTCTTAAGTGATCTGCCCTTACGTTATTAAAGTCTGTTATATATGACATTGATAATAAATATTAATAAAGCAAGATGCCCTGTTAAAATATATGACATGTATTGTTTATTTAAACTGCACATGTAAAATATAAATGTAAATTATTACAACAGATTTGAAGGGGGAGGATCATTTACACATGACTTAGTTAGTTAGTTAGACTTCCACATGGGATACACCTGTGTATTCTCACTCATGACTCCTCAGGAAGCCTCCTCACTCCTTGCGGTGCAATTAGAGAATTGAGATGTCCTTCAAGATGGCTGAGCTTGATCAGTCTCCAGGTCATAGGATGGAGGAGCGAGGAAACGAGGGATATTGCGAAGCACCCATTGTGCACAGAATGAGCAGGGCAGGCTTCAGGATTTTGAGGAGGCTGATTGCTTTCCCCACCACAGATGACCTGGAGGCAGTGGGAGCAGGTTTTGCCCAGCTGGCAGGGTCTAAAACTTTTCATGTGGTAGCTGGCACGATAGATGTCTGTTACATCTAAATTGAACCACCAGCAAGTGACATTCAATGCCATTTCAACAGGAAGCAGTTTCATTCTGTCCAGGTGCAGGCTGTCACTGACCACCAGTTGAAGTTCCTTGATATCTTTGTTGGGTATCCCAGGTCTGTGCACAATGCCAGGGTGCTGAAGAACAGCCCTGCAAATCAGTTTATATTCTCATATTGCTATTTTTTAAGCTTATGTAACTTAGATAATATGTAAATATTTATGTGTGTGTGGGATGTGGGGTGTTGGAATGCATTAAGTGCAGTAGTAGTTAAAGGTGCACTGCATCTGTGTGCATCCCTTTTGCTTACACCTCACTGCCACTGGTAGCACTATAATGAAAAAGAAGCAGCTTTTTCAGGGCTTCTGCAAACTTTATGAAGGAAATTCTAGCAACATCATCACAAATGTCACTTGGGGGTTATATTTATATATATAATTTTACAAATGTATTATCTTAGTCCTGGGGTAAATGTTGGATTTCCACTTTTTTTCCCCACTAATTTTTAAATTCTACCCAAATTGAAAGTCCTCCTTTTGTCTGAGAAAGTTACCTAACTGAAGCTGCTGAAGTTAATTTTCCTGACACTATTATAAAAATGTTTTAAGAAGTTTCCTTTTGGTATTGCTTTATGCTCTATTATACTACGTTGTGCAAAAGTTAAGCTTTGTGTCCTTATCCATGTATAAATTTAAAATAAAATAAAAATAAATAAAGAAAACATTTTAAAGGTGACTAGGTGTATGGGTATTTCTGTAAAGTGTAGTACCCATTCTCAAGACAACATTCTTCTAGAAACTGCTACAAAACTAGTGTGCACACAAGTGCTTTAAAAATAATTACACAGTGCCACATATTAAGCACTTTACAAATGACAAAAAAAGATAAATTAATTCATAAAATATCCTAACATAAATAAATCTAAAGAGTGTGTAGTTAAGATTAATATTCATTTGTATACTTACGCAAGCCATTTAATTGCAGCATATTACACTATAAAGTAAAGAGGGCTTCATTAGCCACTCTCTGCTGTATGAGAACACAGGTGTTCATGAGTCCCTGTAACATCAAAACAGAACTTAAACATTAGTGATTGTTCTTACTTATTAACAGTATTTTGCTATGCATCTAATAAATTTCTCTCAAAATGTTAACAGTGGTAAAATAAATAAAATCACTCTAATTCCCTTAAGTTCTGTAACTTTATCTCATTAAACTGCTTAACGAACCGTCTGTTTAAAGACAGCAGCATTAACAATGCTGATGTACTGAAACTTACTGCATTTAAGTTAACTCCATCTGATCGGTAACAATGATTAATGTCAGTCGTTTACTTGGATGATGTTAAACAAGTACAACTTAACCACAATGAACATTTTCCTCTGAGGCACTTGAAAGCATCCGTGCCTTCACCTCCACCTTCCGCCATTTTCGAATATGACGAGTCCTCTCCTGTGCCCTCATGGGATAGTAAAGTGTCCATTGAATTAGTAGATTTCGGACGCAGCTATAGTCACCACTGTTAAGCTACTACTAAATATATTGTGCAAACTTTAATTTGCTGTAAAGTTGCTTTGCAACGATACACATTTCTGTTGCGGTAACTGGTTTTTCTCTCCTTTGTGTTAAAGTAAACCGCATCGTGGTGCAGCCAGCATCTTTTTGTGTTGTTAAGTGAATTCACTAATTTGGCATATTTCAATCGCTTTCGCAAGAGTAAGATGTTTCTCTGAGCAACACCCTTCTCACGTTATCATTGTCTAAGCCGCACGCCAGTCTATATTGGATTAATTTGTCTGTGAGCGCACCAAAGTTGTGTAAGGATCTACCCGCTGGCCCTATAGGCAGAGTCCAGCGGCCTGGTTTAAGGGTTCTGCGTGTATGTCTTATACGTGTTTCTACAAAATATTATATCTTGAAACATTAAAATTTTGTTTTCCAATCAAAAATCTGACTCCATGAACAATTTGATCTGACTCCAATTATGTACTCTTTTAGCTTAGTTTGTGCTTCCAATTAGACACTGATCACAATATTGATGCTATATTAATTTAGACATTTGACTATTTTGGAAATCCTATTTTTCAGTTATTCATTCATTAATGACCTGGCATCGCTGAGAAATTCACTCGGTCGTTTGGTGAATCCACAAACACAAACTTGCCAGTTCTGATTTTGCTCAGAGGATGCAGGGTGATCACAATATCTTTAAGTCGGGGCGCTCCGCTCACACATAACCAAAAGTATATTCTTTTTGTGATCACGAAAACTACAACTTGTCAAGTCAGTGACAGTCAGGAATTCACGCCACATTCATCGGTACTTCAGTTTGACCTGTCCTGGATACAGATTTGCGGAAATGCCAGACTGCAAATTAATCTACTGGAAATAATGATTTCAAGAAGATCCAGAATAAATAAAAAATTAACAATTATTTTGCCAGGCATAATCAAACAATAATGAAAAAATTTATTAAAACAAATTTAGTAACACATTAATAGAGAATGCAAATACTTTGGTTACACAACTGATCAGCATGAAACGCAAACATTAAACAAAATTAATACTAAAAGAATTTCAAAGAGTCAGCATAATTGGCAAATAGAGAGACACACGGCAGTCGTGCGGGAAGTTCTTTTGACCACAAGACTCGAACCTACAAGCTCATTATCATGGAAATGTCCTCGACCAGACATTTCTTCCTCTGCATCTTCATCTCTGGATTGTGGCCTACGCATCCGCTGCGTCCCACAATGCCAGCAAACCCCATTTCACACAAAGCCATGTGCTCACCTAGGAGGGAGAACTCTCCTGAGCACAACAAACTCAAGGACGACCTCAGAGTTTCAAGAAATTGCAACTCCAGCCATCAAATGGAACCATCCGGACCTGTTTCAAAGGCTTCCTGAGACCCTCGTCCCACAGCCACGTCAAATGCAAGTATAATACCTTGTACCAGACAGAGGTCTGATGTAAGCTATCATATACTTGACTCTTTGAACTAGAAACTGATGGTTTTTAAAGATGGTTAACTCTCACAAACCCCTCTCCCTCTTTCCGTACCTATCCATTCCCTTTAGCCTTACCATGTATGCCTGATGTGTGAGTGTGTGTGTGTGTGTGTGTGTGTATGTATATATATATATATATATATATATATGCAGAGCTACTTACAAATTGTAATCAGGTACAGATTCCAGATTCCATGACAAAAATTGTAGTCAGTAGTGTAATCAGTTACATTACATATTTTAGATAATCTAATCAGATTACTTTTGGATTACTTTTAGATTACTTTAAACTGAACTTAAATAGGATTATATTGTACCATAATGATTTAAACAATGCAAAGAGTAAGAAAATATGTTCCATTATTTGTCAATTACAACATGAAGTGCATTAAACACTATATTACATCAAGGTTTTCCCAAACTAGGGTTCGTAGAGGAACTGCAGGGAGTTTGTGAGTTTAATGAAAGCTAACACTTAATTACATCATAAAAAAATAAAAATAAAATAAATATTTTTTTAAACAAAGTCCCTTTCAAAGATAGTCTGTACACTACATGTGCAACACCTCCGGGTAGCTCATACACGACCAAGTCTTAATAAACAGGTGAATCCTAAAATCTCAAAACCTGCTTGCTGAACTCACAATTAAATGACATGTCAAATCAGCAATAAAACTGAAATTAATAGCCCCATGAATTTAGTTTCTTATGCTCAAATAGCAATTAAAAAGCTTATTTTTCAGGGGTCTCTGGGGTAAAAAAATATCAGGGGTATTTATAATAAATACAGGTGCATCTCAATAAATTAGAATGTCATGGAAAAGTTCATTTATTTCAGTAATTTGTTAAATGTAAGCCAAAAATCATCACAATTGAGTTGAATTACTAAAATAAATGAACTTTTCCACAACATTCTAATGTCTTGAGATGCACCTGTATATTTGGCATATAAGGTTTGGATGACAAACAGTTTTGGAATGTCTGCATGACATGTAAATAAGAAATAATGTAAATGTAAATAAAAACTAATTTTTAATGAGTTGGGAAGACAAAAGCCTTCCAAAGACATAATAATACATGGTTAAAAACCTGTTAAAATTAATGTGTTCACCAGTAATTGGCAGGCTGTTTTAGAAATTAAAATTTGATATAATAAAAAAGAGAAATTAGGGGGAAATCAATGAATTATGAATAATTGATTTCTATTGTGTGAATAATATGTAATCATGTAATCCATGAAAAAGTAACTGTACTCTGATTACGAGTACTTTAAAATATAACTTACTCTGATTACAAGTACTTCATTTTTGGAATCTGATTACATAATCCAGATTACATGTAATCAGTTACTACCCAGCTCCGTGTATATGTATGTATATGTGTTGTTTAGATTAGTTATGTGTTAGTCTGTAATAAAGTTCTTGTGCACAAATTACATGAGTTTCTGATTCTGCCTTGCAAAAATGTCACTTTATGAGTTCCGATCAAAGCTACATGCTCTAATGCATTAGTATTTAACCAAGTTATTTTCTGCAACCAAGAAAATAGTTTTTCTGTGAATACATATGAATTTACCCTGAATGTTCGCCGGACTAATGGGTCAATTGATTGTAATGTGAATTCTGTTTCATCAAGATAATTATTTTGAATTATCCAAATATTATAATTAATTATAACGAGTAATTATTAATTATTCATATTTCCCCTTTGAGCTAATTCACGACAGATACTATTGATAATCAATTGTTAGAATATACAGAAACCTTTAGATGATAAAGAGTTGCTGTAATATTAATGGCAATAATACTTTGAAATACAAAACATGAGATATTTCACAAAAGCATGACATAAACATCCCCATAACTTTTATAGTCAATCAGCTGCGTCTTAGAATGTAATTAGTAAACAGAACTTTTAACAATAAACAAGTTTGAATGTTTATTTATTTTAAAGAAAAAGCTAAGCTGGAAAACAGCAACAGCAACAAAACCAAAACCAGATCAGATCAGACACACTGAACTGTATTAATTCAACAAGAGAAAGTACCCAGATATTTCAGGATACTGAATGAGCTGGAAATGCAAGGTTTCCTGGAAAACATTACACAGAGTGAAAGAGAAAATAAACAGTGTCCAAACTATTTTCCAAACACAAAAGATGCAACTAAAAGTGAAAATATCTTGCTTCTTGTATAATCATGTAATGATGGGAAAGATAATAAATAGAGCATCAAACTTTCATTTTTACTTTCACTGTCACTATATAAATAAAGCAGCATTTCAGTCAGAGCTGATCAATCTTCACTCACTCCAGGTAGGAACATTCATACTTCTTTATTTCTAGTCATTTTGTGTCTCTAATTGATGAGAAAGAATAATAATCCTCTGACACACAGATGACTATGATTATGACTATGATTGGTTATACAAATATTACATTGTCTCAATTTTATTCTTAAAAAAGTAAATTAGTTATTTTTTTACAGGCAGGAAACTGATGGAATCTTCTGTGATATTCATACATAAACAGTCAAAGATGTCAGGTGAGTTTAATTTAAATTATTTACAAAACACATACGGATCTAAATAGATTGTGTGTGTGTGTGTGTGTGTGTGTGTGTGTGTGTGTATGTGTCTTAAAGGGTCATAAATCCTTGGACTACTTTTAGATTTTAGCAGAGGTGTTTGTGTCATCGTAGATTACAATGTAATCATCCGCTAATTTTAACTGTTGGAGAAAACTGGTTATTTTTTATGGAAGCTTATGGGTAGCGAAATTCAATTTGAATGGGGGGGGGGAGGTTGCAGAGGAGGGCAGAGGAGGGCACGGCGATCTCAACTGACTAAAAAAACCACACAGGACTGCTGCACATCATCACAAAAGCTTATCATTTGCATGTGATTTAAGCCTTGCCAGATTGAGATTTGAGATTTATGTAAAATCTGAAAGGTGGATAAATAAGCTTGCCTTTGATGTATGGTTGGTTAGGACAATATTTGGCCGAGATACAACTACTTGAAATCTGGAATCTGAGGTTGCCTAAAAATAAAAATAATGAGAAAATCACCTTTAAAGGTGTCCAAATTAAGTTCTTACCAATGCATATTACAAATAAAAAAATAAGTTTTGATACATTTACAGTAGGAAATTTACAAAATATCTTAATGGAACATGATCTTTACTTAATATCCTAATGATTTTTGGCATAAAATAAAAATTGATAATTTTGACCCATACTATGTATTAACACAAAAACACAAAATCCTTTTTAACAGTGTTTATTTTACAGTGGCACACAATTGACATTCTTCAGCTTTAATCAATTACATTTAAAATCCTTTTCTAGCACTGATGAGATTTCCTGTTTACAGAGGCATTTAATTATTGACATTTTCTGCAAAGCAGCTTTTTAATTTTTGTGTTTTATTTTGAAAAGGACTATACAAATTACTTGTTTGAAATGCCTGTATATAAAATCTGTCTTATGATGAAAAAAAAAAAAAAAAAAAAATTAAGCACCGTATATTGTTAGTTTTGAAATTTCAAAAAGTAATTTTTGAAAATGCTTAATGTTCACAGGTAAAATGAATCAATCAGACAAGCTGGCGCTGCAGTAAGTATTTCTTGTTCAAAGCTTTGACATGATTTTTATTAACTTTATAACCAACAGATTTTTATCAATAACGAGTTTAATTTGCATATAAACTGCATGAAACAAAGTTTTTAGTTCAACACAAAGTACACGTCCCACCAGTAGAGGGTGCTTGTGCAATGTAAGAAATGACACACATCCCAGTCAACGAGATGGAGGGAAGTTAGTGATATCACTTTTTCATTGAGGCTGCTGCTGGAGTGGCACTTCTTCAGAACTAGCTAAAGACTCTAGTGTCAGACTTTTGTGATCAGGGGAGTGAGGTTTAACTGCACAGCACCTGCCGCTGGCCTCCCTTACAATCGGAAAGTCCATGAACAATGAACAAATGCGCTAATCTTATTGGTCGGCCAGTTTTTAACACAGTGAGTCAAACTGCTGCAAAACTTTTAGAATCCAAGGTGTAGATGATCTTCCCCCCGGTGACTGATCATACAGTCGTTTGTTATCACAATGAGCTCATGCATTACTCACACTGTGAGGATCACAGGATCATGTGATGCCACTGAGATCATTGCATGATCTCATGTGTTGACTGGGATGTTAACAAAGGAGCTTGTATAATGTAAATATTCAGTTTAGTGTTGCTGTTAGTTTGATATATTGCAAAATTACAACATGAAAATTATATAACAGTCAATAGAATATTTGTCTTTTGTGGTAAGTCTTTTTGTGGTCAGCGCTGTCTAATTCTAAAAAAAAGTTTTGATGTTTCAGGAAACTGGAAGCTCTTAATGATAAACTGCAACAAAGCATTAAAAGACTGAACTCCGAATATGACAAAAATGAGTTAACTCTCATCAGTAAAATAAAGGATCTGAATGACATCACTAATGAACTTGAATCCATGCACAAAGCAACTACAGTGGGCAGTTTGGTAGGATCATCGATGGGAGCGGCTGGAGGAATCACAGCACTAACGGGCCTGGCTTTATCATTTTTCACATTTGGTGCTTCTTTAGCTCTTACTGGTATTGGTGTTGCTGTTGGAATAACTGGAGGAGTAACAGGTGCAACATGTAACATCACTAACATGATCAAGCAGAAGAACATGCGTCAGACTATTGAAAATATCGTCAAGGATTTCCAGAACACAATCAACCCAGTGATTCAGCATCTGAGTCAAATTTCTAAAATCACAGAAGAGCTTCAGCAGGCAGAGCAGACATATTCTGTTCAAAATAAGGTGATAATGACAAGTGTGAGATCCGTGAAAACCATTTCGAGCATTACAAAACTTTTAACTGTACTTCAAACTGCTAAAATTGGAAAAACAGCTGCAAAAGCTGCCAAAACTCTCCGTTTGGTTGGGAGATTATCTGGCGCAATCTCAGCTCTATTTCTTATTCTTGATGCTTACAGTATTTACTGTGATTCAACAGAGCTCTCTGAAATGAATACAACAGCACATGAGAGTGAAGCTGAAGAAATCAAATCAGAAACTCTGAAATTTATCCATCAGATGAGAGAAACAGCTGCTGAATTTCAGATAACTCTGGATGAAATTAAAAGTTCCAGAGATCATATTAACAGAGAATTACAAATCAATTGATATTGGTTTAGAAATGCTTGAACTGCTCTGTCCATAACCATCATCTGGTATTATTATCAATAATTCCGTCAAAACAGATCCCTCTTTAAAAATTACACCTGTAAAAATGTGTGCATGCAATGATGAAATCACAAATAATGTGTGCTGTCTTTTCAAGCAGTGTGTCCTAAATTCTAGAAGTTAACATGCTTATTATTATTTTTTTTTTTTTCGTAGTGTCTGTCATAGTTTGACACATCAACTAGGTCAGGATCGATCTTCAGTATTATTAGGGGCCAAGCACCGAAGGTGCGTAGGCACTTATTGTGTTTGTTAGTGTTCCTATTATTATTATTCCACTTCTTCCACCCCAAAGTCTATGGCAGCCCACAGAACCGATTGCGGGAAAGTTGTTTAGCAAATTTGGAGTCTCTAACTCAAACTCTCTAGTGCCACCACTCGTCCAAAATTTCACTATTTTTATGCTAATAACTTTTGAACTGTAAGGCACAGCAGCATTTTATTTTTCTCTGAATCCTCATGCCAAGTCGACTGGACACCAAAATTAAAAAAACTAAAAAAAAAAAAAAAAACAACAATTTTTAATAGTTCTGTTTTTTTCTGATTTTCACCAAAATTGGCTCAGATCATCTTCTTACAATGCTGGCAAAAACTTACGGAATTCAAGTTGATTTGTACAACCATTTTCGAATAATGCACAAAAGAATTCTTCGAAATGTACACAAAAATGCCTGTAAGGCTATATATCCACAACGGTTTGGCCTATTGAGACCAAACTTGGTGTGTGCTATAACAAGCATGACCTGAGGCTACCTGCAGTGTTTTGGCAGAGTGCCACCACATCACCTCATGCATGCATTTAAAGTATGATCTGAGTTATCAAGCATGTTCACAATCTCAGCTGACTGAGTTCAGCCTAAAAAGACGCACAGGACAGTTGACTCCCCATGAAAGCTTATTATTTGCACGTGATTTAAGCCTTGCCAGTTTCAACAATCAAAACAGTTTAATGCATTCAAACACAAGATGAACTCAGCTGAGTACTTGCGCGCCGTGTTCGATGCACAATGAGAGCCGATGTTACGGTTTAACTGGTTACCGTGTTATCTGGTAACTTCCTGGTTCAGGTGCTCTGCTCCAGATGTGATGGAACGATTGCAGAAGTTTCGTTCATTCTAAAAGCGCAAACTTACGTGGAGTGGATAGTGCCATGGATAACCTGCCTAAGGAGACAGTTGTGTACTTTTACGCCAGTGAGGGGATATGTCGCCAAACCATACGCGTGACAATAACGCTGCAGAGAAGTACGTCACCACACCATACGCGTGACGATAACGCCGTATCACCACAATAAAGTAATGTCTTACTTTCACGTTTTTTCTTTCTTTTATCTTTATCAATCACTGTTAACTTTAAAAATGTTCTGATGACATTGTATATCCTTGATACAATTTGTGTAACTGCTATTGTATGTTATATCATTAATCTAAGGCTTTAGGCATAATCTCTGTACTGTTTACAGACATAATAATAATAATAAAAATAATAATAATAATAATAATAATAATAATAATACAGGTCCTTCTCAAAAAATTAGCATATAGTGATAAAGTTCATTATTTTCTGTAATGTACTGATAAACATTAGACTTTCATATATTTTAGATTCATTGCACACAACTGAAGTAGTTCAAGCCTTTTTTTTGTTTTAATATTGATGATTTTGGCATACAGCTCATGAAAACCCAAAATTCCTATCTCAAAAAATTAGCATGTCATGAAAAGGTTCTCTAAACGAGCTATTAACCTAATCATCTGAATCAACTAATTAACTCTAAATACCTGCAAAAGATTCCTGAGGCTTTTAAAAACTCCCAGCCTGGTTCATTACTCAAAACCACAATTATGGGTAAGACTGCCGACCTGACTGCTGTCCAGAAGGCCATCATTGACACCCTCAAGCAAGAGGGTAAGACACAGAAAGAAATTTCTGAACGAATAGGCTGTTCCCAGAGTGCTGTATCAAGGCACCTCAGTGGGAAGTCTGTGGGAAGGAAAAAGTGTGGCAGAAAACGCTGCACAACGAGAGGGGGACCTGCGGAAGCAGTGGACTGAGTCTGGAGTAGAAACATCCAGAGCCACCGTGTACAGGCGTGTGCAGGAAATGGGCTACAGGTGCCGCATTCCCCAGGTCAAGCCACTTTTGAACCAGAAACAGCGGCAGAAGTGCCTGACCTGGGCTACAGAGAAGCAGCACTGGACTGTTGCTCAGTGGTCCAAAGTACTTTTTTCGGATGAAAGCAAATTTTGCATGTCATTCGGAAATCAAGGTGCCAGAGTCTGGAGGAAGACTGGGGAGAGGGAAATGCCAAAATGCCTGAAGTCCAGTGTCAAGTACCCACAGTCAGTGATGGTCTGGGGTGCCATGTCAGCTGCTGGTGTTGGTCCACTGTGTTTTATCAAGGGCAGGGTCAATGCAGCTAGCTATCAGGAGATTTTGGAGCACTTCATGCTTCCATCTGCTGAAAAGCTTTATGGAGATGAAGATTTCATTTTTCAGCACGACCTGGCACCTGCTCACAGTGCCAAAACCACTGGTAAATGGTTTACTGACCATGGTATTACTGTGCTCAATTGGCCTGCCAACTCTCCTGACCTAAACCCCATAGAGAATCTGTGGGATATTGTGAAGAGAAAGTTGAGAGACGCAAGACCCAACACTCTGAATGAGCTTAAGGCCGCTATCGAAGCATCCTGGGCCTCCATAACACCTCAGCAGTGCCACAGGCTGATTGCCTCCATGCCACGCCGCATTGAAGCAGTCATTTCTGCAAAAGGATTCCCGACCAAGTATTGAGTGCATAACTGAACATAATTATTTGAAGGTTGACTTTTTTTTGTATTAAAAACACTTTTCTTTTATTGGTCGGATGAAATATGCTAATTTTTTGAGATAGGAATTTTGGGTTTTCATGAGCTGTATGCCAAAATCATCAATATTAAAACAAAAAAAAAGGCTTGAACTACTTCAGTTGTGTGTAATGAATCTAAACTATATGAAAGTCTAATGTTTATCAGTACATTACAGAAAATAATGAACTTTATCACAATATGCTAATTTTTTGAGAAGGACCTGTAATAATAATAATAATCATCATCATGATAAAATATTTTCCACACTTTATTCTTGATTATGGACTATGTGCAAATAATACACCCTCAAAGTTGGAATTTTGTGTAATTTCCACAATTATTAATTATAATAACTGTGAACACAAACTTAATATTATATATTATAATATAATATTATAATATATAAATATAAAATTATTAAATGTGTCATTCTGAGGTTTTACATTAGATGGTGGTAAGAATTTTAATGAATACAGCTGACCATACGTGTGACTTCACTAGCTCACAATATCACATTATTGCTTAGGTGGTGTTGTAACAGCCTATAACTTTAAAGAATAATATATGACAGGAAAATAATATTCTAATCACAAATGGCAAAACAAAGAGGAGACAATGGGCGTCTCTGCTTTTAAGTGTAAAGGGTTGAAACATACACCCATTAACCCTGACAACACCTTGGGGAGCAGCCTTAGCCAATGAATAAAATTAGATCCAAATCCATATTTCATACCACTTTGAAAAGAACTTGGTCAAAGGCCTTCACAGCGTGCCATAAAAAAAGAGTGTAATGTTAATGTGTAATGTAACCTACAAATATTATCTAGCACATGCCTGCAAGTTAAGAATCCAGTTTGGTCGTAATTAAATTTAATCTTAAGTCATTTAAAATGGTAAATTTTATATTCATCTTTATTACATTGGGAATTATATCATAACGTGCACTTTCTTTGTGAAAACAATGCACATGTTTCCTAATTTTTTGAAAAGATACAAAATGTGTAATCAAGTCTAGAGGATTGAGGATTGTGAAAATTTCTCACTGCAACTTGGCCTTCATTAAGCATACATCTAGATTGTTTATAATTTGTGTTTGACATATATTTATTCATGTTAGTGTATTAATATTAAGTAGTGGTGCAATGGATCACAAAACTCGCGGTTCGGATCACATTACGGTTTTTGAGTCACAGATCGGACCATTTTTCGGATCAGCAAAAAGGGGAGGAGACAAAAGTAATTTGCTTTCCATTTATTACAAGTAGGGCTGCTTGATTATGGCAAAAAATCATAATCACAATTATTTTTGGTCAATATTGTAATCTAGCCATGGAGGTCACAGTCCAGTGACTTCTGTGCCGGGCCCAAGCCCGGATTAATAGAGAGGGTTGCATCAGGAAGGGCATCCAGCGTAAAACATTGCCAAATTTCATCATGCGAGTCGTCAGTACGAATTTCATACCAGATCAGTCAAGGCCCGGGTTAACAATGATCGCCATCAGCACTGTTGACCTACAGGGCGTCGGTGGAAATTGGGCTACTGTTGGTCGAAGAAGTAGAGGAGGAAGGAGAGTACATAGACAGAGAGAGAAGAGGAAAGGTAAGAGTGTAGGACTGAGAATAGGAACTCTGAATGTTGGTTCTATGACAAGGAAAGGTAGAGAGCTGGCGGATATGATGGAGAGAAGGAAGGTGGATATACTGTGTGTACAGGAGACCAGGTGGAAGGGTAGCAAGGCTCGTAGTATAGGAGCAGGATTCAAGCTGTTTTATTATGGTGTTGATAGTAAGAGAAATGGAGTAGGTGTGGTCCTGAAGGAGGAGTTTGTGAGGAATGTTCTGGAGGTGAAGCGAGTGTCAGACAGGGTGATGAGTCTGAAGTTAGAGATTGAAGGGGTGATGATGAATGTTGTTAGTGGTTATGCCCCACAGGTAGGCTGTGGTTAATACTTATTTTCAGAAGAGGGAGGAGCATAGAGTGACATACAAGAGTGGAGGTAGGAGCACACAGGTAGACTACATCCTTTGTAGAAGGGGCAATCTAAAAAAAATTAGCGACTGTAAAGTGGTAGTGGGAGAGAGTGTAGCCAGACAGCATAGGATGGTGGTGAGTAGTATATACGGAGGACCATATGTCAAGATTTTTGATTGATTGCGACCTTTGACCTTTGTGACCCCATGCATCCCCCATTCGTGACCTTTCCCATCCCCCTCACGACCTTGTGCGACCTTAAGTGTTGACCCAGTGACCTGTTAATGACGTCCGGATGTGAAAATAGGGATAAATGAAATTCCATCGATGACCCGGTGACCTGTCAATGTTGTCCAGATGTGAAAATAGGTATAATTAAAATTCCAACAATGAACTCGTGACCCGTTAATGATGTGCGTGTGAGCAATATGAGGATTGATGGTTATTGATCTCTGACCTGTGATAAATGAAGTCATGAGGATAGTTTTGAACTTTTATGGGGCATTTTGAACTCGCACATCCGGGGGTTTCTGACACCCACATGGTCAACTCCATACCATTGCATGCTGTGTTATGCTCTCTCTCTCTCTCTCTCTCTCATACACAGACACAGACACACACACACACACACACACACACACACACACACACACTAGAGACATTCAATCATACAAGTCTTACTCTCTTTTTAAATACAATAAATAAAAATAAATGATGTGATCACACACAAACAATATAAAACAAAAGTATTTACAGTATTTATTTGAAATTTTATGCATTTTTCCAGGAGCTGGAAAAATTAATTTTCAAGTAAGATTATTGTCAGGTTTTGGGACTCTTTTTGTTGTGTTTTGATTTGGTTTAGTCCTGTTTGTCTTTGGTTCCTTCCACTTCCTGTTTGCCCTTATTTGGTTTTGTTCCTGTCTACACCCCTAATTAAGTCATTATCAGTTAAGTACCTTCACCTGTCTGTGTCTTGTTAACCACCCTATTTAAGTTTGATTCAGTTCATTGTTTGATTGTCCGTTCTCGTCGTTGTGTGTGTGTCTCCTTGCCTGTCTCCTACGTGGATAATATTGTGGATTTATTATTAAAAGACTTGTTTCGCACCTGAGCTCGACCTTGCACTCCTCGCTTGTCCTCCCGCACGACACCTGACAGAAGAACGGACCCATCAAACAGTATTGCTGCGTTTTCCCCCGTCTTTTTCTTTTTCGTTTTTTGTCAGTGTTTATTTTGAGTTTTTTTCTCGATGAACCCCCTGTGCCGTCCTGAATATCTCCTTCTCCTGCTGAAGCAGGGGGAGAGCTCGCTCGAGGACCATACGAGACTGTTCATAGCCATCGCCAACATTACCAGCTATCCGGACGACGTGCTCTGTGCATTCTACGACGCCAGCCTTAACACCGTGTGCAGAACGCTGTCGTCCGAAGATGGTCCTCGAGCGGACTTCGCCGCCTTCGTGGAGTGGACGCTGGCGAGAAACGGATCCCCCCTCACCGTCTGCCCCGAGGAGGACCTCACCAGTGCCACTCCGGACCCAGAGCCCAGCCCACCATCTACCCGCTGCGCGGAGCCACAGCCCGAGCCCACCGCTGACGGAGAGCCTAAGCCCAACGCGATCGGCGAGCCATCGCCATGGAGTGCGACAGAGCTGGAGATCGCCTCGGAGCCTGAGCCCTTTACATCAGACCAGGTGCAAGAGCCGGCATCAGAGCTCGCCACGGGGAATTACGCCAGAAACAGCAAGAACGCGGAGTGGAGCTCCGCCCACTGTACTATGGCTGAGGGTGAGCAAAATATGCATCTGGGGTTTCTAGAGCGGGAGGAAGATTGTTTTGTTGTCGCAGCTGCTCCGTCTCCAGAGTCAAGTGTAATCGCAGCTGCTCCGCCTCCAGTGTCAAGCGTTGTAGCCACCGCTGCTCCTGAGTCAAGTGACGCCGCAGCCGCCGCTGCTCCTGAGTCAAGTGACACCGCAGCCGCCGCTGCTCCTGGGTCAAGTGACGCCGCAGCCGCTCCTCCCTCTGAGTCCAGTCTCGTCGCAGCCGCTCCTCCCTTTGAGTCCAGTCTCGTCTCAGCCTCTCCTCCCTCTGAGTCAAACGTTGTCACAGCTGCTTCTCTCCCTGAGCAAAGCATTGTTGTCGCAGCTGCATCTCCCTCTGAGTCCAGTCTCATCGCAGCTGCTCCTCCCTCTGAGTCAAACGTTGTCGCAGCTGCTTCTCCCCCTGAGCAAAGCCTCATCTCAGCTGCTCCGCCTCCAGAGTCGAGTATTGTTGTCGCAGCTGCTCCTCCCTCTGAGTCCAGTCTCGTCGCAGCTGCTCCTCCCTCTGAGTCCAGTCTCGTCACAGCTGCTCCTCCCTCTGAGTCAAACGTCGTCGCAGTTGCTCCGCCTCCTAAGTCAAACCCCATTGCTCACCCTCAGCCTGACATCTGCGTGCTGACCTCGCCATGGGTCTGCCAATCTCCATCAGCGTCATGGCTGGAGGACCCCTCATCTCTGCCTCCAGCCTCTGAGTCCTGGACTCCGCCTCGGCCCTTCGACCCGTTGGCTCCACCATGGCATCTAGCTCCCTCCTCTCCACCGTGGCCCATGGCTCCATGGTCGCCGGTGCCATCTGTTCCGCCTTGGCCCTCCGGATCCTCGGTGTCGCCCTGGATCTTCGGCTCTCCGTCTCCGCCTCGGGCTCCACCACCACCTGCTCCGTCGCCGTTGGTCGGCCCCCTGGAGTTGTCAGCCCTTTCTCCACCATGGCTCCTCTCTCCGTCGGCTCCACCGTGGGCCGCCATCTCGGCTGTGGCCTGGGTCTCTCCTGGCTCCTCCTGCTTCAGCTCCCTCCTGTCTTCTCCCTGGCTCCTCCCTCCTGCTGATCCACCCTGGACACTCCTG
Organism: Cirrhinus molitorella; assembly: GCA_033026305.1. Taxonomy (NCBI): domain Eukaryota; kingdom Metazoa; phylum Chordata; class Actinopteri; order Cypriniformes; family Cyprinidae; genus Cirrhinus; species Cirrhinus molitorella. The sequence continues at coordinate 2,800,785 of CM065118.1, forward strand.
TCGTCTCCCTGGCTCCTCCCTCCGGCTGATCCACCCTGGACACTCCTGTCGTCTCCCTGGCTCCTCCCTCCTGCTGATCCACCCTGGACACTCCTGTCGTCTCCCTGGCTCCTCCCTCCATCATCTCCTCCCTGGACTCCCTTTGTTCTCCTCCTCCCGGATGTCCGTCCCCCTCCTGAGCCCCCACCCAAACCCCCCCATGTTTTTGTTTTCGGCGCGAGGTCGCGCCTTCCGGGAGGGGGGGAGTTATGTCAGGTTTTGGGACTCTTTTTGTTGTGTTTTGATTTGGTTTAGTCCTGTTTGTCTTTGGTTCCTTCCACTTCCTGTTTGCCCTTATTTGGTTTTGTTCCTGTCTACACCCCTAATTAAGTCATTATCAGTTAAGTACCTTCACCTGTCTGTGTCTTGTTAACCACCCTATTTAAGTTTGATTCAGTTCATTGTTTGATTGTCCGTTCTCGTCGTTGTGTGCGTGTCTCCTTGCCTGTCTCCTACGTGGATAATATTGTGGATTTATTATTAAAAGACTTGTTTCGCACCTGAGCTCGACCTTGCACTCCTCGTTTGTCCTCCCGCACGACACCTGACAATTATAAACACCAAATGTTAAAATAAGTAAAAAGGGGGGGAAATATTTTAACAGGCCAAATAATAAGGGCTATTGGGGCCCCTGACATGTCTGGACATGTCAAATGTTTTATGGAGGATTCCATAGACATAATTCAATACAGTTAATGAAGTTAATAAATTTTACGCTTTTCACAAACAAATTGTTGTAAAGCAGTTTCACCGAAAATTAAAGTACCTTATATTTAGAAACTTTTATATTTTACATTATATTAATACATTTTATACAATATCACCCTCTAAACCTACCCATAACAGTACATTTACACATTTTGCTCAGGGCAATCATTTGAAGTATTACTACACACACACACACACACACACACACAATGGTTTTTAATGTTTTTCTAGGGGCACTCCATAAGTTTAATGATTTTGACAGTAAAAACTGTACCGTCACATAAGTATTTATACATCTTAAATAAACATTTTAAATAAAACATTGTTTAGTATGTTTGTAAATATTTTAATCATCATGACCTCAAAACCACATTTAATTATAGCAGAGTAAAACCATTTAATTATAAAAAATTGTGATATACACATAAGAATAAATATATAAAAGTAATTTATTTGTGTCTTAAAGATGAATATAAATAAAAAATACAATAAATATATAAATAAATATCCTAAAATCACTTTTATTTGATTTAAAACCATTTAATCCTACACATTTGTGATATATACATAAGAGTAAATATACAAAAAGTCATTTATGTTTGTTTAAAGATGAATATAAATAAAAATAATAATAAATACAAATATAAAATAAATATAAATCATCTTACATTTTTCCAGCAAGAACAGATTTCCTTGTGCAAAGATGGCCAAAGGTTTACAAAAATTAACTTAGTTTAAGTTGAAATATAAAACTGCAGTGTGAGTGCTCTTCACACAGCAATGGTTCCTGTCAAAATGGTGTGTTACTTGACATGACACGTGTGGAGGTGATTATAAGCGTCAGATAAGGGTAATAGTTTGCAGCCCCTAAATGTTTTGCTCTGCTTAAAAGGCACAATAGGTTATTTTGTGTGTGTGCAATGCATGTGTGCTTTCCAGCACCACCGTGCCGGCAAGAATCTCCATCCACGACGCCTTTGGGGCGTGCATGCTGTGATGCTTCCTCACAGAGGATAGCACAGAGGCCTTTGTTCAAAATAATGTTTCATCATTGAATCTCTAGTGAGAAATATATCATGAAATATAAATTTCAAAGTGTTTGTCATGTAAGTTTATAAACGCTAATGTCAAAATAAGTAAAGGAACCTTTTTATTTTAACAGGTCAAGGGACATTGTGGACCCCAACCATGTTTCCATGTTTTATGGAAGCTTTCCATAGAAACTTTTGATTGTAACACTGTATCAACACCTAAATCTACCCATCACAGTAAACTTTCTGCATTTATTTTTATTATATTTTCAAAAACATAATTTCACATAATTTATCATTTAAAAGGTTGTTATGTTCATGGAGAGAAATTGTGCTTAATACATTTGATGTACTGTATTACTGCACAACAAGGGGATACATGAAACACGTGCATACACATTTTTTTATTTTTATTTTTATTTTTTTTTTTTTTGTTGTTGTTTGTTTTTGGGGGACACTCAGTAGGCGTAATTATTTTTTACAGTAAAAACTGTACATCTAGCCATCACACAAATCTTTATATATTTTAAATAAACATTTTAAATAAACCATTGTTTAGTATGTTTGTAAGTATTTTAATTATAGTGACTCAAAAATCACATTTATGTAATTATAACAGTGTAAAACCATTTAATCATACAAATCTGTGTTTTGATAAATCATATAAACAACTATAGACAAACACACACACACACACACACACACACACTCACTCACTCACATGTTGTATAAAGGAACTTATCTATATTTTAAAGAAGATGGTAATAAATAAAATGTGTGACTATAACACTCAATTTAAAAATAAACATGGCACTTAAACACAGATAAACAATTACTATAGTTTTAGATAACACTAAATATGACAAAAATCTCCTTACATTTTTCAAATGTAGATTATGCAATGATGTCCATACATGGATGAGTGATTTACAAAAAATAAAAATAAATAAAATAAACAAATAAATTAACATTTAGTTTAAGAAAAAAAATGACAGTCCCATGTCTTGTCCATTGTGAAACTGCAGATCAGTCTACTGCAGACCCTCACAGAGAGACTGGAGGGGTGAGGGAGGAGATACAGACCAAACGATCTGAGATGTTAGTCTGTTAATGTTTTCTAAGTGATCTTTTTGAATGTGCAACATTTATTTCCAAACCATTCATAGAAATGGTTTGACACAGCCTCAAAGTATAATTTTATTATAGTTATTCCACTTCAAACACTTTAGTTTGCTTAAAATTTTACAGAATGTTCTTTAAGTGTGTTATTTCTTCAAAGGTAATAACAAATAAGTGTATTTTAAAGTAGAACTAAACTCAACTAAAACATGTTCAACTAGATGTATACTCTCAAACAAGTCCGATCATTAAAAGTTTATGAATTTTGGCAATACTATGTTTAAGTTTTAAGGGTTTACAAGTCACATAGATCTATATAATTTTACTATTTTTCTACAAGATTCAATTTCAAGTAATTTACCTAGTAAATGTGGGGTCAAAACATCATAAAACAAAATAATCATGTTGACAAATATGTTTTAATAAACAAGGAATGCCTTACTGTCCACTGCTCTCTCTCTCTCTCTCTCTCTCTCTCTCTCTCTCTCTCCTTCTCACTCACACACACACACACACACACACACACACACACACAAAGACAATGGCACCATTTAGAAAGGTCAACAGTCCAGGTCATCACTACTGGCCCTGGGTGAAAATGCTAAAAGCTAGTTTCCAACTTTCTCCCAAAATCAAATATTGTGCATGTTATACTGTTTAATCTATCTTGAAAATTGTAGTAAAAGGCTACCAAATGTGTCTTGATACAATGTCATTAGCCAATTCTCTATAATTTATAAGATTTACTTTTATTATTTCTACAAACGTTTAGATTTTTTCAGTCCAATAATTATGTGGTCGATACATGATGAAACATGAATCATGCTACCAAATATGTTTTACACAATGCGTATATCCAGATGCTGTTTCTGAACCGAACAAAGAAAACATATTTTATTTGAGATTTTTGCAAGATTACAATGGCTTTGTGTTGAGTTGTATCAGTTGAGCTTGTTTCATCTGTTTATTACCATTTTCTTAAGTCATTATTTTTGACTCGCATATAGAATAGGTAAAGAATAAACCTTATTGTCCATGCTTTTCCCCCATTTACACAACTGTAAATTCAAGAAGCCTAGTTGCACATCATGTAAGAAAGGGACCATAATGCATACATAAAACCCTCTTGATCTATTATGACTGGTGTTTTACTCGGTCAAATGATCAGGATTATGGGTGACACTGTACACATTTTGGTTGTTGGACTGCATATGTCATTACTATGATTGTAGGTGAGGCTTTCTCTCTGAAAGCCATCAGCATTCAGTGTTTATAGAAATAAATGAAAATTTCTACTTGAGAGTTTGGCTAAATTTCTTTTAGGGTACTTATCCGCCTCCATATCCGTACGACCAATCGTCAACACAAGGCTTGTTGTTTTACACTTACAACTGAAACATATCTTACCATTGCTCTCAAAGCTAGACATTCTGTAAAGTTTGAGGTTGTTAAAGTTTCACACACTTGAAAAGGATACAAAATATAAAGAACTTTGTGCACACAAAACCCCTATGTAACTCAAGAGCCCAAATCACTAAGAAAATGACCATATGAATGTAGAAATTTCCGCTAGCAATCATTTAGTTATATGTTTTATAAACGTTGTTTTAAATTACTTTTTCCTTATGCCGCTAGATTTAGACCTCTTGTTCTGACCAAGAACCCATTTCTTTTATCATCTGCATAGAGTAGGCCTATGTGTACTTCTCAGCGGTCATAAGCAAAAGCAACTACCATGTGCTGAAATTGTTCTGATTTGGTTCAGCATGATTCTAGCAATAAAAAAGACTTAATTTATATACCACATCTGACATTCTCATCAAAACACAACAAAACTGTTATGTTTCTTAGTTAGAATGCTAATAGTTTGTAATAAAATCACATCTTTACCCTAAAACATTTTTCTTTCAAACATTCTTGTGCATACACACACCTTTCACAGACACCTACAAACTACCAACAACATCCTTAAGTTTGTTTGATCATTTAGCTGTAGCTGAGACCCTGATGGAATATTTGTACGCACAGTGTTGGGAAGTTTACTTTGGAAACGTAATAGATTAACATTTACCATATTTCAATTATGTTAAGTAGTGTAACTATTATAATCACTTTAAAAAGTAATGTAACTGATCACATTCGACAAACTTTTATTACGTTTCTAAATATGTAATGTTTTCAACTGTTAATGTTTTTAAAACATTTAAACCATGTAGGGTTAACATTACAGTTAGACTCAACAACTAAGTACTGTCAGACTTTCAAAATCCTTCATCACTTGAATTATCATCTATATGGGGGTGTGAACAAATATTCAGATGTAACCTCTTTGTAATTGTTAACATTTGACTTTTTTTAAAGTCAGTTATTTGGTTTCAAGAGCACACAAATCCTAACACCTAATGCTTCACAAGATAACTTAACAACGGGGGCTCCATTACAACATACACGGCAAGTCTGTTTTAGCACATGTATACTGTATTATTCTTCAACATAATTGTTTAGTCTAAATATGTTTTAACAAAGATGTTAAATCGAACACGTTTCACTAATACTTCATTCAAACACTGCAGGCTTCCAGGTCAGGGAACTACCATACCCAACATACACCTCGGACTTCAAACACGGCCGCCATGTCCCAAAATACTCGCACATGGCAGCGCTCTAAATCGGTGGACTTCTGATTATACGCACGCTTAGATACCCTATATAAAAAGACTCGCATGTCCACACTTTCTGTGAAGTATATGTTCCTTCCGTGTTGTGATGTTACAAACCCTCTTTGTGATCTGTGTTAGTGATGCAAAGGCCAATTTATTTCTGCAAAATGATTCATTTGGGCAGTTCGGCTCAATGATGAACATTGCAGTGATGTTGGTATACATTTCTTTTCTAACAACTTGGCGTCATTTTATATCAGCGAGACGTTTAAATAAAGTTAACTGTGTGAACAAATATTGGTGGTTATTGTCTTTTGTTCATTTAAGTTAATGATGTTTGTGGTTGCAGTTTCATGCGCCATTCCTTCATTGTCTGTTTAGCTTAAATATTAGTTTTTAGGCTGTTACAAAAGCATCAGGCATGAAGTTTATATGTATTTTTACATAATTACGGTACAGTTACTGATTTTGGGTAAATTTCAGGTAGGTGCATGTCAGCTGAGGGAAATTAAATGTGACAGACGAGAGCATTACTCAAACACTCCACAGAGTCAACTTTCAATAAAATATTCCATCGCATGTTACTAAGCCAAATTATGTAACAGTGTTCATTAAAACATTGAAATTAATACAAGCGTACGACTATTCATAATGACAATGAGTACAACATACCCTAACGACGCATCAGACTGACCCCTGCAAAGTACAGTGTACTCCTAAAATTGCCAGGTATCTTTATCCACGCTACTACGCTTGGCCTCGTCATTTCATTGTGAGATAGAAACCGCAAAGTTTTTTCATAGCGTTACACTATGAAACCAGAACAATTAAATAACAAGTTTCCATGACTCGGTTCACTCTTTCTGTTTACTGAATTTGCTTACCACAGTTTCACCATCCTTATCTTATTTTCTCACCTAATTGTAATTGATAGGCCAGTATCATCAATATTTCTGTAAATTTGGTTGATTTAATAAGATATTGCTTTTTAAAACTCTGTCTTCATTAGAGACATTTTTATGTTATCTTAGATTTTATATACATGGCGGTAACATTTTTGAAATCATGCAAGATCGTTTCTTCATTATTGTTTCTTAATCATTTTTATCTACGCACGTACGCTCTATTCTGTTTTTATTTTTTATTCAACTGATAAAAATGTATTTGTAAAATTGCTCATTTGTAAGTCACTTAGGATTAAAGTGTATCCGAAATCATTCAAATTAAAAAAATTTTACTCAGAGAAAAGGGTAACGAGTGAGACAACCTTTTATTTTTTACAATATATTGTTAAATATACATTCATACATTGAAATAGTGAAGCAAATGATGCAATTGCTGTTACAAACAGAGGTCTAGTCAGCAAAGAAAATCTTCTACATTGTCAAAATCATCCGCCCTGTCAAACCCAGGTATTGTTCACAGCTCCAGAACAGTTGCTCGCGATTACTGCTGAGTTTATCAGGCAAGCCGGTGTTGGTTTTACCGATTGGCCCCACCCCTCAACCCGTTGTGTGGTGCAAGGGGTTGTTCAGGTTTGTTATACTGAAAACACAATGACTTAAGACATACCCATAATAAAACACTGACAGCGATATTGGTCTAACTTGGCTGAAACAGCTTGTCTATTGTTGAGAAAATGGTGTTCAACATAGGTACGTCGCTCTGATCGAAATATAGATTCGTCTTGCAACATCCGAAAGGGTTGTCCTCAGGAATAGGGAAGGCAGAATCATCAGAGTCTAACTCATCAGAGTCAGACTCGTCGCTGCTTTGATTGTAAAAGTATGTCCAGTCTATGGCGGTCAAAAGCAGGTAGTTACATTCGGATGTATATCTCGTATATTCCTCGTAATCATTCAAAACGTACAGTTTCACAGTTTTTTGCTTCTTATCAAACACAAATATTCCCACACGATATTCAGACACTGAGAAATCTTGTTTCACAAAATCTTCATCTTCACTGAGAATCTTTGTCAGACCGTGTCTTTCCCGGTGCTTATCTTCATCCTTTTTAACAGAACTTCTTGGCTGTGTTACAGATATCGCTCGTTTCAGGAGTGACTGGAGCATCGGAGGCCATTGTAACAATGTAGAAATATCGCTCTCGTGAAACCAAGTGTCCCTAAACCTTATATAAATACCAAATTCTGAAAGTAGGTGTGTCAAACAACCACGGACGTAACGCCTCCAACAGTCATAAAACCTGTTCAGTGAGATATTATCTCTCAAATTATCACCGGTTGTTTTTGAAGCTATGCATAGCATGTACACTGTTTTGAAATCAATTGAATAAAAATAAAAACAGAATAGAGCGTACGTGCGTAGATAAAAATGATTAAGAAACAATAATGAAGAAACGATCTTGCATGATTTAAAAAATGTTACCGCCGTGTATATAAAATCTAAGATAACATAAAAATGTCTCTAATGAAGACAGGGTTTTAAAAAGCAATATCTTATTAAATCAACCAAATTTACAGAAATATTGATAATACTGGCCTATCAATTACAATTAGGTGAGAAAATAAGATAAGGATGGTGAAACTGCGGTAAGCAAATTCAGTAAACAGAAAGAGTGAACCGAGTCATGGAAACTTGTTATTTAATTGTTCTGGTTTCATAGTGTAATGCTATGAAAAAACTTTGCGGTTTCTATCTCACAATGAAATGACGAGGCCAAGCGTAGTAGCGTGGATAAAGATACCTGGCAATTTTAGGCGTACTCTGTACTTTTCAGGGGTCAGTCTGATGCGTCGTTAGGGTATGTTGTACTCATTGTCATTATGAATAGTCGTACGCTTGTATTAATTTCAATGTTTTAATGAACACTGTTACATAATTTAGCTTAGTAACATTCGATGGAATATTTTATTGAAAGTTGACTCTGTGGAGTGTTGAGTGAGTAATGCTCTCGTCTGTCACATTTAATTTTCCTCCGCTGACATGCACCTACCTGAAATTTACCCAAAATCAGTAACTGTACCGTAATTATGTAAAAATACATATAAACTTCATGCCTGATGCTTTTGTAACAGCCTAAAAACTAATATTTAAGCTAAACAGACAATGAAGGAATGGCGCATGAAACTGCAACCACAAACATCATTAACTTAAATGAACAAAAGACAATAACCACCAATATTTGTTCACACAGTTAACTTTATTTAAACGTCTCGCTGATATAAAATGACGCCAAGTTGTTAGAAAAGAAATGTATACCAACATCACTGCAATGTTCATCATTGAGCCGAACTGCCCAAATGAATCATTTTGCAGAAATAAATTGGCCTTTGCATCACTAACACAGATCACAAAGAGGGTTTGTAACATCACAACACGGAAGGAACATATACTTCACAGAAAGTGTGGACATGCGAGTCTTTTTATATAGGGTATCTAAGCGTGCGTATAATCAGAAGTCCACCGATTTAGAGCGCTGCCATGTGCGAGTATTTTGGGACATGGCGGCCGTGTTTGAAGTCCGAGGTGTATGTTGGGTATGGTAGTTCCCCCTCAGTCGTTCTCTACGACGTTACGTCAATGACGTAATATTGGGGATCGGCAACGAGACCCTATCACCTCTGAGCTAAAGAGAAAAAGCCAATGAACATTGGCGAGTGGAATTTGCATGCCGCGCCACTCCCCCGGACATACGGGTATATAAGATGGCGGCGTGCATCCACTCATTCAGATTTCTGCTTCGGAGCCTCGCCTGAAGAGCTGTTCCTGAAATAGAAGAAAGAGAAAACGGAGAAGAACGACCCTGCTGTTCCTGCTCCTGTTCCTGCCTGCTCGATCGTGTTACCAGCGCTGCCGGCATCTGTGCCAACCAGCGATCTCTGGCTGTTGCCTTCCCTGGGGCACGCCGATCTAAAAGAGCAATTTTCTTACACGGTCGTCGATAGCGTCTTCCGGGATGTCTGTCCGACCGTGTGCTGCTGGATGTGGTGGTTTTCTGTCGTCTAATGACGGCCACGAGCGCTGCCTCTCGTGCCTGGGCCGAGAACACGCTGAGGCGGCGTTTGTGGATGGATCGTGCACTCATTGTGAGCGCATGTCCATGGCCACGCTACGATCGCGCCTCTCGTTCGCGAGATGGCGCCCTTCATCCTCTACCCCTTCCAGTTCGGCGGGCCGTCCCGGCTCCTCGGCTGCATTGGTTAGAGGTGAAGGTGATCTGAGGGTGACAGTGCCGAACGTTCCGTCGGGTCAGCCCCCGCGGAAGTCCGGTCCCTCAAAGCGTGGCCCCGTGGAGTTGCCAAAGCTCAGCACTCGTCCACCAGCTGGACCTAGTGTTACCTTTGGCGCTCCAGAGGATGACAGGATGTCCATCACTGCATCAGAGGAGGGGCTTACGCCTGCTGATGCGGAAGCCTCTACTGGGCAGCCCCCCACTGTGGCGGCTGCTCAGTCGGAGGCGGACGCTGAACTGGCGGCCATGCTCCGTCGGGCGGCCGCGAGTATCGGGTTGGAGGTGTCTAAGGCGCCTTCTCCCGAACGCTCGCGGCTTGATGATTGGTATCTGGGCGCGAGTAGCGACGTCACCACACCTCGCTCCGCCCCAGTGCCTTTCTTTCCCGAGGTGCATGAGGAGCTCACTAAGACGTGGAAGGCCCCCTACTCGGCCCGTACACGTCAGGGCTCCTCCCTTCTCACTACCCTCGATGGCGGGGCAGCCAGGGGGTACATGGATGTCCCTCAGGTGGAGCGTGCGGTTGCGGTGCACCTGTGCCCGCAAAACGCCGCCACCTGGCGGGACCGTCCACGTCTCCCGTCCAAAGCTTGTAAGCTCTCGTCAGCGCTTGCTGCGAGGGCTTATAATGCGGCGGGCCAGGCTGCCTCAGCCTTGCATGCGATGGCCACCCTGCAGGTGTACCAGGCCAAAGCACTCAAAGAGCTGCACGAGGGTAGTTCTGACCGTAGGATGATGCAGGAACTGCGTTCGGCTACCGACTTCGCCCTCCGGGCGACGAAGGTAACGGCGCGGGCCCTCGGTCAGGTGATGTCTACAATGGTAGTCCAGGAGCGCCATCTCTGGCTGGCGCAGATGGCCGACGTCGACAAAGCTCGCTTTCTTGACGCGCCCGTCTCCCAGGCCGGCCTCTTCGGCGACACCGTTGAGGACTTTGCCCAGCAGTTCTCAGCGGTCCAAAAGCAGTCTGAGGCCATAAGCCACATCCTGCCCCGGCGCAGTGCCAGCAAGTCGCCGGGTGCCAGGCCTCAGGCTGCTCGTCGCCGAGGGCGCCCCCCTGCGGCTGCGGCTTCTGCTCCGCCCCCTGCACCACCAGCTGAGCCCAAGACCTCTCAGCCCGGGCGTAGAGCCAGTCGCAGGAAGGCGGCGCAGCCCGAGACTCAGCGGCCCGCTAAAACCACCCGCAAGTCTGCGAAGCGGCCTTGACACGGGCTGCCCGGAGATGAGGGAGATTGCTCTTCGGGGGACGTCACCATCAGTCCCCCCAGCCCCGGGGGAGGGCCGGGGCCAGACAACATCGCTGCTGCCACTGACCTCCGGGTCAGTGGTACCCAAATTTTCACAAAAAGAGCAATTTTCTTCACCTCTGGGCCTAGTGCCCCGAGTTTCGTTCCTGAGCGACGCACTGCCTCCTCGGACTCGGAGCCTGAATTCGCCAGCGCGGGATCCAGGGAAGGTAAGCGCTGCCCCGTGCAGCTCAGCTCTTCTCCAGAACGCCCCGCTTTCTGGGATGAGCCCCCTTCCCCTTTCCTCCCCCGGCTGCCCCACCCCCGGCACGTCAGTTACCGCTCCGTTGATCCCACTGGCACGTCGACTGGGAGCCTGGTTAGCGCTTCCCAGTCCGTCCCCGTGGTTGATCAGGACGGTACGACTCGGCTACGCGATTCAGTTCGTGAGGCGACCGCCCAAGTTCAGAGGCGTCCATTTCACGTCTGTTCGTTCGGACACGGATGCCTCTGTTCTACGGGCGGAGATTGCGGTCCTCCTGGCGAAGGACGCAATCGAGCCTGTCCCTCCAGCCGAGATGAAATCAGGGTTCTACAGTCCTTATTTCATCGTGCCCAAGAAAGGGGGTGGGTTACGACCGATCCTGGATCTTCGAGTATTGAACCGGTCCCTTCACAGGCTATCGTTCAAGATGCTTACCTCGAAACGCATACTGTCTTGCGTACGACACCAGGATTGGTTTGCAGCCATCGACCTGAAGGACGCGTACTTTCATGTCTCGATTCTGCCTCGACACAGACCGTTTCTTCGGTTTGCTTTCGAGGGTCGGGCATATCAGTACAAAGTCCTCCCATTTGGCCTGTCCCTGTCTCCCCGCGTCTTTACCAAAGTCGCGGAGGGTGCCCTGTCCCCCCTTTGGCGGAAGGGCATCAGAATCCTCAACTATCTCGACGACTGGCTGATTCTAGCTCACTCGCGAGATGTGTTGTGCGAACACAGGGACCTGGTGCTGCAGCACCTCAGCCACTTGGGGCTTCGGGTCAACTGGGAGAAGAGCAAGCTCTCCCCTGTGCAGAGCATCTCTTTTCTCGGTATGGAGCTGGACTCGGTCACCATGACAGCACGCCTCACCAACGAGCGCGTCCAGTCAGTGCTGAACTCCCTGAAGGCTTTCAGGCACAAGACAGCGGTCCCTCTCAAAGATTTTCAGAGGCTCCTGGGGCATATGACAGCCACAGCCGCAGCCGCAGTTACGCCGCTCGGGCTGCTTCATATGAGACCGCTTCAGCGCTGGCTACACGACCGAGTCCCGAGATGGTCATGGCACCGCGGCACATTCCGGGTGGGCGTTACTCCGGAATGTCGCCGCCTGTTCAGCCCGTGGTCGGACCCTGTTTTCCTCCGGGCAGGAGTGCCCCTAGGACAGGTGTCCAGGCATATTGTGGTCAACACAGATGCCTCCATGACGGGCTGGGGTGCTGTGTGCAACAGGCAGACAGCCTCGGGCTCCTGGACAGGACCTCGACTGCAGTGGCATATCAATTGCCTCGAGTTGCTGGCCGTGTTTCTGGCGCTCCGGCGGTTTCTTCCGCTGCTGCGCCACAAGCACGTGCTCGTCCGTACGGACAACACAGCGACCGTAGTGTACATCAACCATCAGGGTGGTCTGCGCTCCCGTCGTCTGTCGCAACTCGCCCGCCATCTCCTCCTCTGGAGTCAGACGCGGCTCAAATCGCTGCGGGCCGTTCATGTTCCAGGAGAGCTGAATCGTGCAGCCGACGTGCTCTCACGACAGCTCACCCTTCCTGGAGAATGGCGACTCCACCCCCAGACGGTTCAGCTAATTTGGAGTCGATTCGGGGAAGCTCAGGTGGACCTGTTTGCTTCCCCAGAGTCCTCCCACTGCCAGCTCTTTTTCTCCCTGACCCAGGCCCCCCTTGGCAGGGACGCTCTGGCACACAGCTGGCCTCGGGGCCTCCACAAGTACGCCTTTCCCCCAGTGAGCCTCCTTGCACAGACCCTGTGCAAGATCAGGGAGGACGAGGAGCAGGTCCTGTTGGTTGCGCCGTTTTGGCCCACCCGGACCTGGTTTGCCGACCTCATGCTCCTCGCGACAGTCCCTCCCTGGAAGATTCCCCTGAGGAAGGACCTTCTTTCTCAGGGGGACGGCACGATTTGGCACGCGCGTCCCGATCTATGGAACCTACACGTGTGGCTTCTGGACGGGACACGGAGGACCTCACTGGCCTCCCCCAGGCCGTGATAGACACTATCACTCAGGCTAGAGCCCCCTCTACGAGGCAGGCCTACGCCCTGAGGTGGGGTCTGTTCGTTGACTGGTGTTCCTCTCGCCGAGAGGACCCACGGAAATGCTCGGTCGGAGTGGTGCTTTCCTTCCTGCAAGAGAAGTTGGAGCGGAGACTGTCCCCCTCCACTTTGAAAGTGTATGTCGCAGCGATTGCGGCATATCACGATGCAGTGGATGGTTCATCCCTAGGGAAGCATCACCTGATCGTCAGGTTCCTGAGAGGTGCGAGAAGGATTAACCCTCCTAGATCGCACCTCGTACCCTCTTGGGATCTCTCCGTGGTCCTCCAGGGCCTTCGGGGAGCTCCCTTCGAGCCGCTCGGTTCAGTTGAGCTGAAGTTCTTGACGCTCAAGACTTCGCTCCTGGCTGCGCTGGCTTCCATCAAGAGAGTAGGGGACCTACACGCATTTTCGGTCAGCGAAGAGTGCTTAGAGTTCGGGCCAGGTAACTCTCACGTCATCCTGAGACCCCGGCCCGGCTACGTGCCCAAGGTTCCCACCACTCCCTTTCCAGATCAGGTGGTGAACCTGCAAGCTCTGCCCCAGGAGGAGGCAGACCCGGCCTTGGAGTTGCTGTGTCCCGTCCGTGCCCTGCACGTCTATGTGGACCGCACCCGGAGCTTCAGACGCTCCGAGCAGCTCTTTGTCTGCTTCGGGGGACAGCAGAAGGGGAATGCTGTCTCCAAACAGAGGTTGGCTCACTGGGTAGCTGATGCCATCACCTTGGCGTATGAAGCCCAAGGTGAGCCGTGCCCCCTGGGAGTGAGAGCCCACTCCACCCGGAGTGTGGCCTCCTCCTATGCGCTGGCGCACGGCGCCTCTCTAGCAGACATCTGTAGAGCTGCGGGCTGGGCGACACCCAATACCTTTGCGCGGTTCTACAACCTCCGCGTTGAGCCAGTGTCCTCCCGTGTGTTGGGTAACATCAGGTAATTTGCGGGAGGACGGCTCAGGTGTCGGCTTGCTGCGCCACTCCTCTCGGATCCGTGCGCTATTTTCCCAGTTGTTCCCAAGGTTGAACTCTGGGTCCTCCATGCCCCGCAGTCCTGGACTAGACGGAGTAGTCCATACTGTGCTCCGGAGCGGGGCCTCCTTCACCCCCCTCCGGTTGTGGCATCATGTCTCAGTATTTCCACGGAACCTTCCGTGTTTCCCCCAGTCTAGTTAGACTTACTTCTAAAGCTTCCACATGACTTAACCGTCATTGTGCTCCGCCCCCCAACGGCTGCTTCAAAACTTGGCACCCCTGGTGGGCCACCTAAAAAACGTGGTCTACAGGGCGTTGGGACGGTTACGCATTGAGCCCTTTGTTCCGACACGCTTGCCTGCCGGCATTGGGTCTCGGCTGCGTAACGCAGTTCAGGATTGTGGCGTTTTCCAGAGGTCCCCAATATTACGTCATTGACGTAACGTCGTAGAGAACGACTGAGGGGGAACGTCTCGGTTACGAAGGTAACCCTCGTTCCCCGAAGGAGGGAACGGAGACGTTACGTCCTCTTGCCACAATCCTGGACTGCGCTGAAGCCGGGTTGCGGCTCGGCTCCTCAGCAAATCTGAATGAGTGGATGCACGCCGCCATCTTATATACCCGTATGTCCGGGGGAGTGGCGCGGCATGCAAATTCCACTCGCCAATGTTCATTGGCTTTTTCTCTTTAGCTCAGAGGTGATAGGGTCTCGTTGCCGATCCCCAATATTACGTCATTGACGTAACGTCTCCGTTCCCTCCTTCGGGGAACGAGGGTTACCTTCGTAACCGAGACGTTCCCTGACCTGGAAGCCTGCAGTGTTTGAATGAAGTATTAGTGAAACGTGTTCGATTTAACATCTTTGTTAAAACATATTTAGACTAAACAATTATGTTGAAGAATAATACAGTATACATGTGCTAAAACAGACTTGCCGTGTATGTTGTAATGGAGCCCCCGTTGTTAAGTTATCTTGTGAAGCATTAGGTGTTAGGATTTGTGTGCTCTTGAAACCAAATAACTGACTTTAAAAAAAGTCAAATGTTAACAATTACAAAGAGGTTACATCTGAATATTTGTTCACACCCCCATATAGATGATAATTCAAGTGATGAAGGATTTTGAAAGTCTGACAGTACTTAGTTGTTGAGTCTAACTGTAATGTTAACCCTACATGGTTTAAATGTTTTAAAAACATTAACAGTTGAAAACATTACATATTTAGAAACGTAATAAAAGTTTGTCGAATGTGATCAGTTACATTACTTTTTAAAGTGATTATAATAGTTACACTACTTAACATAATTGAAATATGGTAAATGTTAATCTATTACGTTTCCAAAGTAAACTTCCCAACACTGTGCGTACAAATATTCCATCAGGGTCTCAGCTACAGCTAAATGATCAAACAAACTTAAGGATGTTGTTGGTAGTTTGTAGGTGTCTGTGAAAGGTGTGTGTATGCACAAGAATGTTTGAAAGAAAAATGTTTTAGGGTAAAGATGTGATTTTATTACAAACTATTAGCATTCTAACTAAGAAACATAACAGTTTTGTTGTGTTTTGATGAGAATGTCAGATGTGGTATATAAATTAAGTCTTTTTTATTGCTAGAATCATGCTGAACCAAATCAGAACAATTTCAGCACATGGTAGTTGCTTTTGCTTATGACCGCTGAGAAGTACACATAGGCCTACTCTATGCAGATGATAAAAGAAATGGGTTCTTGGTCAGAACAAGAGGTCTAAATCTAGCGGCATAAGGAAAAAGTAATTTAAAACAACGTTTATAAAACATATAACTAAATGATTGCTAGCGGAAATTTCTACATTCATATGGTCATTTTCTTAGTGATTTGGGCTCTTGAGTTACATAGGGGTTTTGTGTGCACAAAGTTCTTTATATTTTGTATCCTTTTCAAGTGTGTGAAACTTTAACAACCTCAAACTTTACAGAATGTCTAGCTTTGAGAGCAATGGTAAGATATGTTTCAGTTGTAAGTGTAAAACAACAAGCCTTGTGTTGACGATTGGTCGTACGGATATGGAGGCGGATAAGTACCCTAAAAGAAATTTAGCCAAACTCTCAAGTAGAAATTTTCATTTATTTCTATAAACACTGAATGCTGATGGCTTTCAGAGAGAAAGCCTCACCTACAATCATAGTAATGACATATGCAGTCCAACAACCAAAATGTGTACAGTGTCACCCATAATCCTGATCATTTGACCGAGTAAAACACCAGTCATAATAGATCAAGAGGGTTTTATGTATGCATTATGGTCCCTTTCTTACATGATGTGCAACTAGGCTTCTTGAATTTACAGTTGTGTAAATGGGGGAAAAGCATGGACAATAAGGTTTATTCTTTACCTATTCTATATGCGAGTCAAAAATAATGACTTAAGAAAATGGTAATAAACAGATGAAACAAGCTCAACTGATACAACTCAACACAAAGCCATTGTAATCTTGCAAAAATCTCAAATAAAATATGTTTTCTTTGTTCGGTTCAGAAACAGCATCTGGATATACGCATTGTGTAAAACATATTTGGTAGCATGATTCATGTTTCATCATGTATCGACCACATAATTATTGGACTGAAAAAATCTAAACGTTTGTAGAAATAATAAAAGTAAATCTTATAAATTATAGAGAATTGGCTAATGACATTGTATCAAGACACATTTGGTAGCCTTTTACTACAATTTTCAAGATAGATTAAACAGTATAACATGCACAATATTTGATTTTGGGAGAAAGTTGGAAACTAGCTTTTAGCATTTTCACCCAGGGCCAGTAGTGATGACCTGGACTGTTGACCTTTCTAAATGGTGCCATTGTCTTTGTGTGTGTGTGTGTGTGTGTGTGTGTGTGTGTGTGAGTGAGAAGGAGAGAGAGAGAGAGAGAGAGAGAGAGAGAGAGAGAGAGAGAGAGCAGTGGACAGTAAGGCATTCCTTGTTTATTAAAACATATTTGTCAACATGATTATTTTGTTTTATGATGTTTTGACCCCACATTTACTAGGTAAATTACTTGAAATTGAATCTTGTAGAAAAATAGTAAAATTATATAGATCTATGTGACTTGTAAACCCTTAAAACTTAAACATAGTATTGCCAAAATTCATAAACTTTTAATGATCGGACTTGTTTGAGAGTATACATCTAGTTGAACATGTTTTAGTTGAGTTTAGTTCTACTTTAAAATACACTTATTTGTTATTACCTTTGAAGAAATAACACACTTAAAGAACATTCTGTAAAATTTTAAGCAAACTAAAGTGTTTGAAGTGGAATAACTATAATAAAATTATACTTTGAGGCTGTGTCAAACCATTTCTATGAATGGTTTGGAAATAAATGTTGCACATTCAAAAAGATCACTTAGAAAACATTAACAGACTAACATCTCAGATCGTTTGGTCTGTATCTCCTCCCTCACCCCTCCAGTCTCTCTGTGAGGGTCTGCAGTAGACTGATCTGCAGTTTCACAATGGACAAGACATGGGACTGTCATTTTTTTTCTTAAACTAAATGTTAATTTATTTGTTTATTTTATTTATTTTTATTTTTTGTAAATCACTCATCCATGTATGGACATCATTGCATAATCTACATTTGAAAAATGTAAGGAGATTTTTGTCATATTTAGTGTTATCTAAAACTATAGTAATTGTTTATCTGTGTTTAAGTGCCATGTTTATTTTTAAATTGAGTGTTATAGTCACACATTTTATTTATTACCATCTTCTTTAAAATATAGATAAGTTCCTTTATACAACATGTGAGTGAGTGAGTGTGTGTGTGTGTGTGTGTGTGTGTGTGTGTGTGTTTGTCTATAGTTGTTTATATGATTTATCAAAACACAGATTTGTATGATTAAATGGTTTTACACTGTTATAATTACATAAATGTGATTTTTGAGTCACTATAATTAAAATACTTACAAACATACTAAACAATGGTTTATTTAAAATGTTTATTTAAAATATATAAAGATTTGTGTGATGGCTAGATGTACAGTTTTTACTGTAAAAAATAATTACGCCTACTGAGTGTCCCCCAAAAACAAACAACAACAAAAAAAAAAAAAAAAAAAATAAAAATAAAAAAATGTGTATGCACGTGTTTCATGTATCCCCTTGTTGTGCAGTAATACAGTACATCAAATGTATTAAGCACAATTTCTCTCCATGAACATAACAACCTTTTAAATGATAAATTATGTGAAATTATGTTTTTGAAAATATAATAAAAATAAATGCAGAAAGTTTACTGTGATGGGTAGATTTAGGTGTTGATACAGTGTTACAATCAAAAGTTTCTATGGAAAGCTTCCATAAAACATGGAAACATGGTTGGGGTCCACAATGTCCCTTGACCTGTTAAAATAAAAAGGTTCCTTTACTTATTTTGACATTAGCGTTTATAAACTTACATGACAAACACTTTGAAATTTATATTTCATGATATATTTCTCACTAGAGATTCAATGATGAAACATTATTTTGAACAAAGGCCTCTGTGCTATCCTCTGTGAGGAAGCATCACAGCATGCACGCCCCAAAGGCGTCGTGGATGGAGATTCTTGCCGGCACGGTGGTGCTGGAAGGCACACATGCATTGCACACACACAAAATAACCTATTGTGCCTTTTAAGCAGAGCAAAACATTTAGGGGCTGCAAACTATTACCCTTATCTGACGCTTATAATCACCTCCACACGTGTCATGTCAAGTAACACACCATTTTGACAGGAACCATTGCTGTGTGAAGAGCACTCACACTGCAGTTTTATATTTCAACTTAAACTAAGTTAATTTTTGTAAACCTTTGGCCATCTTTGCACAAGGAAATCTGTTCTTGCTGGAAAAATGTAAGATGATTTATATTTATTTTATATTTGTATTTATTATTATTTTTATTTATATTCATCTTTAAACAAACATAAATGACTTTTTGTATATTTACTCTTATGTATATATCACAAATGTGTAGGATTAAATGGTTTTAAATCAAATAAAAGTGATTTTAGGATATTTATTTATATATTTATTGTATTTTTTATTTATATTCATCTTTAAGACACAAATAAATTACTTTTATATATTTATTCTTATGTATATATCACAATTTTTACAATTAAATGGTTTTACTCTGCTATAATTAAATGTGGTTTTGAGGTCATGATGATTAAAATATTTACAAACATACTAAACAATGCTTTATTTAAAATGTTTATATAAGATATATAAATACTTATGTGACGGTACAGTTTTTACTGTCAAAATCATTAAACTTATGGAGTGCCCCTAGAAAAACATTAAAAACCATTGTTTGTGTGTGTGTGTGTGTGGTTCCCTTGTTGTGTAGTAATACTTCAAATGATTGCCCTGAGCAAAATGTGTAAATGTACTGTTATGGGTAGGTTTAGAGGGTGATACTGTATACAATGTATTAATATAATGTAAAATATAAAAGTTTCTAAATATAAGGTACTTTAATTTTCGGTGAGACTGCTTTATAACAATTTGTTTGCGAAAAGCGTAAAATTTATTAACTTCATTAACTGAATTGAATTATGTCTATGGAATCCTCCATAAAACATTTGACATGTCCAGACATGTCAGGGGCCCCAATAGCCCTTCTTATTTGGCCTGTTAAAATATTTTCCCCCCTCTTTACTTATTTTAACATTTGGTGTTTATAATCTTACTTGAAAATTAATTTTTCCAGCTCCTGGAAAAATGCATAAAATTTCAAATAAATACTGTAAATACTTTTGTTTTATATTGTTTGTGTGTGATCACATCATTTATTTTTATTTATTGTATTTAAAAAGAGAGTAAGACTTGTATGATTGAATGTCTCTCGTGTGTGTGTGTGTCTGTGTATGAGAGAGAGAGAGAGAGAGAGAGAGAGAGAGCATAACACAGCATGCAATGGTATGGAGCTGACCATGTGGGTGTCAGAAACCCCCGGATGTGCGAGTTCAAAATGCCCCATAAAAGTTCAAAACTATCCTCATGACTTCATTTATCACAGGTCAGAGATCAATAACCATCAATCTTCATATTGCTCACACGCACATCATTAACGGGTCACGAGTTCATCGTTGGAATTTTAATTATACCTATTTTCACATCTGGACAACATTGACAGGTCGCCGGGTCATCGAAGCAGTGGAATTTTTAATTAGTGTGTTTAACAGGGTTTTAGAGAGAGAGAAGATGCCTGAGGAATGGAAAAGAAGTGTATTAGTGCCGATATTTAAGAATAAGGGTGACATGCAGAATTGCAGCAACTATAGGGGGATAAAGTTGATAAGCCATACAATGAAGTTATGGGAGAGAGTACTGGAAGCTAGGTTAAGGAAGGTAGTGGAAATTTGTGAGCAGTAGTATAGCTTCATGACCAGAAAGAGCACAACAGATGCAATTTTTGCTCTGAGAATGTTGATGGAGAAGTATAGGGATGGTCAGAGAGAGTTGCACTGTGTGTTTGTAGATTTGGAGAAAGCGTATGACAGGGTTCCAAGAAAAGAGCTGTGATATTGTATGAGAAAGTCAGGAGTAGCAGAGAAGTATGTCAGAGTGGTGCAGGACATGTATGAGAGGAGCAGAACAGTGGTGAGGTGTGCTGTAGGTCAGATCGGGATAAGGATCGGCTCTGAGCCCCTTCCTGTTTGCTATGGTGATGGACCAGTTGTCAGAGGAGGTCAGATAGGAGTCTCCTTGGACAATGATGTTTGCAGATGACATTGTGATCTGTAGAGAGAGCAGGTGGAGGAAAACCTGGAGAGGTGGAAGTTTGCACTGGAGAGAAGAGGAATGAGAGTCAGCCGTAGTAAGACTGAGTACATGTGTGTGAATGAAAGGGAGGGAAGTCGAACAGTAAGGTTACAGGGTGAAGAGGTGAAGAAGGTAAAGGAGTTTAAGTACTTGGGGTCAACAGTTCAGCGTAATGGAGAGTGTGGGAAAGAGGTAAAGAAGTGAGTGCAGGCAGGTTGGAATGGGTGGAGAAAGGTGTCAGGAGTTCTGTGTGATAGGAAAATACCAGCGAGAATCAAGGGAAAGGTGTACAAGACAGTGGTGAGACTGGCCATGCTGTATGGTTTAGAGACAGTGCCACTGAGGAAGAGACAGGAGTCAGAGCTAGAGGTAGCAGAGCTGAAGATGTTGAGGTTCTCTTTGGGAGTGACAAGGTCGAACAGGATTAGGAATGAGTACATCAGGGGGACAGCTCATGTTGGACGTTTGGGGGACAAAGTTAGGGAGGCCAGATTAAGATGGTTTAGACATGTTCAGAGGATTGACAGTGTATATTGGTAGGAGAATGTTGAACATGGGGCTGCCAGGCAGGAGGCAAAGAGGAAGGCCAAAGAGGAGGTATATGGATGGAATTAATGAGGTTTTGAAACTAGTAGGTGCAAGTGTTGAGGATGCAGAAGATAGGGATAGGTGGAGAGAGATGATTTGCTGTGGCGACCCTTGAAGGGAAAAGCCGAAAGGAGAAGAAGATTTTTGGTCAATATTGTAATCACGATTATTTAACACGATTATGAGTGGGTCCAGTACTTTATATGATTGGTTAATTTAAAGATCACAATACAATAGAAAAAAAAAAAAAAAAAAAAAGATGAAAGGTGAAAGAATGGAATGAAAGTTTTTTTTTTTTTTTTTTTTGGAAATATAATGTAATTAACTGAATGGAAAATAAAACAGCATCGTCTTCGCTGTAAGAATTAAACATATTTGTTTCTTACAAAAACTATAAAAGTCCATCCGTCAAGAGCTGTGAATGATTTTGTCTTTTGTTGTTTGATTAACATTAACTGTAAAGACGGCAGATGGAATATTACTTGTGGCCGCTTTAAGAGCGGCATGGATCCAATATACACTCGTATTTTCATTCTCAACTGCTTACGTTAATTTGAGACAACTGAAGAAGCATTACACAAATAATCACCAAACGCCACATTTTGACATACATTTGCATGCATTTGACCGTTTAGGTAACATCTTAAGCTAAACGGTCACTTTACTTGTCCGTGTTCTGTTCCGTCTCTGAGCGCATACACAGAACAGCGCACATATGCTCGACGCTCGATATTGATAAAAAGCAATATTGGCAGAATATTTTCTCTACGACTGTTAAAAATTTAGGATTATCTACAAGTTTAAAAAATTTGTTTTTATGCCCCGGGTCACGTGCGTGCAACTGCTTTCCGTTGCACTCCTAATATTAAGTATTAAGCAATAACTGTTTTTCACGAGTTCACCCTTACATCTAATCTGTTTGAGTAAGTAGAAAGCATATTTTGGCATGCTGTCTAGTGGGAGGGCTCCGGGCCCGGAATGAAGACCGAACCCAGAAAACTCCCCCTATCCCTAGAATGGGATAAAAACAGATTAGGAGTGAGGAGTTGGGGTGGAGGAGGGATGCCGAGAAAGTTGTCGCAGGACGGAGGTAAGAACTCTGTGTGTATATATAGGCGTTGAGGTAGTTAAGATGATTAGCTAGATGAGATACACCTGTGCTGGATTGATTATCCAGCTCCTCCCGAACCTTGTTTATAAAACATAATTTCACGAGTTCGCCCTTACATCTAATCTGTTTGAGTAAGTAGAAAGCATATTTTGGGCGTGCTGTCTAGGGGGAGGGCTCCGGGCCCGGAATGAAGACCGAACCCAGAAAACTCCCCAAAAGAAGCTTTTATGCAATAGACAGCCGCCAATTATATTTATTTATTTATTTTTTTTTATAAATTTAATTGATCAGGGCTAGATGGGCGTCTTTTATGTGGAGATGATTAGACCTGATGTAGCTTTTGAAGGCGGCTGACGACCATCGATTGAGGGTTTGAATTTGATGCTGAGTGAGGCCTTTCTGAGCTGCTGTAGTTGCTGCCCCGATGCGAAACGAGTGGCTGGAGAATTTTTCTGCGGGTAAGCCTGATTGAGTGAGGACCAGTTTTAGATGTTTTTGGAACCAGAAACGTGTCACAGGTTGGTTAGAGTCATCGACGAAAAGAGGGTCGAGAGAGGTTTTAGCTTGAGCGTTCCGGTATTGAAAATAGGAAAAGATGGTTTGATATGGTTGGATTGGAGATGGGAGGTTGAAGATGTATATGAAGTGGCCTTTTCTTTCTTGGTCTGTTTTGCTTTGTTTAATGAAATAGGTGATAGTTTCGCTATCGAGTATAGACAAATCGGAGATGGTCGGATGGATTTTGGGGTCAAATTTAGAGATTATTGCAATTTCTGAGCACCTGAGAAAACCAAAGAAAGCCAATAAAAACATTGCATCAAGGGTTCGAGTGGTATGGGTCGAATGGTATCCTGTGCGGAGGCTTTGGATACATTTTGAAAGAATGTCCAATGTTATCGGCTGTCTGGGATCTGGGCTTGACGGATGTGAGCGTTGAATTCCTTTAATTAAAAGAGATGTTTGAGAATTGTTTATTTCTGGGGAAGGGAAGCCAAAAATTAGTTTGTGGAAAAATTGAACCCCACTTAAGTAGCCTTTTATGGACCCGGCTTGAAGGTTCTTAATGGAGTTAAGATAGGAAATGAATGAAGTGATTGCAAGGAGAGAAAAATCAGGAAATGGCAGATTATAGGAGAGGTGAAATGTTTTGAAACATCTCCAAGCTGTAAGATATGAATGGATAGTCCTGGGTGAAACTGCCTGAAGAATAGAATCGAGTGAAGCATCGAGAAGAGGTTTTAGGGGATGAGTCATGGGAATATGAGTTGCAAATAGGGAGGTACTGGAGTTGGCAATGGGTCCGCCTCCGGAGCTAGCGCTCTGAATTTCTGAAACATAAAGCGAGAAAGAGAATCAGCAATTTGTTTTTTTGATCCAGGAATGTGTCTAGCATTTATTATAAATTGATCGCATGCTGAGATCCAAATTAATCGTCTTAGGAATGGCATGAGGGCGGGGGAATGAGAATGCCCTTTATTTATGCAGTGAACGGTCGCTTCGTTGTCGCAGTGAACTAAGATGCTGTTTGACGTCCAATTTTTTCCCCACAAAAAAGCCGCAACGACTAGAGGGTAAAGTTCGAACAGAGCAGAGGAGTGGGGGGAGTTGAGCATCTGGGGGGGCCACGAAGACGCGAACCAGTGCCCTTGGTAGAATCCTCCGAAACCGACGGATGGGGCTGCGTCAGTAAACAGCTGAATGTCGTCGGGTAAAGAAACTAGATCGTTGTAAAAAAAAGTTAAGCCGTTCCATTGTTTAAGGAAAGAAATCCATAAACTGAGTTCATTAAGACATGACTGATTTAAGATAATTTGATCGTCTAAGCCGTGAATGGATGATGCGAGCGCAAGGAGATGAGAGATAAAAGAGCGGCCTTGGGGAATTATGCGCATTGCAAAGTTAAGGTAACAGAGTAAGGATAGGAGATCGCGTTTGGAGCAATTTTGGCTGTCCGCCAAGGAAGAGACCACTAAGATTATTCTGTCGATTTTTTTTCTTTTGGCAGTGAAGCTTGAAATTTGATTGAATCTAGGTTGATGCCCAGTAATTCAATTAAATGGGTTGGCCCTAAGGATTTCTCCTGTGCAATGGGAATTCCAAGCTCTGCAAAGAATCTTTGGACTGTAGTGATATTTTCGGCGGGGATGGCATCGGGGGGTGATATGATAAGAAAGTCGTCGAGCAGGTGGATGAGGTGGGGGATTGAATAGTTGTTAGAAAGAATCCAGCAAATTGCTTCAGATAGCATGTTGAAAATTTTTGGGCTACTCTTGCATCCGAAGGTTAGTCGTACTGAGAAATAAAACTTCTCGCGCCAGCGAATCCCGAATAAATGCCATGAGTCTGGGTGGATAGGCATCACTTTGAAGGCAGAGGTGATGTCTACTTTAGCCAGCCATGCGCCACGACCTACGTTTTTGATAATGGTTATTGCTTGGTCTATATCATGATAGCGCAGGGAATATTCTTCGAGGGGGATTAGGCTGTTAATGCTTGAAAACGGGGAATTGTGTGGAGCTGACAGATCGATTATCAAACTTTTTTTTCCCTGAAAATTTTCTGGTAGCCACTCCGATGGGGCTGATGCGAAAGATTTCGAAAGGAGGGGCATCAAAAGGCCCGATCATAAAACCTGACTCGACTTCTTTTTTGATTAGATCATCTACTGTATCTGGCTCTGCGAATGCGGACTGAAGATTGTTACAAATGATGTTTTGAGAGAGCGGGCACGCAGTTCCGGGGTTAAAGCCGTGTTTGAGGCCAGAGAGTAGATAATGGGTAAAGTTAGTGTCTGGATGGTGAGAGAGTTCAGAGGAAAGTCTGGAAATATTGACAGGAGTCGATAAGTAATTTCCAGATTTTTATTGTTTGCTTTCCACACTTGGACATACCATACGTGAATGAGCACCGCCACAATAATTACAAACGTGAAGAAATCTGCATTGCTGCCTTACACATTTTCCTCGGTTAAAATTATCACAGACTTGATGTTTGCTGGGAAATGAAACTGATCTTCTCCCGGGTGGCAATGCCGATTTGAAAGGAGCAGAACGAGGGATGTAGCTGGTAGATTTAATCTCTGGCTCCGGGCAGGGTATTATGCCGGTATTAACTTGGGGGCACGAGACTGTCGAGTGGGTTACTGACCGACATACGGCACAGGAAATATTTCGGCAACTAAAAAACACCCGGTTATGGAGATCTGGATCCAATGCCCCCCAGTAGGGGCACTGATTCCATTGCGCTACACGTACAGCGCACTTGGCGGAGAACAATTTATGGTATGTGTAAAAAAAGAGTTCCCCATAGGACAGCGCGAGCTCTGCGATGAACGAAAGGTAATCATTAAGTTCGCGCCGTCTATGGGGAAAAGCCGAACAGACTATATCCGTGTACCGGCCAAATGCAATGACGAATTCGGAAAATGAGAGAGTGCGGGATGAGTTGGAGGTTGGATTTTTTAGAGTTATGGAGAAATCGCTGCAATCTACTTGCCGGTGTGATTCAGCAGCAGGGAGTAACGAGAGAAGAGATGAGAGGTCAACGTCCGCACCTGATAAAATCTGGGACTTGATGGAGTTAGGTACGGAAGGTGGTTCCATTGCAGTGGCATTCGGTGGGGCTGCTAACGGGACTGCTGTAAATAGAGAGTACTGAGACTTAGTTTGAAGAGGAGAATTGGAAGGAAGAGAAGATGGGGCCGTAACCGTTTGCGGAGGCAGCCTCACGCATGGAATCGGCTCTGGAGCTTGGGGAAGCCTGTAAGAAGAGGTGGAGGGAAAAAAGGGAGGAGGAACGGAAGATTGTGGAGCAGACTGATAATATCCTCCTCGAATATCTGCCGCTGGGGCTGCTGGCCATTGATAGGTAAAAGGGGTAGAGGAAGGATAATAGAAAGGCAGCTGAACTTGAGCGGCTGACGGAGGCATCCTCACGCTAGCGTCAGCTGCCTGAGGTGGAAGGAAGGGAGTGGGAAGGAGAGAGGGTTGGTGTGTCACGCCAGCGAGCGCACCTGTGTGTGGCGCATCGGCTGGGAGCACCGCGGTGATTGGCTGCAAAGAGGAGGGAGGTGGAGCCTGCAGAGAAGCGTCTGAGTCCGGAGCGCGGCCCATGCTGGCTAAGGGTTTGCTGCGTGTTGTCGCTCGAGGGGAGCTGGAGCTTGATCTGGAAGAGAATGAAGAAGTAGAGACATGACTTCTGGTCTTGCGGGGTTTAGCTACCTTCTTTGAGGTGGGTGAAGCGTTTTTCCCCAGAGACACGTAAAGATCGTAAAGTTTAGATTTACTCATCTTTCGGGAAAACTTTCCGCATTTGACAGAGCTTGTCTCAGGCCAGCAACAGTCCATTTCCCGATGGGAGGGACGGATGGTGAAGCCAAGGTATAAGAGGATGCTGGGGACTGTGGCCTTGATGGTGGAGGTGAACGGCGCCTTCGCCTGTGCGCTGAGACCTGGGGCTCAGCTGAGGAGCCAGGCCGATGTTCCTTGGATCCGGCGGAGGGAGGTGTTTTCGAGCCGGTGTCTTGCTGTGGAGCAAACTGCTCGTTGTCGGATGAGGAGCAATCGGAACCGGACATCTTAGCGATCAAAATGTGGCTAGATGCCGAGAAAGTTGTCGCAGGACGGAGGTAAGAACTCTGTGTGTATATATAGGCGTTGAGGTAGTTAAGATGATTAGCTAGATGAGTTACACCTGTGAGTTACACACATGCTCCTCCCGAACAATGTTTATAAAACATCATATAGTGCACTGTCACACATATTGACTACAATTTCACAGCTCAATAAAACAAACATAATTGACAAAACATGCAAACCTATTGGAGGCTACAAGACATAAGACCTACAAAAAAACTGCATGCACACATAAATAACAATAATGATAATAATATTGATAATATAGAGATAATATTATAGTAATCTTAATTAAAATAAACAATAATTAAAAAAAACATTAATTAAAGGTCCTACAGTATAAAGCACTTTCAAATAATGGCAATTTCAATTGAAAAATTATAATTATGAAATGCAAATGTTATGGAACCTTATAAAATGGTTATATTTAGCATCAAAAAGGGTTCTACTATTGCTACAAGACAAATAACTCTTATTTGATCATGTTTACAACCAGTAAAGGGAGAAATTTTATCCATGCAATGGATTTGATTGTGTTATTTTCAAAGCAATAGCCTACTTGCTAATACGTATTTGTATTTATTGAATTGACAGTCCATTGAATAAATAAATATCAATAATAAAAATACAAAAATATGGATACATGCAGATAAGTTAACAGATATCATCATATAATCACCTTAACAACAGCAGTTTTTGGAAGTGCAGACCTTAGCCTATGTAAATAAAATATTGCAAAATCTAAACATTTTTAGACTTATTAGTGTAAGTATTAGTGATTCACATTTTAACTTGAATTAATTTGATAAAACTATACTATCAGTACAAAAGAGATACACAAAGGAATTACATTAATCAATGCATTTAATTCCATTCAAAAAAAAAAAAAAACAAAAAAAAAAAACATCAGGGCATAACGATTCTTTATCCTATGGCTCCCTCTAGTGGGCAAGACTAAAATCCAAGCCTTCAGCTTGCAATCGAATGACTAGAGCAGTGGTTATAATAACAAAAAATATTATAAAGGTTTAGGAGGAGAACAGCCAGGCTGTGTAGTTATGTGTAGTTATGGTGGGGAACTGTTTAATTTGGACTGTTTAATTTGAATCTGTGCGTTTTCTTTTGTGAGGTGACCATAGGCATGCATTATATGACTGACAGACAAGAACGGTTGGACCTAAACAATATCAAAATTGAAACTACTGCGGAAACAAAGACACCTACATCTAGGATGCCCTTGGGGTAAGCTAAAACATTAAAATTTAATTTCAAAGTGAACTATCCCTTTAAGGTTATCTATAAGTTAGTGTGCTTCAAAACAACTACAAAATTCAAAATGCGGCTGAGATCGTCACTTGTTCACAGAGTTAGTACTTTCTGTATAGTGAATGGCTGGTAGGGCGGATAGGGAACGATTCAGACAGTGTAAATATGCTTTCTGTTTGGGCGAATGAGGTATGGTTTTGCGTTGTTCACGCGAACTGCGGCAGCACTAACAGTCCGGACTTTGGACCCGGTCCAGAGACGCGATAGCACGGAGCAGATCATATTCGGGCGTTTCTTCAACTACGGGCACTTTTAGCCTTGAAAAGTTGAGTAAAAAAAAAAAATGTTCAAAAGTCACTTAACACAGTCTCATAAGATTAAATAATCTGTCTAGTTTTAAGTTCTGTAAGAGGACATAATTAAATTACAAGAGAAACTGTTAATATTTTACATTTTTTCTGACCTGCAATGAACAAATCTCAATATACAGGTGTTATTTAAAAATAGAATAACTTATGCCACTCAAGAAGTGTCTAAGATCATTTTTGGAACTAGTTTTAACAGTTTTTCCACAATTTACAATAATTATACATTTGTCAATTAGATAAATTAGCTGCCCTAAGGACCAAATGCTGAACTGTTCACCTGTCACACTCTCAAATTAAATATTGGTTTGGGTAAGAGCTTATTAGATAATAAATAACTTGCATTTTTATATTTAGTAGAGCATGATCTAATCAATTGTCCATACATTTTTAGAGTGTGATGAGAACTTTTTAAATATTTTTTTAGAAAATGTGTGTGGTGATGGAAATGACAGTGTGGTGGAAAGTAAATTAACCTGACTGTAGAAAAACAGTAGAGATATTTATTAGAAAAAATCTTAAACTCTTCACTCTCATTAAACTCAGTTGTTCAAGTCATTAACCCTTGTGTATCAATGTAAAAAAGTTACACAGAGGTTCATAGAGGACAAAAATGGCCATGTCAAAAAAAAAAAATAAATAAATAAAAATTTGAATCTTGGGAGTACAGACTTGAGTGTGGCCTCATTTTAAACAAGACCCATGGCAGATTATTGTTGAAGTTGAAAAGGCTGTGAAAAATTTTAACCAAAAAAATGATAGAGGTTTCATTTTATGAAAATGATTTATGAGCATTTTTAAAATATAAAATATATATTTTATAATACATTTTGAATTAAACAACTCAGAAACTATAAGAAAATCAAAGCCATAAATTTGAACAAGCCGTGTTCCAATTTTGAGGTTGATATCTAAAAAAAATAGCTTTTAGTAAGATTTTGTTTTGCATAAGCAGAAAACGGGAATAAAGCAAGTAGTTTGCTTTATATGGCAAACTAAAGTGTAAAAAGTAGTCAACATCTATTTGTGAAGCCTTGTCAACAGAATAAAAGCCTATTAACAAATACTGTATCATTTTATAGTTAAATGGCCCTAGGATTAAAAATCACAGTTTTAATTGGTTTCAATAAGAACATTTTTGTCAAAAAGGTGCTGAGAGGAACATTTTTTTTTTACATAGTGTTAAATAGATTTATTACAGGAAATGAGTGTGAAATATTAAAATTCCAATGCAATTTTTAACTATACATGCCATTTCCACCACATAGGGAAGTGTGGTGGAAATTACATTTCTTTAGTTTTTTTTTGTGAAAAAATTGAATATAGCTTCACTGATTAACTTTTAATTAATATTTAGCATTTCATGTATGCAAAATACTCTTATTTAAGTTAAAAATTGTAACTTTTTAAAAACACCCTTGAAGGTACAGCATGTTTGGAAATTACGTAGAATAAATGTATTTATTGATCAAGCAATATTTACCTTGATTTTTCTTCATTTGTTGTTGATGGAAATTTAAATTCCCTCCATGTCCAACATGTGCTCTAATGACTCTAAACATTTCCACACAAACTTTTTAAAGGGACATGTCAGTGTTAAGGTGGAAATGACACCAATACTGTGTGACAGCTATATTTTGTATAAAAATGTATATTTATAGTGGACTCACATTAAATACTATAATGTATTTTTATTCTTTTACTAGTGGTTAATTCAGGTATAGTAATAGTTATAAGATAAGCCATATTTTTAAACTGTATTTTCATTGTTGAAGTTTAAAAGTCTGGGTGTGCGACAAGGAGAAAACTACAGGAGAAAACTTCTTATAGGTGATTTCTACACCTATAAGAAGGTTAAAAAGTATATAAAAAAAATCATAATAGAAAGGTAGTAATTTTTGTAAAAAGTTGGTATTATTGTTAGTTTGACAAAGAAAAAAAATAATTTGTCCAAAATTATATGTATTTTTAAAATTATGATCAAAGAACATAAAAGTGCCCGTAGTCTAAGAATCACCCATTCGCGAGTCTCCATGTGTGAAACTACACAGCCTCAGCATAATTATGATCATTATTTTGTTTTAGTAACAGTTTCATATTGAATCTAGGGGGTAAGCTTTACCAAGCTTAACGGCTCTGGCCCGAGCAGATATAAATGGAACGCTATTGGCTATTTTAAAAAAGTGGGTGGGGCTACTCAATATGGACCTTTAAATTCTTATCTGGTAATAAAATGAGCACAAACTACAATGGAAACACCCAATGCGCATTAAAAATACATGTGACTTTGTGATGGGAAAGCACAACTGGACTAACCAATGAACCAATCTCTTTGCACAGCATCTGAAATGCTAGTTTTGTCAATC
Source organism: Cirrhinus molitorella (assembly GCA_033026305.1). Lineage (NCBI taxonomy): Eukaryota > Metazoa > Chordata > Actinopteri > Cypriniformes > Cyprinidae > Cirrhinus > Cirrhinus molitorella. The sequence continues at coordinate 2,832,165 of CM065118.1, forward strand.
TAAAATGCTTGAGCAAAGTCTCAACGTGCTGCATTATAATTAACTCCCAAATCTGTTCCCAAACAGCGGACTAACATGACCGCGTTTCATTTACGCGCTCTGAACCTTTTACAGTCCCAAATAAATGTCTTATATCTATATGACCAAAAATGGCATAGCATTTTAAGTTGTTTCCATCCTTTTCCTATAAGGAAAAAAATCTAAGCGATCGCGCCGGTGCCCCTTGTGGGAAATATTTGTTTTTGTGCCGAATGAGAGATTATGAAAAGAAAACGTTTTTCTCTAATACACATTGGCCACAGTTAATCATACCCTTTTATGCAATACTTTTTGCAAACTCCTTTTGCCATTATAGGCTTTCAGCTATAATGCCTGATAAGTTTAGAGAACATCTGACGAGAGACCATTCCTTCAGAATCTCTCCAGACCATGCAGGTCCATGTTGGTGCTTCTCCTCTTCAGTGTACCCCACTCGTTTTCTATGCCATGGCAGAAGCTTGTTTTTTGTTCTCAGCGATACATTTTTGTTTTGATTGTGATGTTTGTTTGTGGATCATTGTCCTGTTTGAAGATCCAACCATAGCCCATTATAAGTTTTCTAGCATGGACAGTCAGTTTTTTTAATTTTCTAATTTTCTTGAATGTTTTCGTTATTTTTATTTAGGCTTTCTAACCCCATGATTTTACTAATATCTGCAGTTCCTCAGCTGTGATCCTTGGAGAGTCTTGGACCACTCAAACTCTCCTCCTCGCCTTGTGTCCACAGTACATTGTGTGCATTGTGTATTCATGTCATTTTAAAATTATGCCTTCAGTATTAACATACAGTTTTTCAGTACTTGAAAGGACCAAGTCACCACTTTAGTTGAGGGGCCACACACATGATGAAGTCCTGAGAAGCTAATGCTTAGTTAATGATGAGTACTGTATTTAGATGTCAACAGAATTCATGATATGTGCTGTTATTGGCCAATGTTTTGGTCTGTTCATTTAGCTGCAGGCTGCTATGAAGAATATATGAACATGCTTGATAACTCAGATTATAATTAATGAAAAAACATTAGTTCTCACATTAATTCAAATTTAGTTCTAACCTGTATGCATGCAAGAGGTAATGTAGATATTTTATTTATTTATTTATTTTTTTTTTGTGAACAAAGGAAAACATCATGATCATGCGCAATAAATCATAAATCATGATGATGTACCCAACTTAGTTAATGTATTAATTAGGTGTTCATCCATGAAATCATGAATGAAATACTTTGAACTTATGTTAGTTCCTGATAAATCATGGGATATTATTGCATGAAGTTATGCATAATTCATGTACCCTTACCATAAAGTGTTACCCAACTTCCTTGTGTGTGCAAACATACTTGGCTTTAAAGCTCTTTCTGACTTCTGACTGTAGAGTGGAAGGAACTGGAGATGCATCTTCCATCAAATTTTACAGTCTATGATCTGAATCCACTCAACATCACTGAAAATGCAAGAGTTTGTTAAGAGTGAGCTCATGGAGTTCAGCCAAAGCATGTCCATGAACCCTGTCATTTTGTAAATAAATAAATAAATAAATAAATAAATAAATGATTGACTGTAAAGTCAACTTCATTGATTATAACAGGAGATTTTGCTCAGTCAGCAAGGTGGTGGTGCTGAAGTTCAGTGGTTATAATAGGAGCACTCTTTGCTTGATTTTTATACATAATACATTTGTCATGCTGCTAACTTGTAAGTTCCACCTGTTTTCAAGATAGGCGATCCAACTAATGTGGCAAATTATAGGCCAATTTCGATTCTGTTAGTAGTGTCTAAAATAGTAGAAAAAGTAGTAACTGAGCAAATTGTGAATATTTTAGATACACAAAATAATGTATTGTGTCCTGTGCAATTTGGGTTTTGCATTTGACAGAAACGAAAGGCTTTCGATACACTTAACCATAATATCTTATTATCTAAATTATCCTTATTTAATTTCTTTGAAGATACAATAAAATAGATGGAGTCTTATGTTACATAAAGGATGCAGTATACCCAGATTAAAACATACACATCGCTTTTAAGAGATTGTTCTACACGAGTTCCCCAGGGGTCAACCCTAGGGCCCTTACTTTTTAGGTTGTACTTGAATGATTTCCCAGATGTTTGTCCCGATGTGCATATTCAAATGTACGCAGATGACACTGTGATTGATGTACATGACAAAACAAAAGAACGGGTGGCACAAAAAAACATATCTACTGGAATGACGAAAATATTAGATTGGTTTACTCAGTGCTGCTTAAAATTGAATGTTCGGAAAAGTGCTTGTATGTATTTTAAAATTAAAAAGAAGGGCTAGGTCCTACCGGAGTCAATGGTAAAAAATTACAAATTGTACCAGATTTTAAATATCGTGGAGTTATCTTAGATCCTTATTTAACATTTGAAAAACATGTTCGAAAAACATGAGCAGCGACACCTCAACTTGGAAATTTAAAATTTATACAGAGCCAACTTTCAATAGAAGCTTTTTTTTTTTTTTTTTTTTTTGATCTTTTCTCATTTTTCTTATTGTATTACTTCATGGTCACAAGCAGGAAAATCTACTCTTAGACCTTTGTATACTTTGTATAAACGTAAAAGTATTTTAAAAGAAACCTAACAGACATCATGATTGTTTAATTATTCATAAGTAAAATTGTTAATAATCTTGCACCTTCACCCTTGAAAGAATTTGTTTTCTCTTGTACTGAAAAGACACCTGCTTTATCAAGAGGTGATTGTGCAGCAAATTTTAGAGTTACCGATTGTGGTCGCTTTTTCTGTAAGAGCAGTTAAACACTGGAACAGTTTACCAATTAATATTAGGCAGTGTTCCATTTTAGCACGGTTTAAGTTGCAATTGAAAAAATGGTTGAAGAAGAGTCAGGTGTGTGACCATTGAGTATTTCTGTATCTTGAATGGCTATATAATTATGGCGAGTTGTACATTTTTCTGAATTTAAAGGGAATTTTGTCAGAAATGTGATTGTTGTTTGTATGTGAGGGACTACATTCATCTTCTTTTTTTTTTTTTTTTTTTAATTTTGGAGGGATGATTTGATTTAATTGTATAAGGTATTGTATCAGTGTTTTTGTTTTATAATTTGTTTTGGTACTCTCCTGCCCAGGGACAGCAGATAAAATTGAGCTCTGTAGCTAATTCTGGGGCATTTTTTTTTTTTTTTTTTTGACTGTCTATTGTCCCTGTCAAATAATGAATTAAATAATAATAATAATAATAAAAAAAAAAAAAAAAAAAAAAAAATATATATATATATATATATATTTAAAACGTCACATTGCACAGTTTCTGGATTGACAACCTTATTTAAATGGTGGATTGAATCCAAAACATTATGATTGACAGTGATAACCATTGCATATAGTACCTGTTTACATCAGGTACTCTGGTTTTCTTTCCACAGCCCAAATACATGTACTGTAGGTTAGGTTAAATAAAGACTCTAAATTGTCCTTGGGTGTGTATTATAAAGACAAGACTTGTGTATGGATTGACTTATGTATATGGATATATTGGTTCTCACCATGAATATAGCCATAGATGCTGGAATGGTGTTAAGAAGGAAACAAGCTGAGAAGTGTTGGATTTCATATTTCTTCTATTAAAAAAAAAAAAAAAAAAAAACCTGCAAGTTTAGAACCCACTCTTTCCCGTCCCACCCCTGTAAACAACAACAATAAACAAATAAAAAAGCAATGTAGGCTAGGGATGGCCTCATGAAGCACTGAGGCTTTCCCTTGACTGTTTAGGGAAAAGATTAAAAGCTTCGAGAGTGTCGAGAACAGCGCCATCTGGTGCTTATTTGAAACATAGCAGCCAGAAGCCTGTGGAAGAAGCTCTGTCATATGAAGCAACCACCACAATGTTATGTGTATAAATGTTTCAGTGTTCAAAAGATTCAATTATGTGTATAAATAAAAGCCTTACACATTTGTGCTTAATTTGTCCATTAAATAAATGAATTTACCCATTAAAATGTGACAATAAAAATATAACATGAGCTTATATGATTCAATATGATCTAATGTACTCTCTGTCTACACACATACATAGTGAATAAGGAAATTGTGTGATAGGATCATCTATTATTAAATGTGCTTATGACACCTGGCAGTGATAGTGCTTGTGTAACTGTAGGAATAACAGAAAAGGTGATATTTTTTTTCTTCCTATTTTTATTGAGAAATAAAAGCTGTTTCACAGTGTTGGGGCTGAGTCTGTTTCTCATCTTAGACAGTACTGCCCAGAGGAGAAGTACAGAGGAGGCTGGGGTACAAAGAAACTGTAATGCCAATGTATATAGATGGGGGAAGACATGTTTCTACATTCTCCAGTATTCAAGTGGATCTTCTGCTCTTTTTATGTTTGTCTCTGTAAGGTGTCTATCGACTTCTACAATTGCATCAGAAGTGGCATTTGAGCTTTGTTTGCTCTGGTTAACTGCACTGTCCAACAGAAGCCAAATATTCCCACCTAAAAAAAGACCTAAACAAAAATATTTGTTTTGGAATGACAGTGCATGTTCATTGACTAAAGATAAGTAACATTAATTGTCAACAATTATAAAATAAAATAATAATATAAATTAATAAATACTTGAGCTTGGTGTGGGCTGTTGGGTTGATGATGGTGCTTCTGTTAGGAGAATTCAGTGTGCAGTGCGCATAGAAGTGTAGCTTGTTGGTGTTAGCATTCCATTACCTGTTTAGCTTGCCATTCGCATCTCCACTCAAGTTTCTATTTCGCGCCTACTGTCCTTTTTTTCTTTGGTCTCGCTTTCACTTATCATTTGCGTTTATCATATAACCGCGAATACAACGCGTTAGCATTTCGCCAACCGTTTAGCTTGCCATTCGTGTTTGCATACCCGGATCTACTGCCGTTTCTCAGTGTTTTCCCCTGTTCTTTCTTACACAAGTTCATCAAACAACAGTGGTAAGTTAAATTGGAATTGTTTTACATTCAGGTGAGTAATGGCATCTTTTCCTACTATTGTTATGTGCACTGCTTGTCACATGTACAGTTTATCTATCTCTGTCAGCAGTGAGGGATTCACATGTGATAAATGCAGGGAAATAGTTAGGCTGACAGGATAGTAAGTGTCATGAACAGTGCCGTTATGGCTCCCTCCTTCACCCCTTCATTGGACTTTGGACATTTACACTCACACTATCTGTCAGCCATTTTGCTTTTCACTGCATAAATAGCCCGGTTCACCACAGTCTCTTTGCAAAGTCTTGTTCAGTTCATCTGTCAATTCCAAGCATTTTTCCCGTGTTTTTTTTTCCCGTTATCAACCCCGTTTGTTCCCTGGTTTCCAGAGTCTCCTCCGCCCGCCTATCAACCCCTTGCCTGCCCTAGGATTACCGTCTTTTGCCAGCCGTCTGCCCTGACCCTCACGCTCGGATTCTGACGTGTCTCTGTTTGTCCTTCGTTGTCCCCGATTGTTCCTGCCTGACCCCTGCTTGTATACTACAATTTCTGTCATTAAATCTTTGCACTTGGACACTTACAGTAAGAATGTAAGGGCCTTAGATACGGGTTTGGATGCGACCAGCTCAGAAAGGCTCATACATTGTTCGGTTCCGGTAACTTCGCCTTATATGTTTCATAGACAATTGGACAAGTTCTTGCTGCAGACCTGACCTGTTAAAAAGAGATGGTCTCCATACCTCCGGGGGAGGTGCCACTCTTCTCTGTAAATATGGCATATAGTCTTAGAGTTTGCACTTGACTAACTGGGGCCCAGGTCAGGAAGCAGACAGACTGGTTAAACCGAACGTCTGCTAGCTGCCTCACGTCACCAAAATCAGCTAACTTTCAGCACATAGAAAACCTTCTACCTAGATACCATACTATAGAGACTGTGTCTGTTCCCCGAACTAGATAATACAAAAAAAACGTCCAAACCAATCAAAGAGTAATAATTTATTTGATGTTCAACAAATAAAACAATCACATAATACAGAGAAACAAATGATAAAGCTTGGCTTATTGAATATCAGGTCCCTTTCTTCAAAAGCACTTTTTGACATGACATGATCACTGATCATAACCTAGATGTGCTCTGTTTGACAGAAACCTGGTTAAAACCAGATGATTATATTATTCTAAATGAGTCTACTAGATTTAATATTTTATATATATATATTGCATGGAATTGATGTTAATGGCATTGAAATTCTGCAGCAAAGCGATGATATCTCGGATTATTATCTAGTCTTGTGTATGCTCCAGATAGCTAAAACTGTAAATCCCACTCCTTGCTACAAGTATGGTAGAACCATCACCTCATCCACAATAGGCAGTTTTATAAGCAATCTTCCTGATTTATCTGAATTCCTCAGTATATCCAATAGCTCAGATAAACTTGATGATGTAACTGAAACTATTGGCTCTCTCTTTTCTAGCACTTTTAGATGCGGTTGCTTACATTTAAGGAAGACAAGTAATTTCTTGCTGCTAAATTCTGAAAAAAACTGAGGTCTTAATTATTGGGCCTAAAACCTCAGCAAGTAATAACTTAAAACACAGTCTAATACTTGATGGCTGCTCTGTAAATGTATCTTTATCAGTTAGAAACCTAGGTGTGCTATTTGATAGCAATCTTTCCTTCGAAAACCACATTTCTATCATTAGCAAAACAGAATTTTTTCCTATGCCCTCAAATGCAGAAGTGCTAATTCATGTGTTCATGACCTCTAGGATAGAATATTGCAATGCTTTATTGGATGGTTGTTTGGCACGCTTAATAAACAAACTCCAGCTGGTCCAAAATGCAGCAGCTAGAGTTTTTACTAGAACCAGAAAGTATGAGCATATTAGCCCGGTTCTGTCAACATTGCACTGGCCCCCTATTAAACATTGTATTGATTATAAAATCTTGCTAGTTACTTGTAAAGCCCTCAATGGTTTAGCTCCTCGGTACTTGAGCGAGCTCTTATCACATTATGTCCACTGCGTTCTTAATACTCTGGCAATCTGATAATACCCAGAATATCAAAATCAACTGCGGGCGGCAGATCTTTTTCTTACTTAGCGCCAAAACTCTGGAACAGTCTGCCTAATTCTGTTCGGGAGGCAGACACACTCTGTCAGTTTAAATCTAGACTAAAGACCCATCTCTTTAACCTGGCTTACACATAACACATTTAAACATTTCTAAATTCAAATCCGTTAAAGGATTGTTAGGCTGCATTCATCTCCTAAATCTCTCACGTGCTGGCTCCACGTGCCACACCCCGGTAAATCGCTTCAGCTGGCGGGCTAAGCCACATGATCACACTGCACCACGGATGAGCGGCGGATGAGCTGCACCAGTATTGCTGTTTCAGTGATAACACAACATGAGAGGCGGCAGTTACGAGTTATAAGCCCAGAGCGGATTGGCGTAAGCTCGGGCGCTACGGGTTGTCTCCGACGATGGGACGGTGTCCCATTGGTCAGCTAATGCCCGCCTTAAGCTGGGCAGCCCCCAGTCAGTAAGGTGCTGACCCGCCACAGTCTGTCTGCTTCAATGGGTGCTTGAAGCTTAGGGTAAAGCCCGAAAAGCAGACTGTAAAACCTGCACCAGGCAAAACAACAAGAAAAAACGAACAGCCAGCCTTGCGGTTGGCAAGCTGGAATGTCAGAACCATGTGCCCTGGCCACTCTGAATTACAACAAGTTGACGGCACCAGGAAGACAGCCATCATCAATTGTGAGCTGAAACAATTGGACATTGACATCACTGCTCTACAGGAGACCAGGCTTCCTTCCAACCGCAGCCTCAGAGAACAGGATTAAACGTTCTTCTGGCAGGGAAAGGAGCCTGAGGAGCCTCGAATACATGGTGTTGGATTTGCAGTGAGGAATTCCATACTGTCCTCAATTGAGCCTCCTTATGGAGGTACGCCCGGAATCCTCTTTGCCTCTCCACCTTTTCAGGCCCAGTCAACATCCTGAGCACCTATGCTCCAACACTCTCCTCCACAGCTGAGTCAAAAGACAATTTTATGAAGAGCTTGAGACCACCATCAAAAAGATCCCTACCACAGAACACCTGTTCCTACTCTGTGATTTCAATGCCCGGATCGGAGTGGACCACAACTCCTGTGTAGGAGGACATTTGCTGTCCGGCAGCTGCACCCTACCTGATGGGGTGGACAGCTAACACTGGTCCTCATCCATCTCCTAAATCTCTCTACAGGTATAAACTGCTTGTATGTTGGTCAGAGGAGAACTGACCCCCCAACTGAGACTGGATTCCCCCAAGGTTTTTTTTTTTTTCTCCATCTGTGTCACATATGGAGTTTTGGTTCCTTGCCATTGTCACCTATGGCTTGCTCAGCTGGGGGCAAGTTGTTATTAATTTGGAATTATTGATTAATTTCCTTAAAATAAAATTATTTACTGTTTCTTTTTTGCATTTATATATTACCTTCCTATTTGATAGTGTAAAGTTGCTTTGATACAATCTGTATTGTAAAAGGCACTATATAAATAAAAGTGACTTGACTTCTGTTGACTGAGTGCTTGATGATGTGGATGGTCTTTCATCTTCAATTTCAATTAATAGCAACAGTCTTACTTTGTGTGCTTGTAGGATTGTTCTGTTGCTGTGCAGTCTCATGTAAAGCTCCAAAATGCCGTGGATGATGTGCTGTTTCCATACTTGTCACACACCAAGCATCTCACCTTCTGAATAAAGTTATATGAAATTAAGAAGTTACATACAGGAATAAAATAAGTTAAAGCAAAAAGCAAAAAGTAAAAAAAAAATAAATAAATAAATAAAATAATAAAAATAAATAAATAAAAAGTAGTGTAATTAGTGACAAATAAATGTTGGTTATTTAAATGTAATGTATTAATTAAATTTCAAAGGACAAGGTTAAGTAACACCTGGCGTTCAAAGCTTCTGACATGCAAAGCGAAACGCGCATGTGATTGGACAGAAAGTAAGGCTTCGTTCACGTGACTCTGTGAAACCAATACACTTCACCATAAATTGTCTTGTATATGCGATGCGCACATCGATGCTCCAGTGTCATATGTAACATCACTAATGTAGGCCTAAAACCTTAAAAAATACATGAATGAATTAATTAATTAACACATTTTTGTATAATTGTTTTTTATTAATTTTTTTTAGGCCTACATTAGTGATGTTACGTATGACACTGGAGCTTTAATGTGCACATCACGTATGCAAGACAATTTAAGTCATTTTTAAATGTTATGCATTACAATATTGGGTAACACTTTATTTTAAGGTGTCTATAATACAGAGAAATTATCTAATTAAGTACTTAGTAGTAGCCATGGAACTTACATTAAACACAATGTAATCGCCATGTAACTAAGTTATGGATCAGCCTGTACCTACAGATTGTAATTATGTACATGTAATAGGCAGCTATTGTTCCACATATGTAACAGACCGAGTCTATTACACAGCTACTTGTACTCTTAAGTACAATCTTGATACACTTTATTTTAAGTAGCCTATGCCTGTGTAATATTCTGTAATTTTAATGTAATTAGAAAGGTAGTACATGTATTTAAGCTGCGTACTGGTGGGTTAAATCAAACTAAGGTGCAGCTGGATAAGGTGTACAGTATAGATACGTAGCTAGCTATGTAACAGACTTGGTCTGTTACGTATGTGTAACAGTAGCTGCCTATTACATGTACATAATTACAAACTGTTCCATAGTATAGTCTGTTCCATAACTTAGTTACACTCTTCAGCAATGAGAAAAAGTAACCCAGATCTTTTCTTGTAAATGAATGAATATTTACGAATATTGCTTATGTTAAAATAGAAGTTATTTTGTGTGTATTTTGTGCTTCATATGTAGCATTTTTTTTTTTTTTTTTTGAAAGTTGGGACAATAATAAAAAGAATCAAGAAGAATATAAATCACTTATATTTAAAAAAAAGTATATATATATATTGCATCACTGGTTTATTTTATAGAAATATGGGATGCAAATAATAACTGCTGAAATATTCACAGGGAAAATGTTTCTCAGGTCCATGATCGTAACCTGGGTTTGAAAATGAGTGAGGTCTGAGGTGGGGTTCAGAATTTTGCTATAATAACCCCTACAAATACAACTCATTATATGCACTATAAACGTAAAAAAAAAAAAGGCAGACAGATATTTGTGAAAGGTGTTTTCTCTGCTTTGGGGGTGGACATTATTTGTTGAACCCAAATTTGTTAAATTGTTAAATTTGTTAATACTTTCATTCTGTCTTGTAACGATTCTAATGGTTTTGATTCTAAGTTTCGAAATCAGCGTTCTTTTTTTATTATTAGGAGTGCAAAACACACAACATATGATGCACACAAAAAAAAAAAAAAAAAAAGAACAGCAATGAAAATAATCAGAAATGACAATCTGAATGAGAGTAGTAGTATTTAAGTAGTACTAGCATGTAAATAATAATAAAGGGTTTAAAGACTGCATCCATTGTTATCAGGGATGTAGCCTATCTGATCACTTCTGTATTTTCTTTGATATATTGATCTTTGCTACCACTGAATCTAGACCTGTCTCTGTCAGAAAGAGATGCATTAACGAAAACATTAGTGTGCTATTTATGAAGGCTATATCTTCAATGCCAAGCATTTCTGCAGACTCTGTTAATCTTTTCCTGGAGTCCTTTGACTCAAAAGTTAAGAATGTCATTGATGAAACTAACATTTCACCAGACTTCCCAAGAAGACCACTGGACAGCTGCAGCTAATCCAGAATGAATAGAACCAGAAAATCAGAGCATATCACACCAGTCCTCCGATCCTTACACTGGTTTCCGTATTTAGAATTGATTTTAATGACCTAAAGAAATACCAATGGTTCACACCAAACAAGGGGAATCTGCTTTTAGTTATTATACTGCCCACAGTCAGCTTCCAGAAGAGATCAGATGTGCTAAAACATTAGCTATATTTAAATCTAGAACTTAAAACTTAAAACTCAGCTGTTTAGATGTGGATTTATTGAAATGAGAACTGTGCTAAATCCAAATTGACTGCACTATGTATAATAATTTCCTATTTTTAACTGTTGTTTAAACGTATTTTAAATCCAATTTTTAAATCATTTTAAAAGTTTTTAAATTCCTTGTTTTATTGTTTTGATTATTGTTTTGTGATTTATTTCACTTCCTTTTTTGTAAAGTACTTTGAATTACCATTGTGTATGAAATGTGCTATATAAATAAACTTGCCTTGCCTAAGGACTCACTGAGGGAGTGCTACAAAATCAAGTTTCTGAGGTGGGCTCCATGCAAGGGGAGAGTTAAGCTCAAAACTTAGAAACAGAGCATGTCTCTAAGGAAACACCACATCTTTAGGGAATATAGGTAGGGATACACACACAGGGCCACATTAGGGGCCCCTACATATGGAGCACTAATCCAGTACCTTGCACTGGATTCTGATAGCAAGTTCTGCTTAACTTGGCTACATATAATGTGCTAGAGTGATGGAAGAAGGTAGCTCAGGGTTCTATTTATTACAGAGAATTCTGCCTTATTTTCTTTTTGTCTCACAAAATTTAATTCAGGAAACTTGCTAATTCTCTAATCAAAAACAAACAAACACACAAACAAAACATTCCAAACATGTTATATACATTTTAGAGTTTCATGTTTCATACAAATAACATTACAAATTAATACAAATTCACCACCTCGTATAAAAACGTAAACAGTTTATGTTTAGTTTAGGCCTACTTTTGGACACATTTAACACACCCATCACCCATCATTTTCAATACACATTAAATAGCCTATTTGCATTTCTACTGTCAGGCATATTTTCAAACATTTAATCTTTCTTATGCTAATATTCTGCTTCTTAAACATTAAGTGATGAATTATTGCTAAAATTTAGCACCATCATCACTTTAACATGTGCTCAGCACAGACGAAGGTTTTGAAAAATAACTCTTTAACATCTGATCTAATGCTTTTGTGTATCTGATCTTCAAAAACAAATCAATAAACTAAACTTACACATTATATTTTATACCATTTATATTTTTGTGTCATTTACAAATATTTTGAATACTGGTTTATCCTATTTATTTATTTAATTATTATTATTTTTTTATTATTGTTTTGATAGATATAAAACAGGTTCTCAGTTGAGAAAATGTTATATAAAAAATTATCCTCTGGTTTCACAGACATGGCTTAAGCCTAGTCCTAGACTAAAATGTAAGCCTGAGCTGTTTCAACTAAAAGAAACTTGCACTGACTGATCTTAAAATATATCAGTGCCTTTGTTTTGTCTCAAGATGCACACCAGTAATGGTGGCACATTTTTAAAAATTACTTAAATGTCTTAATCGAACTATCACCTAATCCTGGTTTAGACTAAGTCCTGTCTATGAAACCGGACCTATATCTGATCTGTAAAATACAGTCAGCGTGCAAAGCAGAGCTTGTTTTGTCTTGGCAAATGCTTTTGCTTCTCAGTGTATCTGGACAAGCAACGTGTATCATAGCTCATTGTGAATGAACTGACGAGATAATTAATTTATGTTCAGGGATGCATGATGGTTTTTGTTGCTTTGCATGTTTGTTTTTTGTTCTGTTGACACTTTTGGAGAAATGTCACAGAAAATAACAGGGTAAGACTTGAAAAGGTTGAAAAGATCACAATGTGAATGCATGTCAGGTGTTATCTGTAGCCATATACTATCTTCCAAATCTTGTACATTAAAATGTGATGCACTCTTGAACTTACTGATGTATTTATTTTATATAGGAGCTCACTGTTTTTAAAGAAAAATAATTTAGAAGATGATTTGTAACTTGCCATTCTGCTTTTGTTATTTGTAATAAAAATGTGACAATATAATATGTTAATAATATGCAGAAAAAAGGGATCTGAATAAATGTTACCTCAACAATAAAATTTCATTAATTTAACCATGTTCACAATGTGCTGTTTGACTTTTCTTGAAAAGGCACTGGTTGTTTTAGACTTGTTTCTATTTGACATGCATGGTAAAGAGATGAGGGATGTTCAAAAGAGTTACACTGGGTTTAATGTAATCTTTAGTGAACTAATCATTGTCATAATACAAGACATTTAAATCTGTAAAATACAAATGTGCATGTTTGAAACAAACAACAAACACCACCACCACCACCACCACCAACAACAACAACAACAACAACAACAACAACAACAACAACAACAACAACAACAACAACAACAACAACAACAACAACAACAAAAAACTTCCCAGGTAAGCTGAAAAAGATCTGTGTTTCCCAAAAGTAAAATTTAATTTTAGGTATGTCATGAAATCAGTCAGCACCAAAGATATGTAACTTTTGTGCTTTTGATTGTATCAGACCATAAGATTGTATCAGAACCAGAAAGACTTTTTTAGTTCATCTGGACAAGCAACATTTATATCATAGTTTATTGTAAACTGATAGTGAGAACCTCATCTTAGCAAACTTAGAGAAGCAATTGTTGCTGCCATCAATCTGGGACAAGTCAGTGAGGAGGTTTATTCACAAGTCTTTGAACAGACGAGACCAAAGTGGAGATGTTTGGCCATAATGCACAGCGACAAGTTTGGTGAAAACCTAAAGAGCATATCAGCACAAACACCTCATAGCAGAAGTCACACATGCTGGTGAGGGGCTGATGGTCTTGATGATTTTGTGCTTGTTTTGTAGCCACAGGACCTAGGTGCCTCACAGTCATTAGATCAGCCATGAACTCCTCTGTAAGGGTGCCTTCTTACCCTCGGGAAACCAAAGACTCAAGGACTCTCGCAGAACACCTACTGTGCCACGAAACAATAAATTTTAAATTGACGATAAGATCTGGAAGAAAGACCATTTGCACATCTGTCCCTCACCTATCCTTAGGCCCTTCTGCTTCTCTCCAGGGCAGATGATCCAGGTCATTAAAAGGTGACTTAGAAGTGTTGGGAGATACTGGTATAATGCATTTACTTTAGTGTTCATGGTCATAATCTTTTCATGTTTAGTATGATTTTTATAGTTTAATTGCGGTTGAAAATATTATCTCAGTCTCACATCAGTGAAACAGACCAAAAATAAAGATCTCAAATCTGAGGAAGACTCTGCTCCACTGGTGTGGGAAGTGTCCCTGATAAGGTCTCTGCCAGGTGTTGCTTTTACTACCCCAGGAGGGAGATGACCCCCAGGCCATCTCCTGTGCCAGCAAAAGCCCAGAGAAGCTTTTGTTATGCCAAATTTATGATTGTTTTGTTGGAATTTGGGTATTTAAAGAGGACTGGCGAAACATTCAAGGAAGCATCCGTAAGCAGAACTTCCCACACGATTGCCGTTTGTCTCTCTATTTGCCAGGTATGCTGACTCTTTGTAACACTATTTTTTTATTATATATTTTATGCTGATCAGTTGTGTAACTAAATGTTAAGGTATGTGTTCATTTTATTAATTGATTGAATTTACCCTGTTGATTGGTATTTTTATTATGTCTGGCAAAATAAAAATAAAAATTTGATTCATTTTAGACTCACCTGAAATCATTATGATTATTATATTGAGAGGAGGCTTTTGTTACCGCAAATATACGGCCAGGTTGGGCAGACAGCAGGCTCGAGAACGAATGGAGCAGTAAGCACTTCTTCTGAAACCCCCTGATTTGCCCATCGCTGATGTAGCACGTTGTAAGGGGAGAGACTATGTAAACTTCACTTTTGTAATAAAGCAAGCAGTAGGCGGCTGGCAAAAGATATTAGTCACCTACAACCTCTGACTAGGATGAGGCTGGCGATTTTGTGCCCGTATGCTCTGCGCAGGCCAACGTTAGACATAAAAAGAGACATTAGGTCCCCAATGAACGGATAATTGAAAGCATGGTAAGTCGGAAAGAATCAAATATCTAAATTATAGCACAACTAATAGCACGATCAGCTTTCAAAACTATTACCGCAATTCGTGCTTAAACACTTGAAATTGGAGTCAGATTCAAATGAGGAAGGAGTCAGAATTAAATTAGATATCAAAGTTTTAATAAATCAAGTGTTTTTTTTTTTACAGAAGCATCGGAATAGACATACACGCAGAACGCCTTCACCCAGGCCGCTGGACACCGCATTTTGGGCCAATGGGTGGATCCTTACACCTCTGTATATCAAAGTATTTTAGAGTCAAATGTGAGGGCATCTTTTCGATAGCTAAAGTTGGGCCAAAACTGGGTCAAGTAACAGGACAGTGATTCCAAGCACACCAGCAAATTGACAATAGAATGCCTGAAAAGAAAATAATCAAGATGTTGAAATAGCTCAGTCAAGTCTAAACTTCATCCTGACTGAAATGCTGTGGTGAGAGCTGTGCATATTTACATGAATGGTTAAACAATTGCTATTTATTTTAGTTTAAAGTGATGTATTGTTTAACATTATGTAGGCCTATTCTTGAAAACAAAATTATATAATTTCCTATTAAGTAAACAAATAATTTAACAATGCAACTGAAAACATATGGCCACTGATATGACAGCTAAAATTGTCAATAATAATAAAATTAGTGATGCAATTTCAATATCCATAATTCATTTTAGGTGTCATCAGTATTGTACTGTCATGAACTGTCCCGCTGTGGCTCCCTCCTTTCACCCCTAGAGGGAGCCTTCACTTCACTATAAACATTTACTCACTCCATTTCCCATAACACC
The DNA here is from genome assembly GCA_033026305.1 of Cirrhinus molitorella. NCBI lineage: Eukaryota > Metazoa > Chordata > Actinopteri > Cypriniformes > Cyprinidae > Cirrhinus > Cirrhinus molitorella. The sequence goes on from CM065118.1 coordinate 2,847,906, forward strand.
GCTCTCATGAACTTCCTGTGTCCTCTCACCTCTCACCCGTCAGCCATCTTGCTTCTCACACAGTATTTAAGGACCGGTTCACCGACAGTCAGATTGCGAAGTCTTGTATAGTGTTTACTGTCAATTCTGAGCATTGTTTCCTGGTTGCCCTCCCGTTGCAGAGCCCCTTTGTTCCTGGTTTCCCGAGACTGTTCTCCGCCCGCCTATCGACCCCTTGCCTGCCCCTGGATTACTCTGCTCGTTGCCGGCCCCAAACCTTCACGCTCGGATTCTGAAGCTGCTTTGTTTTGTCCTACGTTGTCCATGTTTGTTCCTGCCTGACCCCTGCTTGTCAACCACGATTATTTCTGTTAATAAAGCTTTGCACTTGGATCCAACTGTCTGCATCCCGGTTTGTTACATGTACATTTAGATGCTGAAAATATGAAAGTATTTGTACGTTTAAATGCTGAAGTATGAAGGTATTTGTATGTTTAAATGCTGAAAATATGCCAGTATTGTACGTTGTAGGGCCTGTAAAAACATAAGTAAATGTATGTTTTGTGGAACCACATTTTACTTCAAAAAATAAAACTTTGAGATCATGTTACACATGCTGCTGTCTTTCTTTCTTCTTTCAGGTTTGAGCTGAGCAATTGTTATGTATTTATCATTTCTGCGCTGGCTTTTTATTCTTTAATTATGCAATTGGCATGATACATTTTTAGCTGACAAATGAAATGTTATATTTTATTTACTTTTGAACTCTCCTAAAATCATTATGAGTTGTAGATTATGTTGAGGCTGATGTCTAATCAGCAAATCTTTGTCCAGGATATATACTAAAGTCATACTACAGTCTACTGAATGGAGAAGTTGGCGCATCATCAGAGACCTTTTGATTTCCGTCTATCACTGACTTAGCAAGTTGTTAAGTTGTCCTTACAATACAGAACTCTATAACATTAGCAGATGCTTTTGTGCACTTGAGGAAAATCACAAGCAGTTTATTATACAATATACATAAGCAAGAGAACACAGTACTGTGATACAGCGATACAAACATGAGACAGAGTAATACAGAAGAACTAGAAGACAAAATAATACACAATAATTCAACTAATTGTAATCTTTTGTCAAAAATGAATGTCAAAGTAATTAATTACATTTACATTTATCCATTTAGCAGAAGCTTTTATCCAAAGCTTGGAGAATACATCAAGCGAGGATGAATTAAAAAAATGAGTTTTCAGCTACTTTCAAACTGCCAGTTAATCAGCGTTCCGGATAGTGGTGGGAAGATCATTCCACCAGCCAGGGATGGCGAATGAAAACATTTCTGAAAAGCGATTTTGTGCCTTACTGTGATGGTACCATGAGGCGTTGCTCACTAGTGGATCTCAGACTTCTGGTAGGAATGTAGATTCGTAATAGTGAGTGGAAGTAGGTGGGTGCTGAGCTCGTGAGTGTTCTGTATGCAAGCATCAATGTCTTGAACATGATGCAAGCCTCAAGTAGTAGCCAATGAAGGGAGATAGAGAGAGGTGTAGCATGGACCTTTTGGGCTCATTAAAGACCAGTCGTGCTGCTGCGTTGTGAACCATTTGTAAAGGTTTGATTGTCCATGGTGGAAGTCCAGCCAGAAAAACATTGCAGTAGTCAACATGTTCTCACTCCCAACTCGTCACATATTGACCCCTGGTCAGGACCCCTTTTTTTGGCGTGCAGAGTCCTCCACTGCTTTAAATAAGAAACCCTTGGCGTCAATAAATGCATGCAAACCATTAAATTAAGTCAAACAACTGAAAACAATGGAGGACCCTGTGCACTAAAGAGGTACCTTGAGCGTCAATACGTGACAACTTGGGAGTGAGAACGTGTTGGTTCTGAATGTCTAACTCCTTTTGTGGTCACGTTCTGCACGCATTTATTCATTTTTTCCAAGTTTAACAAATTGGTTAATTTTTTTCTCAGTGAAATCCATCATAAGTCGTAGAGCCCCCTTGTTTATTTGGTATTCTCCAGTTTTCCTCAGATCCTCCAGCTTCATCCATTCATCTTTTCCCTCCTCCTTCAGTCTAGGAATCAAGAAATCCAGATGTTGAAGTGTAAAAGCGCTGTCTGCTTTTAATGCGATCTTACAAAGATTCATGATGATCATATAAGCTTCATGCAGCAGGATGGACTTTTCTTGTTTTATCTTCTCCAGATCAGTGTTCAGTTTTTCTTCTATTGCTTGTTTGGTCTCAGACTGTTTCATGTTGCTACCATGCTTCTTTTCAGCATTTTCATATATTTTTTTCCCAAAGTTTATTACATTCAGGTCACTAGTGTGTTCATACTCTTTTTTAAGGTCATCAAATGACATTTCAATTTCCTCTGTCTTCACAACATATTTTTTATTCTCTTTGATATGCTTGCTGTAATGACACTTGCCTGTACATGCAGTGCAGTATCCTTTTTTCATGATTTCACACCATGAGAGATCTTTTACCCACCAGCAGTTCACATGGCAGTTTTCCTTACAGACAGAGCAACAGGTTGCATTTCTGTTCCACCACCACTCATTTTCAATCAGGACTTTTTCTTTGACAACTTTGTTGACTGTAAAAACAAAGTTTTCACATTTTTCAATTTTATTTTTGTGCTTTTCAATGGCTTTCTGAATCTCAGTCAGTTCTTTCATTTTTGTCTCCTTCTCAGAGATTCGATCCTTCAAATTACAGACACAGGCCTCAAGTCGTTTTCGCTCTTTTAGGACATCTAATGTCATCTGAACACTTTTTCTGTTCTTTTCATCCAGGAGTGTAAAGAACTCATTCATGCTTTCATCTCCCACTGCCCAGGCTGTTTTCAAAGCTTGCTTATACCGTTTGTCTCTTTTCTCTTTCTGTCGGTTGTTGAATAGGAAGTGAACAGGTTCATTGTCTTCATCTCTTCTGCAGGGGATTTTTGTTGTTTTAATGGCATTGATGGCATTTGTTGGAGGTAGCCCATCTGAGTGTGTGAGCAGAAACACTATGTTGTTCTCTATATCTCTACCAAACAGAGACAGAACTGAGTGAAATATGTAATGCTCTTTTCCAGAGAGTCGATTCTGAGATGCCTTCATCACAAAACACACTGCATCAATATAATGAATCCCATCCTCATCTGAAAATAATCTGGTCAGATACTCAGCAACCTCTCCATCTTTCTCGTATCCTTCGGTGTGTCCATATCCTGGAGTGTCAATGATGGTCAGAGATGTTGGGTTTTCTTCAACAAACACCTCATAAACAGTAATCTGAGATGTCTGGGATTTTGTTTGATCTTCATGTGCTTCTTTTTCTTCCATAATTTCATACCACTCTTCATCTTCAAACTTTAATCCGAGTAAGTAGTTGACCATGGTGTTGGTAATGGTAGTCTTACCAACGCCAGTTTCTCCCACCATCAGTATAACTTTGTTCTGTTTGTTTCTGTCTCTTCTTCCATACATCAACTGTCTGACCTTTTTGTCAGTTCCATCAATATATTTTTTTTCTGTGTTCAGGCGGTAAAGAGCTGGAGAACCAGCATTCGTTAATGTGGCATGATGACGTGATCTAGAAAAAATAAAATTGACTGTGTTTATATGTTCTGATTTCAATTAGCCACTTATTAAAGAGGTCATCTGATACACTTTTACATGTTGTTTGAACATACAGTATCTCACAAAAGTGAGTACACCCCTTACATATTACCAACCATTTTAGTATATCTTCTCAAGGGACAATACTATAGAAACGAAACTTGGATATATTTTAGATTAGTCAATGTGCAGCTTGTATAGAAGTATAGATTTACTGTCCCTGAAAATTACTCAACAGACAGCCATTATTGTCAGAATAGCTGACAACAAAAGTGAGTTGTGAATTTTGAGTAGTGAACTTGTCCAAAGTGTCAATATTTCCAGATAGCACCATTGTTATCTGGCACTGCCTTAATCATCCTGGGCATTAAAATTGGCCAGAGCTGCACAGGTTATCGCTGGGATCCTCTTCCACTCCTCTATAATGACATCACTGAGCTGCTGGATGTTAGACACATTGTGCTTTTCCAACTTCAGCTTGAGGATGCTTGAGGATGAGGATGTTTCCTGGTGCTTAATAGGGTTTAGGTCTGGAGACATAGTTGGCACCCCATCACCTTCAGCTTCCTTAGCAAGGCAGTTGTCATCTTGGTGGTGTGTTTGCGGCAGTGTTGCCAACTTTGTTCAATGGAAAGTAGCTAAACCTTGCTTGAAAAGTCACCAAATGTCGCTAGATGGCGTCATACGCTAATTAGCATATTAATGGCATCAATTTGCCGTATTGACATGCCACTCTGTGCTCACAAACTGCATTTTAAGGGGGGTCTAAAAAAATCACTAAATCAAAAAGTTGGAAACACTGGTTTGGGGTTGTTATCATGTTGGAAAACTGCCATTTGGCCGTATTTTGACAATAACGGCTGTATGTTGAGTTATTTTCAGAGGACAGTAAATCTATAATGCTACACAAGCTGCATATTGACTATTCTAAAATATATCTAAGTTTAATTTCTATAGTATTGTTCCTTGAGAAGATATACTAAAATGGTTGCTGAAATGTGAGGGCTGTACTCACTTTTGTGAGAGACTGTAAATGTGTGTTGGCAGTGTGTGTACACATTCACGCTATAATGATAAAAATTCATTTTTTAAAAATCCCTATAAATCATATTCCCTTTCTCAAATCAAGCCATTTTACGATTCCTGGCTGCAAGACATCACACAGACTCAGGCCGCTCCCACGACTGTTGACAGACACTGGTGTTTTAGCATAGACCTGCCCTGAGTGAGCTGTAAACAGTCTGCCATTGTTTTGACGGCGGAGCAGAAATAACAATAATAATTCAGTACATTTATATAGCACTTTTCTATGCACTCAAAGCACACACCAGCTTACTGGTGGAGAGGAGACAGGGTGATAAAGCCAATCAGTAGATATGGGGATGATTAGGAGGCCATGATGGTCTATAGTGAATATAAGGGTTTATTTATAAATCTTTGCAAATCACCTTTTCTAATAATGTACTAGTTAGCAAGTTAGTAGGCAGTCATAGCCTAATAGTTAGAGAGTCGGACATGTAACCCGAAGGTTGTAAATTCGAGTCTCAGGTCTGGCAGGTATTTTAAGTGGGTGGAGTGAATATCCAGCACTCTCTTCAATCATCAGTACTACAGCTGAGACCCTTGAGCAAGGCACCAAACCCTCAACTGCCCACTGGGCACCGCAGCTTTGGCTGCCCACTGCTCTGGGTGTTGGTTCATGGTGTGTGTGTGTGTGTGTGTGTGCGCACTTGGATGGGTTAAATGCAGAGCACAAATTTCAGGTATGGGTCACCATACTTGACCACATGTCCATTTTTTTTCTTGCAGCAAGGGCTGGAGAGAAGGCTGTCTTCCTCCACTCATAAAAGGCTATGTGGCTGCTATTGCTGTGTACCACAACCCAGTGAAGGGAAGTCAGTAGGGAAGAATGACCTGGTTATCAGGTTACACTAGGGGGCGAGAAGGTTAAATCCTCCCCAGTTCCCCCTCTGTACCCTCTTGGGACCTCAGAGCTCAGAACGCTACAGCAGGGCCCATTTGAGCCTTTGCAGTCAGTCAAGCATAAAGTTCTGCTCCTGCTTGCACTGACCTCCATCAAGAGGGAAGGGGATCTGCATGTATTTTCAGTCAGTGAATAGTGCTTAGAGTTTGGGTCGGCTGACTCCCAGGTAATCCTGAGGCCCTGACCTGGCTATGTGTCCAAGATTCCCACTACTTCCTTCAGGAATTAGGTGGTGAGCCTGAAATTGCTGCTCCCAGAGGAGGCAGACCCAGCCCTAGCTTTGCTTTGTTCTGTCCAAACCTTAAGATGGTAAGACTGGACAAAGCTTCAGGACCAGTTCTTTATGTGTTACAGAGGTCGTCAGAAGAGGAATGCCGTGGCTCATTGGAAAGTGGATGCCAACACCCTTGCTTATCAGGCGCAAGGTGTGCCCTGCCCATTCAGGTTATGAGCTCATTCTTTGAGAATGTGTTACACCCTCCTGGGTGCTGGATTGTGGCATTTTGCTGACAGATATTTTTAGTAGGGATGTGCACAAGAAATCAATTAATCGATTACTTAAACGCAACAGCAATGATCAAGCATGAAAACGATGATCAATTGGCTCTAAAAATGTTTTTTTTTTTTTTTTATTAAACTACTTTCATTCTTTCTGATTGGTTATGCTGCTATTTGGGCGGTAGTCTGAAATTTGATTGGTTATGGCTACGAGAAGTTGCGGTCTAGAGACAAGACCAGAGCACAGAGCAAATATGGTTTCTAAGGCGTGCAGTGATGTCTGGCAACACTTTTAAAAACTTGAGGAAAAAACTGTCAAGTGTAAGATGTGCAGCGCCACACTCGTCTACAACTCCACAAAGAGTTAGAGATAGAACATAACATGGACAAGTGAACATTTAGATATTGTTTCACTTATTGAAACAGTTCAGTTTTAGACTTATATTTTGTTTCTGTTTTTTAAGTTAATTTGGAAATTCGTCAAATATAAATGTTTTTTTTTTTTTTTTTAAATAATGAACTGCGGCCAGCGGAAGACTCTTCATAGTCTGTTTGATCATTTTGCCTTCTCAAATCATCACGACTTGACTAAAATAAAATCTATAGACATAAAACAGTTAAAGAATAAAACAATCTTGGTTTAAACGTTAAACCTAGATAAATGTGTTCTAGGTGCATATCCAATCGTTTGTGAGGAAAGTGCAAGCAAGTCACTTTGCAGGACATGGAGGTGCCAGCACCAACACTTTTTCCCCAGTGGAAACAATTTAAAATTATCCATCACAACAATACATGCCTTACAGACATGATAAATACATACATGGAGAGCTTTAAATTATTGCTTAACGAAATAAAACAAATCAAAAACAAAAACTCTTTCATTATGTAGCTATTCTGTAAAGATTCATTTCTTGCGTCAAAGAGGAGACTTCGAGTCAGGATCTTTGCGACACTGATTCAGTTGAATCATTGATTCAATACACTAGTTTATTCATAAATAATTCAAATATCTCCTTACCTTCCGACACATTCATTATTTATTTTTGCCGGTGCTTTGTGGCAAGTTTCAGCCTACTGCTTGAATGCGAAGCTCCACTGAAGGCACTTCAGCTGGCTGAGACACTAAACGCCGTCCGAGCCAGGCAATTTTTTTCATCACCATAATGGAAACGTAGAGCGTTTATTAGCAAAACAAATAAGAAAGCTTGGAGATACGGCATACACCTTGATGTAGACTAATATAAAATAAAAATACTCAGTTTAAATAAATACAAATCAGCAAACACTGTGTAACCAAATAAATATGAAAATTCCACTATCTTAGATAAATGGTAGAGGTCAACAGGCTTTTAAAAATCCAATTTTTTATTTTTTTTTAAACTGGAGCTTTTGCATTTCGCTTTGAAACTGCCCCCCCTTCGTCTTGTTCTTCTCATCTCTCTCTCGTCAGTCAGATGGATTCACTCTCCTCACGTGATAAATTAAATCTGATCTGTGATGCGACTGTGGTTTGCACACTGCATTGAGCAGCCGCGTTCAGTTTTAATTGTATTGTCTGTTCTCTAACTGAACAAAATTATTATTATTATTATTATTATTTTTTATCAAAACGACGGAGGGGGCAGTGCCGCGGTGATCAAGTGACTAAAGCGCTGTCGCAGACTCACACCGGCATCAACGTCAACACCGACTATTGCAGCAAGCCCCGGCTGAACGTAATCTTGATGGTGGGCCCATAGCAACGTGCACAGGGCCCAGAATATACAGCTACGCCCCTGGACACTCATACTGATGGGGATAATACTGTAAAGTAACTTTATTTTATTTATTTTTTATTATTATTATTATTATTATTATTATTATTATTATTATTATTTATATATATATATATATTTTATTTTTTTTTGCGGGGCTTCAGTTGCCGTTGTTTTAAAGCGCCCTATAACGAGAGAAGCGCATCCGCTACTTTCTGGTAGGCACGTAGTTCAAGATCACATGCATTTTGTGTATATAAATACAATTTGTAAAATAACATTTACATATTGTGTATCTATGTGAATAATTTTATATCCAATGCCTCATGTAGAAAAAGCGCTTCAGCTTCATCTTCACCTTCACCTTCACCTCACCCTTATATTTCTTTTAAATGTTTACTGTATTAACCACTATTGTTGGTGATTTTTAATAATCTAACAGTATTAATTTAATTATTTTCTAAATCCTGTCATAGTTTTATCAAAAACGTTTTTAAGAGGGATTTAATTAAAATATTTTAATTGTCACTTTGACACATACACCCCGCCCCTTGCTTAAGCTCCACCCCCGATTAATTGAGTACTCCTTTCTCAAACCTCTGAATTAATCGAAATTAAATATGATCAGAAATGCCCATCCCTAAATTTTAGTGCTGCGGGCTAGGCGACTCCTAACACATTCGCTAGGTTCTATAGCCTGTGTGTAGAGTCGGTATCCTCCTGTGTTTTCACCTCAAACAGGTTGGCTCAGCAACCTGACGTGGCGGAGTGTCCAGCACCAGGCCCTCACACGATGATTTCCTGAGAACAGGTAGAGGGTTGGGGTCCATATGAGAGACCATATATGTAAAAATCCATGGTATAGAGACTCAGAGCCCGTGTTTTCCCAGCAGACCATCTGCCATTTTCAAGAGTGTTACAATCACCTCCAACATTCTATATGTTCCTGAACAATGAGTCATAAGTGCTTCCAAAACCTCCTGAAAGAAGGATGGGGCTTCCTATCCTTTCTTGTATTTGTAATTGTAAAACAAAGGACAATATGTGTTTGCTTTTCTTATTAACAAATGGTAAAACTTAAAACTGTTATCTAATACCAGGGTTGCCCAACCCTGTTCCTGGAGATCTACCTTCCTGCAGAATTTAGTCCCAGCCCTCCTTCAACACAGCTGTCTGTAATTATGAAGTGCTACCTAAGAGATTAGATGGTTCAGGTGTGTTTGGTCAGGGATGGAGCTGAACTTTGTATAATGGTAGATCTCCAGGAACAGGTTTGGGCACCCCATCTTATGGATTGCATAAATGATACTAACCTTTTGAAATTTGCAAATTGCTCTTCAGACTCCAAGTTTCCCTTCCCTCTGTTATTGTTTGACATGGTAGCAAATGAATCTGTAAGGTATTAATATAGACTGATCAAATAAATTGCAGGAAAATCTTTTGAAAATACCAGGGGTCATATGGTTAAAATTTAAAAATCATAGCATTATAAGGGTTTCAATAAATTTAAAGAAGAAGAGCAGAGCAATTTCATTATTCAAACATAAAATGCATTCAACTACAGAGTGATTGTAATTTAAAACGCAATGAAACTGTAAGAAAATCTTTAAAACTCACAATGATGCAAATGATTGTTTATGCCTACACATAAAATTAAATAAATCAAAAACATTTTTCTTAATTTTAAGTTGACGGATTTAAAGGTTTTTTTTTGGTCATGCATAACACACATATCATGCTTTTGATCGATCCATGTTTTACAACATTTTGTCCCCATTTACTTGTTTGATTATGTATTCTGTTATTGTTTATAAAACTAAACTGCTCTGAAATATGTAGTTTAATATTAGGTCTATGCAGTCATAATATTAGGTCTTAGGCATAACAAACTCTTATATTCTCTTTATATTTTCCCAGTATTGTTTTTACATATACAAAATATTCTTCTTACCGTTGATATTTCTTGGCTTGTAGAAGTTCTTACAGTGACATCCACAGATGATAATGACATTCAGTTGCTCGTGTCCATAATATACACTGCTGTCATTGCAAGGGGTGGAGACAAGTAAGGCAAATGGAAATATTTTTAGCCATACATTTTTGCTGTCACATTTCTTATAGAAAATGTTAAACTCTTTCTTTCTTTCTTTCTTTCTTTCTTTCTTTCTTTCTTTATTTATTTATTTTGAGTTTGCATATTATAAACAAGTTGATAATGTACTTTTTTTTTTTTCAAAATGAAGTGGGGCGTGAGGGATGCATTATTGACTGTGAATGAGTTTGGGAATATGGTTTTTAATTAGTAAAATTGTGTTTTGTTTTTTTTTTTTGTATAAGGTGTTTGTAATGGTTTAGAAAATTGGTGTAAATTAAATGAGGTTTGAAAAGTCAAAAAGTCTCCCCTCTCTGTCTCTTTGTTTCTTTCTCTCTCTCTTTCACTCACTTCCGGTGAGGGTGTTGAGCATGAGCGGACGGAATGGTGTTTGCGTGGTGCAAGTTGGTGAAAGGGAATCTTTTCTCTTTATTTCACACTGTTTGTTGTCTGGAATTTTTCCAATCCTCACTCTTGTGTTATGTGTACTGTTGTGTTGGCCCAACGAGTACAGGATTTGTGCTCACTCAAGAGACACCACGCAATTAAGGTGGCATCCATGGTGAGTGCAGAGGGCTGTTGTTTGGCTGTTGGGGAAGTGGTTGGACACTCAGGTGTTGTCCGCTTCCAGGATGAATAACATGATAGTGTGTTTTTTGGACAGTGTACATAAAGCGAATGATTTAGTAGAGCAATGAATTGTAATTGGAGGAGAATTTGTTTCTGCCTGACAAAAAGGTAACTATCTAACATGCCACCTTTTGTGAGTGATGAGATTTTAATGCAAGCTTTATCACATTATGGCAAGTTGGTTTTTCCAATAAAAAAAAAAAAAAAAAAAAAATTGCAGAAAATGATGCCAAACACTCATTGGCTGTCGCCGGTTTCGTCATCGATTGCGACATGCCGTGTTTCCGGTAATGCGTCTTTTGAATACAAAGCGCGGGCGTTCGTTTGCATCGGGATCATATTTTAGGCGTTTAACAACTTAAATTATGCTCTGCTCCTCACGCTAAAATATACTATTATACCAGAAGGGACTGTGACGGCAACATATCATCATTTGGACTCATCTTACTGTGGTACTGTTCTTTGACATTTCTGCAATAAATTGTTGTGATTAACATTATACTGTTACGTTTTTCTTATAGATGATGTACTTTAGACACTCACTTGTTATTTCTTGATTTTTTATTTTTTTTTATAAATAAAACATCTTCAATGCAATACATTTATACTGGAAAGTTGTGTGATTTGTGGATTTTAAGGCTGATTTTCTATTCAGTTTAACGTACTTTAGTGTGTGTACATTAACAAAACATTTCACAAAATAAATAATGGTGATTTACAGTAATACTAAATGCAATGATATAAAATATTAAGATTCTGTGTTAGGTCTGGGCTACATAAGGCTCAAATGTGGCTCAGATTTTGGTTTACCTAAGGCTGTGAATTGGTACCAATAATAAAATCTGTTTTGGCCCAGCTCAGGGCCAGTTAAGGGTCATTAACTGGCTGAGATTCGGGCCGGTTATGGCCCAATTGTGGCCCTTGTCTTTAATCCAGTTTGATTAATATGCTGTCATGTCACATGCCTGATTTGGGCCACATGTTGACTGGACTGATCTGGGCCAGACTACTCCCACCAACAATCGGCCCTCATATTGTTTGCCATGATCCACACATGGCCCAGCTCTGGCTGAAAGGGTACATGCCATTGCCGACAGGAGGCCAGCAGTGCCAGCTTGAGGCCACATTTGGGCCAAGACTGCTATGTGGGCACTGGACAGTGAACAGTCATCAAAATTTCTCTTTACAGATAAAACTAAATGTTGCATTTCATGTTGAAATCATGGTCCCGGAGTCTGAAGGAAGATGGGAGAGGCACATAATCCAAGCTGCTTGAAGTCCAGTGTGAAGTTTCTGAAGTTGGTAATGATTTGGGGTGCCGTGACGTCTGCTGGTGTTGGTCCACTGTGTTTTATCAAGTGCAAAGTCAATGCAGCCATACAAGGGGATTTTGGAGCACTTCATGCTTCCATCTGCTGACAAGCTTTATGGAGATGCTGATTTCCTTTTCCAGCAGGACTTTAGCACCTGCCCTTAGTGCAACAACCACTTGCAAGTGGTTTGCTGACCATGATAATACTGTGCTTTATTGGCCAGCCAACATGCCTGACCTGAACCAAATTGAGAATCTATAGGATATTTTCAAGAGAAAGATGCGAAACAGTCGATCCAATATTGTCATGACCAGCTCAAAAGAAGAGACCACCAAAAAAAAAAAAAAAAAAAAAAAAAAACAACAACTCAAAATTCACATAGTCCAAGAGGCAAACTCGATTCAGCTCACAAAGGCTCCCCAGACTTTTCGACTCCACAACTCCTTCCAGCAACCTTGGCGCCTAGGAAGCAAAATTAAGGAAGGAACAGAGAGACAAAAAAGAGAGAAAATACAAGTTCTAACAATTAGAGCAGGGGTGTCCAAACTACGGCCCACGGGCCATCTGCGGCCCGCTATCACTTCTGTGGCGGCCCGCGAGGGATTTTATTATTTTTTTTTTATTATACGAATCTGCAGAGGTGGGAGAAGTACAGGCGTTTTTATCCGACCCGTGAGGCAGTTGTTTCATATTGGATAATTTGATGCAATATCAGTATGATCCAATAGATGTCGCTGTAACCTGTAGTGCAGTATAGAAATATGGCTCAGTCCTATATTTATGAATGGGAGAAACTACAACGCGCAATATGGTGGAATAGTTCTGCTTTCTAAATGAAAGAGCTAATCGCTGAGTAGGAGAACAAATGTGTTATCCTCCTGCTGTAATTTTGTGGGGAAAACATGGAAAAAATTTGTTGTTGTATCTTGCAAAGATATGCTTTCTTCTTCCTCACATTTTTTAATGAAAATGGATTCAGTACTGTATTTTCTGCATTAGAAATTGTGTTTTTTATCATCTGAAATGTGCTGCGATTTCCAGGGCGACTTATAAAGTGATCAAGGTCAAGCGCAAATTGCGCATATAAGAATTGGTGACGAATGAGAAAAGGCAAGTGAATATTGTGGATTTTCCTGCAATCATGCCACTAGTTTCAGTTTCAATTTAAATGTTTAGGCTGGTCATTTATAATAAATGTTTACAGTGAATGCCTGTAACGATAGCCCCAAGGAAGAGAAAGGAAGCGTGCGGATCCATACGCAGACTTTTATTAACATTCACACTCATAGTCAGGCAGGCACTGGGTCAACAGGAGCAATCGGGTGCAAAACAGATAATCCAAAGAATAGTCGGGGAGACGAAGCAGGGGGGTCAAAAGGCAGGTGGCGAACAATCAAGGACGAGGAAACTACGGGGGTCGAAACAACGGGAAAAACAAGGGCTAGGAAAACGCTCGGAATTAACAGACAGGGCTAGTTAAGACTTCGCGATCAGAATGGGGAGATGAAGCTTTATAGTCCGGATGGTGAACTCAAAATGGCTGACAGGGGTGAAGGGTGAAAGGTGAGGACACGGGGTAGATGGGAAGTGTAGTGAGTTAGAGACCATGTGAATAGTGAAGGCTCCCTCTAGCGGAGAGAGGTGGGAGCCCCAGCGGGATGAATCGTGACATAGCCCCCTCCCTATGAGCGGATTCCAGATGCTCAAGACAGTCCAAAAAGTCCAATAACAGAAAAGGGCGGGGAGGTGGGGCAGAGTGCAAAAGGGTGGACAAGGTCCATGAGGACAGGCGGTGGACATGAGCAAACTCGGAGTAACAGAGATTACAGGGACTGCGGGAATGGCAGCGGAGCAACAGGGCTGCCAAGGACGCACAGGAGGCCACCAAGACGGAGCTGACATTTTCCCGGGCGGAGCTGGTAGAGCAGACAGCCTCATGGGTAGAGCAGGAGAATCAGGTACCCTCCAGGGCGGATCAGGCGGAGCTGGCGCCCTCCAGGGCAGATCAGGCGAATCAGACGCCCTTCTGGGCGGATCAGGCAGAACAGGCACCCTCCAGGACGGATCGGACAGGACAGGAACCCTCCAGGGCGGAACGGGATTACCCGAGGGGCCGGAGCAGACAGGACAGGAACCCTCCAGGGCGGAACGGGATCCCCTCAGGGTGGAGCAGATGGGTCTGTAACACAGAACATAGACAGACACACACACAGAGAGAGAGAAAGCTCAGAGCCTAAGGACCAGGCCTGGGTTAACTGAACCCCCGGCATGCTGAAGGCCTCTGTGGCCGAATTAGTGCCAGGTGAGGGCTCTCTGGAGTGGCGTGAGTTGCTGGGCGCTACCTCCGTGCAGGGAGCAGGTGCAGCATTGCCGACTGTGACCCCCCCTGTGACCCAGGAGGAAGCTGAAGTCGGCAAAGCCACCCCCAGAGGTTCTGCAGAGTGATCTGCCACCTCTGGGGACTCGGTGGTGGTGTACGCGGCCCAGACAACCCACAGCGCCACTCCCACGAGGAGTGTGGCTTCTGAGATAGCCAGCTCAGTCGCTGTGGCTGTGAGTTTACTTGGCTCAGGAACAGTAGCTCCGGCTTGACTTGGCTCAGAAACTGGGGCTCTGGCTTGACTTGGCTCAGGGACAACAGCAGTGAGATTTCTTGGCTTGAAAACGGCAGCAGAATCTTGACTTTGACCAAGGAGGGTGGTTGTGTTGTGACAGGGTTCAGATGGAACAGCCGCGACAAGGCTTGACTCTGGAGGCGGAGCAGCTGCGACAACGACGCTTGACTCAGAGGGAGGAGCAGCTGTGACGATGACACTTGACTCAGGAGTGACAGCTGTGACATCACTTGACTCTGGGGGAACAGCTGCTACGACACTTGGCTCTGGAAAAGCAACTGCGACGACTTGGGTTGACTCTGGAGGAACAGCAGTGATTTGACTTGGCTTTGAGGGAACTGCTGTAACTTTACTTGACTCTGGAGGAACAGCTGTGACTTGACTAGGCTTTGAGGGAACTGCTGTTACTTTACTTGGCTCTGGAGGAACAGCTGTGACTTGACTTGGCTTTGAGGGCACTGCTGTGACTTTACTTGTCTCTGGAAGAAGAACTGTGGCTTGACTTGGCACTGGGGGAACGGCTGTGACTTGACATGGCACTGGAGGAATGGCTGTGACTTGACTTGGCGCTGGACTTGACTCTAGAACATCGGCTGGCCTTGTCACTGGAACGACAGCTGTGACTGGATCTGACACTGGATAGGCAGTTGAGGCTGAACATGACTCTTGACTTGGCTTGGGAACGATGGCTGTAACTTGACTTGGCTCTGGAACAGCGGTGACTTGACTTGACTCTGGAGGTGGAGCTGCGGCGGTGACGACGCTTGACTCAAGAGCAGCAGCTGCGGCGACGGGACTTGACTCAGAGGGAGGAGCTGCTGTGGTGATGCTTGGCTCAGGAGGCGGAATGGCTCTTTGTAACTCTCGGAGTGCCGCAAGGAAATTATCCAACCGGTCGAGTGTTGTAGTGATGTGACTTGACTTGAGAGTGGCCGCTGTGATGTGGCTTAGCTCTGGAAAGGTAACTGGGACTGGACTAGACACTGGAGTGACAACTGTGACTGGGCTTAACGCTTGACTCTGGTAGAACTGCCATGACAGGTGCTGACTCTGGAACGGCAGCCATCTTGACTTGCTTGAGAGACTGGGCAGGGTGGAAACTAGTGAGTGATGACTTAACTGATAACATTGACGGGTCTAGCTGACAAGATATAAGTCTATTGGAACCTGTATGGCTGAGAGTGAGTGCTGGGGAAATTTTGAACTCAAAAACACCCCTCGATAAGGCCGCCATTTTGTGATCGTGTGGTGCTGTGGCTGCCATTGTGTGATCGCCATTTTGTGATTGCGTGTCAGCGCGGCCGCCATTACTGCGGAGTCGCAATCCTCCTCCGCGACATACACAGTAAACAAAGAGTCCTCATTCAAAATAGCCAAGTTCATTAGGTGGGCGAGTGTACCATGTGGACCCTTGAGGCTTAATTTTGACTTGAAGGGTTCATTGAGTCCAAAAAGAACATGTCCATAAACAGAATTTTATCAAAAAGCGGAATTTGAAATATTAAATCACTGAACCGACTGACATACTCCTTGATAGAAAGGTTAGCTTGCCTAAGCTGAAGCAACTGATCAACGGGGTCCATGGCTGTGCTGGGAGGTGAGTTAAAGTCGCTGGATCCTGTTCCGGCGAAGTCTTCTGTAACGATAGCCCCAAGGAAGAGACAGGAAGCGTACGGATCCATACGCAGACTTTTATTAACATTCACACTCATAGTCAGGCAGGCACTGGGTCAACAGGAGCAATCGGGTTTTACGAATTAAACTTCCTAGAAAAAAAAACCCAATTGGGTAATCAATATCATCCTCAGACTTCTGCAATAAAATGGCCCCAGCACCCACATTGCTGGCATCCACCTGCAATTGGAAAGCCTGATCAAACTTTGGAGCCATCAAAACAGGAGCCTCAGTAAGGAGCATTTTTATTTTTTCAAATGCTTGCTGACACAGCAAGGTCCAGCAAAAAGTACTGTAAAACTGTAAAAACAATGATAAAATCCCACCATTCCCAGAAATCACATTAACTCCTTTTTTTGTGGTAGGGGTGGGGTAACTGTCTATTGCCTCTGCCTTAGCGCGGATGGGGCACACTTCACCCTGGCCAACTACCTTCCCCAAGTAAGTAACCGTGGCCCAGGCGAACTCACATTTTAACAAATTAACTGTGAGGTTGGTCCTCAGAAAACGATTAAAAAGTGCTCTAATTTGATACATGTGTACTTCTCGTGTTTGACTAAAAACGACAACGTCATCCAGATACACAGCACAGCCACTCAAACCCAATATTATGTGGTTCATTAATCGATGAAAAGTCACGGGAGTGTTCCAGAAATCTCCCAAGCTATGGCAGTTAAAAGCACTTGCCAGTAACCTTTCAGTAGGTCAAATTACTCACAAATCTAGCATTACCTACTTGATCAACACAGTCTTCGATTCAGGGTAGCGGAAAATAATCCGGCTTTGCATTTCGGTAATCCGTGCAGAATCTAAATGACCCATCAGGTTTATTCACCAACAAAGATAAAGACGCCCAACTAGAAAAAGAAGGTTCAGCAATGTTATTGTTCAACATGTACTCAATTTTATCATCCAGATACTTCTCCCACATTGAAACATATTCAGATATTAAATTAATCAGGTCAATACGCTGTGCATCTGATAGATGGTTAAGTCGGTCGTCCAAAGAACTTAACGCTTCAGAATTCTGTGGTCGAGCCAGAAGAACAGAATCGCCAGGATAGATGTATTCCTTTTCCTCACTTATCACATCTGGCACTACATCAACAACGTCATTGTTAGTATCAGAATTTACGAGAAGAACAGATTTAATACATGAGTCAAACTTACCTATGTCAGCTGTTGCAGGGTCAGTGACATGTGAAACATAATAAGGCTTTAACAAATTGACGTGACACAGTCTGTTTTTTTTTTTCCTTCAATCTGGCGTGTTGATCAAATAATTAAGTTCAGAAATCTGGCGTGCGACAGTATACGGTGCATAACAATGCCAGCACCTGGTCACCCAGTTGAAAAGACCGTAACTCTGTATGACGATCAAAATATTGTTTCATTCAATCCTGAGCCTTGCTAAGAGATAATTTTGCTAACTGACAAGCCTCATAAATTTGACGGCGAAAATCATTAACATATGACAGAAGATTTTTAGGTGGATCTGGACTTTTTCCAGTCAGCAGCCAGAACAGATAATGGACCTCGCACATTGTGTCCAAACACAAGGTCATTTGGACTAAACCCGGTACTTTCCTGTGCAGCTTCCCAAACCAACATCAACAACCAAGGCAAACCAACCTCCTAATCCTTCCCCATCACAAGACAGTACGACCTCAGTAACGATTTTAAAGTTTGGTGAAACCTCTCTAGCACTCCCTGACTTTGGGCATGATAAGCACTGGCGAGGTTGTGTTGAATGTGGAGTTGTTTCAACATTTGATCAAACAAACTGTAGGGGGAATTACTCCCCTGGTCAGACTGGATAATTTTCGGTATCCCAAACACAGAAATAAACTGAGTTAGTGCTTTTACAACTAACTTCGCCATTACTGAACGTAGTGGATATGCAGCTGGATATCTAGTTACCTGACACATAATTGTAAGCAAATACTCATTACCTGCTTTTGACCAAGGCAACGGCCCAACACAGTCCACAATGAGATGCTCAAACAGTTGGCTAATAGTTGGAATGGGATAGAGAGGAGCAGGTTTCAGAGATTAATTTGGTTTTCCCATAAGTTGACGGGTATGACAGGATTTAATGTACTTAGACATGTCACACTTAAATTTTGGCCAAAAGAAATATTTCAGGAGTAACTTACACGTCTTTTTCACCCTCAAATGGCCAGACGTATCATACACAGTCTGTAACACCGTTTGACGAAAAGACAGTGGTATTACAATTTGTTCCACCGGATATCCGATGGCAAACTCTCCATGCGGGACCCACTCCCGAACCAACAACCCTTCTAGCTACAGCCATATCACCCTGCAGCCCAAGACCGGTTGCCCACTGAAGCTAAGCAGGGCTGGCTGGTTGTGGTATTCGGGTCACATGTAGCACCTCCAGGCGCAGCTTGAGGGCGCTATCGCCTGAAGGTATCACGCATATAAGCCAAGCTACCATAGAGTAACTCAGTTCATTTGTCAGTGGGAAACATTGTTGGTGAGCTCATGTTACCTGCCTGCTCACTTTAAGTCCTTGTGTTGAGAACTCTTTGGGTTTCTGCTCAACTGTGAGTATGGATTAACGTGTATTCTTGCCATGGTAATTGTGTAAACAGGTTATTGATGTTAGCTTTTGCTTTCTTTCTAGAAAGGACTTTAAATTTGTCGTATCTCTTTCCTGATGGGAGCACAGTTTGCATTCCTCGTTTAAGCATCGCAATGGATATGTAAAGCATGGAAACCAAGCGCAGTTCATGCTGGAAGTTGGGCTACAGGCCTTAACTAATGCAGCGCCAAATGAAACGACTCGCTGAACGCCACTGATGACTGACATTTTTATATTACGGATAACAGGAATCCTTGCATCGCTCTCAAATTTGCGTGTGGACTTGAAAATCACTTCATCTTCATAGCTACCTCAATTTTTCGAAGACTGGACATTTGAAAGTTAAGTGCTCTTCCATTCATTGACTCATATAAGAGACAAAAGCCTTTGAGATTGCATTCCAGTTTATACATACCTTTTGTGTCACGTTTATAAGCACCTGTGGGAAATTAAAATAGGGCTTGAAGTATTTGTTTTGTGAAGTGTTTTTTTTATCAGTACATGTTAATTATCTGTTGAACCCCTCAGAGTAGCATCTTAAAAAAAAAGGGAGGTGTTACACACTTCTCGTAAAAAAGACTAGGGGTGTATCCCCGGTGTCCTGGCCAAATTCCCTCCTCTGGCCTTTGTCTATCATGGCCTCCTAATAATCCCCATTCATTGAATTAGCTCTATCACTCTCTCCTCTTCACCTGCAGGTGGTGTGTGGTGAGCGCACTGGCGCCATTGTACTGTGACTGCCGTTGCATCATCCAAGTGGATGCTGCACACTGGTGGTGGTTGAGGAGAGCAACTCAACAAGAGTAGGGTCAGCTTTTTGTTCCTTTATCAAATCATCCCGCGACACAGACAAAATAGATGTAATTTCTAGAGTTTTACTCACCAATTTTTTTAGAATCAGGCTTTACATCAGAGGGTGTTTTACTCATCGCACGAGTTATTACACGCGACAGCAATGCATTTAAAGAGTTTTCATCACTAGCTGACTTGGAGGCCATCAGAGAGGATGTAACTAGCAAATGTGGTGAATCATCTCGCCAAACTCGTTCACCAGCCAAGTTATTTATTAAGATTACCTGTACTCCTTCCACAGGCAAACAGGAACATACAGCAACTTCCACTTCCCCCTGGATCAAATCAGATTGCAAAACAAGTTTGTGAAGCGGAACAGACATCACATTTAAACCAATGCCCTTAATCATCACATTACTCCCAGTATAAGAATCAGAGGAAAACGGCAACACAGACTCCAGAACAAAAGTTTCTGAAGAGCCTGTATAACAGAGGATTTTAACTGGTACTACCTGTACAGAATCAACCAATCTGACAGTACCTTCTACCTTCTACCTCCTACAAAGGAAGTAAACGTTGAAATATTAGGAGTGCAAATTTTCTGACCATCACGCGATGTCAGGGCATTTACGGTCAAAGCAACAGATTTTGCAGGAGAAAAAATTTTAACAGCTTTTAACAGTGGACATTCGTTCTTCCAATGACTAAACACATGACAATAATTACACGTATTTACTCTCTCTTTTATCCCACCAGAGCCATGCTGTCCGCTCAGTGGATTACGCGACAGTTTGGAAGAGTGAACAAATTTATGCCATGGTTCTTTCTGGAGATTTTCTCCACACATTTTAGAACCAAAAGAGGTCTTATGAATCAGAAAGAACTCATCGGCCAAAACAGCTGCCTCATATGCAGTGACCGGTTTACATTCACTTACATAAGTTGCTACCCGATCTAAAAATGAGTTTTTAAATTGTTCAAGCAGCACTAATTCTTTTAAATCGTCTAATGTTTTTATGTTAGAATCTACACACCAGCGATTAAAGTGAGATAAAATAAAAATCACTTTACTTCCACTGCCTAAACTTTTGTCTGTAGGCCTCTGGAACCAGTTCATAACTTCTCAATACTCCAGCCTTAACCGCCTCATAATCAGCCGCATCTTCTACACTAAGAGAAGAATACGCTTGAGCTCTGCTAGTAAAAACAGATTGCAACATCAGCATGCACTCCTCTCTTGCTTCCGCAACGCATTCGAAAAGTAAAAATAATCTTTTTCTTCAAATTTAGGAATCAACTTCATATTACCAACCAGTTAAAAAAAAAAAAAAAAAAAAAAACTACGCTCCTCTCCACCATTAACAGCGAGCTTACCATCCCTTATTAAATCCAACCGATAGTGTTCTAGTTCAAGCTGTTGCTGTTGTAATTGCACCTTAGACATCTCAATGCAACTTTGCACTTCTAACATTTTTTCCTTTGCTTCAGATTGAATTAACAACAATTGTTTTTTTGTGGTTCAAACATTAAGTAAGATATTGTAGACGTTGTTGTAACTAAAGCTTAAGCATCTTCCGTAATTTAAGACTCTAAAACTCTGCGTTCTATTAACTTTGTCTTTACCAAGGTTTTAATGCTATCTTTTAGATGCTTATCTTGAGACATTAAATTGATTTCATAATGAGCCGCAAGTTCCAACAACTGATCTTTAGTTAAATCATTTAACAAATCTTCAGACAAGCAAACAGGTGGGCTACATACATTTTCAAAAAACAACACTGAGGAAAAACATTGGATTAGCAATTCCCTCTGACTAAATTTCTTTTTACACTACCTAAACTCAACACTAATCTTCATCTTTGTACAGTTATTTGCAGTGGATTTTTATACACTGTAAACCAGCGTTTGCAGCAGCAACCCATTAACGAGTTACTACTACAAAACACGGACATGTTCCCGAGACAAATGCTCTAACTGCTTTCACCGTACAAACAAACAAAAACTAAAATAAAAAAAAAAAAATCGGAGCACTGCAATAAAGATACTCTGCTAAACCTCAACAGGGAAGAGCATAAGCATTTCCTCAAGTGCACAAATAGTGCCCTACTTACCAAACTCCCAATAAACAAGAAAACGAATTTGAACCAAATCCATGCCATACGTCACTGATGCTGTAATTTGTGCTAGGAGCAAGTCATTTGCTGTAATGTGGTGCTGAACAATTATTGAGTGCATAAATGAACATACTTTAAAGAACTTTTTTTTGATTGATGTTAGGAAATATTCTAATATTTTGAGATACTGAATTTCTGACTTTCATGAGCTGTATTAGCTCTAATCATCAAAATTAAACAACACAGAAAACTTTTGAAATGTTTTATTTCACATGTAATGAATCTAGAATATATGAAAGTTTCAGTTTCCCTTCTGTCGTTCACTTTCAACCTCTGACAGTTTTGACAAAAGGCCAATGAAAATTGGTGTGCAGGATTTGCATGGCTAGCCCTGCCCTGGCCCATAAGAGGGGGTAGCCAGCATGTGCTCATTCATTCTATTTCTTCAGAGCCGAATGCAGCGTCTCTTTGTAAGAAGCAGCACCACTCACCTCTTCGTCGTTGGATCTATGGCATGGACAGTCATGTCTTCCAGTTCTCGCAAGGTGTTGCCACCAGCTCATCCCTAGAATTCAAAGAACCCTTCTAAGCATTTCTGAGACGAGCAGCCCAGAGGAGACAGATCTACTGACCTGCCTGGATCCACACTCGGTGAGGGGACGAATGTTGGATTCGACTCCACTCTTGCTGTCTGCCTTTCAGCAGACCACCACCACAAGGTCAATCAATGTGGCGGACTCTTCACAAGCTCCCCTTCAGAATGCTAACCCTCAAACACATTATCACATGCATCAGACACCAAGATTGGTTTGTGGCAATAGACCTGAAGGACGTGTGCCTTCATGTCTCGATTCTTCCAAAGCACAGGCCATTCCTTCGCTTTGCCTTCGAGGGTCGTGCATTTCAGTACAAGGTTCTTCCCTTTGGGCTTCCCTGTCTCCCTGCGTCTTTATGAAAGTTGCAGAGGCTGCCTTTGCCTCTTTCTGGGAGGTGGACGTTCGCATCCTCAATTACCTCGAGGACTGGCTAATTCTAGCACACTCTCAGGAGTTGGTATGCAAACACAGGGACATTGTTCTCAACCATCTAGTCCATTTGGGGTTTAGGGTCAACTGGGAAAAGAGTAAGGTCTCCCCTGTGTGGAGCATCTCTTTTCTCTGTGTTCAACTGGACTTGCTATGAACACACGGCTCTCCTCAGAACATGCACAGTCAGTGCTGAGTTGCATTCAGAATCTCACACACAGCTCAATGGTCCCCCTCAAACGGTTTCAGAGGCTCCTGGGGCACATGACATCCTCAGCCTGGATCTCTGGATCTCTGGAACCTCCACCAATGGTCCCTGGATGCAACCAGGAGGACTTCAGAGATATCACACCCGCAGTGGTAAACACTCTGTTAATGTCTAGAGCGCAAATTCACGAACTGGTGTTTTTCCCAGGGGAGGACCCATGGAGATGTGGCATCAGGTCAGTGCTTTCCTTCCTCCAAGGAGGTTTGGATAGGCACCTTTTTTGCTTCAACACTCAAGGTCCAGGTGGCCGCTATATCCACTAACCACAACCTGATGGAAGGCAGATTGTTTGGGAAACATGACTTGGTTATTCGATTCCTTAAAGGTGCAGATAGGCTGAACCCTGTCAGACCGCACCTTGTTCTTTCTTGAGATCTACCTGTGGTCCTCCAGGGCCTACAGCTAGATACCTTTGAGCCCCTTCAGTCAATCGAACTCAGTGCCCTCTCCCAAAGACGGCCCTCCTAACTGCGCTCACTTCTATCAAAAGAGTGACTCGCGCCGTAAAGAGAGCAGCCCGGAAAATGGAGCGCAGCTGGAGGAAAACAAAACTAGAGGTTTTTCATACCACTTGCCGCGAATGTAACTTATCCTATAGAAAAGCATTAAAAACAGCTACATCTGATTACTTTTTGTCTCTTTTTTTGAAGAAAACAGACAAAATCCTAGGTATTTATTCAATACAGTGGCTAAATTAATGAAAAAAAAGCACCAACAGGTGTTGATTTTTCCCAACAGCACAGCAGTAATTACTTCACTTCATATCATCAGAAAACATGGTGTTAGCCTTCACAGTTACACTGATGATACTCAGCTCTATATTTGTTCGTGGCCCAACAAAACATACCAATTTGAAAAACTCACAGAATGCATAGTTGATATAAAAAATTACTATTTATTCAGTTTCTTACTGCTAAATTCTGGAGAGAGAGAGAGAAAAAAAAAAAAAAAACACATTAACAGAAGCGTTAATTATTAGACCTAAAACCTCCACATGTAATAACCTAAAACACTGTCTAAAGCAGAGGTCTTAAACCCTGCTCCTGGGGACCCACTTGCCTGGAAAGTTTATTTGCAACCGGCTTCAGCACACCTGCCTGCAATTTTCAAGCAGTCTTGAGGAGCTTGATTGGCCGCTTCAGGTGTGTTTGATTAGGGTTGTAGCTAAACTCGTCAGGATAGTGGGTCCCCAGGAACAGGGTTGAAGACCTCTGGTCTAAAGCACCGGTCACACTAGCATGCGAAATGGCTGCATCAGTCATGATATGATGTCATGCTCTTGCAGCGTCTTTTTAAAAAGTTAAATTCACCACATAACAAATAATAATACATCTAAAATGTAAAAACATACAATCTACAACACATTTCCGCAGCGCTGTAGTTTTAAATTTATGTTCTTTTCATTCAGCTACAAGGTCATGCTGTGCCATATCGATCTGCCGTTGGTCACACGTTATCACGTGATACGAATTCGCAGCTCAGAGTTCACCAAGCTTGAACTTTGGAATGCAGCGAATTGCGGAAAAAAAAAATAAAAAATAACACAACTAGACACAAATAATTAGAAATGAGCCACAAACACAATTAAAAAAAAAAAAAAAAAAAAGGCCATAATGATCAATATCTAATTATTTCCAATTTCTAACTGGTTAAACTGTCTGTGTTACAACTCAGAACTTGTTACACATGTCAGCAGAGTAAGCCAATTAATTATTTTAGACTGAGAAATTATAGCAAATGTGTGTACTATGTCAAAAAAAAAAGTGCCCTTCAAAGAACCAGAATCGTTCAGTTAATCTGATCTGGTCAAAGTTGCACTCTTATATGCACCAGTGAGAAATCAAATGTGAAATCACTGTATAAAAATGTTGTTATGTCTGGACAAAATATTTTTAGCTTTCAGCTCATCTGGACTAGAAACATACGCATCAGTTCACTGCATCTGAAACATACATGTTCAGGGAAGCATGATGGTGCTGCTTGTTTTCATGTGGGTCTGCTGACACATTTAGGGGAAATGCCACATTGAGGAGGAAACAGTACATTAAATGCAACTCATAACACAAAGAAAATTCACCACACCATAAATTTTAATCTTTACTAATTATTTTACATATCTTCTACATTCATTTACTTTTTTTTTTCATTTTATATTAGTTTAAATTTATACTGTGTTTAAGGTTTTAAAAAGAAGACGTGGTCAGATGAAGAGATACTGAGCACTAAGAAAGACACAACTAGAATTTTTCAATAAGTTTATTTTGACTTTAACTTTGTTTCTAATTCCTGTTCTTCCACTGTCTCTTTCTGCATATTATGGTCTAATCAAGAGTTGATGTAGTTGGTTCTGAATATAACAAAACAGATTTATATTACTGTGCATGTGACAAAAGTAAAAGCTAAACTGGATCTAGCAAACAAAACAACACAACTTTGATTGTTACAGCTAAATGAAATGTTACCAACTACACATTTTTATGTAAATTTAAATAAAAAGGTTTCTTAATTAGGATTTCCTATGAAAGTTGATCTTAAATGCTCGAGTGATGCATTATGGGATTGAAAGTGGCACGGGAAAAGCGCTCAGAGTGGCTGAGAGCATCACAAAGTTTGACAATTTCTCAACTTTATGCAAATGTTGAACGACACGCCATCAGGCGACAACCAATTGCTGTGAAAAGTAGGCAAGGCAAGATTATGTTTCCAAGTGTTTGTGGTACTGGTGGATGTGTTTCATGCATTCATTATATGCTAGTTTTTAGTTTTTGCACTGCCATTTATATAAGATGATGAAACACAAACATTAAAACATGGTGTAAACAGAGGTGTGCTCTGCCCTAAATTTGACAGTCCCCAAAGCAGTGACGTTGTAGCATTGCTAGTGGCACTGAGTGCAGATTTGACGCTGTAGTGGAAATGCACTGTAGGGTCAAGTTCATTATTTTAAACGTAGACACACGGTATGCACACTCATAATGGAAGAGATGCGGCCGTGATGCGCATGCGATGCAGCACACTAATTTTTTCCCAAGCGCTTCAACTTTTCAGAAATTTTTCTTAATTATAAAGAAAATGTAACCCTTTCCCCCTCCCGATCTACATAAATGCATTCATGCAAATCATCCATGATCCAGCTTCACTTACAGAAGGAAGTATTTTTTATTTTTTTAAATAAATCTTTGCAATCGCATTTCCTAATAATGTGCTAGTTAGCAAGTTTCAAGGCTAAACACGCTAAATTAAACAAAGGGTCATCACTTCACAGAGAGAAGAGCAGGGCAGGGTGAGATAGATTTTTCATTAAGACCCTAAAGAATCATATCAACTTGAACCTTTTTAAATACATTTAGTAGCAGAGCTACTAGCAAAGCTACTTTTTAGTGCTGAAAATCCATTTATCCTTTGCTGAAACTCAGAGGTGGGGGACTCGAGTCACATGACTTGACTCGAGTCTGACTCGAGTCGCAAATTTAAGGACTTGTGACTTGCTTGACCAAATACAGAAAATGACTTGACTTGACTTTGACTTGGGATCCATGTACTTGAGACTTGACTTGACCTTCATGACTTGACTGTAACAACTGTAGTAATTTACTCCCAGATGTTTTCTTTTGGATATAAACAGTCTGAACACGTTTACTGAACAACGTTGAGGTTTTGAATCAGTTCAGTGATTCAGTGATGTATTAGAAATGCATTAGTTGCTCATTAAAACAGTGATTTGCCACCACCTGATGCCGATTTTAATGTCAGAATTAAAAGTAGCATCTTTATTTATCTATATGCAAAATTGTATATTTAATCTCATATTATTTCAAATGTATAAATAAGAAAGTTCATTTCTGATGAAAAATGAATAAGGTTGTGGCAGAAGTAACACATAACAACAGACGCCACGGAAGCACAATTAAGAGAGCTTCAAAAAGATGGAGAGAGTGGTGCGCATAGCATTTTCAATGCGTTTTTAGGTGTAACATGTGGACGGCCCCTAATACAGAAAAAAAAACTGCCATCCAAAACCAAACCTACCACCTTTGTTATGGAAAAAAATACTTTCTTAGTGGAATTAATTTTCTTCAAGACAACTTTTGTCCATTTAACAGTGTGAAAAACAGACTTCTACCCACAAATGTGTTATTAGTGTATAACCTTTTTTTTTTTTTTTTTTTTTTTTTTTTTTTTCCAAAATCTACTATTCATGTGTAAGATTACACTGAGGACATTTGGTTGGGAGGGACCTCAGCCACTAAACCAGTATTTCCACCAAATTTGATTGCTCAGATAGACAGTCAAGCACTAAGCAGACTGGAGTGTCAAGCTCTTCTGTGAGGACACAATCAATTCAGTGATCACCATGAGTTTCAGGTAAATTAAAATTATACTTTCTAAAAGGGGTGAATTGTTTACTTTTTAAAGTAAAAATTAAAAGTAATGTACTATAGTGGTATAGGCCCCTTAAAATTGTTTTAAAAAAGGTTTTAATGCAATATGCTGCGTTCACACCATTACCCTAATTCTGATCTGGCAACACATGAAATTTTAATCATAGCTTTCCATGTTCTCAAACTTGAGTTAGTGCCTAAGTAGCACCGAACTGTACATTATATTATATATATATATATATATATATATATATATATATATATATATATATATATATATATATATATATAAATAAAGCACACACACACACACACACAAAACACAGTGTTAGATCCTGTATATATACTGTATGTATACATAATTCTGTCTGCATTTTAATGGTTTGCCTTCTTCAAAACAATTGCTGTACATGAATGTTTGTTTGTTTTTTGTTTGTTTGTTTTGTTTAAAATGCATACAACAAAATGTCTGTATTTTCATGATTTTTCTAATAATAGATTCTTGCTGTACAAATATTCTGAGAAATATTTGCCTCCATGTTTTACAGACAGCAGAGTATTTCATCACACAAATCAAATCTGATTGATCAAGGTCCTCCAAAACGATACTGTCTAGACACTGAGAGAAAAGTGCTTGATGAGAACGGAAAAGTCAGAAAATGGACCTATGGGTCAAAAGACACCACTAAACAAAACAAAATTGTTCTGCTGGTGGGCGAGACTGGAGTTGGTAAGACGACTCTCATCAACACCATGATCAATTACTTACTGGGAGTGAAGTTTGAGGATGAAGAATGGTATGAAATCACAGAAGAAGCAGCCAGAGATCAATCAGAATCACAAACCTCTGAAATCACAATGTATGAGGTATTTTCTGTAGAGAATCCTGTATCTCTAACCATCATTGATACTCCAGGCTACGGAGACACTAGAGGACTGGACAAAGATCTGGAAGTCGCTGAGAATTTAGCCACTCTGTTTCAGAGCATAGATGGAGTTCGTGAAGTTGATGCTGTGTGTTTTGTGACTCAAGCATCTAAGAATCGTCTCTCAGACAGACAGCATTACATTATCAGTTCAATTCTGTCTTTGTTTGGAAAAGACATTGTGAACAACATTGTGTTTTTAATCACACACTCTGATGGTCTGCCACCCAAAAATGTAATTAGCGCAATTAATAAAGCTAAAATCCCCTGCAGACGAGACAAAGGTGACCATCCTATTTATTTCTTATTTAACAATCGTCAAGCTGAAGCCCGTCACACTGAGAGACGTTACATTTTCTCTCAAATTGCCGCATGGGAAGAAAGCATGAATGGCATGAAATATTTCCTTCAGTCTCTTAATGCAATGAACAGGAAGAGTTTAGAGTTGACTTCAAATGTCCTGATAGAGCGCATTCAATTTGAAGCATTTATCTGTAACTTACAGCTGCGAATTCAAGAGAAAGAGCTAAAAAAGGCTGAAAAGCTTCAGATTCAAGAGGCATTGAGAGAAAACAAGGAAAAGATTGAGAAGTGTAAAAACTTTACCATTACGGTAAATAAGACGGTGAAAATGAAGGTGCCCATTGAGAGCAAGTCATGGAAGCACAGGAAGGCGACGACCTGCACCGTCTGTCAGGAAAACTGCCATGAGTTTGACTGCTGGTGGGCTTCCGGTCCCAGCAAATGTGAAGTCATGAAAAATGGCCACTGCACCGTGTGCACTGAGAAGTGTCATTACAGCAAACACGTCAAAGAAAACAAGAAATACGCCATCAGCACCTCAAGCACGACAATGCAGTTTGAAGATTTTAGAAAGAAATACGAAAAAGCCCAAGAACAAGCCAAGAGGTTTGTGCTTTTAATGGAACATCTTGACCAAGATCTGAAGGAGATTGATGATCAAAAATCAATTCTTCTGTTCAATGCTTACACGACCATCAAGCATCTGTCTCAGATTGCATTAAAACCAGACTCTGCCTTGACTCTTCAGCATCTCGACTTCTTTATCCCCAGAGTGAGGGAGGCAAGGAAAGAAAGCTGGGTGCAAGAGCTGGAGGAAATGAGGAAAAAAGCTGAAGATGAGGAAGCCAATAAAGATGCTCTGAGTTATCTTAAAGCCGGTCTGGCGAAACTGGATAATTTCTTTAGTAGGCAATGAACAAATGCAGACAGAATAACAGATGAATCAATGAAAGTGAAGAAAGCTTAGCATAAACAAAAAAAAAAAAAAAAAAAAAGGAAAGGAAAAAATGATATGGCCGAAACTACAGTTTCTAATGAGAAACGTTCAAAACTCCCTGAAAAATAGAGAGAGTGTGGCATTATTTAGAGTGTTGATACACAGGGTATACATAAATGTAGTGTAATTGATTGTGTGGAATTGAAAATGGTGACAGAAACAGAAAGTTTTAAAATGCATCAAAAAAGAAAAATGACTGACAAGTCTTAAAAAAAAAAAAAAAAACTTCTAAAGAAACTTGATCTTGACTTTAGTGATGACAATGAAACAGAAAGTGAAAGTGAGTTCTCAGATTGTAGTGTGGCATTATCTCTAAAATTAGTTTTCTGGTTGTAGTTATAATGCAGAGGAGATAAAAATGTTCCTTAGGTCAACGAAGAACGAGAGGTGTGTGTGTACAAGAGTACTTCCTGACTTGGCGCAGTTTGTTGAGAAAACTAAAAGCTTAATGGCTGAAGGGTGTTTCACAAATAAAGAAGGTTATAGGCTAAAGAAAATTGTGAGAAATTTAGAGAAATTAAAAAATAATGTTCAGTAGTTTAGTTTCATCTTCCACATTAAGGAGTGTGTTTTTTCTTTTTTCACTCTCCTTTATCCTTTTTG
Organism: Cirrhinus molitorella; assembly: GCA_033026305.1. NCBI lineage: Eukaryota > Metazoa > Chordata > Actinopteri > Cypriniformes > Cyprinidae > Cirrhinus > Cirrhinus molitorella. The sequence continues at coordinate 2,878,076 of CM065118.1, forward strand.
TTCTGTGTGAAATTAGGAAAGCCACCCTGAATGTAAATGGTGCTAGAGATTTTAAGAAAAGATTAATGTTATGTGAATTGATGAAACAGAAGAAGCTTGATGTCAAGAAACACATAGTGATGTGGGGAATGCTGCAGACTGGGAAAAAAAATAATTTGAGGGGTTAACTGTTTTAAGTCACAGCACATCAATTAGTGCAGGAGTGCAGTATTATTTTCTAAGAGTTTTAATCCACTTTCCTATGTAGTGGATGAAGTTGCTAAAGGAAGATTATTGAAAGTCAGAGCTGTTTTTGAAAGTGTTTTTGAACAGGTGTTGTTGGAGCATAAATACAGATAAAAACTAAAACATATTTAGTTTTTATCTGTATTTATGCTCCAACAACACCTGTTGAAAGACAATTTTGTTTTTTAGATTTATTGTGTAATACTTTACAATGTTGTTTAGAAGAAGAATTGTACAGAACACATGATTGATAGAAACCATATTGAACCCCACTTTGCTTCTTCAAAGCGTCTTAGTCAGCTAATTAAGAAGAATGAACTGTGTGATATTTGAAGGCAGTTGAATGGAAATGCAAGACAATATACATGGGTTCATATGAGGTATAATATGGCTTTTCTTGCCAGATTAGACAGACTGTTTTAAATACCAGCTTAATATCTTTAAAAGTTGCTCTATCATTCCAATAGGTTTTTCTGATCATAGTTTGGTGTATTGTTGTTTTATTTTGAATTCTATCAAACCTAGAAGTGCTTATTGGCATTTTAATATTTCATTATTGAGTGATAGTGTTTTTAGACATTCTTTTAAGTACTTCTGGGAGAATTATAGAAAATCCCAGTCAAATTTTAAATCATTGCAACAGTGGTGGGACGTTGGTAAAGTCCAAATTAGACAATCGTGTCAACAACACACTCGTAACATCACTATAGAGTTGAACAAGTCTTTGGAGATATTAGAAAATAAATTAACTGAATGTCAACAACTAGCCGAATCCACTGGGGAAAATCATCATTTAGAATTTTTTTTTTTTTTTTTTCTAAAAAGAAAGCCCAGTTAGCTGATCTGCTGGAACACAGGGGGCATTGGTCAGATCAAGATTTCAAAACATAAGTCATATGGATGCACCATCAAAATTATTTTTCTGTTTAGAGAAAAAGAATGGACAGAAGAGATTAATTCAAGCCCTCCGTTCTGAAGAAGGCCAAGTTTTGCTGAATCCTAGTGATATCCGGAAGAGAGCAGTTGGTTTTTACAAGAATCTCTATAGAAGTGAGCATATTACTGAGGATGATGAGGAAAATGTTTTCTTGAGTTCCCTACCAAGAATGTCAGAGGAGGGTAATGTAGCTCTTTCAGATGTGTTGACTCTGGCAGAGCTGTATAAGGCCATTCAATTCTTTCTGGGCAGAGTTGGGCACGGATTTGCTACAAGTGCTGAGTGATATGCTAATACCAAAGAAAGGAGATTTGAAAGACATACAGGTCCTTCTCAAAAAATTAGCATATTGTGATAAAGTTCATTATTTTCTGTAATGTACTGATAAACATTAGACTTTCATATATTTTAGATTCATTACACACAACTCGAAGTAGTTCAAGTCTTTTATTGTTTTAATATTGATGATTTTGGCATACAGCTCATGAAAACCCAAAATTCCTATCTCAAAAAATTAGCATATCATGAAAAGGTTCTCTAAACGAGCTATTAACCTAATCATCTGAATCAACTAATTAACTCTAAACACCTGCAAAAGATTCCTGAGGCTTTTAAAAACTCCCAGCCTGGTTCATTACTCAAAACCGCAATCATGGGTAAGACTGCCGACCTGACTGCTGTCCAGAAGGCCATCATTGACACCCTCAAGCAAGAGGTCTGTGGAAAGGAAAAAGTGTGGCAGAAAACGCTGCACAACGAGAAGAGGTGACGGACCCTGAGGAAGATTGTGGAGAAGGACCGATTCCAGACCTTGGGGGACCTGCGGAAGCAGTGGACTGAGTCTGGAGTAGAAACATCCAGAGCCACCGTGTACAGGCGTGTGCAGGAAATGGGCTACAGGTGCCGCGTTCCCCAGGTCAAGCCACTTTTGAACCAGAAACAGCGGCAGAAGCGCCTGACCTGGGCTACAGAGAAGCAGCACTGGACTGTTTCTCAGTGTCCAAAGTACTTTTTTCGGATGAAAGCAAATTTTGCATGTCATTCGGAAATCAAGGTGCCAGAGTCTGGAGGAAGACTGGGGAGAGGGAAATGCCAAAATGCCTGAAGTCCAGTGTCAAGTACCCACAGTCAGTGATGGTCTGGGGTGCCATGTCAGCTGCTGGTGTTCGTCCACTGTGTTTTATCAAGGGCAGGGTCAATGCAGCTAGCTATCAGGAGATTTTGGAGCACTTCATGCTTCCATCTGCTGAAAAGCTTTATGGAGATGAAGATTTCATTTTTCAGCACGACCTGGCACCTGCTCACAGTGCCAAAACCACTGGTAAATGGTTTACTGACCATGGTATTACTGTGCTCAATTGGCCTGCCAACTCTCCTGACCTGAACCCCATAGAGAATCTGTGGGATATTGTGAAGAGAAAGTTGAGAGACGCAAGACCCAACACTCTGGATGAGCTTAAGGCCGCTATCGAAGCATCCTGGGCCTCCATAACACCTCAGCAGTGCCACAGGCTGATTGCCTCCATGCCACGCCGCATTGAAGCAGTCATTTCTGCAAAAGGATTCTCGACCAAGTATTGAGTGCATAACTGAACATAATTATTTGAAGGTTGACTTTTTTTGTATTAAAAACACTTTTCTTTTATTGGTCGGATGAAATATGCTAATTTTTTGAGATAGGAATTTTGGGTTTTCATGAGCTGTATGCCAAAATCATCAATATTAAAACAAAAAAAAGGCTTGAACTACTTCGAGTTGTGTGTAATGAATCTAAAATATATGAAAGTCTAATGTTTATCAGTACATTACAGAAAATAATGAACTTTATCACAATATGCTAATTTTTTGAGAAGGACCTGTACAAAATTGGTGACCTGTATCACTTCTTTGTTGTGACTACAAACTGCTCTCTAAGGTTTTGTCAAATAGATTGGCTGGGGTAATTAGTGAGGTAATACATCCAGAACTGTCCTACTGTGTTCCATGCAGATCCATTGTTGACAATATTTCTCTGATTCGTGATGCATTGGAAGTGTCAAAATTGCTAAATTTAGATTTTAGATTGATTTCACTGGACCAAGAGAAAGGTTTGATAGAGTTGAACATTTTTATTTGTGGAAAAATCTAAAAGCTTTTGGTTTTAAACAAAACTTTATTAAGATGGTCCAGATACTCTATAGTGAGGTAGATACTCTATTTGACATACTCTATTTGACATGCCCTGACAAATGTCAGGGCATGTCAAAACTTTTTCAGGGCCCAAAAACACCCTCAGACCCCAGAGGGTTAAAAGTGTTTTAAAGATAAATGGTGGTTTATGTGCTCCATTTGAAATTAAAAGGGGTGTAAGACAAGGTTGTGCATTATCTGGAATGCTGTACTCATTGGCCATTGAGCCTTTATTGCAAAAAAAAAAATAAAATAAATAAAAATAAGGGAAAAAATATTATTGGTTTACATTTGCCAAACTGTATAAGTACAAAAATGTATGTTTATCAGCTTATGCTGATTATGTAATGGTTTTTGTCAGTGGGCAAAAGGATGTACAAAGCTTGTTTGATGTAATCAATGATTTTTCTTTGGTTTCTTCAGCAAAAATGAATTGGAAAAAATGTGAAACGCTTTTGGTTGGTAAATGGAATAATGGTAAACCAAAACTTCCTGAAGACTGGGAAGAAGTTGGAATGGCATGACTCAACATAATAATTGGGAAGGAGTTGTTGAACAGATGAAAGGATGTTTAGAGAAATGGAAATGGCTCCTTTCTAAAATGTCATACAGAAGACACATTCTCATCATTAACAACCTGGTCGCATCTTCATTGTGGCATAATAGCGATTTTAGCGGTTAATTCTTTTGTCTCTGTTTTTTGGGGGGGTTGGTATTTTCATTTTGGGTTTTAAATATAGTCAACAAAAGAAATTTGTTTGTCAGGTGCTGAATTTTATTTGGCCAGGCAAAAATGGCAACATACATAAGTAGAAGGGACACAATTGAACAAAAACCTTGTCAAGACATTACTGAGATTTTTTTTTTTTTTTTAACTTTGGAAAAATCTAGAATTTTAATTGTTTATAAATTAGAAAAAAAAAAAAAAGAATGATTTGTCTACCTTTGAGAAGATTTGGTGTTGTAACGGAGCTCTTTGTGTGATTTATGAAAATGATCAAATTTTTCCTTTGTAAAAAGTATTGGTGCGTAGTTGTTTGATTTGGCAAATGTTGTGTAAAGATAATTGTTAAATAATGTTCTGTTTCAAATTCAATTATCTCTTTCTCTCTCTTACTGGGAGTGAGGGTTGTGCAAAAGAGGCTTGTGTGGGAGCAAGGAGTTCAATTAAATTTCAATTCAAGTTTATTTGTTTCTCGATACAAATCGTTGCAAAGCAGCTTTACAGAAAATTAAAAGTTTTTTAACTGACCTCATAAGATCAAATAATTAGTGACTGCTAACGTACATTTATATGACACACCCACTCAGTTTCCACCTGCTGCAAAACTCAGGCTATGAATCTCATCCTGTACTTGTCTGTTTCGTATTGTAATGTATTCATTTCTATGTACATCCATTTAACCTTACACTTAACACATGAGCATACACTTACACATAAACACTTAATTCCAATGCAGACCACGTCTATCTATCTAAATATATGTTCAACTTCTAGATAACTGCATTTGAATCACAATCAATCTTCATTATCAATATTTATATATACCCCAATCTGGCTCAACCCTGACTTTCAACAAAAAGGAATAACACATCCTCACCATTTATTTCAAATTAACCAATTTATGTCATTCAACACACTGGTCCAGAAGGACAGTCTAGGGGGAGAGAGAACTCACATTACTCAAAGGAAATAAATAAAATAAAATGGGTCTAAGCGACACAGATATTTGCTCACAATGAACATTGGGTAGCACCAATGACTATTTGCATGGTCTTGCCAATTAACCTATTTATTCATTTTGGAAATCAGTGGCTAATAAACTTTCTAGCATTATCAGCTGTAGGATTCCTCTGTCTCCATCACTCCTTTACTGGGTAATATCACAGAAATTGACGATCTTTCACTTAAATATAAAAATCCACTAGGCAAAAAAAATAATAATTCTGCTAAATTGGAAGTCTAAAAAACTTATACATATCAACCAATGGACTAATGTCATTATATAACATATTTCATTAAATCATTGGCATCATCTCTTCTCAGCTGTTCTGGATACAGACTTAAGCTTGTGTAATTCCTAGTTACCACAGGATGTCAATCAGTTCTAAAAGTCTTGGGGGTGGTTAGAGGGGATGAGGAGCCTGCTGGCAGTGCTGGCTTTATATGGCTTTCTTTTGGGTGCAGCCAATCATTGAAGCTGAGTTAAATGGGCAGTGATCAGCAACAGGTGAACCCAATTACCTTCGTAACAGTATACCCTTACAAAAAGAAGTTTATTGTGCTATTAGTATACTTCTTTTAAACTAAAAATAGGAATAAATCAAGCATACTGAAAGTATACTTTGTATGTACTTCTTAGACACATGCTTTATATATACTTCTCAAAAATATACTTAAAATGACATTTAAGTATACTTGACTGTAAGTATATTTGAGCTATACTTGTGCTCTGAGAATCAGTGTTTTCATTGTTATACGCTAGGGACACTATTGCACATCTTCTGTACAGAATTTCCAAAATACAAGTGAAGAAGAAATCAAAACAACATATGCACATGTACCCTGCGTTCCATTCGGAAGGGCTCATCCCTATGCTCTAATCCCTTCGAAGGGTTTACCCTCCAGAGTGAGAGCTTTGAAGGGTTGAAGGTATAGGGGACCAAACAACTGTTTCTTGAAGTGCCCTTCTGCGTCATCATCCTGTGACCACACAGAAGCACTGTCATCATGCAAAGAATCAGCGCAAAGGATCATGGGGGCCTGAAGTGTCCATCAGTTGTACCCTGTAACATTATGGAATAAAATGTCAACCCATGAAGAGGTAATAGTGAGCGTCATGCTTTGGGGTCTTTTTTTATGCTTTTTGTTCAAAATGTTGTTTATTTTTCATTTATAAATCTTACCCAAATTCAGATGTTTATAAAAAAAGAATGCATGAAGCTAGAATAAAATGTTTTGGTTTATAAGCAAATACCCTTTTTTCTTTTGATGATTTGCATGTTCAAATATTCATATAACAAAAGATGAATGGTATTTGTTAAGTCCTTATTAATTCCTTCTAACATAAGTGTAAGAAAGCATCTGGTGCATGTAGAGAGAGAAGTGTTTCTACAGGTGGTTTGTTCAGCCCACTCACCTGTGTGTAGCACACTCAGAATTGCAGTGTTCTGAGTTTTTCAGTAGTTTACCTTTGGATAAGAGGGGGGATGAGGTGGCTGGAATTGAGGGCTCTCACAGCCTGGGGGAAAAAGCTGTTGAGTAGTCTAGCAGAGTGGGCTCTGATGCTCCTGTACCATCTTCCTGATGGCAGGAGCTGGAAGAGACTGTGGGAGGGATGAGTGGGGTCCTTCACGATACTGGTGGCTTTACTGGAGCATTGTGTGAGGAAAATGTCCAGAATGGAGGGAAGAGGGGCGCCGATGATCTTTGCAACTGTGTTCACTGCATGCTCTCAATTGTTCCCCTGTAGAATGTGGTGATGATGGGTGGAGGGAGACTTGCTCTTTTTAGTCTGCGCAGGAAGTGGAGTCGCTGTTGCACTTTCTTGGAGAGCTGTCGATGGTCAGTGGGGGGTGGTCAACAGAATTCCTCCTGAAGTCCATCACAACCTCCTTTGTCTCACTGACATTGAGGGACAGGTTGTTTGCACCACACCATTCAACCAGTTGTGCCACTTCCTTTCTGTAGGATGTTTCATCGTTGTTGCTGATGAGACCTACCACAGTTGTATCATCAGCGAACTTGATGATGTGATTGGAGCTGAACTTGGCAGTGCAGTCGTGGGTCAGCAGCGTGAAGAGCAGTGGGCTGAGCACACAGCCCTGTGGGCCACCTGTGTTCAGTGTGGTATTGCTGGAGGTGTTGCGGCCGACACGGACAGACTGAGGTCTTTCAGTTAAAAAGTCCAGAATCCAATTGCAAATGGAGGTGTTAAGGCCCAGAATATTTAGTTTGTTGATGAGCTGTTGTGGGATTATTGTATTGAATGCTGAGCTGGAGTCAATAAACAGCATTCTAACATAAGAGTCTTTGTTTTCTAAGTGAGTAAGAGCCAGGTGAAGGGTGGAGGAAATCGCATCATCCGTGGAGCGGTTTGGACGGTATGCAAACTGGAGCGGGTCAATCGTGTTGGGAAGACTGGGTTTGATGTGGTGCATGAGTAACCTCTCAAAGCACTTCATCATGATTGGAGTCAGTTCTATGGGACGGTAGTCATTGAGACAGGACACAGGAGACTTTTTTGGTACTGGGATTATGGAGGTGGATTTGAAACATGTGGGGACAACTGCCTGGCTCAGGGAGGTGTTCAAGATGTCAGTTAGGACATCTTTCAGCTGTGCAGCACAGCCTCTTAGTACACGGCCAGGTTTTTGTTAATCCTAGATCGGGTTGTCCTTACGTCAGCTGGAGACAGGTAGATCACCTCGTCATTGGGAAGTGTGGGCAGTTTTTGTGCAGGTGTGTCATTCTGCATTTCAAACCGTGAATAAAAGTGTTTGAGTGTGACTGGGAGAGATGTGTCGCCATTGCAGGCCTGTGGCAGGGGCTTGTAATCATTGATGGTCTGAATGGCTTGCCACAGACTCTGCGTGTCTTAGCTGTCAGAAAAAATATTATTTAATTTTTGTGCATACAAGCGTTTTGCTTTCTTGATGCCATGGGACAGATTGGCTCTTGCTGTTTTGAAGGCTGCTTTGTCTCCTGATCTGAATGCATCATCTCTGGTCTTGAGCAACCCATGAACCTCTGCTGTCATCCATGGCTTCTGGTTTGCACGTGTGGTGATGGTCTTGGTGACGGTCACATCATCAATGCACTTTTTGATGTAAGCAGTCACTGTTTCAGTGTATTCGTGCAGGTTTGTATAGTTGTTGTAGGTGGCCGCCTCTCTGAACATGTTCCAGTCTGTGCACTGAAATCAGTCCTGTAGTGTAGAGGTAGCATCATCTTTCCATACTGTGATCTGTTTTTGAACCGGTTTGGCAAGTTTGAGAAGTGGTCTGTATGCGGGAATTAGCATAACAGAGATGTGGTCCGAGTATCCGAGGAGGGGGGTGGGGTTCGGCTTTGTAAGCACTTTTTTCTGTTGTGTAAACCAAGTTCAGAGTGTTGTTTCCCCTTGTTGCAAAGTTCCCATGTTGGTAGAACTTTGGCAAAACACTCTTTAAGTTTGCGTGATTACAGTCACTGCATATAATGAAAAAGCCATCGGGGTTATTTGTTTGTTGTTCGCTGATGGCGCTGTACAGCCCGCGAAGTGCGTCCTTAGTGTTTCCACACGGCGGGATGTAAACCACGACAAATAACAATGGCTGCAATGGTAAACAACAAAAAAAAAAAGCCTTGGAGCTTCTCAGTAGTCACCGGTGAGAGTTGGTGGTTGTATGCATTTGCGATTTCCAAAAGGCTTTGGCGATCATATATGTATTTTTGCGTTATTTCTTTATGAATTAGCGGCAGACTTACACTATTCTGAGACGAACAGACAACATTAAAAGACATAAAATCACTGTTTTTAGGACCCGGAGTAGCCGCTGTGTCTGACCGCGCCGCCATCTTGAGTAAATATGGTACTGGTGAATCTGGTAAATCTGTTGAGTTCATCCATCTGAGTTTGTATGGCTGTAAGCCTGTTTCAACCTTGCTCTTTATGTTATTGTTCTTTTCTTCAATAGATTTTGCTTATTAACAAAAGGCGTAGCACTAATGGCCAATCGTCATTTGTAAAGTGAACATAAATTAACTGCATGAACATTTCAACAGTTAACAAAGAGAAGATTATATACTGCTTCAGTGTTAGTTTTGAATACCTATATATATATATATATATATATATATATATATATATACACACACCTGCACATTAAACATGCATCCTGCCAAACATGCATCCTGCCACATTGTTCTCTGTTAAATGTGTCTCTGGCACATTCAATTTCATCCAGAGTCTCCTGAAATAAAGCAGTTGTAAATTTCAAAGTGTTTGATTTGATTTCTTCTGTTTTTCTCTTGTCTGCTACTTGATTTATTTCTGAGATCTCTGTTGAACCTTGGACAATACTAAAAACGCCAAGGGTGAAGAAACAGAAAACAAGAGTCCACTAGTTATTTTCCCAGCCATTTGGAGAGCTCTGGCAGCTCTGGCCACATTCCATTTTAGCCAATCATAATTCAATTGCAATTGAGGAAAAGCCTAAAAGAGTTTTCAAAGTACCCACAGTTGTCGAAAGTGTCATATCTGATTCAGAAACCCACTTCTTCTGAATCTCTTCTATGATGTTAGAAACGGTCTTCAGATGCTTAATTATTGGGCTGAATATATTCTGAAAATCATCTGTGATCTTCTTACAGTTTTTTTCAGTCGCTAACAAGCGTTTGTCCAACCAGTTGTCACATTTTCAAAACTCTAAACACAATTAGCACAACATCGGTCTTTTGTGGCCATACCATTCACACGTCATGTCGTTTTCACCCAATATGCAGTCAGTGAACACATTTCCACAATGCTTACATTTTCTTAACAGACAAGCTATACCTCCCAACAAAATTATGGACTGTTTTTGTAGTATTTACGAATGTTAACACACAACATCCCACAATAGCAAAAACAATATTCTCAACCTTAGATACAGTATAAAGTCTAAAAAAAAAAGCACAAAATTACTGTATCTAATATCTGGGCTTTTTGCTGTTGTTGTGTTTTTTTTTTTCTCAGAATGCTCTTGTGTGTTTCATCAGAATCAGAATCAGAATCAGAAAGAGCTTTATTGCCAAGTATGCTTGCTCATACAAGGAATTTGTTTTTGTGACATTAGCTTCCAGGGTACATAGACAAAAACACAGACAATAAAATAATAAAATAAAATAAATAAAGGTAATAGAGAATAGAAAATATACATATGTAAATATAAATATATATAGACACAAAAAATATTTATATCGAAAAATGAATTAAGAAATAAGTGGCATATACAGTTGTGCTGTTGATGCTTGATGGAAGTTATTGCACATATTTTTATTGCACAGCGGGGTGAACATTTAGCTGTTCATAAGTCGGATTGCCTGGGGGAAAAAACTATTCTTGTGCCTGGTTGTCCTGGTGTTAGGGGCTCTGTAACGTCGGCCAGATGGCAAAGGTTCAAAGAGTGAATGGCTTGGATGTGAGGGATCCAGGGTGATTTTCTGAGCTCTTTTCTTCACCCTGGATGTATACAGTTCTTGAAGGGTGGGCAGGGGAGCACCAATAATCCTCTCTGCAGTCCGAACTGTTCTCTGTAATCTTCTGATGTCTGATTTTGTGGCTGAGACAAACCAGACAGTTATTGATGTGCACAGAACAGACTCGATGACAGCTGAGTAGAACTGCTTTAACAGCTCCTGTGGTAGGTTGAACTTCTTCAGCTGGCGAAGGAAGTACAATTTTTGTTGGGCCTTTTTTACAATGGAGTCAATGTGAGTGTCCCACTTCAGGTCCTGGGAGATGAAAGATCCCAGGAACTTAAATGTCTCCACTGTAGCCACAGTGCTGTCCATGATGGTGAGTGGGGAAAGTGCAGGGGGGTTCCTCCTGAAGTCCACTATCATCTCTACTGTTTTGAGCGTGTTGAGCTCCAGGTTGTTATGACTGCACCAGACAGCCAGCTCTTTTACCTCCCGTCTGTAAGCAGACTCATCACCGTCCTGAATGAGGCCGATAAGTGTGGTGTCATCCGCAAACTTCAGGAGCTTGACAGAGGAGTCTTTAGAGGTGCAATCATTGGTGTAGAGGGAGAAGAGCAGAGGGGAGAGAACACAACCCTGAGGGGCACCGGTGCTGATAGTGCGACTGCTGGACATGAATTTCCCCATTCTCACCTGCTGTTGCCTATCTGTCAGAAAGCTGTTGATCCATTGACATATAGGGCTGGGAACAGAGAGCTGGAGCAGTTTGGTTTGGAGGAGTGTAGGAATGATGGTATTGAAAGCTGAACTGAAGTCCACAAACAGGATCCTCACATAAGACTGTGGCCTGTCCAGATGTTGCAGAATGAAGTGCAAAGCCATGTTTACAGCATCATCCACGGAGGGGGGGGAGAGGGGGGTTGCTGGAGGTGTTGATGGTTGTGAGAAGAGATCGTCTGAGCAGGTGTGGGGGCTTTCAAATCTACAATAAAACTCATTCAGGTCCTCAGAAAGTCGTTGATTCGCCTCAGTGTTTGGGGATGGTGTCTTGTAATTTGTGATGGCTTTCAGACCGGTCCACACTGAAGATGGGTCGTTAGAAATGAACTGATCTTCTAACCTTTTTGCATAGGTCCTTTTAGCCACTCTAATCTCCTTATTCAGTGTGTTCCTGGCCTGATTGTATACAGCTCTATCCCCTTTCCTGTAGGCATCCTCTTTGGCCTGACGAAGATGTCTGAGTTTTGCTGTAAACCATGGCTTATCATTGCTGAATGTTAGATAAGTTCTGGTAGGAATGCATATATCCTCACAGAAACTGATGTATGAAGTAACAGTCTCTGTGAGCTCGTCCAGGTCTGTGGCAGCAGCTTCGAAAATACTCCAATCAGTCAATCCAAAACAGGCTTGTAAGGCCTGCTCTGTTTCGGTGGTCCATCTCTTCACAGTCTTTACTACAGGTTTAGCAGATTTAAGTTTTTGCCTGTAGGTTGGAATAAGGTGAACCACGCAGTGATCAGAGAGCCCCAAAGCTGCCCGCGGGACAGAGTGATATGCGTCTTTAATTGTTGTGTAACAATGATCCAAAATATTACTGTCTCTGGTGGGACATGTAACATGCTGTCTGTATTTTGGGAGTTCATGGGAGAGATTTGCTTTGTTAAAATCCCCAAGAATGATTAAAACAGAGTCCGGGTGTTTTTGCTCCGTGTCCGTGATCTGATCGGCGAGTTTCTCTAACGCCACGCTCACATTTGCTTGCGGTGGAATGTAAACACTCACCAGAATAAACGAGCAAAACTCTCGCGGCGAATAGAACGGCTTACAGTTAATAAAGAGCGCTTCTAGGTCAAAACAGCACATCTTCTTTAACACTGTTACATCTGTACACCACCTCTCATTGATGTAAAAGCACGTCCCGCCGCCACGCGATTTCCCCGTTGATTCCGCGTCGCGGTCCGCTCTGAACAGCCGATGGCCCGGCAAATGAAGCGCGCTGTCTGGGATCCCGTCGTTCAGCCAGGTTTCCGTGAAACACAGAGCAGCAGAGTGTGAGAAATCCTTGTTTGTCCGGGAGAGCAGAAGGAGTTCGTCCGTTTTGTTTGGTAGAGAGTGGAGATTCGCTAGGTGTATACTCGGACGTTTTGGTGAACATCGTAGTTGGCGGAGCGGCAGCGCTGATCAGGCGCTTGAGGACGTGCAGACGGGGAAGAAGAGCCGGAGCGCGGAATTCCGTAGTACGGAATCCCCGCTGACGAAGCTTTACGAGCGCTCCGGCTCTTCTTCCCCGTCTGCGCGTCCTCAAGCGCCTGATCAGCGCTGCCGCTCCGCCAACTACGATGTTCACCAAAACGTCCGAGTAATCAAAAACCGGTAAAAAGTTTTGTGGTGAGTTCTGCCGAATGTTCAGCAGTTCATCCCTGGTGAAACTGATTGTGTTTGTAAAACAAAAAACAGGAAAAGCTAACAAAAACACCAAAACAACTGGAGAGCTAAGCACAGAGGCTGCCATCTGCGGCGCCATCTTGCATCCATGTTTCATGGATATTTTGTTCACTGTAATCAATACTGTAAAACTTTTTCTGTTCTATCATACCGTGTTTCTACTGTACCTCCTGTAGTAAACAGTAAAGGAATTTTTTTTTTTGCTTTTTATTGGAATGCTTTTGAATGTGAACATTACTGTACAGGTGGACATACAGTTCCCAACCAAGGAATTTAGTGTCAAAACGGTGGATTGCATGTTTTGCATGCAAATACCTGTAAAACTGAAACATAAAAGTCTATGCAGTTTTTGTAATGTCAACAATAGCCAGTATTTTGAAACCTGGTGTACTTTGATTGACTGCATGTACCTTGTGAAGTGAAAACAAGTGTTATTCTTTGACAGAAAAAATTCATTTTGAGTCAGATTTCCAGTGTTTTGGTAAAGTTAGTGTGTGCAGAGAAAGATGTGTTCTATTTTGAAATGAAGAGTTAGTATATATTTAACAAAATGTGTTTTTGAGAAGAAAATTATCAGTTTGGCCAATTGTGTTTTGTAGGTGTGAGTCTGTGTTAAGAGTTTAGAAAAAGTATCTGAAGTATGGGTAAGCGCTTGTTAGCGATTGAAAAAAACTGTAATAATCTTACGTAGGTTTTTCTGCTTGATCATGTTAGTGATGGTACACGCTGTACCTGCTACTCCAGCACTCGACAACAGCTAACGAAACACCAAATGTGAATGGGGCCAAAACCAAACCCACTAGTGCTGTGATTCCTGCTGCTGCTACTTTTACTGTTCCGTACAAACTGCCCACTGTAGTGGCCTTGTGCATCCAGTTCATCAGTGGTGGCATTCAGCTCATTTATTTTACGAAGGAGAGTCGGACATTTTTCATCAAATTCTGAATTTATTTCCATGATGCTTCTTTGCAGTTACTTTGCATCATTAAGAGATTCAAGTTCCCTGAAATATCAGATTTTTTTTTATTATTATTTTTATTAGTAGACAGCATTGATCTTACCACAAAGAAAACACACTATACAGTTAATAATAGTCATGCTGCAATTTGGAATAAATAAATAAACAGTAAACACACACAACACAAAGCCAAGTTTAAGGTTAAATTATAATGTCCTGAGCCAATTGAAATCTGCTCTCTTGAAAGTTGTGTGTTTTTGTTTTTCCATAATTTTCCTTTTGAGTTAGTTTTAGCTAATGTAGTTAACCAAAGGTAATATATATATATATATATATATATATATATATATATTGTCTTACTGCTTTGACATCTTGACTGGTCACTTTTTCTTATCACCTGTATTTAAAATGAAGCATATTCAAAGATTATTGATAATTATAACATTAACAATTTACAGTGCTGTGATAAAGCATGCTCATTTCAAAGCAGCTTGATATAAAATGAATGTCAATGATTAAATGTTTT